>JAAAKM020000498.1:34511670-34584820 GCA_010016025.2 Alatinidae sp. Z8VKAUB7J3
TATACATGAGATACATGGGGTATACATGTGATACATGGGGTATACATGTGATACATGGGATATACATGTGATACATGGGGTATACATGAGATACATGGGGTATACATGAGATACATGGGGTATACATGAGATACATGGGGTATACGTTCTTAGTTGGTAATGCCGTTGAGCATATTTAGTTAGTTACATATTTAAATGGACCCTCATTTTATTATATTACTTTTATCGTAAGGGAAGCAAAGAGGTTTGCGAATTTAAAACTTAGCATGGTAGTTTTCATTTATGTCCTTTTTGTCACGTAAAGGTTTGCCCGTGTATTATGTGTGATGATCATGTCAGGGAGACAAGCAATCGTCGAGATATGGTAGAGCAGCAATGTAATTTGCCGCGTATTCATAGCAGAGGATGTATAAGACTTCTTCTTTTTCATTTACAGAGGAAATCGTCTGGGGATCGTGGTCATCGTGTGGTTGTGATGTCGTTTTAAACAGCGAACCTTACACAGGTATACAGCATCGAATTCCTGCGTGTGCCAACAGGTGCTCAGAAATTGCTGGATGCCAACGCCAACTCGTGCAATATCGGACGTGTCAGTGTCCGAAACCAAAGGGTAAGCAACTTTGCACTGCGTTCTTTGCCAAGTGCTGTACTGTTATGACAGTAGAGTAGTGTTTACATAAGGGAAAGGAACGCTGGAGTATTGCGGAGACATCGTGTCCTGGTTCATAGGAGCGGTGAGTGGTCCAGTATATGGCAGTATGGACTAGTTTAGAATAGTGGTGATTCAGTGTGGAGAAATGGTGAACCGGTTTAGATCAGTAATTACCATTACAAACAGGCCCCTAGCAAGGGTTAGAAATTTTGAGGGACTATATTGAACTTCGGGTAAGGGGTTACTCAAACTTTTGAAGGTGACATTGCAAATGTATAGGAAAAACCAGCAGATCTTTAAATCTTGACAATAGAACTGGCGAGGGGCTAATTGGTATATTTCAAGAGGCTTTTCCCCTGCAGCTCCCCGTGACTACGGGCCTGATTGCAGATGAGGCGAAATGAAAGTGGAGTGACGTCGACTATCACTGTGAAACGTTTTTCTCCCGCTTCATTCTGTTTACTCCGACGGAATAGTTTCCAAGTTTTTGTCGTAAAGATTAGGTTACCAGTACTAGCAGGTAAATCAGCAGATTCAATAGGATGATTTACGTTCAGTTTCTGTAGACCAGTTCGTAGAAAGCGTAGCATGCACCTTCTACTCACAGTCATTCTTGTTTTATTTCCACCTAGGCCCAAATGAGGCAGAAAGAGTGCAATCACCGAGGAAGGAGCAAAAGAAATTTGAAATGACCGATATTATTCTAACATCAGTAATCACCGGCATTGCGTGTCTGTTAATAAGCGCAGTTGTCGTAACACTCTTCATTAAACGAAGCAAAAGTTTTCTCAATATTGCAGCGAAAAATGAGAGGAGCGGTATTGACCCTGAGGTATTAAGGACACCTATTAAGAAGGCATCGCATGTCAATGGTGGTCCGGTGGTTAATTCGTTAGATCCACCTTGTCATGAGTCGACTCCCCTTACAGGGAAAGGAAACGTACAAGAAGTGCCCTCCGATGAACAAGGTGAAGTGTCACCCTCAATTTCAATGACAGACTCCCCTGTATCAGTTGTAGGAAAATCTCGAACTGATTCAACAAGTAATCTGGAAACAAGCCAAATTTGAGACTATCTTTATAAAGATAATATTATTGCAATAACGTAATGCTATTTATTAGAGGTTAGAAAAAACATGATTAAGGGGACCAGATAGTATTTACAAAGCTTGACAATTAATGTGTGTATGAAGGTGTTTGTTGGAAAGGAAGCGTATTGGGTCCTGTAATCGACCTTTGTGTCCCAATTAAAATTGACATCTTGTAAAATGCACATCAGTGCACGACCCTTTCAATACATACAAGAGCTTTATTGACGAACATTGAGAAGTATCAGGCTTCCACTGCATAGAAAACTACGACTAACTGAGAGATCATTCGAAAACTAAAGTAAAACATTGTACAGATATTAAATTATTAAACTTTTGTAGGGGTTTGTGTTGATTGTCGGGTTCTTTTTTGTCGATTAATTTGAATTGTGAACATATTCCACTGGTTCAGTCACAACTTCAAGTTTATTTGCCTTCATGTTCATAATATCATTCATGTAATGCTTTACCCTTGGCTTATTTGTATTTTCGATTTAATTATGACATTATAACGTCATCTGAGATCTATTTTGACGGGCAACTGTTGGTTCAGATTAGAACCGTGCAGCGTTTTTCAAAACATCAACAACATAGTCTACCTTCGCCCATGTTTAAGTTACTCTCAGATCACACGAAGTGTGTACCCAATGTCCTTAAGGTAGAAGAGCGATCTTTAAACCTCAGAGGTCTTGGGATTTCCGGACATCAAAAGCTATGGGAGGGGTTGCATTAGAACTCCAAAATTTTGACCTCGGTAAATTGTAATAAAAGTTTAAAAAGTCCTTGTTGAAAAATAGCAATGTGAGAAAATTCCTATCTCAAAATATAAACTGCTGCTGGAACGTGTGTGTCCAGTCCCTATTCCAATGAAGTATTATTAGATAAAAAAAAGGTCAAATGTAATCAGATCTCAAAGTGCATGATGAAATATGGATTGGCATATAGGAATCAAAGTGTTACTTAGCTCTGGGGTCCATTTGCAGCCCCAAAAGACCTGTGAGGGTTAATGTACCTTTTAGAGCGCTTTCAATACATTTAGTTACCAACGGAAGAATTTTCGTATTAAATGTTCAGCATACATTTATTCCAGGAATTGTGTTTCCTATCCGCTATATTTGCCCAAGGAGAATGTATGCTTTAAGTTAGTGTTCTGCATCCTTGTTTCATGCGGATCCAGTCCTTGATAAGAAATATTGATTCCATTCAGACCCTCTAGTGAACTTAAACTGCTTTTAATTTGCGCGTGTGACTAGAATATGCATTTCGTAGGGTTCGGTTAGGAGTCTGACCGGTAGGAATGACATTTCTTTTGCTTTAGTTGTTTACCGTTTCGAATTACGTCCTTAATAGGCAAAATGGCTCTGTACTTGTTCCAATACTAAATAGGTAATGGACCCCTAAATATCATATATGGATAATTCATAGGTTACGGACCCCTAAATATCGTTTGCAGATCCTTAGTAGCTTACGGACCCCTACTTATCATTTGCAGGTCCTGAATAGGTTACGGGCCCCTAAATATAATTTGCATATCCTTAATAGGTTACGGAGCCCAATATCAATACCGAATCCTTCACAAGTTATGGACCCGCAAATATTATTTAGGTTGCAGACCACTGCTTTAGGTTATTACGTCAAAAATAAGTGAATCATCTTCTTTGCTAAGTGAAGGTTGTGTCCACATCTTAACTACCCTGCAAGGCTACATTAAAAACTAATCCGTTGCATTACCATTGACTATGTACTTGTTGCTACAACTTCAGTTATGATGACGATGATGAAGACCGTGACAATGATGGCAATGATTAGGACGATGATGACGATGATGAAGACCGTGACAATGAGGGCAATGATTAGGACGATGATGACGATGATGAAGACCGTGACAATGATGGCAATGATTAGGACAATGATGACGATGATGAAGACCGTGACAATGATGGCAATGATTAGGATGACGATGACGATGATGAAGACCGTGACAATGATGGCAATGATTAGGATGACGATGACGATAATGAAGACCGTGACAATGATAGCAATGATTAGGATGACGATGACGATAATAACAATGACGATTGCAGTGATTACCGCAAATTCGACAGCAATAATCATTCTAGGAAGTGTTGCTGCATTTACGTTTTATTGTATTTGTTAACCACCACAATTGTCTCTTCATTCAGCACTTAGGGTATCATACGTCTGACTTTTTTTACCCTTAACATGTTGCAGCTGAGGCCTGCTCGCCACGTGTTGATTTCCTACATATACGGCAAGACGTGTATAAAGTTAGTCTGGAACATGTGATCCTATGTTTTGTGGAACACAGTAAGCATTTCGTGAATCTGGAGGCTCTTCATAACCACCAGTTCTTTCATCACCACGAGGGTAAACCTGCTAGAAAGAAGGGTACGCAAGAAAAGCACAACTATTATAACAAAATAAACACTACAGTAACAATCAGAATAATAAGCAACGGGCAAGATAAAGTTGGCCTCTCCATAAGTATATAGAGCATATTTCAACCTTGTTATCATTCTTCTTACAACAGTCCGAGAATGGATCTTAAGAGTGTAATGTTTTATTTGCGTTGACCATTTGCGCTCTCCTAGTGAATAGATGACCAGAGTCAAACGCAATAATCTTAATACGTAGGAAGAGGGAAGGAATAAGAGCGGGGAGGGACAGGTGATGTTTCAAAACATACTTAACACGGGGAGGGGAGGAAGTTGAACCACCCAAGAGAACAAGACAAGATAATAAGACAAGCTCTGTGCGTTCATGGACCAACATAACAACTGAAATCATTAATGAAATACGTTGCTCTTCAGGCCTTGAAACACACGGAGTTTAGACAGTCATACTGAGCATATGTGAACGCATTGGCATCAGTGTTTACGAATAAGATTCATGCAAGTCAAGATATGTCTAAAAAAGGCATTGGAAACTACTTACTCCTGGTAGAGGTATTGTGACATTTGGTGTTCGGCTTGGGCGAGACCTACGGGGAAAGTAAAAAGAGTTCACTTATAGAATACATTTGTTCTATTGCTGTGTTAGTGGGAACAACAAATGGAACTGAGTCAGTAGAAGTCAAAACGTGGTAAAGAATGCTAATCTTTTCCGGGACATTAGAATCGAAATAAAAATAATTAGTTATTATAAAGCATATTAAACCCAGAGAGCCCTTTTGATGCATATTCCAATGCGCTGTCAAACAACCATTTATACCACAGTTCAGGTCTGAAGTTAATAATTTTCACCTTGGCGACTGCAGACATACATCAGCAACGGACGGCGCTTATTTCCTTTGTAAACATAGCCACGCCCTATATTTGGCTTATTTCTCGTCGCGACTCCGCTAAATCAGTTGGTGCAGCACATGGCGCAAATGTTTGTACCATAGATTCGAAATATGGCAATGGCATATTTTTCGGCGTTCTAGATTTAATCCAAAACCAAACATCAACCGTGGCCTGAGTGAAGATTGGCTACACGAAAGGACTCTTTTAACTAATACCGCCATCACTAGGTGGCACCGGAATCCACTTGTTAAGCCACTGATTATAGGTGAGTTACTGGATATAATAGAGTGCCAGAATATACCAGACGTAAAGTGTAAAGCTCGACAGGCCTAGTCTACTTGGTTGCAAAATAATGTTCAGTACAGTATTTTTTCTAAAAAGTATACCTTCTTTTCGTTTATTAAATCTTTGCCACCTATAAAAAGACTATTGGTAAAATAAACTGGTCAGTTACTCCATCTGATAGTAACTCCAAAAGTGTGTAAAGACTTTAAACGGTTGTAACAAAGCTTTACTAAAAATGTTGTTGCTACCTCACACTCTTGGCAGTTTCATGATTGGTCGCGTCTTAACTGAAGGGTTAAAATGCAAGAAAAAGGGTTTTCACTATAGTTTTATTACATTGGCAATCTCTTAAATTAAAGATCCCTTATGTGAAGTGGGTCAAAAATCAAAAGTACTTTCAATAAACAGTTAAAACATTAAACACACTGAGAAATAAATAATACAGGGTACCTAGGGTGTCAAAGCCTCTTAATTTATGCTACGGGGATGAGAAGCAAGCCATGCTGCAGGCTCAAGCGTCCTGTGGGTCCACCTATCGCGGATCATTGGAAGAATTCCTCACCAATGTGACAAGATACTTCTTTTTAAGTGTTGAATAAAGCATCAACAATGAGAACAGATACTAATATAGTAACTACACAGTAAAAGTAAATACTTCAGCCTATCCTTGGCAAAAGGCCAAGAAGCTTTATTGCATTGGCTCTCCTCTGCCTTAAACGACTGTGTTGATGTCGTAAATTAGCAACAAAAATACAATTACAAAATAACGATAACACTTGAAGTGAATAATTTTACCTCTTTGACCATAAGATGGCTACGACTACACCAGTTAGTACCAGAAATATGACTGAAACGGCGATCAAGGCCTCAGTGTACTGACTTGGAATTGGATCTATGGAGAAAGGACAAGTTTGCAACTGAATAAAACTAAATACAAATACTTACTAGCTCACAAAGTAGGCTAAAAATACAATTAACATGTATGCCGTTCTGTTCATAATTATTGAAGAAGGGGGTATTGGGACACTAATAAAAGATTGATGATAGGTTGCCAGTTGACTTGTAATAATCTAAAAATTTAGGAACGTTCTTTATAAGTTTATACCAAAGTCCTTGCTGAAACACTATTTGATATAGAACTATTGGGAGAACAGGCGAAAAAAATCCAGGAAAACAAACACTTATGGTAGCCCAATGACCAAAACAATGCTCAAAGCCAAGACCCTCTGATATTTCGATTAATACCTTATCTACGCGTGGGTGGAAGGGAAGGTCAGTTGTGTTTTCACTACTATAACCTCATCATATGTCGTTGGGATCAATTAAGCCAAATAAAATGGTAGCTATTCCTTGCACCTTGTAGCTTTTGGTGGCCACTTTGTGAGCCCATACTTTAACAACTTCGATGCAGATAAGCATTACAACTTCCCAATTTACTATAGTGTTCCCTAGACGGGTAGCGCGAACTTAAATTGATGCAAATCTAAAGATTGTTGATAAAAGAGTTGTATAATAAACTGCGCGATGACAGAAGTAGTGTATTTATAGCTTGGGCAGTTGACAAGGCTGATACAATCAAAACTGAATTTGCTGCCTTGTGCACAAAGCTACATGGGCTGACAACCGGTCACATGATTCTGTCCACAGTCACTGAAAGTTGCATATTACCACCAAGAAGAGCACCACCACAAACATAATGCATGGATTGAAATCAGATGTACATGATATACAAGGATAACCTTCTCATAACATAATACAACTTTGCATACCTTTTTTGATACGTTGTTTCCGAGAAACACAAGTAACCACTTTGTTTACTCCGCAGCCTCCACGAGAACACAAAGCAACTTCCATTTCAGGTACATATGAACTTTCGAATGGAAATATCACTTGCGACCGATTTGAACATTTGCTACAGAGTGTTTCCGTACGAATAACACGACTTTCAACTAATGTTTTGGCATTAAGTCTCACTCTCATTTCTGTAAGGGTTCCATTCCAAGTATTCTTGGGAGGAAACTGTAGAAGAAAAAGATGTTGAAATAAGCAATACCATGGCAATTAAATGGCTTGGAAAGATTCAAATCCAGAAACGAAGGAGACATTACACTACAAGGCTTGTCGAAGCTGGGCAATGGCGTGTGGTTTCTACGGTATTTGATAGAAGTGTTCATTTTCTTGAAAAGAAAAAACGATCTTGACATTTTCATGATCAAACTGTTCTTAAAGATTTGCAAGGAAAAGAAGCCTTTTTTTAACGGAAGAACTATGAAAATTGCGAAGGCCAAATCTTCGAAGATCATGTGACCTGACCAGGGTTGTTAAATAAGAACATTCTACAAAACCAAAGAGAAATACGAGTATAGGTATATGAAAGTAAGGATTAACAAATTGTAGCGCAGATTTTTAAAGAGAATTTAAAAAGAAACAAAAAGAAAGTAATTAGGAAAAGAGTGCAAAAGAGTACGAAGGAACTGGAAAAGGAAAGGAAAGAAAAGAAAAAAAGGAAGAGAACAGGCAAAAGAGAAAATGACCAACGCAGAAAATAAAAGGGATACATAGCCCGTAAAAACATAAAATGCAAAGGCAAACAATAAAAGGAAAGAAAAAAGACATAGAAGGAGAAAGATGGAAAGACGGAAGGAGAAAGATGGAAAGAAGTGAAAGGAAGGAAGTCATGAAAATTATTGGCTGGCAAAAATTTAATATTTATTTATATATTTGTGTCTAAACAGACACTAAAAAGCCACAAGTTAAAATAAATATGAAAATGGTAGAACTTGGCTGCTCAACACGAACTTTCGGAATCTTTATTCGTTCTTCTGGTATCGCACAATTCTGCTCCGTTTTATTCATTAGAAATAACAACAATAGAAATATTTACATGTATTGCAATAAAATACCTACGTACATTGTTTAATAATTAAACCGTTAACAGTGTTCGAATCTACAATCCATTTGAAAATTCCTAACTATAATCTATTGTTAAAATACTAAAGTCAAAAAACAAACGAAGATTAGAATAACAAAATTTTCCGAAAGGGTGTTAAGGGAAGGTATGTTCCAATTTTTGTTTCAGAGATGACGGGAATTATGTTAACAAGAAGTAACGCCGGCCTCGTCTTGAGGATCCCAATGCAGACTTGGCTGCGTTGGGCCATATGTGGGAAGGAAGAAGCGGCGTCATGAGAACCCGGCCTTGTAGGGAGAGTGATAGGGCCACTAAGGTGCTACCCGACATTAACCTGGGAGACCGACGCCGCAAGGGTCACCCTGCATGACAAGTGCAGTCAGGCACACTTCCATTCCCCAACACATCCGTCTTGAGAATTCGCACCCACTCCGATGTGGTCAGAAGCCAGTGTCAACCATGTGAAACATTATCCCTTTACAATGTTGGTATATATCGTTCGTTTAGGCCGCTTGGTTTAAATGTGTCAAGCTTATATTGCCAAAATTCTTCTTTTTGCCGAGGACTAGTTTCTGTCTCAGTTTCATCAATAAGCTTAAACTGCCAGTCAGGCATCCAGTGGTGGTCCGATTTTAAAAAATGGTCAAAGAGTCCGTTTTGAGCCACTGTCTTTCTCTCGCCACCCCTTTCCTTACAAAATTTGCTAAACTGTCATTTGTTATTGTTGAATCTTTTTCTAAATTTAGCCTGAAGAGCTCTACATTTTCATATGTCTTTTATACATGCTTAACATCAAGCTAGGAGGAGCACCTGTGGCTTGCTGCTCAATTAATGCACCCTATTCATGCATATCTACGAACCAAATACCATCCCTCATAACTTACACCTACTCCCCTTCAAAGCCTCCCCCCTTTTGTCAATTGCTCATCGATTCAAGAATGACTAATCCTTTGCGTACAATAACCTTATCTAGGTAAAAACCTAAACTGTCTCCTTGTCTTGTGTTATCATAGCGGCAGGAAAGGCTTTACTTTGATCTATATTGACGTCATCAAGTTATTATGCAATGAGTTTATTTTCAGTTCAGAGTTGTATCTTGCAAGAAAAAAACTGACAAGTGGTGCAACGAAACGATCTTTTGTTCTAACGAGTGAATCTATTATTTACAGCCATGTCTAGTGGTGCAGCATCAATGTTCATTTCGATTACTTGTTTATCTTACCTTAAAAGACAGCACCACTATCTGCCGTGTCCCGTTCCATGTTTGGTAACAGCTTGCATTCCGAATGCTGTCCGTAGGAACTGGGAAATAAAGCAGAATCGACTTTGGTACTTCAATAAAATCAATTGCCTCCAGACAAAAAATGTTTGGCGGAAAACCATAAATCAGGTGATATTTTCTATCGCTTCCATTTTTAAGGAGAAATTCTTTTAGGAAGATAGATACACATATTTTTTGTGCTGCAGCCCTCGTATTAGCCTCCAAAAGTTAAGAAACTTGCTTGGCAACCCTCAGCCCTGACAGTAAGTTAGCAGCTTTTTCTCGCAGAGAAAAATTACAAATTTTCTTAAAAAGAAAGACGGAATAATTCTTATCTGATTTGAAACAAATACCTTAGGGTACCTTATTACTTTAGTTTTGGCACGTGTCGACGTGTGTGACATTTTCAGTGATTTCACGATTCGGTATCACAGAGTAAAAATAAGCCTGAGCCCTGACCCTGAAAATCGAGTTGATTATAAAAAAATAAGTAACTTTTAGGCAGGAAGTAAGGTTCCTACTCCATCACCCAACAAAATTGATAGGCTGTGATAAAGGGGGTCCTATGTCATATTTATCAGCCCTGAAAATATCCAAGCAGCTTCTACACTACCCTTTTAACCTACGCGAGGGTCTGGAAAGCCTACACGTACTAAATACTATCGTTTCCCGACCTAGTATATAACGCATGTATCAACTACTTTGTATCTGTGAATAGATGGCGACTCACGGCCATAAGGCCACGGTGATACGATAGGCTGCAGTGCATATGGGCTGAAGTTGGTTACACTTGTTGCATATGGGCTGAAGTTGGTTACACTTGTTGCATATGGGCTGAAGTTGATTACACTTTTTGCATATGGGCTGAAGTTGATTACACTTGTTGCATATGGGCTGAAGTTGGTTACACTTGTTGCATATGGGCTGAAGTTGGTTACTAGAAGGCAATTATTTACTTTCACTTAAGCCAACGTCACTAAACTGTGACCAAATGCAACGGTAGGTTGCAAACACCAGATTTACCGGACCTTGTAGCACAGAACTGAAGCCCATCGCACTATGATGAAACCTAAGCGTATTGCACTAAGATGAAACATATCACACTGTGATGAAACCTATTACATCAAGCTGAAACCCACAGCACTAAGATGATGAACAGGCGACCAATAAAGTGCTTTCATCTACTGCAATAAGGTCTATCCAGTCTCCAGCCGTTATGACATGGTTCGGCCACCTAGCGAATGGCTAGTAGAGTAAACAGAAGCTCAACTCTTAAGTAAGCTTTCAATATTTTAGTTGTAACTACAGTATAAAAGAAAAAGAAAAGGCTATTAAATAGAATGTTCTTATGTTGTCCTGTTTTGTGTCATTTCCATTATGTGTGTGGAAATCAACTGTACGAAGTAAAATAAGGGTATGTAAAACAAGAAAGAATCTTCTTCCATTCGACAAGGTTAGGATAAAAATGAGTAAAGGGCTGACTTAGAGTTGGACATGCCCACGATTTGATTATTATTTATTAGTATGGATGCGGTTTTAGCCCTTTCAAGCAAATGTGGCACATCAGGTCCAGGCCCTGAATAAGTCCAAAATAAAAATCCCTAAATACAATTGAACTGATACTCTTGATCTTACCTCCCAGAGTTTTGGCACAAGCAATTGCAGACCACTTCGAGGGATCAAATGGCACAGTCGATCCAAAACGGACGGTATACCTCACTTTGAAGCAATACGATGTAAATGAATCCAGGCCAGACAAGGTTGTTTGTGAAGTATGCAGAGGGCTTCGGAACTTCTGCAATGAAATAATAAAATGTTTGCGAGTTATTTTCCGAAACAGATAGCGCAAGGTCCTCAATCCATAGCCCAAGATATTTCAGTTAACTTCATCTAGCACAAAAACCTGTTATAGAAAATTCCAAATAAACAGATATAGTTACACTGATTCAGTCATTCCTCTTAGTAACCACGCACAAGATGCTTCAGGCGATCCGGCACAGAACCAAAGCTCAGAGTACCTGTATACTGTTGCCAAGAATTTGCGTTGCAATCCTAACAGATCCGAAAACTTTGACTTTTCACGGCAGTCCGTTCCATTATCAACGAATCCCACAGATATTATAAGCTGACCTAAATCGAAATGTTGTCAGTAACAAGAAGTTGTTGATTATTCTACAATTGCCTTTCGAAGTTCACGCACCGTGCCTGGGGCATAAAAGGAGGTCTGAAGGGCCGCATGGGACTTGCGTACAGCGTTGTGCCCACCTCTTTACTATAATTTAAAAGTGTACAGACATAAATATGTCCCTGCAAAAGCCAATAACTAACATCTAATGTCAATCACTGGAAGACCTAATGCACTTACTTTCATGTAGGTTTGCATGGCGTGGCCTTTTCTCCAATACTGAATTTCCACGAGTTTTGAAAACTCCTTTGGGTCCTTATTCCATGATGACGGAAACCGAGAATGCCACCATTTCAGCGTCAACACACTTGTATAGTTTGCGAAGCCTTTTAAATTCTTCATTTCACTTATATCTGAAAAAGAATAGTGAGTTTGCGAGAGGATATCAGCTTTATCTAAGGATATACTAAAGAGACTGAACTCTGTTTTGACTTGTAAGCGGTTGTGTATTAATTCAAACAATGAGGTGTACAGGTTAGGGGAGTCATGGTAAGAGGCGCTAATCTCTCTAGTACAAAAGAAAAACAAAATATTACGTCTATTATCCTATCCATTTGGAGAAGTGGAACAATTCTACCCTTAAAAACGGCATGCCTGTACTCTAACGCAAGACACAGGTTACTTGACGCTAAAGTGAAACGGCATCTCATTTAATTAAATATTCGAAAACGGGGAGTGTTAAACAGGAAAAATGGAGGGCATTGTTTGACATACTTACAAAAAATAACGAAAAGAAATTTGTAGCTAAGCATGAAATTGATAGATAGATAGATAGATATATATATAGATAGATAGATAGATAGATAGATAGATAGATAGATAGATAGATAGATAGATAGATAGATAGATAGATAGATGGAAAGATAGATAGATGGAAAGATAGACAGTTAAAATTTTAAATTTGAGAGTTTCTTTTCTTCCATTCATCCAGCAAGAATAAGACACAGTTAATTTTTATAACATTTTATTTAATTTTAATAGCGATGCTTGGAACCTTTAGGTAATGAAGAATACGCGATATCAATTTTGTTTCAGAAAAGCATTTTTGTTTAGAATTCATCGTTAAACAAGCCTGGTGATTTCCGTCCTTGATTATCAGTATACTTGGCAGTTTGCCGCACATTTGAGTTCATCCCTTTCGGATACACGGGGGCGCACTGTATGACAAAAGATAGGTTAACTAGGTAGTTTGGGTATTTTCAGAATTTATGATAACAATGTACAAAAGTATGGCCTACAAAAATCCACGACATCCACCTCCTTGAGTGTAGGAATTAGTTTTCTTGAAATTGTCACCGATCTTCTTGCATCGGGCACTTGAATGTTGTCCCAAGAGGGGCAATACTGCTAAATTTGGGTACCAAGGAACTGGGTGCAACATTCAACATTCAAGTTCAGCTAAGTATAGCAAGATTTTGAACCCCTATCAAAAGGAAACATGAGTTTGCACACCAATTGCTCCTGAGGAAACCACAGATGGGAACAAGAACAAAAGCATCATAGCAGTAACATTTCTGGTCCAGTCAAAATGAGGCACCACTTTATCCACGAAGGACTGACAAGTATCATGTGTAAACGTGAAATATGGAGACAGCTAGACAATGACGTCCTGAATGAAAGACGAATAGTCCACCGACAAGTTATCAAAAGTAGAACGGCAAATGTGGAAACTTTATTGATAAAGTTTCGTCTAATAGACTTCTTCAGGTCACTAGGCAATTAGCCAATTTTCAGTAGTGACCTGAAGAAGTCTATTAGACGAAACGTTGTCAATAAAGTTTCCACATTTGGCGTGTTACTTTTGATAACAATGACGTCCATGCGAGCTGGAATTTGGTCAAGTTAAGTCAATTACAAGGCATTTATACTCACGCAAGTCCCCGACTGTAAAGTTCCGATATGTTGTCAGCGTCTGATTATTGACCAGAAGGTTGAATTGAAATTCAAACCAGGAAAAGTCTATCAACCTTTCGATCAGATGACATTGAAAGCGAGATCCATCTTCGATGTTCTTCCTTTCACAAGTGACTGGATATTTCCACTTCCTTTTGCAAAAATACTTCGCCAGGGGTACGTTTGAGTGGCACTGATAACGAGTTGACAATAGGCTGGCGTTTTTAACATTAACTGACAGGAATACATAGTAATCGCGGTCCGATGTACGAAGGTGGCTGAAATGTAGAGTCACTCCATCTGGCAATTCTGCGAAGAAAAATATAAGAGTGTCAAGTTTATAAAACGCAAAAGTAAAGCAGTGACTCCTAAACCTTTTGTAATCTTCTCGGTTTTCATAAAAGTAAAAAATACAATTCCCCTATAATCTTAAGTCAAAATCCGATAGTAATCCAGCTTATAGTACAACATCAAAATGCATATTAAGAAGGATACTCTTTTCCAGTTTTCTTTTCGAGTCATAATATATTTGCGAGCTAGGGTTGGGGAGAATATTCAAGGCAATCAGTTTGGATAAACAAGCAATTGAAAGTAAGAATCTAGAACACAGTATTACTAATGGTCGCAATAACTATTGCACTGACAGTAGCCTTTTTTTATCTCTCCCAACAAGAGGTATGGTATCCGCCCTCCCCCAAATTTACAGAACGCCCCAGTTGGAAAACGCTGGTCTAATCTATTCTATTTCAGCATCCTCGCCAGTCGAGGGCCAACGTCCACACGTTACGCTGCAGAACATGCCAAGGATCTCCACATCTTTCTGCTGTCTGTTTGCTGAACGGCTGTACTAAGGTTCATCCCCTTCACTCCTTTATGTCGTCACCGAATTGCCTCTCCTGCCTTTTAAAGGATGAACGCCTGTCATTACGGCTTTCACCATACTGTCCTGTCTGCATCCTTCTCCGAAAAATACCAACTTTCGCTTCTTCACCCGCCCTACCATATGGAGTTTTGTGTCCAACTCTTCCAGAACACTGGCATTGGTTCGACGTTCCTGTCAACTGACTCTCATTATCCTGCAGTACACTCACATTTTAGCAGCGCGAATGGAGTTGATGTTTTCTGTTTTCAGAGTCCATGTTTCCGCTTGATGTGTCATCATCGTCCAGACAACTCGCAACTTTGAGCTTCAGTTCTCTCTGTATACCTCCGTCTTTCCATACATTTACGATTTCCATAGTTCCCTTCTTTGCCATTACAATTCTAGCTGCGATATCATTAATGCAATCATCGTTTCTTGCCTTGACAGAGCCCAAGTACTTAAAGTTGTCCACCACCTCCACTTTTTCTCCGGCGACGCTGACATTTGCCTTGCAGATCACTGCTATCCATTTTGTCTTTCCCCCGCTCAGCGTCAGACCTCTGTGACGGGCTGCATTGTTTACATTTTTGCAAGGCCTTGGACGGGTTAATTGAACCATAAACAGTAAGCACTATGTCATCATTGTACCTCAAATTTGAAATCCACTGTCCTGATTTTTTGATGCCGTACTCCTCGATATTTGCTTGCCTCATTACCTGCTCCGTGTATAAGGTAAATAGTCTTATCGATACAATGCAGCCTTGTCGAGCCCTTGCCAATCTCGAAGGGTTTCATGTGTTCTCCGTTCTATTTAACAACAGCTGAACAACAATCATTACATCAAAAAGCTGTACGTGACTCGCAGTGTCACACGTTTTGCTGTAATCGACAAATAGAAACCAAGCTTCCTGGTGGGTGGATGTGAAATTGGGAAACACGTTTGTCTAATCTATGACTCCCAAATATCGCAAAATAAACCCCAACAAAACCCAACCCCGGATTTGTTGTACATGTGCTTCTTGTCTAAGACAGCATAAGAGATGGGTTACGATTATAAATTGTAAGATGTTAAAGGTGTTAATAGATATGAAAGGAAAATGTCAAGTTCTGAACAGTGTTTGATCTGAACCTGAAATAAACACCTCCATCATCTCCCGAAGAAACCAGAACAAGTTAAAAAGGTAGATCACCTTAAAATTTTGGCCCCTAAAAAGTCTAGCCAGTGATATCGCAATGCCTTAACATAACGGTTTCTCGTCTAACTGTTTATATAGATCGGGTTCGAGAACCAATATTGGAATAAAAAGTTGATCACATGCTATAAATGAGAAGTGTTAAATCTTCTTGTTTCAACATGTTTTGCTGGTAGAGATATGCGGGAAGCGATAAAAAAATTGGGGGGGGGAAAGTTGTATCTCAAAATAAAACGTTAATGTGTTCACACAATCCCTAAGATTAAATTAGTAATTTATTTTATTTATTTAATACATTTGTTTAATAAATTTTAGATCTATATATAAGGAAGTGAAAAATACGAAAAGGCAAAAAAAATTGCAATAAATCAAAGCTGAATAAACCCTTGGCCAATTTAAATATCGCTATTCTTTTGTTCCTGCTTTTTACATAAAAGTATTTCAAAGCGAGGTACTTAGTTGCTGATAACAATCTGACTGTCTGCCACACAAGAAACATCGCTTTTTTCTGGATTGACAAATGAGTATTAAACCGAGAGTCCCAAACTTATCTCCCATCCCGTGGAGTGGTATCTTTCATCCCTAGTTGGGAAACCTTTGTTTAGAGATTCTAATTTGTAGACGGATTTAGGTGGTACTTAAAATATGAACATCAAAAGTCATTTCCTGGCACTATCATCAGGGTGGTTAATGCTAAGTAGCACTCTTCTTGCAAACTGACGACACGAAAATATAGAGAAGAACAAAATGTTAGGAATTCGACCATCTGCCTCCTTTTTCTATGCTAATCCTTTAACAACTAAACAAGATAATTAACTAGATATGTCCATAAACTACATACAAGCGTATAACAACACGCAAAATGCCAAGCGTACCAAGCTAAGACGACTTCTAAACATACATGCAGCTGAAGCGAAATCTAATGAATAACTATTACTAAAGTTTCCAGACATAATGATATGGACGAAAGGTCTGGGAATAGCCCTTCTAACAAAACTGAAGTAAAAATCTCGAGTTTTATTATAACAAAAGGAAGACACGAATCCTTTCGACGTACACAGGACGCTACAGCGTGTAATTAGACAAATCTTGTGTATATTCCGCCAGATCCGACGACGACGACGATAATGATGATGATTCTGATCATAATGATGATAATGATGAAAGTATATTCCAACGACGGCAATCAGAAGCTATTTGAATTTAAATTAAACTACATTGTACTTTTGTGGTTTAGTTCAGAGGTGCTTTGCAAACGGTATCTAGCCCAAATAACAGGCTTGTTGCTAATGGTATTTTTCTGATCCACTGCGGGAAAACGTAGTACACAGCAGCCTCACATGTGTGACTTATATGTTTCATGTGATCATAGTCATACACCTACTCTACATTGTGAGTTAGTCAAACACAATTGAGTTTCATCTCGCTCGAGGTGAGAACAGCTGGAGTAGGATTGTGGTACTTCAGTCAGCTGCTCCAGCCACTCAACCTAACTGTCCCTAACTTTCACGAACTACATAGCCGGTACTTCTGTTACGCTATCCCTTATAGACGTCTGTAGTGAATGGGGGCAGAGAAGAAGTTCATGTGGAAAACTCAGCGGAACTTAACATCGATTTTACAACTGGCCGCTTCGAAGTTGCAATCTCTCAATCAAAGACCCCTGATGAGCAGTAGGCCTGACATTGAAACTACCCTAAATAAACAGAAAAAAACACCAAACTGGCTAACTAATAAATAAAGGGCAGCTGGGGCGTCCAAGGGCAACGCCCCTCAATTTAGGCTACCGGGCAGAGAAGCAAGCCATGAAGCAGGCTCAACTGCCCAGTAGGACCGCCTCTCGCGGATTATGGGAAGCATCTATCATCAGTGAGAACAGGTACTGCATCCATTCTTTGCCAAGAGGCCGGGAAGCGATCTGAAGTTGCCCCTCCCCCCTCTTAGAGTCTATTGTTGAATCCATCACTAAGATCACCCAAATGAACGCTTTGCTTCATTGGTGAACCGAAATATTCTTGGCGTTGATTTACTCGTAGCGGTTTTCTGTATAACTTGAGACACACAGCAGAGGGCATGCTCAATTTTATCGGCTACGCATTTGCAATTTGTCAGTGTAGCCCTTTGATAAGCAGGGGGTCATTTCCTGACAGTTGTAACCGTTGAGATTGCATAGGTTTGAATATTTGTAGCAGTTTTTATTCAAGATGTAACACTCACAGAGTATAAGAAAGAAAGAACGACATTGGTGTAACAATAGACACTTCCCGAATTACATTACGCAATCATTTTTGAGCATGAAAATGAGGCGAGAGTTATCAGTTGTAAACAAAGTAACTCTGTAAGAGCGTTTGACTGTGAAATACAGTCAATCTGCACTTAAAATAGTACAAGATGGAGAAACCTAATCAAATAAAAAATGAAAAAGCCTGGTTATTTAATTCCACTGGATGCTGCTGTTGCAGTTTCGTCGAAGTCTTCTAAAATTTTATTTCCTTTCACGATGCATAAAGTCGAACACCATCGGCTTAACTGCGGAAAGGAGAAAGGAAGTACCATTGCACGAAAACACTTGAAAGAGGACAAAGATTTAAAAAGAGAGGAATCTAACTAAAGATTCAACATGCACAGAAAACATAGAGGATTTTGCTATGGCAGCAAAATCTCGAATAGATATCAGTACGGGGCCATAAAAGTTATATTTCAGCACCCAACTTTTGGACTTATTGGCGCCGCTACTGATGGCAGGTTGATTTTGTTCTTCGGTACACCACCGATTCTTTTTTATTTCTCTCTCAACTTATTTACACTCCATATTGCTAGTTCCAGAGACATAATGTGATTACCAATGGAAACTCTTATTGCCTCATACTGATATCTAATCGACATCTAATCGAGGTTTTGCTGCTTCTGCTGCCAATGACAAAATCCTCTATGTTTTCTGTGCATGTTGAATCTTTAGTTAGATTTCTCTCTTTATTGCACGAAATAGCGAATGCTTTCGCAAAATTAATGTTTTCGCTATTTCGTGCAATATTCTTATTTTGTACCACAAACAAACTATTTGATTTCTCTCTTTTTAAATCTTCGTCCTCTGTCAAGTGTTTTCATGCAATGGTACTACCTTTCTCCTTTCCGCTATTAATCCGAAAGTGTTCGACTTTATGCATCGTGAAAGGAAGTAAAATTTTAGAAGGCTTCGACGAAACTAACTCTAACACTCGACAAGGCTTTTTCATTTTTTCTTTGATTAGATTTCTCCATCTCGTACTACTTTACGTGAAGATTGACTGTATTTCACTGTCAAACGCTCTTACAGAGTTATTTTGTTTACAAACTAATAACTCTTGCCTCGTTTTCATGACCAAAAATAACTACGTCATTGTAATTCGGGAAGTGTCTATTGTAAAACCAAGGTCCTAAGAATAACCCGGGTTATTCTTAGGACCTTGGTAAAAATCCAAAAGAAGAGGCATGGAGGTGGGGTGACGACGCTTCTAGTCTCTCAGCGTCTCCGCTCAAAGAAGCGTGAGAATAGAACACAAAAAGGTTTCCTGCAGGATTTTCCATTTTGTGTGTACGGAGTACGTGTCTCTGGTTTACTTGTCGGTACACTTAAAGTTAAATAAAAATTTTTAAAGGTTCTCGTAAACTTAGTTTTAAAAACAAGAAATGATATCTCATACAATTTGCATGTCTTAACGGGCGCGGGTGGCCATGGGCCTGGACGTTATAAACTTGTATACGTCATCACAAGGGTGCAAGCTGAAAAAGTCTCTCAAAAAATATAAATAAGCAATTGGGAGTCTGAGTAAATTGTCCTCCGGCACCGATAAAATTCCATTTGTCATTGGCAACGTTGCGTATACTTTTGGATCCGAAACCTAGACTCGTTCTCTCTAATCCTACATAAATTTATCTCAGTGATACTCGGGTATTGGCATGTATGCTCGCTCCACGTTCCGTTGCTAAAAACAATATGTAATGCAAGCACATGCAGTTGTTTTGGGGACTCCGGCTTTAAAAACAGCATCTAGAAGGTGTGAGTTGTGTAGAGGCGTAGGCCAGCAAGTGTTGATTTGTGAAATCTTGAGGCGAACTTTTCTCTTATCATCAGTACGCCCACGTGTAAACAGAGATGACACTCGCACCAGCTCGTCAAAACAATTCGTCAGGTCTACTACAATGGAATACAAACATGAGTAACAAAGGTACATCAGGAACTCGAAACCTGTGCTTTGCCTGTCATGACGTGGACATAGTGCAAAGTGGGGAAAAGGGAAGGAAATACTATAGGAAATCAGTGAAGCCGAATTTGCAAGCTGTGTGTTACAGTGTTGTGTGTTGTTTAACTTAAATACTACTTGTCTCTTTGTTCGGGGGATTCAACTGCCTGTTTACGTCCTCTCTGAAAACCTATAAGCAAAAGGCTTGTACCCTTTAATTTCAGCATGCAATGAAACAAACCCACCGAGAAAAACATCATGGATGGACCATAAACAATCCATTATAACACCAACTCCTTAAGACAATTTGCGGGAAAACAAACATCAAAAATCTAGCGCAATTGGACGTAAGTGAAGTTGTCAACATCCTTGTTTTATTTCCAGTTGTTCCGTATTTTCACGGCTTGTTTCGTGTTCTATTTTTAAAAAAGCAATTGATTGATTTAGGGTCTGTTTACACGGGTACGGATCCAAACTGGTACGGATCCAAACTGGTACGGATCCAAATCGATCCCGTATAAACACCCTATATATACCAACTGGCCATGAACGATAACCATGGCAACAACTTAAAACTAGTACCTAGACCACTAGACCACAGGGCGAACGATTGAAACTAATTCCCTGGCGTCTACACTCTTATTATTTCACTTTCTTTGTATTATTTCCCTATCGCATCATGGCATTTCTTTGTTTCTATTGCGAATATCCATGTATATTGCGTAGACCCCCATTTAGTATTTAAGATTTGAATTTTACTATGTAAGTATGTTGGCGTTTTAATCTTGACAGGAGCCGACCGAAAAGTTTTGGTTAATAAAATATGTCGTTACAATGTGTCCGCTACTATTCTCTATTTTGAGTCTTTTCTGCAACTAAGATATTTTATTGAATTATATATTATGGTCCATACTTGTTTATAGTAGTAAGAGGTAATAGTAATCAAGCACTCATGTGACAATCATAAAATGCCAATACCATAATACGCATATTACATAGGGGTTGGTAAGTACTCTGTGGTTAATTGAAGTTGTCAAATTGCATTTTTTGTGTGGATGAGTTTTCTTTTTGATACCATTTTCAGCGACGGGGTGTTGTGTATGCAACATGATTAGTAATTTATAACTATCCACGTTGTAAACAAACAAGGCCATCTTGATTCAGCATGTCAGAGCTGAACGGATATCAGCTCCCACTCAAACATGCGTAGGTTAGAATAAGTTAGCGTTTTGTAGGCTCGGTTCAAATTATTTTTTTGACATTCTACTAAAATGCCTTTGGATATTGTGTGGAAAGGGATATTTTGTGTCAATATACATATCTTGCTTCGAATGTGACACAATGTCTCTCGAAATCAATTTCAATCTTGATAAAGCTGAAAAGTGGTCACGGAAAAATTGAGATTTGGCAAATCCTTGGGGGGGGAGGGGGCATGGCTCCCTCTGCGTCCTGTTCTTCCGTCCCTGTTTCACTACAAACCTTTAATTTGTAGGAAGTTTAGGAAATAGTCCTTCATCTTTTCAATTGCCCGTTCCCCCTTTCATGGCGTTTTATATTGCAGTTACGGCCTATTATATGATTTAAAGAATTTTATTTCAAATGATTGTCAACCCCCACTTCCATTTACAGTATGTATGCCTAAAATCATTCAATTACCCAAGGGTCATTTTATTTTGAAACTCTCGTTTTACTAATTAAAAACACCCAAGCACCACACTAATTTGCCTCTGCAGTTAAGCACAGAAGAAGGAAAGTACTTCAATTGGAGAGGTGTGAAATATCGAGGACCCATGATCAAACAAGTTTAGCATCACTTTTTCTAAATAGACTTTCGGATATTTGTGGTTCTCCTCCAATTTTCATATGGATATAATTTTGTTCCGTGTGTATTGCTTTACATCATTCTCAAATTTAACATTCTGTAATAAATCGTTTCCAGATCAATTAGGGAGGCTATAGCCACCCGCCTCCCCTTTTCGCGGCCTTTGGAAGAGTGAACTTCATGCTCTTAGTTTAGGCTTAATAAAAGCATTTACTACACAGCAATGGAATGAATGGTCTCTACTTGTCTTACTTGTGAAACGATAACGACTTGTTATCCCCCAATACTCCGTTTAATACAGTTAAATGCTAAACACGATTTACGCATTTTGATGCAAACTTCCAGCGAGTAATGCAGCTCGTCGATAATTTAAAAATAAGAAACGTTCGGCAGCTACTTGATGTCTGAAATATTTGAAAGCGTCATTACATTAATTCCCCGGCCCTTTTTTTACTGCCACTTCTTTTGAGCCATATTGGTAGCTTCTAATTTCCGCGTGTCACGTGATAAAGTAAGCGCTCCAGCCTGGTCTATTCCTCTATGAATGCAACACAGATGTGAAGCATGACATGACAACAGCTTTTTTCAAAATCTTTTATTATCAACTTTTTACCAATCTTATAGAAATATGATGAGCAAAATACAAGGAGCGACTTTTTGTCCACAGTTATTGAGGACAATACCGAAACTTCGGAGTTATGATCGATCAGGTTTTTACTACTCACCAGTCCGGAAGAGACGGGTAGGGGGTAATAAAGGTCCGGGCTTGAAATTTGTTTAGAATATAATAACAGGGTAGGGTGAAATAAACGTCCAGGCTAGACTAGTCGCTCAATAAAAATAAACGGGTGAGCTGGAATAAGCGGGCAGGCATAAAACCTTTTCTTCGGCAGGTTGGTGAAACTAGAAAAGGACCAGAAAGAAATGAAGGGCAAAAATATTCCTCCTCTGTCGACAAAGCCGTTACGGAGGCAAATTCCATTGAACCTCACACTCGGCTTTGTATTTGGCTACGAGTTCCCCCAAAAGCCGCTTTTTGTCGTTCGTGTAAGAATCTTTATCACGTTCTGACAACCTCTATGTTTGAACACCAAGCGACCTCACAGCACCAGGATATCACCCGGATTTGTTTGACTGATAATTTCTTCCAATTATCCGGTTTGCAAAGATTTCTGTTTCATCCTGTTAAAACGTGAGTAACAACCTCTGTGCTGGAGACGTCATGCATCATGCGTCGACAAGTGAAGGAAAGCTTTGGAATGTTACCATGGGGGTGCGTGCTGGCAGATTTCTGGTGGCGGATCTGACTAAAATTGGAATTGTTTGATCGCATATGGCGATCGAGGTCTGTCCTGTGTTTTGGAAATAAAAGGGTAGGAGAAAAAAGCCTGAAATTAATAACAGGGTAGTCTGGAATAATCAAAAAATCAAAAATTTAATAAGCGTCCATGGACGTCTACTCCGGACTCGAGAGTATGACTCGAAGACTCCCCGCTTACCCTCTGCGTATCTGCAGTATTCTCCCAGTATTCAGTGCTTAGTAACTGAAGACTCAACCAAGCACAAGCAGAATATCAAGTCACAATACTAGTAGACTCCTATTTCAGTAAGAATTAGATGCTGTATCTTAGCAACAATGGCTCAGAGATATGTTTGTTGGGGTGTTTATGGAGGGATCAGATTGTTATGTAAGGGTATTATAGGTTACGTGATCAACGTATAACCTATATGACTTCGATGCGCAATTGTAGCAGCAAGGCTGTTGAATCCACGGTAAGGAAACTAGTGCAAACAACTAAAATCATTGCAAACAGCTTGTTGAAGTCGAAGTGAAAGTATGTATTGATAAGTATACAGATGCAGTATTTATGTATTAGTACAGAGAATGGTATCATGTAAGTAACTAAAAATATAGAGAGGAAGGATCCCTGTTGCACATTAGTTACATTTTATTACAATGAATGATGCTAGATTTCGGCAGAGCTCCCCTCTTAGAGAGTGACGCGATGAGCAAACGATAAAAAGAATAAAGTATTTACAAAGTTGATGATATTATACTAAAAATATTTAAATTAAATTGTAATGTAAGTGTTCCATTTAAGTTCTGTACTGTAATCATTGAGTAAAATGTGTTCGAATAAAATGTTCCGTCTATTGAAATTAAATATATCTGTCCGGAAAATGAACGTGACGTCCAGAGCGAGTTTGGCATATATTTTCTGTAGTAGCTAGGGGAATCGATTTTATAAGTAAATAGTCCTTATTGTCCATGTATGCTGGCTTAAGGAGATCTAAATTGACGGTGCCCTTTTTGCCGAGAATGTCCACTATAAGATGCTTGGGATGTCGCTCGATTACTCGTAATGGTCCGCCATAAGGCCTAATTCACACTATACGATGATTTAGACGATATGAAACGGAACGATAGTGTACAAAACGAAAAGATTCGCTATTTTGTTCACACTGTTGACGATGGGACGATTATTATTTCTAGTAACTTTCAATCTCAACCAATTTAGCTCACATAATATCACAGTACCTATCATATATAATAATTCTTATATGCAGTGGGGCGGCGAGTGTATACACCAAGAGAAGCTGCCAGAATGGCCGATGGACGTCTTTGGCTATGATACTCAAAGGCCGAAAAGACGGGGTTCTAATAAGCGGGAGTGATGAAAGATTGGACCGAAATTTTACGTCAAAAGCAAAGATTTACCATATAAAGTTTCGAAGTTTTGCCCTAAATTTTTACAAATATCATATGCGGGGAGACATCTATTAGGGACCCAAGAGTAGGTAATAATGTCTAGGGGCATTATTAATCTCCCCATTGTACCATATTTAGACACAATTTATTTCATACCAGGGCCAAACTCAAATTGTTTCCTAAGAATATTAATTTTAAAGATTAATACGCCTAGTTTTAAGTTTAGTGAGCAAAAGTAACACAAATTTCGTAACACAAATTTAATTTAAGGATCGAATACTAACACAACGAATAACACAGCAAGGTATTTCAAAAGTCTTTTCTCCAAGCCTCCACTGCCGTGAACGTATTTATCACATCGTTGAAGTCCAATGTACGCAGGAGTTTATTTTCAATGGATAGAAATGCCAGAGAAAAAAGTCTTTCCTGACCCATAGTGTTGCGTAAATAGGATTTAGCTTTGACAGAAGGGCTGCTGCACAGGATTATTTCTTGTCACCAGGCGTTGAGAAGTTTTATGGCACAAACTTTCATTTGTGGAAATTCCAGACGCAAATGCTACTCGAGGAAAAGGATCTTTGGAGTATAGTTGTTGGAGAAGACACCAAACCCGTCAGGGACGGAGCTGTTGCTGGTGCAGTCGAGGAATACAGATGTAGAGAGAGCAAAGATTTTGCAACAATATGTTTATCTCTGGGAGATAGTTAATTACCGTTGATACAAAATTCGAAGACAGCCAAGGAGGCGTGGCTCAAGTTGGAAAGCCACCACGAAGTAAAATCATTAGACACGACTAAAGGTGGACAAACAGGCAAAAAGGAAAGCTGGTAAATGTTCAAATTGTAACTTGCGAGGACATTTCGCCCGTGAATGTAAGATGCCTAGACGAAAGCAGAGGTCTAATAAGCAGGGAAATCTTGTTTCAGTTTCTCACCATGATGATAGCGAATGTTCGAGTTATGTAAATTTACTTTGGTCCCAAAGTAACAGCTCAAAGGGGGACAGGTTTCACATGGTATGTTAATTTCGGGGCGTTTCAACATATGTGTTGTAATAGAGAATGGCTACAGGATTACAGTAAGTTTTCGAAGTCAGTGCGTGTACGTCTAGGTGATAACAGGGTTGTAAATGCTTTTGGAAACGGATCAGTAAGGTTAGAAGTGCGAGCAGGGGATCATTATAAACCTTCAAAGTTAACTAATGTATTGTATGTCCCTAAATTGGCCATAAAACTATTTAACGTTAATTCAGTGGTCAACAGAGGTTATTCTATGAAGTTCGATAAAACCTCGTGTGCAATCCTTAATAAAGCAAGGGAAGTTGTAGGAAGTGGAAAGGTTAAAGGAAATTTATTTCAGTTGGAATGTCTAGTGCCAGACAGTTTACCACACCAAGCAAACGCTGCTGTTGTAACAAATTCCCTTCATTTGTGGTACCAAAGGTATGGCCACTTAGGTTTTGGTAACCTGAGAGAGGCGCAACAGTTTGTTAAAGGCATGCAGCTAAGTACATCTGACAGCTCAACGTTTTGTGAAATTTGCGCAATGGGAAAGCAGACGAGAGCACCATTTCCACCAGGTGTGGCCACTAGGGCTACTAAGCCTTTAGGTATAGTACACTCAGATGTTTTTGGCCCCATGGAAAACACTAGTTTGGGTAGTAGTCGTTATTTTGTAACATTTATTGATGTCAAGGTTTGTCACAGTGTACCTTTTAAAGCATAAGAGTGAAGTTTTGGACAAGTTCACTGAGTATGAGGCGTCGTTTAGTAATATGAATGGCAGGAACATTAAGGTATTGAGGAGTGACAAGGGGGGTGAGTACATGTCTGAGGAATTTAATATTTTTTTTAAAAAAAATAAATGCATGAAAACGCATCTTTCTATTCTAGGCTCTCCTCAGCAAAACGGGGTTGCTGAAAGGATGAATCGTACTCTCCGAGAAACTGTGAGGTCAATGTTACACAATGCAGGGTTGCCTTACTCGTATTGGGCAGAGGCGGTTGCTACTGCAACCTATTTAAGGAATCGTACTTTAACATCGTCAGTGGAGAAATTGACACCATTCAAGGGCTTTCTAGGACAGGAGCCGGATGTCTCACACTTGAAAGTGTTTGGCTGTGATGCCTACACGCACATTCCTAAGGAAAAACGTGGAAAGTGGGATGCTAAGTCTCGCTATTGTGTGTTTATTGGTTATAGTATGACCAGAAAGGCATAAAGGTGAAAAAAGCATTGGAGTCCAGAGATGTGATATTTATCGAGGATGAATTTAGTGGCCCAACTACAGAACACGAATCAAAGGAAAAAGCTGAAGGTGCATATGTTCCCACTGAAAGTAATTCACATAAAGGAGAGAACTCGGATGACATCAATAAGAATGTCTGTGAGCAAGAAGTAGAAGTAGAAGGTGAGGAACCAAATGTCGAAATTCCAAGGCGGTCTAGTAGAATCTCAAGACCTCCAGAGAGATACAATGTTTTGACTGGAGACTCTTGGAAGTTCCAAAGTGGTTTGAGTGCAGAGTGCGGAGAAATTCTCACTGAACCAAGAACTGTGATGGAAGCACTAGAATCTGCAATTGGACCTAGATGGCAAGATGCGATGAGTGAAGAATATAAAATAAAAATTTTGAAAAATAAGAAATGGACCAGTCTATTTTAAACGCTTTCTGGACGATTGGAATGTAAGCATTTGTGGAGTGTGGAACAAATTAAATATGAATTATAAGCCTATTTACAACACTTGGATGCACGATGGAAATTACGCATCAAATGTGTGTAAGGAATGCAAAATATGCCTTATGACCCTATTTTGAACACTTTGTGCAGGATGGAAATTACGCATCAAATGTGCGTAGGGCATGTCAAATATGCATTATGAGCCCATTTTTAACACTTTGTGAACAATGTAATGTCCGTCTCAAATATGAGTAAAGCATGTCAAATATACCTTACAAGCTTATTATGATTTTCTTGTTTAGTTTTAAATGCACGCATCTTATGTGTGCAAGGCATTTTAAATAGCATTAGGAGACCATCTACAACATTATGTGCGCGATGGATTGTACCCATCAAATGTGTGTAAGGCATGTCAAATATGCCTTATCAGCCTATTTTTAAAACTATATGCACGATGGAATGTACGCATCTTATGCGTGTAAAAGGTATTAAATATGGTTTATTAGCCAATTTTCAACCCTTTGTGAATTATAGAATGTACTCAACTTATGTGTGGAAGGCATGTCAAATATGCATGATGAGCCCATTTTTAATACTTTGTGGGCGGCGGAATGTACGCAACTAAGGGGTGTAAGTCAAATATAGATTATCAGTCTATTTTGAACGCTTTGTGCACGATGGAATGTGAGCATCTGATGGGTGTAGAACATATTAAATATTCAATATCAGTCTATTTTGAACACTTTGTGCACGATGGAAATTAATTACTCATCAAATGTGTGAAAGGGATGTGAAATATGCCTTATGACCCTATTTTGAACAATATGTGTACGATGGAATGTACGCATCTTTTGTATGTAAGGCATGTCAAATATGAATTATCGGTCTAATTTGGACGCTTCATGGACAATGGAGTGTAAACATCTATTGTGTGTGAAACATATGAGATATGGATTACTAGCCTATTTTGAACCCTTTGTAAATAATGCAATGCACGCATCTTATGTGTGTAAGGCCTGTCAATTACGCATTACTAGCCCGTTTTGAACACTTTGTGCACGATGGAAATTACTCATCAAATGCGTGTAAGGGATGTGAAATATGACTTACGAGACTGTTTTGAACTCTTGTGGACAAAGGAATGTACACATCTAATATGTGTAAGGCATGTCAAATATGTATTATTAGCCTATTTTGAATACTTTGCGGACGATGGAATGTACAGATCGCATCGGCTTTATTCACGTCAAATAATCCTTATGAGCCTTTTTCGAACACTTTGTGCACAATAGAATGTACGCAACTAATGCGTGTACAACATATTAAACATGTATTATTATCCAATTTTGAACACTTTGTGAATTACGGAATTTACGCATCTTATGTCTGTAAGGCATGACGAATATGCATGATAAGCCCATTTTGAACAATTTGTACACGATGGAATGTAAGCTGTAAATGTGTGTAAGGCATGTCAAATACGCCATACTGGCCTATTTTGAACACTTTGTGCACAATGTGATGTACAAAATATTTTACAGCAAGCCTAAAGCGTTTAAAATATTCTTGTAATACACATTTGGCATGTCTTACAAACATTAGATGCGTACATTCCATCGTGCACAAATCATTCACAATATTTTCCTAACGCATATTTGACATGCCTTACCTACATGAGATACGTACATTCAATTGTGTTCAATGCCGTCACAATAGACTCATAACACATTTTTGAGCTGTTTTACACGTTAGATGTGTACAATCCATCGTGGAAAAACGTTTACAATAGTTTTATGATGCATATTTGACATGCCTTACACATATTAGATGCGTACATTCCATAATTGACAAAGCTTTCAGAATAGGGTCATACTGAATATTTGACTTTCTTGCACATATTAGGTGGTTATATTCCATCGTGGACAAAATTAGGCTCACAATACATATTTCACATGCCCTACACACATTAGATGGATACATTCCATTGTGAACAAATCGTTCAAAATAGGTTCCTTACACATAATAGATGTGTACATTCCATCGTGCACAAAACGTTGAACATAGGCTGATAATTCACATGCATTACACACATTAGATGGGTACATTCAATTGTGGACAAAATATTCGAAATAATCTCAAAATGCATAATTGACATACCGTACACCCATTTGATGTGTACATTTCATATTGCGCTAAGTGTTCAAAATAGGGTCATAATGCA
The DNA here is from genome assembly GCA_010016025.2 of Alatinidae sp. Z8VKAUB7J3. Classification (NCBI taxonomy): domain Eukaryota; kingdom Metazoa; phylum Cnidaria; class Cubozoa; order Carybdeida; family Alatinidae; species Alatinidae sp. Z8VKAUB7J3. The sequence continues at coordinate 34,540,961 of JAAAKM020000498.1, forward strand.
TAGGGACACGAGTTACACACATTAGATGCGTACTTTGTATAATTCACGAAGAGTTCATAATATGCTTATAATGCATATTTGACATTTGATGCGTACATAGGGAGCACAAATCGTTTAAAGTAGTCTCAAAATGCATATTTAGACTGCTTTACACACATTAGATGCATACTTTACATCACGCACAAAGCGTTCTCTATAGTGTTATAATGCCTATTAGATGCGTACATTCTTTTGTGCACATAGCATTCACAATAGGCTGATAAAGCATATTTGACATGCCTTACGGTGGTGGAGCTTGACACTAACTCCTGCGTTCCCAGGTTATGGATAGAAAAACGTCCATCAGTATGATGGAACCCTGCAAGATAAGGCACTTAGGTGCACTAATAAGCAGTCGCGGACAGCACAGCGACAGTTACCTGGACGTACAGGTTCAGAGGTTGACTACCTTTTTGCTTATAAAATTGTACAAATGCACGTAATATTTTTGTTTCAGGGCGAGTCAAGGCCGCCCAAAAAGCCCTAGCCTCCATCCCTGGGTCAAATAGAAAAACTGCTACCTCGCAGATGGGCATTGGATTGTCAGAGGATAAGGGTTAAACCCCGACAGAAAGGGTACCGAAGGAGTTGCGACCTCTTAATACTTCTATCAAAAGGTAGGCATAAATACATAAACGAGTAGCACCAGGGCTAAAGCCCGAGCCTCTTCCCTGCCCAACAAGATCGTGTGCATTCTCGATAATACAGAATCTGATGATGGAATGGACCCAAACCCTTTTGGGCGGTCCATAACTGATAAAGACATTGTTGAAGTTAACATATTTATCCAACGTAAGCTACCTTTTACAACCAGCACCTTCAGGGTTTAAACTTCTAAAAGGCAAGAGCTAAGATACAATGCAAATTGAGTCTTTATTGAATTCTATTGAATCGACATCATATGCATACAAGAACACCGTTTAATCTACAACGAAACACTCCTTAAAGAGAAACTACAAGGTAAAACTCCTGTCACCTCCTCAGCTTGGAGAAACGCCAGGGGCTCTGCAACGGGTGGTGTATGATTCTTAATATCAGCTACAGCTTAGAAAGCCTGCAGACACATAGTCAGCCATGACGAACGTTTTTTAGAAATAACTTTGAACGGTAACCCTAAAGCTACAATACTGTCCTGCTACAGCCCACACAACGAACACACAGAAGACTTTATAAACGAATTCTACTAGAAGTTGCCAACAACCTGAAGGAGCACGTTTACCATAGCTACTGAAACAAATAGAAAAGGTGTTTTGATGAAGGACTTTATGGATCAGTACTTAATAGTTACTAACACCACTTTTTGCTTAAAGCCGAGTAAGCTCTGGACACATCAACGCCGCAATATGAAAACTGTACAGCTCGACTATATTCTAACAAACAGAAACTACAGCTCCTTTGAAAGTGTTCATTCCGATCATAGGATTGTTCTCTGCAGATGCTTGATCAGATATTGCAAAAACAAAACTATTGTCATCGACCCAATAAAGAAAATAGACTGGAGACAGGTCGCTAACGACAATAATCTTTCAGCTCAGTATACTGTAACTGTGGACAATAGATTCAGAGCACTCCTCAACAAACTAGATGACGCCGCCAATGTCACTAAAGTCTGCGACACTCTTGTCACAGAAAACAAAGAAACTGCATTGGAAATGTTGCCCAAGAAAAAGTTAAAAACATACGTGATGTCCCCTACCAATGAAGTTGATAAAGCGGGAGAAGAACTTAAGCTAGCCTTATAATGGCATTACCAAGCAGCTACTCGCTAATTCTTTAAAGATCTTGATAAAGCCAAGTCAAAGTTGGACAAAATCTACTCAGAAATCCTCAAAAGGAAAGTAAAAAAGAAGACAGAAGAAATGGGTGCTTTACTCAATGAACACAAACATGCAGCAGCTTCGCAGATTATTAGGTAAAGTACAAAAAGGAAGATTTCCCTGGTGGCACGCGTGAAAGTACATACACCAGAACAGAGACGCAATACATGGCTAGACCACTTTAAATACTTACTTTGAAAACATGACGAGAACTCAATTGATATTTTACCAATAAGAACTGACCCCTTCGCTATGGAGGAATTTTAAAAGTGCACCCAGAAGCTACATATGCTGAAGACTCCTAGTCCTGATAATATCCCCGCTATTATCTTGAAATCTTTGCTATTTCACGAGCAACTGCTTGAATTTTGCAACGAAACGAAGAAAGGAAATAAAACAAAACCTTTCTCGGTTTCCTCAATCAGCCCCCTGCCAAAGATTGGTTATCTGTCACTACCTTCAATTTACAGAGGAAGTACTCTCACGGTAATAGCGTCGAAAATCTATAACTCAATGCTTTTTAATAGATTAACTGTACATGTCGACCCAATTCTAAGAAAAAACTAAAACGGTTTTCGTAAGGGTAGGTAAATTACATCTCAATATCTAGCCCTTACACGTATCATTGAAGAGATGAAGTTATCAAAAAATGCCACCATCATCTTTGTAGATTTTTGTAAGGCATTCGACAGCGTGAACCGTAAATCCATTTTACAAATCCTAAGTAATTACGGTATCCCTTCAAAAATTATCCAAGCAATTTCAGTTACGTATAAGAATTTAACAAGCTTTGTACAATCAACGAATGCCCCAACTGAAGAGTTCTTAACCACAAATGGTACACTCCTAGGTGACGCACTTGCACCTTACAAATTTGTCATCGTAGTCGATTACATTTTCAGCCAATCGCGTGATCTCCAGAGCACCAAAGGTTTTGACGTTAAACCCAATAAAAGCCATAGCAAATTACTAATTTCGTTTGACTCTGAACTCCAAGAAGACCGAATACATGACCATCAATGAGGATCCAATCTATTCTTCTATCCGATCAAAGAATGTCATATAATTATCTCGGGTTATTAACTTCAAATGCCTGAGCTCTTCTGTATCTGATTGTAAGAAAGACTTGCTTGGAATGCTTGCAATAAGCTACATCACTTGTGGCAGTCTACTGTTACAGTCTACTATTTTCCTAAGACAAAAATTAACTTCTTCAAAGCAGTCGTTGAAAGTATACTGCTATATGGCCCTGAAACATGGACTATGAGAAAAGATCTACAGAAACGACTGGACGACAAATACACACGCCTTCTCATGAGGCTTCAAAATATCTCATGGACCCAACGCAAACCCAAGCAAGAAAACTATGGTAACATCCCCACAATTTCCTCCGTAATAGCCAAAAGAAAATTGCGTTTTGCAGGGCATTGCTACAGATCCAGAGACCAAATCGTCTCTCATGTTATCTGCATGCGCCTTTAATGTCCGTGCAGAGGGATAAGACCATTCAACTACCCTGACTGCATAGCCAAAGGCATTAGCATTACCCAGATTTATGGAAGAGAGAGACCAATGGCGCAATATGGTAAAGGCATGCTCAATTGAGGTCGAGTAAAGTAAAGCAAAAGTACACACATTTAATGAGAACATCCCATCGTGCAAAAAAGCGTTCAAAATAAGCTTATAATGCTTATTTGACATAAGTAACACACATAAGATGCGTACATTCCACAATTCACAATGCGTTCAAAATAGGTTAATAATGCACATTTAACATTTTTTTCAAACATTTGATTCTTACATTCCATTGTGCGTTCAAAATAGTCTCATAATGCATATTTGAAATTCCTTACACATAATAGATGTGAACATTCGATCGTGTACAAAGCGTTACGCACACTTGACGTGAACATTCCATAAGGCGCAGGGTGTTCAAAATAGGGTCATAAAGCATATTTGACATACCATACACACATTAGATATTTACATTCCTTAATTCACAAAGCGTTTAAAATAGACTAGTAATGCATGTTGGACATTCGTAACACATATTAGATGCGTGCATTCCATTGTAGAAAAAGCGTTCAAAATCGGCTTATAATGCATATTTGACATACCTACACACATTACATGCATTCATTCCCTCATATACAAAGCGTTCAAAATAGGATCATAATGCATATATAACATGCCTTACTCACATTAGATGCGTACATTCCATTGTGCAGCAAGCGTAAAAAAATGGTCTCACAATGCATATTTCACACCTTACATATATGACGTGTACAATCCATAGTACGTAAAGCATTCAAAATAAGCTAATGATGCATATTTGTGACCCCTTACAGCAATAAGCTGTGTAAATTCCATGGTGCACGAAGCGTTTAAAATTTTTCAAAATAGGCTCGTAATTCACAAAGCATTCAAAAGAGGGTAATGATCTTTCAAGATAAACTCATAATATATATCAGAGATGCTATATACACATAAGTTGTGTACCTCTTTGGTGCACAAAGCGTTTAAAATAGGTTGAGATGGCTCATGTAACATTCCTTAACCACATAAGTTCCATAATTCAAGAAACGTTCATAGAGGTTCATCAAGCATATTCGACATGCCTTATACACATTTAATGCGTTATTTCCATCGTGCAAAAAGCGTTCAAAATAAGGCACATAATGCATGTTAGGCACGCCCTACACATATTAGATGCGCATATTCAATTGTGCACATAGGGCTCATAATAAGCAAATGTTGCATATTTGACATGCCTTATACACATCAGATGCGTGCATTATGCACAAAGTGTTCACGAAAGGCTCATAATGCATATTTAATGTGCCTTGCAAACATTAAATGTGTACATTGGATAATGCAAAAAGATTTGAAACCACCTTAACCATAACTAGCACGGGCTTTTGATGACTTAAGCCAGCGGGGGGTGGGGGGTGGTGGCTAGTAAGCCCGCGGTTGTTTTAACATGTATAACTTCTATAAAACGTAATTTTATGCTTTGATATTCAGGTTGTAAGTACTTCGACACCGTTGAAATTGAATTAAAACAATTTTATTGCGAAATTATTGGTTAAATATGTGTTTTTATCAGGTTCATAAGGTAAGGTGGTTATGTCAAAAAATGTTTACTGATGTAAGTCTGATAGAAATGGAATGGAAGTTGCTACGCTTTATTTCATGAATTAAAAGGAGCAAGAGTTACCTCAAAGGTTTTTTTGGCAATAGAATAGTTTTCGATTCTAAATATCTGAGAAACATAGGTATTCATGACAAATATCGGAACGAAAATTAAAGATGAAAAGTTTCAACGATCGTAGCTAAACCACTTGACAGAAAAGATGTCGATTATGTGTCACCATATGCATTCTTCGAACACTAACATGTGGTTATACTTGTTATAAATGCTATTTGGCACTTTTTATATATTTGAAACCGTTCTCTATGGTTTCTAGATACAAATTTGTCAAACAGTTAGGTTTGGAAATATGACGTCATCAAAATCGATATTAACCGACTTATGAATGCTAATCAGCTTGTAATTAGCATAAATTGGTTTTAAATGTATTAAGAATATTTGCAAAATTCATAAAAAATTCTCGCGTTATAGCACTTTAACATTTTCCACCATATATGGTCACCTTTTCTATCAGGGCCACGCGACCAGACCACAGGCCGCGACGGCCAAATTTGTCTTACCAAACGTTTGCCACATAAAAATTCGGAAAAGCCAAAAAGTTTCAGCAACTTAGAACAAGCCATTCAAAAGCTATCAAACAATATTCAGAGCCTCGGGCCTGCTAGCCCCGCCGCCCACGGCCAGGGCTAGGTAGGATTAAACACATTAGAGGCGCATAAACAATCGTGCGTAATACGCTTAGAACAGTACCGAAACCTGTTTTAAGTGACACTTGCAAACTTGGAACGCGTACATTTCATGGTCCACAATGCTTTTGGGATAGCACAAAAATCTATTTTTGGTGACACTTGCATACGTGGTATACCTACATTCCATGGTGCAAAATGCATTAAGAAAATAACCAAATTCTGTTTTTACTGAGAGTTGATTACTTATAAGAGTAAATTCGATGGTTCACCATGCGTTTAGAATAGCAGCAAAAGCGGTTATTAGTGGCACCTGCACATTTAAAATGCGTAGATTCGATGGTACACAATGCGTATAGAATACCACCAAAAGCTGTTTATAGTGACAATTCCATATTTCCAATGCGTACATTCCATGGTGCACAATGCGTTTAGAATAGCACACAAAACAGTGTTTATCGACACTTGCATACATAGAATCTGTATATTCCACAATGGATTCAGAAAACAAGAAAAGTTGCTTTTAGTGACACTTGCATACTTGAAATGTAAGCATTCCATGCGGCACAACGGGTTTATAATAGCACCAAAAGCTTTTTTAATAACGCTTGCCTACTTCGAGTGCATACATTCCGAGGTGCACATTGAGATTAGAATAACACCGTAAGCTGATTTCAAAGACACTTGCATACACGGAAAGTGTACAATCGATTGGGGACAATGCATTTAGAATAGCACCAAAAGCTGTTATTAGTGACACTTGCATACTTGTAAAGCGTACATTCACTGGTGCACAAAGCGTATAGAATAGCAACAAAAGCTGACTTAGTGACACATGCATTCTTGGAATGCGTACCTTCCATGGAGCACGGAGCGTTTGGAATAGCAACCAAAGCTGATCTTATTGACACTTGCATACTTGGAATGCATACATTCCATGGTGCACAATGTGTTCAAAATACTACCAGAAGCTGTATTTATTGACACTTGCATACTTAGAATGCGTACTTTCCATGGTGCACAATGCGTTAAAATAGCACGAAAAGCTTCCTTAGTGACACTGCGATGTTTTTTATGCGATTATTCGATGGTGCACAATGCGTTTAGAACAGCACCAAAAGCTGCTCCTAGTGGCACTTGCATACTTGGAATGCGTACATTCCATGGTGCCCAATGCGTTTAGAACAGCACCAAAAGCTGTTTTTAGTGATACTTGCATACTTGAAAAGCGTAAATTCCATGGTACAACAAGCATTTACACTAGTACAAAAAGATGTTTTAAGTGACACTTGCATTCTTGGATGCGCTCATTCCATGGTTCACAATGCGTTTAGAATACCACTAAATACTGTTTTTAGTGACACTTGCACACTTGGAATGCATACATTTCATGGTCCACAATGCGTTCAAAACAGCACACAAAATAAGATCTCACTGAAACTTGCATGTTTGGAATGCGTACATACGATGCTGCACGATGGGTTAAGAATATTATCAAAAGATGTTTTTATTGACAATTGCACACTTGGAATGCGTACATTCCATGGTGCAGTGTGCGTTCAGAAAAGCATGAAAAACTGTTTTCAGTGACACTTGGACACTTTTAATGCTTACATTCCATGGTGCCCACTGTACTCAGAATAGCAGCTAACGCTGTTTTTAATTACATTTGCATACTTAGAATGCGTACAATCCACGGTGCTGAGTGCGTGGAAAATAGCACCAAAAGCTGTTTTTAGTGACACTTTCATCCTTAAAATGCGTACATTCAACGGTGCACAATGCGTTCAGATTAGCACCAAAAACTGCTTTTAGTAACACTTGCATACATGGAGTGCGTACACTCCACGGTGCTGAGTGCGTTTAGAATAACACCAAAATGTCTTTTTAGTGACACTTGCATGCTTGGAATGCGTACATTTCATGGTGCACAATGCGTTTAGAATAACACCAAAAGCTGTTTTTAGTGACACTTGCATGCTTGGAATGCGTACATTCCATGGTGCACAATGCATATAGAATAGCACCAATAGCTGTTCTTAGTGACACTTGCATGCTTGGAATGCGTACATTCCATGGTGCACAATGGGTTTAGAATAGCACCAATAGCTGTTCTTAGTGACACCTGCATGCTTGGAATGCGTACATTCCATGGTGCACATAGCGTTTAGTATAGTACCAAAAGCTGTTTTTAGTGACACGTGCATGCATGGAATGCGTACATTCCATGGTGCACAATGCGTTTAGAATAGCACCAAAAGCTGTTTTTAGTGACATTTCGCGGCTCGGGACGTCGCCCCGGTCGGCCGCCCGGGAGCTCGTCGGACGGCTCGAGATCGACGACCTCGTCGACCGCCCCGTGCGCGCGCTCAGCGTCGGTCAGCAGCAGCGGGTGGCGGTGGCACGTGCGCTCGTCGGGGCGCCCGAGCTGGTGATCGCCGACGAGCCGACGTCCGCCCTCGATCCGGAGCGGCGCGATCGGTTCGTCGAGCTTCTCCTGGAGCGCTGTGACGCGGCCGGGAGCACGCTGGTCGTGGTCAGCCACGATCGCGAGCTGGCGTCGGCCTTCTCGCACGAGGTCCGGCTGTCGGTGCCGGAGAGCGGACGATGAGAGAGGCGCTGTTCCTGATCGAGCTCGCCGGCCGCTCGCTCCTCGACCGGCGCCTGACCACCCTGCTGACGATCGGCTCGATCGCCGCCAGCGTCGCTCTGATGCTCGGCACCGAGAGCCTGCGCACGGGGGTTCGGACCAGCTTCTCCAATACCCTCAGCCAGACCGATCTGATCGTCGGCGCGCGCGGCGGGCGCCTGCAGCTGCTGCTCTACACCGTGTTCGGGTACGGCGCGCCCCGGCTCGGCATCTCTCCCGAGACGCACGCCCACTGGGACGAGCACCCGGCGGTCGCCTGGACCGTGCCCTACGCGCTCGGCGACAGCTACCGCGGATTCCGGGTGATCGGGACGTCGACCGAGTTCTACGAGCACTACCGCTACCGCGGCGGACGTCGGGTCGAGCTCGCGGCCGGCCGACCGGCATCGGCGGCCGACGAGGTGGTGCTCGGTGCCGAGGTGGCCCGCCGCCTGGGTCATGCGGAGGGCGATCGGATCGTGGTCGCGCACGGTCTCGACGACGCCGGCTTCCTCGCTCACGACGACCGGCCGTTCACCGTCGTCGGGATCCTCGCACGCACCGCCACGCCGGTCGATAGAGCGCTCTACGTCACCCTGCCGGGCATCGCCGCGATGCACGACGAGCCGGACGCGGCGGAGGTGCGGCTGTCGTCGTTCCTGCTCGGGGCGCGAGAACGGGCCGACGTCCTGCGGCTGCGCGGCGAGATCCACGCCTACCAGCCCGAGCCGCTGACCGCCGTCATCCCGGCGGTCGCGCTCGGCGAGCTGTGGCGCGGGCTCGGCTCTGCCGAGTCCGCCCTCCGACTGATCACCGCGGCGGTGGTCGCCGTCGGGTTGCTCGGCCTGGTGGTCGCGCTGTACGGTTCGCTCGACGCCCGCCGCCACGAGATCGCCGTGCTGCGGGCGGTCGGAGCCTCGCCCGGTCGCGTCCTGGCACTGCTGCTGGCTGAGTCCGGCCTGATCGCCGGGGCCGGGGCGGTGTTGGGGATCGCGTGCGTCTACCCGCTGGTGGCGCTCACCCGCCCCGCGATCGAGGAGCGTTTCGGGCTGGTGCTGCCGCTGGCACCTCCCAGCGGGCTTCAGCTCGCGCTGCTCGCCGCGGTGGTGACCACCGGCCTCGCGGTCGGGCTGATCCCCGCCTGGCGCGCCTACGCCACCGCCCTGCACGACGGCCTGACCCCACGTCCGTGACCCGACCCCGGAGCGACGGGGGTCGAATAGAATCGAGGCTCGCGGCCGTCCGGCACCCGGATGGCCATCCGACCACGGGGGAGACATGTCCAGCGAACGAGGTGCGTGCGGTCTCGGGGCGAGTTTGGCGGCGGCGCTGCTGGCGACGGCGACCGCCCGGGCGACGGTCGAGGTGGAGTCGGTGGGACTGGTGACCGATCTCCGGCCCCCGGTGGCGGCGAGCAGCGAGCCCCGCGAGATGGTGACGATCGGCTCGATCACCTACTTCGTCGCCACCACCGACGTGGTCGGCGAGGAGCTGTGGAAGACCGACGGGACGGAGGCCGGTACCGCTCTCGTCAAGGACATCTGGCCCGGCGTGACCGGATCGCGCGTCCGTCACCTGGCCGCCTTCGACGGCGAGCTCTACTTCAGCGCCACCGACGGCGTCTCCGGCGAGGAGCTGTGGCGCTCGGACGGTACCGTCGCCGGAACGCGACGGGTCGTCGACCTGGTGGTCGGCTCCGGGAGCTCGTTTCCGGACTGGCTCACGGTCTCGGGAGGGGCGCTGTTCTTCGAGGGAAGCGGCGGGCTCTACCGGACCGACGGCACCGAGCTGGGCACCGAGCTGCTGGCGGCGGTGAACGAGGCCGAGTACCTGACCGACGTCGCCGGGGAGCTGTTCTTCCGGGGTCGGTCCGGCGTCGACACCGAGCTGTGGGCCTCGGACGGGACGCCGGCCGGGACGCGGCAGGTGAAGGACATCTATCCCGGCGACGGCGTCGGACAGGATTCGAGTCCGGTGTTCTTCGTCGACATCGGCGGGGTGGCGCTGTTCCGTGCCGAGGACGACGTCCACGGGCGGGAACTGTGGCGCTCGGACGGCACCGAGGTCGGCACGGAGCTGGTGCTCGACATCGTGCCGGGAGGGGACGACGGCGACCCGCTGGAGCTCATCGCGATCGGTCCGATCGCCTACTTTCACGCCAACGACCCGAACAACGGCGGGCGGGAGCTGTGGCGCTCGGACGGCACCGCCGCCGGGACGTTCAAGGTCCGGGACATCCACCCGTCGGGCGGCGCGTTCAATCTGTTCGGTGTGCTGACCGACGTCGGCGGTCGGCTCTACTTCGGCGCCGACGACGGCGTCCACGGACGCGAGCCCTGGACCTCCGACGGCACCGCGGCCGGTACCGTGCTGCTGCGCGACGTGATGCCCGGAGCGGACGACGGCATGCGCTTTTTCGACGACGTCGCGGCGGTCGGCGGCACCGCCTACTTCGCCGCCGACGACGGGGTGTCGGGGATCGAGCCGTGGCGCTCGGACGGCACCGCCGCCAGCACCGTCCGGGTGGCGGACGTGCGGCCCGGATCGTCCGACTCGGACCCGAGCGCGATCACCGACCTCGGCGGTCGGGCGCTGTTCGCCGCGAGCGACGGCGCCACCGGGGAGGAGCTGTGGATCACGGACGGCGATGCGACCAGCACCGAGCAGGTACGCGACCTCAATCCGGGCGAGGATGCCACCGCGCTCGCCGAGCTGGTCGGCTACGACGGCCAGCTCCTGTTCACGGTGAAAAAGGAGATCACCGGCTTCAACGACGAGCTGTGGCGCTCGGACGGTACCGAGGCCGGCACCGAGTTGGTGCGCGACATGGGGCAGTTCAGCATCATCGAGGATCTCGTGGTCTCGGGCGAGTGGACCTACTTCACGGCGCTGTCGGACCGTGAGCTGTGGCGGACCGACGGCACCGACGCCGGCACCCAGGAGGTGAAGGACATCCGACCCGGCCCGTCCGGTTCGTCGCCTCGCCTGATGACGGACTTCGAAGGCACGTTGATGTTCGCCGCCGACGACGGCGTGAACGGTGAGGAGCTGTGGCGCTCGGACGGTACCGAGGCCGGCACCGTGCTGGTGGCGGACATCGATCCCGGCAGCTCCGGGTCGTCGCTGGCGGAGCTGACTCCGAGTGGCGGGGCGCTGTTCTTCACCGTCTTCCTGGACCAGAGGGAGCTGTGGGTCTCCGACGGCACCGGCCCGGGCACGCGTCGGCTCACCGACGTCGGCGGGGGCGACCTCACGGACGTCGACGGGACGCTGTTCTTCACGGTGGCGGCGCTCGGCGGCAACGAGGAGCTGTGGCGTTCGGACGGAACCGAGGCGGGCACGCTGCGCGTGGCGCGCCTCGGTCCCGGTGTCGGCGCGCTGACCGGCGTCGGCGACACGCTGTTCTTCCTGTTCGACGACGGGGTGAGCGGCAGCGAGCTGTGGCGGTCGGACGGGACCAACGCCGGGACGGTGATGGTGAAGGACGTGCGCCCCGGGCCCGACGGCTCCGGGGGGCAACGGCTGACGGCGGTCGGCGAGCGGTTGTTCTTTTCCGCCGACGACGGGGTCTCGGGACGGGAGCTGTGGGTATCGGAAGGCACCGAAGCGGGCACCGTGATGCTCGAGGTGGAGCCCGGCGCGGGAGGCTCGGACCCTTCGGGCCTGACCGCCGTCGACGGCTCGCTGGCGTTCGCGGCGACCGACGCGCTCCACGGCCGCGAGCTGTGGGTGTCGGACGGCACGCCGGAGGGGACGGTGCTGGTCGCCGACGTCGGGCCGTCGTGCTCCGACTCGCTGCCCGAGGCGCCGACGCCGATCGACGGGCGACTGTTCTTCACCGCCAACGACGGCGCGGTCGGACGCGAGCTGTGGGCGGCCGAGCTCAACCGCTCGCCGGTGTTCACCACCGTACCGGTCCCGACGGCGATCGTCGACGAGCCCTACGTCTACGATGCCGACGCGATCGACCCCGACCCGGGCGAGATGGTGAGCTTCGCGCTCGCGCTCGGACCGGTCGGCCTGACGGTCGAGCCGACGACGGGCGTGGTCTCCTGGACTCCGACCCTGGCCGATCTCGGCCCGCACGACGTCGCCGTCGAGGCGTCGGACCCGAGCGGCTTCGCCGGCACCCAGGACTACGTCCTGAGGGTGCAGCTCCCGGGACCGACGCTGCAGCTCTCCGGGTCGTGCCCGGGGACCGTGGACGTGGCGCTCGCCGGGGCCAGTCCGGGCGGCACGGTGGCGTTCCTGCGTGGCACGGCGGGCGGTACCACGGTGCTCGCCAGCGGACCGTGTGCCGGCACGGAGGTGCCGCTCGCCGGAGTGAGCGTGCTGGCGGCGCTCGTCGCCGACCCGACGGGAGCCCTGGCGCTGTCGGCTCCGCTCGCCGACCCGGCGCTGTGCGGCGCCGACGTCGTCGCGGTCGACGCGACGGTCTGCACGTCGAGCGCGGTCGCCACGCTACCTTAGGGAGGGCATCCGGGGTGCCTGCTCCTCGGGGCACCCCGGCCGCGCCGGGCGGAGGAGATTTGACGTCGGCGGCTCGCAAGTCGACACTTCTTACGGTCCCTCTTCGTCAGTCCGACTCCCACAGAAGCCGCCGAACATGAAGAGTCACTCCGTCCGCGCTCTCGCTCCGCTCCTGCTCGCGCTGCTCGTCCTGGCCGCTCCGCTCCGAGCCCGGGAGCTCGACTGTGCTCCCTGCGTCGGCCTGAGCGCCGCCGAGCCCTCCGCCGTGGCGGACGCTCTCGCCGTCGATGGCGCCCTGGTGGCTCCGGCGACGTTGCAGGTCGCGTGGACCGCGGAGCTCGACGGCTCGGCCGATCCGACCGAGCTGGCCGCCATCCGCGAGGTCGGCGCGTCGCCCTGGATCCGGGCGGTCGTGCGCACCCCGCAGCCGGTCGCCGAGCACCTGCCCGAGCTCGAAGGAGAGCTCCGGGAGCTGGTCGCCCTGGCCCGGGCAGCGGGCCCCGAGCCGGTGCTGCAGATCGTCTGGGACCCGGCGGGCGGCGCCCGGGAGATAGCCGATCTTGCCTTCGTGCTGAAGCGCGCCGCCGTCGCGGTCACCGGCGCGGTCGTGGACGCGACCTTCGTGGGGGGGCCGCTACGGGCCGACCCGGAGTGGCTGCGAGCCCTCTACGCCGAGGAGGTGGCCGCCTACCTCGACGTCCTCGCACTCGCCCCCTCCGACGCCCTGACGGCGGCGATGGCCGTGCTGGCCGAGCTGGACCCGGGCAAGCCGATCGCGATCGACGCTCTGGCGTGGCCGGCCGATCCGGAGCTCACCCTCGTGCAGGCGGCCTCGGCGACCGCCGTCGGCGCCGCGCTGGTCTTCTTCTCCGTCGAGCTCGACGCGCGGCCCGACCTGCGTCCGATCCGGACGCTGGCCGAGGTATTCTCGGGAGACGTCGAGTACGCCGAGGGGCAATCGCCCGACGGCGGCCGGGGCGCCTGGGCGTTCGTGCGCGGCGAGGATCTCGGTCTGCGGGTCGTCGCCGAGCCGGAGCCGGGCTCGGATCGGCTGCGGCTCGACTTCTACGACCGTCTGCTGCGGCGTCCGGTGCGCATCGATCCGGTGTCGCGTGCCGAGTCGTTCGTCCCGGGGCGCTCGGTGACGACGGGACTGGCGGTGGAGGTTCGCGAGCCGGGGGCGGCCGTGCTGCTGCGGCTCGATCGACCGACGGTGCAGGAGCTGCAGGGGGTTCAGGAGCAGGTCGAGGTGGCGGACGAGCGGGTGATGCCGGTCGAGGAGATCCTGCGCCGCCTGCAGGCGTTCGAGGACGCGCAGGCCCGCCGGCTGTCGCACTACGTGGCGCGCAACACCATGCACCTGCGCTTCCAGAACGGACGTGGCTCGTTGGAGGCGAGCTACGCCGGCCCGCTCTACTACAGCCGCGAGGACGGCTTCGACTGGGTGTGGGAGGAGTTCTTCGTCGACGGCGTCCGCTGGCGCTCGAAGAGCCTGCCGGAGATCCCACTGATCCAACCCGAGAAGGTGGCGACCACACCGCTCGAGATCCGCTTCACGCCCTCCTATTCGTACCGCCTGCGCGGCACCGCCCGGGTGGAGGACCGCGAGTGCTGGGTGGTGGATTTCAAGCCGCTCGTGGTGGCCCCGGGCGACACCCTCTACCAGGGAACGGTATGGGTCGACCGGGAGGTGTTCGCGCGGGTCCGGACCCGCGCCACCCAGATCGGGCTGGAGGGCGACGTGCTGTCGAACGAGGAGACGATCTCCTTCGCCCCTCTCGACGTCGACGGTCGATCGGTACCCTGGTCGTCGGAGGCCTTCGTCCTGCCGGTGCGCAACGTCGGTGAGCAGACCCTGTCGCTGCTCGACGCCACCGTGCCGGTGGAGCGCGAGTTCGTCCTGACCGACGTCCGGATCAACGCCGCCGGGTTCGACGAGTCTCGGCAGGCGGCCTGGGAGTCGGACCGGACGATGGTGCGCGACACCGACGACGGCCTCCGCTACCTGCGCAAGGACGATTCGGGCCAGCGGGTGGTCGAGACCGAGTACGACACCAGCCGGCTGTTCCTGCTCGGCGGCGTGTTCTGGGACGAGTCGCTCGATTTCCCGCTACCGCTCGCCGGGGTCAACTACCTCGACCTCGACTTCCGGGACACCGGCGGTCAGCTCAACGTGTTCTTCGCGGGGGCGTTCGCCAACGTCAACCTGTCCAAGCCGGGGCTGTTCGGCAGTCGCTGGAACCTCGGCGGCAACGTCTCGGCCTTCTTCTTCGAGCGCGGCGACGAGCTGTTCCGCGACGGCGAGGAGGTGGAGGCGGAGGAGGTCGAGAGTCGCGACGCCTCGGCGGCGCTGTTCCTCGGCCGGCCGATCGGCGAGTTCTTCAAGCTGGACCTCACGCTGCGAGCGCGATACGACACCTACTCCGACGGCGACGACACCGATCCGTCGTTCGTGCTGCCCCAGGACAGCCTCACCCAGACCTTCCTCGCGGAGCTCGTCTACAACCGCTCGGGCTACCGCGCCCGGCTGGCAGGCAGCGTCCACCGGCGATCCGACTGGGAGTTCTGGGGGCTGCCGGACAACACCGAGTTCGACCCGGACCAGGAGGAGTACACGCGCTGGGAGGTGTCGCTGGGGAAGACCTGGTGGCTGTCCAACTTCCGCAACTTCGGTCTGTCGGTCGAGCACCTGAACGGCTCGCACCTCGATCGCTTCTCGCGCTACGACTTCGGCCTGTTCGGAGACTCCTCGGTCGCTGGCTACCAGGGCGGTCTGGTGCGCGCGGACGAGGCGACCGGCGTCCATCTCGGCTACGGCATCAACGTGCTCGATCGGATCCGTTTCGAGCTCGAGGGCGATGCGGTGTGGGCCACGAGCCAGGAGACGGGGCTGGAGGACGAGCTGCTGGCCGGCGTCGGGCTGGAGGGAACCTGGACGCTGCCGTGGGGGATCGTCACCAACTTCGAGGTCGGGGTCGGGGTCGACGGTCCCGGCCGGGGCGACGTCGCCGCACGCGTGTTCTTCCTCAAACTGTTCAAGCAGAAGTAGCGTGCGTACGGGAGCTCTCGCGACGGCGGCCGTGGTGACGACGGCGCTCCTCGTCGGCTGCTCCGGCCGCTCGCCCGGGCCGTCGTGCGCGTGGTGGCGCACGGAGCTCTACTTCGGACACGACCGCCGGGGCGCCGGCGAGGTGACGGACGACGAGTTCTCCGCCTTCGTCGACGCCGAGGTGTCGCCCCGCTTTCCGGAAGGGCTGACCGTGCTCCCGGCCGACGGTCGCTACCGCGCCGCCGACGGCAGCCAGGTGCGGGAGCGCACCCACGTCGTCGTGCTCGTCCGGCCCGACTCGGCCGAGGCGGACCTCCGGCTCGAGCGGATCCGGGCCGCCTACCGGGAGCAGTTCGACCAGGAGAGCGTGCTGCGGGTCGACCAGTGCGCGGCGGTGCGGTTCTGAGTGTACGCCGCGGTACAATGTGGGCCGGAGTCCGCCCCCGGAGCGAGGGAGTCGTGAGCGAGCCGCCGGTCGGAGTCGAGGTCGAGGTGCTGGAGGGCCGGCACGAGCGTGTCTTCCTGGTGCTGTTCGGCCTGTTCGTCACGTTCGTCGTGCTCACCAACACCGTCGGCGCGAAGCTGTTCGTGGCCTTCGGCTGGGTCTTCCCGGTCAGCATCCTGTGGTACCCGCTCACCTTCCTGGTGACCGACATCGTCTCCGAGGTCTACGGAGCGCGCCGGGCCCGCTTCCTGGTGGTCAGCGGCTTCGGCATGAGCCTGGTGTTGCTGACGTTCTCGCTCGCCGGCGTGGCGCTGCCGGCGGCGTCGTTCTACGAGGCCGCCGACGCCTACCGCCAGGTGTTCAGCCCGGTCGGCCGGCTGCTGTTCGCCTCGATGGCGGCCTACCTTCTGGCCCAGTCGATCGACGTCCAGCTGTTCCACTTCTGGAAGCGGCAGACGCAGGGGCGTCATCTCTGGCTGCGCAACAACGGCTCCACCATGGTGTCGCAGCTCGTCGACAGCTTCACGGTGACGTTCATCTTCCTGTACGACAACCCGGCCGTGTTCTCCGGGACGGTCGGCGACCTGGTGCGGGCGGCGTTGGCGTCCTACGTCGGCAAGGTGGTGATCGCGGCGGTCGACACGCCGTTGTGCTACCTCGGCGTCGGGCTCGTGCGACGATACACGGCGAACGAGAGCCCCTCCGGCTAGTGCACTTCTGGGATGGCACGCTGCGTGCATTTTGGAATCCTCCGACCGAGCCATGGAGGAACGTACCATGTCCGTCCACCCTCTTCGTGATCTCCTACGCGCTCTCGGGGGGACCGTCGCGCTGCTCCTCGGCGGGCTCACCTCGGCGTCCGCGGCCGACGACCGACTCCTCGAGGCGTTGCGTGGCGGCGAGCCGACCCTCGACCTCCGCTACCGCTACGAGGAGGTCGGTGACGACGGCCGACCTCTCGACGCCGAGGCGTCGACCGTGCGCCTGCGGTTGGGCTACACCACCGGCCGATTCCACGGCTGGCTGGTGCACGCCGACGTGGAGCACATCTCGGTGATCGGCGCCGAGCGGTTCGACGATACTGCCAACGGGCTGAACGAGTTCGCCGTGGTCGCCGACCCCGCCGGCACGGAGCTCAACCAGATTTTCGTCGGCTACGACGGCATCCCGCACACCGAGGTGCGGCTCGGGCGGCAGCGGATCAAGCTCGACAACGACCGCTTCATCGGCAACGTCGGCTGGCGCCAGAACGAGCAGACCTACGACGCCCTGACCGTCGACGCCCGCCCGACCGAGCGGCTGCGGGTGTACTACGCCCGGGTGAACAACGTCAACCGGATCTTCGGCGAGTACCATCCCGACCCGATGCGGGCCGACGTCAACCTGGACGGCGACCTGCTGAACGTGCAGCTGAAGTGGAAGCCGGGAGCGCTCACCGGCTACGCCTATCTGCTGGAGTTCGACGACACCCCGGCCTCGTCTCGACAGACGCTCGGTCTGCGTTTCACCGGTCGGACCCCGCTGCGGGGGGAGATCGGACTGACCTACACGGCCGAGTACGCCGACCAGTCCGACTATCGCGATGGCGACGGCTCCATCGACGCCGATTACCTGCGGCTCGAAGCCGGGATCGACACCTCCCCGGTCGACGTCCGGCTCGGGTTCGAGCGGCTCGGGGGCGACGGCGTCTACGGTCTGTCCACTCCGTTCGCCACCCTGCACGCGCACAACGGCTGGGTCGACCGTTTCCTGGCGACCCCGGCGACCGGCCTCGAGGATCTCTTCCTGGTGGTGTCGGCGAAGCCGGGCGGGTTCGATCTGCGCGCCGCCTACCACGAGTTCTCGGCCGACGCCGGTGGCGCGAGCTACGGTGACGAGATCGACGCCTCGTTCGGCCGTACCTTCCGTGACACCTACTCGTTCCTGGTGAAGTACGGCGTCTACCGGGCCGACGAGCTCTCCGTCGACGCCCACAAGCTCTGGCTCCAGCTCGGACTGAAGTTCTGAGCGTCGCCGCGCCGCTCGCGACCCTGCGGAGCGGCGCGGAATCACTCCGCCGGCGGAGGCTGCGAGGCGACGTAGCGGGCCAGGTCGAGGGTCGAGATCACGCCGACGATCCGATCGCCGTCGTGGACGAACATGCGGTGGACTCCGTGCTCCGCCATCTGCTCGGCGACCGCCTGAATCGGGTCGTCGGGATGGACCCGCAACACCCGTGGGATCATGACGTCCCGCACCGTCGTCGACTCCGACACCCACGGCAGCGGGACGGCCCCGTCCTGTTCCTCGGTGGACGGCCCCCTCAGGCCGAGCACGTAGGTGCGGCGGTGGAAGTAGTCCACCACGTCGGTTCGGGTGACCACTCCGATGCACTCTCCGGTGACGTCCCGGACCGGCATACCGCTCACCCGTTGGACGTACATCTCCTCCAGCAGCTCGGTGAGGCTCAGGTCCTCCGGTACGGTCCGCAACGTCTCCACCATCCAGTCTCTGGCCCTCGCCATGCGTTCCCCTCCGCGGAAGAACGAGCCGCGCCTTCCACGTGGCTCCGTCGTCCCGTTCCGAAGCAATCGTCGTACCGGCCCTTGCCCGGCACTCCCGGGCGGCCCGGGCGGGCGCCCCTGGGTGAGAAACCGCTGGGCGGCGGCATTTCACCCACTTCCTCCCGTTCGAGCCCGTGACGGCGGGGCCTGCGGGGCTGGCGCGAGTCCTGCATTCGTCTTCCTCGAACCGAGCGTCCCCGGCGGCGGGGCGCCTCCGAGGGAGGAGGAGAGCGATGGCCGAGCGCAGTGCCCCGGAGCGGGACGAGCCCGAGACTCCCGAGATCACGCGACGCGGATTCTGGTCCCGCTGGGCGTCGGTGTCGATGGCGGTCGGACTGGCCGGCGGCTACGGTGCCTTCGCCGCGATCGCCGCCCGCTACCTCTACCCGGCACGAGCAGCCCGCACCCAATGGCAGTTCGTGATCGAGGTGGCCCGTCTGGCGGTCGGCGAGTCGGTGCTGTTCCGGGCGCCGTCCGGCGAGACGATCAACGTGGTCCGGCGGGGGCGCGGCGGCGGAGACGGTGATTTTCTGGCGCTGTCGAGCGTCTGCCCGCACCTCGGCTGCCAGGTCCACTGGGAGCCCCACAACGCGCGCTACTTCTGCCCCTGCCACAACGGCGTGTTCGACGAGGCGGGAGTCGGGACCGGAGGACCGCCCGGTGAGGCCGGGCAGTCGCTGCCGACCTACCCGCTCAAGGTCGACTCCGGCCTGCTGTTCGTCGAGCTCCCGGTCGAGACCCTCGTCGGCGATCAGCGGGCCGGGATCGTCCGGCGACGCGGACCGTGCGGGCCGGGCCACGATCCCTGCCTCGACCCCGACACCGGGAGGCGGGCATGATCGGCTGGCTGCAGGAGCGTCTGCCGATCGACGGTGAGCAGCTGCGGACGATGACCAACGAGCCGGTCCCGAACCACCTGCGTCGCTGGTGGTTCGCCCTCGGCGGTACGCCCGCCTACCTGTTCGTCGTCCAGGTGATCACCGGCATCCTGCTGGCCTTCTACTACGAGGCCTCGGCGACCGGAGCCTACGCCTCGGTGCGCTACATCACCGAGGAGGCGGCCTTCGGATGGTATCTACGGAGCGTCCACAAGTGGGCTGCCACGCTGATGATCGCGGCGGTCGTGCTGCATCAGATGCGGGTGTTCTTCACCGGCGCCTACCGCAAGCCGCGTGACGTCAACTGGGTGGTCGGCATGATGCTGCTGGTGTGCACCCTGCTCACCGGCTTCACCGGCTACAGCCTGGTCTACGAGCAGCTCAGCTACTGGGGGGCGACGGTCGGGGCGAACATCGCCGACACCGTGCCGCTGGTGGGAGGCGTGCTCAAGCGTTTGATGCTGGGAGGCGACTCCTACAACACGCACACTCTGTCGCGCTTCTTCGTGCTTCACGCGGCCGTGCTGCCGGCGGCCATCGTGGCGCTGGTGGCGCTACACGTCGCGATCATCCGGACCCAGGGCGTCACCGAGCTCCGTTTCGAGGGCGAGCCGGAGGACGCACCGAAGAGCTTCGATTTCTTTCCCGATCACCTGATGACCGAGCTCATCATCGGGCTGACGCTGATGGTGGTGCTGAGCGTGCTCGCCACGGTCCTGCCGGCGACCCTCGGGCCGATCGCGGATCCCCTCGCGACCCCCGAGGTGATCAAGCCGGAGTGGTTCTTCTACGTCGCGTTCCGGTGGTTGAAGCTGTTCACCGGAACGGCGGCAGTGCTGAGCACCGGATTGATCGTGTTCGTGATGTTCTCCTGGCCCTGGATCGACGCCTGGCTACGTCGCAAGACGCGCATGCCGGACGTGAGCGTCGCGATCGGTATCGTGGCCGTCGTGACGATCGTCGGGCTGACGTTGTGGGAGGCGTTCGCGCGCCACTGACTCGAGGGACGGTTTCTGGACGGCGACCCCGAGTCGAACGGACGCCGCAGGGAGGTAGGCATGACTCTGGACGGAAAGCGCTACGTCATCGGAGCCCTGGGGGTACTCTTCCTGACCTCGTTGGTTCTGGTTCAGTGGCTGGAGGTGGCGCGTAAGCGGGAGGAGGCCGGGCTGGCGCCCGCTCACGTCGCGGTACCGGTGAGCTCCGAGGACTGCGTTCAGTGCCACGGAGAGGCCAACCCTGGCATCGTCGAGCACTGGCGCAGCAGCACGCACGCCGAAAAGGGAGTCGCCTGTGTCGAGTGCCATCAGGCGACGGAGGGAGACGCCGACGGCTTCCGTCACTACGGCGCGTTCATCGCTACGGTGGTCACGCCGCGCGATTGCGCCCGCTGCCACGCCGCCGAGGCGGAGGAGTTCGCGCGCAGCCACCACGCCAAGGGCGGGAACATCCTCGCCTCGCTCGACAACTTCCTGGCCGAGACCGTCGAGGGGGCGCGGATGGACTTCAATCCGCACTCGCCCACGCCGGGGCGGGCGCTCGAGCCGGTCAACGGGCTCGCGAGCGCCTTCAGTGGCTGTCAGCAGTGCCACGGCTCGAAGGTCGGCCTGCGCGCTTCCGACGGCGGTAGCATCACGGTGGACGACCTGCGTCCCGACGAGGACGGGCTGCCGACCGATCTCGACGCCCTGTCCCGGATCGTCAAGGACGAACGGGGTCGACCGCTGTTCGACCCGGGTACCTGGCCCAACACCGGCATCGGGCGGCTCAATCTCGACGGCTCGCGCGGCTCCTGCTCGGCGTGCCACAGCCGTCACGACTTCTCTCCGCGGCGTGCCCGCCAGCCCGAGAACTGCGGCAAGTGCCACCTCGGCCCGGACCATCCGCAGAAGGAGATATACGAGGAGTCCAAGCACGGAGTGGCCTACCGCGACCTGCGCGATTCGATGAACCTGGACGGCGATGAGTGGGTCCTCGGTCGCGACTACGCCGCTGCGCCGACCTGCGCGACCTGCCACATGTCGGGCCACCTGCGCAACTCCGGTCGGGTGACCCACGACCCGGGTGAGCGGATCTCGTGGACCAACCGACCGCCGGTCAGCCTGGTGATGGACACCGACGCGCAGCACCGCATCGTCACCGAGACCGATCCGGCCCAGCGCCGGGCGTTGATCGACGACACCGCCGAGGCCAAGCGCGCCCGCATGCAGGAGGTCTGCTCGCACTGCCACACGGACGACTACGTCGACGCCTTCTACGAGCAGTACGACGACCTGGTGGTGCTCTACAACGAGAAGTTCGCCAAGCCGGGCCTGGCGATCATGACCGCGCTGCTGGAGCAGGGCCTGCGTACGCCGACCAGCTTCGACGAGGAGATCGAGTGGACCTGGTTCTACCTCTGGCACCACGAGGGGAGACGGGCCCGTCACGGAGCCTCGATGATGGCGCCCGATTACACCCACTGGCACGGCATGTTCGAGGTCGCCGAGCGGTTCTACATGGAGCTGATCCCGCAGGCCCGCGAGATGATCGAGCACGCCGAGGCCGACGGCGAGCGCCAGGCCGCGTCCGCCGTCGAGGACGTGGTCGTGGAGATCCTGGCCCGGCCCGAGCACCGCTGGTTCGTCGACGGTGCGAGCGACGAGGCGGAGGCCATCCGGGTGGAGATGGAGCGTCGCTACGGCAAGGAGGGCGGCTCATGAGGCGGCGACGGTTCCTGCAGGGCCTCGGAGTCGGCACCGGGGTCGTGGCGCTGTCCTGCGCCGATCGAGAGGAGGCCGATCGCCTCGCTCGACAGGGCGCGACCGACGCTCCCGAGGGAGACGTCGTCTGGAACAAGGCGCCGTGTCGATTCTGCGGCACCGGGTGCGGGGTGGAGGCCGGAGTCCGGGACGGCCGCGTGGTCGCGGTGCGCGGCGACGTGCAGAACCCGGTCAACCGCGGCCTGCTGTGCGTCAAGGGCTACCACCTTCCCGGCATGCTGTACGGCTCCGACCGATTGCTCCATCCGTTGCGCCGGAGCGCCGACGGGAAGGGCTGGGACCGCATCTCCTGGGAGGACGCCATCGCGCTCGTCGCCGAGCGTTTCGGCTCGGCGTTACGCGAGTCGGGCCCCGAGTCGGTCGCGATGTACGGCTCCGGGCAGTGGACCGTGCACGACGGCTACGCGGCGCTGAAGTGGGTCAAGGCCGGCATGCGTAGCAACAACCTCGACCCGAACGCCCGACTGTGCATGGCGAGTGCGGTGATGGGCTTCGTCACCCAGTTCCAGAGCGACGAGCCGATGGGCTGCTACGACGACCTCGAGGCCGGGGACGACTTCGTGCTCTGGGGCAACAACATGGCCGAGGCGCACCCGGTGCTGTTCAGCCGCATCCTGGAGAATCGTCGCCAGCGTCGGGGAGTCCGCATCGTCGACATCGGCACGCGCCGGACGCCGACCAGCGACTACGCCGACCTGGTGGTCCAGATCCGCCCCGGCGGCGACCTGGCCCTGGCCAACGGCATCCTCCACCTGCTCGTGCGCGAGGGCAGGGTCCACCGCCGCTTCGTCGAGGAGAACGTGGTCTTCCGTCGCGGCGAGGAGTCGCTCGAGGCGATCGGCTACGGCTGCTACGGCGAGCAGGCCGAGCGTTACACCTTCCGGGACACGGCGCGCGAGTCGTCGATGGACGAGCTCGAAGAGTTCCTGGAGGATTACTCGCCAGCGCGCGCCAGCGAGCTGTCCGGGGTTCCCGAATCGCACATCCGGGCGCTCGCCGAGCTCTACGGCGACCTCGACCGGGGCACCGTGAGCCTCTGGTGCATGGGGGTGAACCAGCACCACCGCGGCACCTGGATGAACAACCTGATCAACGATCTCCACCTGATCACCGGCAAGATCGGCCGCCCGGGAAGCAACCCGTTCAGCCTCACCGGGCAGCCGAGCGCGTGCGGCACGGCGCGCGAGGTCGGCACGTTGTCCAACCGCCTGCCGGCCGACATGGTGGTGACCAACGCCGAGCACCGCCGCAAGGCCGAGACCCTGTGGCAGCTCCCGGAGGGCACGCTGCCGGCGCGTCCGGGCTACCACGCGGTCGACATGTTCCGGGCGCTCGAGCGCGGCGACGTGCGCGCGATCTGGATCCAGACCACCAACCCCTGGGTGAGCCTGCCGAACCTGCACCGTTGGGAGCGACGTCCGGGAGACGGTCGGTTCGTGGTGGTGAGCGACATCTACCCGACCCGCTCCACGGAGATGGCCGATCTGATCCTGCCGTCGGCCGCCTGGGTCGAGCGAGAGGGGGTGTTCGGCAACACGGAGCGACGGACTCAGCACTGGGAGCAGATGGTGGAGCCGCCCGGAGAGGCACGCGAGGATGCCTGGCAGGTGATGGCGGTGGCCCGCGCGATGGGAATGGAGCACCTGTTCCCGTGGCCGGAGGAGGACTGGCACGAGCCGATGTTCGAGGAGTACCGGCAGTTCACGCTGGGGACCGGTAAGGATCTGGCGAGCTACCAGCAGCTCCGCGAGCACCGCGGGCTACGCTGGCCGGTGGTCGACGGCAAGGAGACCCGTTACCGCTACGCCGCCGGGCACGACCCGTTCGTGAAGAAGGAGGACGGCGTCCACTTCTACAAGGCGAAGGGCTACGGCGAGAAGGCCGCGTTCTGGCTGCGTCCGTACCATCCCCCGGCCGAGGAGCCGGACTCCGAGTATCCGCTGTGGCTCAGCACCGGCCGGGTCCTGGAGCACTGGCACACGGGCTCCATGACCCGCCGGGTGAGCGAGCTGCACCGCGCAGCGCCGGAGGCCTTCGTCGAGCTCAACCGTGCCGACGCCCGCGAACTGGGGGTGCAGGACCGCGAGCGGGTGCGGGTGGTCAGCCGTCGCGGGGCCCTCGAGCTGACCGCGGTGATCGACGGGCGGGGCAAACCACCGCGCGGCAGCGTGTTCGTCCCGTTCTTCGACGAGAGCTTGCTGGTGAACGAGCTGACCCTGGACGTGCTCGACAACATCAGCAAGGAGCCCGATTACAAGAAGTGCGCCGTTCGCATCGAACGGGTGCGGACGTGAGCGGCCGGCTCGTCGCGCTGGCGCTGCTCGTGGCGGTCGTGGCCGTCGGCTGCGCTCCGTCCGCCGAGCCTCCCCCGCGGCGCGGATAGATATACATGCATATACATATGTAATACTCAAAGAGGAAAACTCCATTTTAACGTGTCGAGATATTTTTTCTTCCTCAAAAATTTTGAATCATATATTTGGTTGTTTTCTTTGTGGGGTTACATACTGAAAGTTAAAAATAAAGTTGACGAAAACATTATGTGATGCATTCATTGGCTCGGCCACAAAGCCGTAATTATACTTCGTCATGAATTTCAGGTACATGGTAAAAGGTCTACAGATAGCCAACGTCAAAGCACGTATACGCTTTAACAGATGTAAGATGGCCGTCATGTATACACGAATCGGCTTGGACAATATGTTACTTGCCCTTTGTTTAGGAAACCACATATAGTAGAAGCCCATCAAAATTACAGAAAATCAGATAAGGGCTACCAAAACCACTCGCTTGATCACGAGTTTATACTAGGCCCTATAGCATTTAATATCAGACGTATCTTTCGTTCCTACGATTACGAGTATCCCTTGCAAAGTGAAGGAGGGAAAGTAGAATAAATTTCCTGCAGAGCACCTACGTACGACCTTGTCAGGGGCTTAGAATAAACCAGTCGAAAGTTGCTTAGAAACTCACTAACTGTTGAGTTTTTATGTGTGATTTCTGTTTAGGGGTATACAGACTTCATGCATGGCCCGAATTTCCTTTGTCTGTCAGCATAATTAGGACATACTTAACTGCTTAAAGTAAACGATTCTTTAAAAATGTAGGTAGGGGTTGATTAGGAATCGTTGGTGGAGCAACACGAATATAGCATCATATGGCACTATGTTAACTTCAGCATTCAGCTGGCATCAAATTGCACCTGCATTGGAATTGTGAGTGATATTTCCGGACATGCCCGTCCAATATCTAAATATCTGCTTACATGAAATCTGTTCGAGTTTTCACAATACTCGCATATTCCTTGCAGAAGACTCCAACTCTAACAAGCATTTTAAGGTAACGATAAGAAGTAACAAGTTACGCTAACAAGACTCTAACGCTAACAAGTACTACGCGCTCAACGCTAACAAGTATTACGCGCTAAACGCTGACAAGTATTACGCGATCAATGCTAACAAAGTACTACGCGCTAAACGCTAAACAAGTATTACGCTCAGCACTTTCCCTATTATGGATGGTGATTCTAGCTAACACATGTTAAATAGAATTGCATCAATTTCAACGTAATGCATCTGCAGCCAATGTTCGGTAGAAGCTTGAAACGCCAAATTTCGGCAGGGAACGCGAAGACGATAAGACTTGTAATGCAAACTTAAGATGATAGCATTACCAGCTATTCCCGCCTTTACATTGCTATAAAAATTAAAATGAAATGTGCAAAATACAAAATCATTTACATCTTGTATAATCCGGTGGTGAAGCAGGAGTAGTAATTTCAAAAACATCGACAAGTTCCTGCAAGTTCCCAAATGACCTCATCATATGCCACTGCTTCATGGAAACATAACGAAAACTGTATCTAAGTAATGAGAAACTTGGAAGAAGCTGCTTAAATCTCAAGAAACACAAGAGGGAACATTTGAATGGTAATTATCAGGTTAGATTGCAAGGCCAAACAAAACTTAAACTATCAAGTTAACAGGCAAGTAATATCAAATATAAGGGGACTTTTCTGTTCAGCAAGACCGTTTAATCTTTAAGTCACTTTTATCAAGAACTTCAAGAGTTGTTTGCTTTGCCCTTTTCTCTTTATTAGGTTGAAAACTGCCCCCATCCCCCTCCCAACCGAGACAGAAAAAAAAGAAGATCAAGAATAACGAGATCCGAAAGTCATTTTAAATGCCATTCCTGAAACATACGTACAAATAATCATTACAGGAAACAAAATGCAATGTAACTTAAAGAAAGACTTGTCATCGATAAGAAACGCTCCTGTGAATAGAGTTAACTCTTACAGTAAAAGTACCTCTTTACAAATAAATTACAAGGGTCCTTCCATAGAGCAGCCCAAGAATATAAAATGGGCACTTTGCGCATTGTTAACTTAGATTGGCAACATACAACGTAAATGACTAAGAATATTACTACAGTATAGATTCGACACAGTTTCTACTACTCCAGGACCAGGTCCTTGTTACTATAAGCGGGACGTAAGTATTTCTGCACTCGTAATGTTCCTTGCGTACATGCAACTGATTGTAATATTATGCTAAATAGTTTAATAGCAATAAAACACTTAGAAAGCCCTAGGTTACAACTGCTCGCATATTTACACTAATTTTACTATCCTAACCTATGAAGAGACAGAAGAGCTGCGTCTATTAGGCTACAATCACGACGAAACTGTACGCCCGCATACGACCGGTCGATAAATAACTTCTTTTGGTGCGCAGAGCAGTGCTATAACAAGGGGATGTAGGGTGGATGTACGGTGGATGTAGGGTACAAGTATTTTTGTACGCAATTATTTCGATATTAGCACGATAATTCATGGAACTTTGATAAAAAAGCTGGCATTAAATCTGAACAGACGCAGTAGTCTTGCATCTTGCATCGTTTATGAGGAAATGCCCTTGTATACATCTCGTCAACCATTTGAGGTGAGAAATACATAGTTTATTTCTCTCCCGCATTTACTGTTCTGTTACCGGTGATGATGTGGATCATTCTAATGCTGCTGATGTTTAAAAAAGAACTTCGAGTTTTTAAGCTTACTATATACACAGTAAATAAATGCAGATATTTACATGTAAATGTGCAAATATGTAACCAACATACTCCTCTTGCATATAAATGCTTTAAATCACTCATAATGATACACGTGCTTAATTAAAGTTTGTATATTATTTTTATCTGTTCACATAAATATATATATATATATATATATATATATATATATATAACCATTATGTATATAATGTTCTCGATAGTCGTGTAGTTGAATTGCGCACAGATAATCAATACTTTCAATGTACCCTAAATTTGTAATTAGTAACTTTCTCCGAGGATGTACCTAAGATTTTAATAAACTTAATTTGATCTGCGTTGCCAGAAAAAAATCAGACAAAGATACAACCGAAACGTCAATATATTTTTGTAGTTCATGCACTTTTTGAGTTTCATGATACATTTATATGCATAAGAGGATGAACGCTTTGAATAAGTACATTTTAACAAATATCAAAGATAAATACGAGTAATCGCAAGACCTACGACTTATAATTCGTCTTATTAGCATGGTATACATTATCAAATGGTTATCAAACTTTGACCCTTTTTGCGCCTTGTTTAAAATCATCTGCTGTCAGGCGGTACGCCCAATGCTGCAATGTTTGTCGAACAACTGGCGAAATCGCTTTGTTGTCAAAAGAAGAGCCACTTCGAACACATTTCGCTATCAAATTATTTCTCCATCGTCCTTTCAGCCCAGCACATTTCGACCATCTACTAATTTGTCTTGCATCATCCGCTGTTCTTCGTCCTTGATAAAATCGACAGTACCTGTTTGGAAAATTATGATTAAAAAATGTACAGCCGACTTTAAAGAAAGTTGCTGATAAACTAAGCAGCTGTATTACAACCAATTTTTCCGTAATGTCAGATACTTTCGTACTCCAACCTATTGGCCTCAATGTGGTGGCGGGGTTTAATAGGGTTGTTCTGTACCAGATCTAACCAAGGAAAATAAGTTCAATACTGCTAATTAAAATCTTATCGACCACACACTGAGAAAAGCGAGTACAAACAATTATGTTTTAGTTTTTGGACCAAAATTAACTTTTCTTTGGGGAAATAAGCTCATTTTCAGGAAAATAAAATTTTGGAGTGTTTTACGCCATGTTCCTAAATTCCACATTCAATAAAAAATTGAACATCATGTTGGAATACTGCTTCAAGTAACCATACCAGTTCTGCGATTGGCACCCACTTGTTGGAAAATCATATGTGCGCTGAGAAGTATTCCAACATGATGTTCAATGTTTTATCCAGAGGGAGGTCAGCTTTACATTCAGGGGTACTTGAGGCAGTCTCTGTTAAATTGTGGAAGCCATCTTTGTGCAGACAGAAAGAATTCCTATTAAAAACGAGATTGCTATAGCTGATGCATTGGTATTTTAAATATTTTATTGGAATTTTTAAGCACTACACTTATTATTTCACTTTCTTTGTAACAATTTCTCAATCGCATCATAGCATTTCTTTTCTTTTACCGTAAATACCCACGTATATTGCTCAGACCTTGATTTAGTATTTAAATATTGAATTTTACACTGTAAGTATGTTGCCGTTAAAATCTAGATAAGAGCTGACCAAAAAGCTTTGATTAACAAAATATGTCGTTGCAATATGTCTGCTGTCATTCTCTATTTCCAAAACCATAGGAGACTGTTGGACTGTCTGGGCTTAGTATGGATTTAAATAAGGCCTCAACAAAGTAGGTAATGAGATAACATATAACTTACTGGATATTGTATGGGATAAAGAAATCATCTTTACAATTAAAATGGCATAACAGTGAAATGGTAACAGTTTTCAATAATACGGGATAGCCTAAAATGTGAGAATTGCCATGGAATTACGCTACTAGTATCAACTATTAAAGATAATGACGAAACACTACAACAGTACTTAAGGAAGATCATACCTATACACAATATACAATTTGGATTCAACCCAGAGAAAAGTAACATTGCTACTGTCGTTGTGATTAACTCTACCTGGGGGGGGGGGAGGGGGTAGGGCAGGCTACTAGGCCCATAGGTACATATTTCAGCTCATAATATTTTAACGTCAGGCCAGATTGACATGAAATTTTGTGATTTTTCCTAACTTTCACTGAGATCTCTTAATGCTAAATACTTTTTTTGGAAAATCTTGTTGATTTGTTGACCCATTATGGAGTTTTTTACAGTCCTGTTTTGTTGCTTTGCTTTGAAAAACAAGATTATTATATTTTCTTTCCTGAATTTGTACTGGTGATTTTGTATTCTGAAATGTGATAAGTGACAAATGCAAAATTTGTTGAAATTTCCCCCAAAATGAAAAAAATATGTTGTGCAATAAGATTACTAGGGGAACCTTATATAGCAGTATATGCAAAATGAGTGTAAGAAAATCACATCTTTAGATGGATTTTGTACTAAAAGGTGATTAAGAGTTATATTTTTTGTGTTTAGAGGATAATTTTTAGTCATAATGCTCAAAATAGATAAAAACTGGTGGATTTTAAGTAAGAAACCATTTCAGTCATTTCAAAACTGATACATTTGGAAAAATAATTCTCTAAATCTAAAATATCTTGCCTAAATACAATGTATACATGCAGAACTACCCTAACGAGACTAAAAACTCTAAAAAAATCAAAATGTAATTCAAAAAGTATGTTTTAAGGCCTTTTTACAAAATTTTTGAAATTTTTGAATACTGTGCAACATTTCATAGCCATAGATGATGTCATTCACACCAAATTAATTTTTTTTAATTGTTGGGAAAGAGTTAAACTATAAATGTGCCAAACATCTTAGTAATATGAATAGCCAATATTAATTTATAGAAGTTATAGTGTGTCAAGTAATTCGCACTCACTAGCCCTCCCCCTCCCCATCTATGAGAAGAGCCAAAGAGTCCATGTAAGGTAGGGTTAAAAAATGTATAGCAAAATAACCAAGAAACTCCCAATTCACATTTCTTCACCTAGAAAAGAGGTATCACATACAACAGGCATGGTTACTAGTGTCTACATATGATATATACATGACAGATATGGGACTTGGTTTACTAGTGCCTCAAGAAAGTGCCAGAAAGACAGGCTTGTACAAACAACATATGACAAGAAAAGGATTAGAAGTTGGAAGAGTATTAGATGAATATTAAAGGAAGCCATCTATGGGGAGGGGTGTCTTGTGTAAAAAGTCTTGTGTGGAAAATTAGAGGGAGGATATGAGATCTGGAGCTGAGCAACCAAGATCCTTCAAGTGGGCAATGGTATGAGAAGATGTGAACCCTTTAATTTTACATGTATTGATATGTATTCACAATGTAATCTGGATTCATATGATTCTGTTGAGTCACTTTGAAAAATTAAAGGAATGAGAAAATTACAAACATATTTCTTTTTAGTCTATGGGATGTTTACACGTTTGCTAATAGTTTCATTTGTCATAACCAGGAGAAAAATGACTGGTGGTCAATGCAATTACAGTGTCTGACATTGATGGCAATGAAAGTGGGAACATCATAGCAGAAACATTGTATTCATATTGAGATGTGAAATGAAGTGGGAAGTTGAGTTAGAGAAGAGAGTAAAACACAATTTCTCTGAAACATGGCTTTGAGTACATAAATTAATAGGGTAATCAATGTGTAAATTCTTAGTGGGGAGCAAGATATTAAATGGATAGAGAAGTAGGCTAAACTGTGAATACAATAGAGCTGATTCAGTACTGAGTGCTTTAGTGCTTATAAACAAACCTATTGCTTCAAATATATTTGCAAACATTTCTGAGTTCTCTGACATAATTTTTAATGCTATGATCCCTTTGAACTGACTTCAGGAGAAACCTGATTATTTACACATACTGCATCCCTTAACTAATTTAATTATCAAAGTTCTTACTTCTGGACCCAAAATACCCTATTACACATACACATGATTCATGCATTGTTTCTCAAACTGTCCCATATTTATTGATAGCTTTAGACTTAAAATATGGTACCGGTATATCTGGGCATGTATGACAGTGGATGGTTGCAAAACAGTGACACAACCAGACATTAGACTGACCTCAGAAAAGTAATTATCGGCAAAGGGAAACAGAAAATACTTTGTAAAAATCTCTGTTCATGACACTTTGAGATTAACAAGACCCTGGGGATACTTAAACAAGTGTTCTGCATTAGTTTACCAAAATTATTTTTAATTGCACCTCAAACATCGAAGTGTCTTTTCTCGAAATATAACTGTTGACACCTTATAAATGTTAACAATAGCATCCATCCAATCTGCTACATGGCAAGCCTACTTATTGATACAAAATTAAAACATATGCTTACCATTGAAACCATCCATATGGATCTTGCTTATTTATCCATCCACTAGATTCCCACATTTCAAGGCTGCCACCACATTTAACTTTGTAAGTGTTGATATTTTCATGGTAAACTGAAGATGAAACTTGTCGTGATGGAGTAAGACCTTCAAGCCAGTCTGGGGGTAGCTCCTTCCACACATCCTTATATTTTTCTCCTACACAAATGGGAGTTGTAACACACTTAGCAAAAATTGGACTACACATCTCTGACGATAACAAATTTTTATTGCTCATCAATTGTTTCTCCATAGACCTATCACACTTCCTACTGGATAGAATCCAGACTGTCATACGTTCGTGTCTTTAAGTAACAGATAACGCACTTTACTAGCACAATACATTTCACAGAGGTTTAGGTACTATGAATGCTTCATAATTCTATTTGTTTTACTTAAATAGTCGATTATTTAGAATATATCATGATACCATGAAATTCTATTTCCAAATGAAAACTTGCAGCTGAGTAGGTTAGTAACGTTAAGTTCCGCCACAATCCGTCAGTTTATACGTAAATATTGCAATTGGTCATCTCACGTATTCATATATATAGATAAAAATACAGTGAAGGTCTTTCCCTGAAACTAAGATTCCGCTTTACATAAATATATACAGCTTAATTAATGCCTGGTACATTTTTTCGCATGGTGAAAGGCCTTCTTGTTGGTATCGTAGCAGGCTCAAAAGGGTTAAAGACATGCTGAGAAGATAAGGTGACTTCAAATTCTAATGATGAAAATATAAAAATGTGAACCATATAGGTGGCTTAGTAAAAGTTAAGTTACCGATAAACGAGGCTTTAAGAATGGCACTTATAGGAGTGAAAGGTATTTGAATGATAGCAAAGTTTCTAAAGCTAGTAAGTAGGACCTAATCGAACAATTATTAGGCTATATTAAACTAGATTTTTTCAAACCACTGAAAAGCGTACTTTAACTAAAGACTTAACAAATAGCACTATATACTACTTCAGAAAAATGGGCCTACCAAGTATCAGCTTTCAGAAGTCCTTCAGAAGTTCAAAGAGTTACCGAAACGTTTTCAAATAGTTTTATATGTATGATAAAGTAATAAGGCTACGGTACATCTGTTGAAAGTCATCTTACCAGTCACACTTGAAAATATGGGCCTAAAGTAAGTACCTCCGAAACTCCCTGCTTGGAGAACATCCTTTGGTGAAAGATTTGGTTTAAAATCAGGGTAGTCAGGGAAGCTTAATTTCCCTTGCTTGTCTCTAGTTGGTAGCTTACTCTGCCCCGAAGGTGACTTACATTTACTATTACTTTCCTCTCTCTTATCGATTTCATCGGCGCCGCTCTTTCTTTTCTTGGGTTTCGGAATATCGTTTCCTTTGGTAGATAATTTTACCGTTGCTTCAACTTTTCTCTTCGACATACTGATGTGAGTTGCAAGAATTGCTGCAAGTGACTGAAATGTTGACAATCCTAAATTGTGATCGGCCTACTGTCACGTTTCCTAAGTTACGACACTTATGACAGTCCCTTGTGGGTTCTTTGCGTGACATGAGCTGACATTTTGTGTTCGCCTCGTTGGAGATAATAGCCAAAACAAATCTAAGCGAGGCTGACTTTCAACCTTCAATGAACCCTGCTCGCATCAAGAGCCCTT
Organism: Alatinidae sp. Z8VKAUB7J3; assembly: GCA_010016025.2. Lineage (NCBI taxonomy): Eukaryota > Metazoa > Cnidaria > Cubozoa > Carybdeida > Alatinidae > Alatinidae sp. Z8VKAUB7J3. The sequence continues at coordinate 34,574,490 of JAAAKM020000498.1, forward strand.
GTACAAAATAGACGCATGTGACGACGTAATTGCTCTCTACAATACCCTAACAGGAATAAGAGGGGAAGGGGTAATACAATCTGAGCCACACGGTAACATGTGAATTATTAAAATAGATCGGTCCTCAGCAGCACATACATAGGCATACTATTGCTTTAATACAAAAACACGTCCCTCTCTCTCCCCACGAAAACTGAAGTAGGCCTATCGACAATACGTATATTAATACAATATGTATATTAATTAATAGGCTTAATGCTTGAATACTTCAGTCGTTACATGTCATGACTATTTGATTCAGTCATTTACGTAAGAACTGAAATTTCTTAGACATTTATCGTAAAGGACTGAAATTTCTAGATGCTTCATGTAATGACTTCGATTTTACGTAATTCCTAAAAACTACGAATTATCGAACAAGTAAGACATTTTGAGGCAAACATTACAGGGAATGAATAGTGTATATTGTGTTTGGTCGCTCTAGTAGCGGTCATGATTAAAAGTACCTTAGAGCAGAGATTTTTTTAGCTGTTACTTGCTGCAATTCCGCAGTGAACAAGGCTTTTGTAATTTTAACGTATTTGATCTGCAATATTTAATCACTTAGGTACGATTCACCTAACACTGTCGTTTAATGACACTACTTCGAGCACCCGGGATATATCTTGCTTTCAGTTTGCAATTATGTAAAGTGTAAAAAGAATTTTTCTATGTGAAGCATATTTTTTACGCAACGTTGGATAGAATTTACCACTGCAAATTCGACCATAATTTCTAAACAACGTAGTCCATTTAATAAATTCCGTTGGTCAACTTAAGGTTATGTTTATCGAAAAATAATGGTAGGGGTATTAATTACATCTTATAACTGGAACAGCAGACAGCGTTATACAACCATCCATATCTGAAACAAGGTCCTTTAAAGTTCGCTGACTGCAAGGGAATTATGTCTTATCGATGGCCACGTTTCACTTTTGATAAGATAGCATGCATCAAGATGTTTGTGCCTATTTCAAATTTCTGTTTTATTATAAGGTTTTGTTTTCCTTGAATAAATAACTGCCGTTTTACTTTACGTGATTGCCCTTCCTATTTGTTCTTCAAAGCTTAATGAAATTATTCATGTCTACGTAAGTCGTTAAAAAGTGACCAATTCATGGTTAGCCCAAACGTGTGCCGGCAATCACAAGAGAGGATTCCTCCACGTTATCAGCAAAAACAAGTTGTCTTTGAGACCTCGACGCTTTGGAAGTTACATTCATCGAAACAAAGAAACTGGTCAATAATCTTACTTGACACGCGTGACAGAGAAGGTGTCACTCACGTACTCACGATATTCCCCAATCTTAACTCAATAATCAAAGTTTGTAGGCCAAATCAACTTTTCAACAACTCCTTCCTGTGTTTACATAAATTGGAATGATCATTGATTATGGTGTGAATGAAACTCACTCATTAAAATGGTTGTTTTACCTGAAAAGTATCATGGTAAATTTTATTAAGTAGAATAACATTGATGACGTTTACTTTCGTTACGTTTACGATACTGTTGCCGTTTCCGCATTTGTAAGCGATCAGGGATAAAAGTAATTGCTCCAAATTGATTGAAGACATCCTGCTTCTCAGTTTATATGCGACCAAAGAAGCAAAAGCCGCACTTGCCTTTCCTTGACGTTTTGACTTAAAAGGCAACTCTTGTTTTTCCACTACTGTTTACAGAACGCACTCGATGACGGAGCAATACAGGCTCTGGTACCCATGGTGCCACAAAGCACGATAAAAAATCAATCGTAACGCAAGTTCACTACCGTTTGGTCATCTAGTTAAAAGATAAAGTTCAGAAGCAATTAGTAATTATTACAACTATTTAGCTAGAAAACGGCTACACAGACAACTTCATTATTTTATCAAAAAACTGTTCCCTGCAGCTCAGAACACCCTAGACTTACCACGTGCGGTTTACAGAAACTTATTTGTTTAGAGATTCAAGTTAATTAGAGTTAGTTGGAAAGTGTATTCTTGCAATTAGATTTTTTTGTACAATTTTCTTTGCAAAGATATTCACAGTTGTTTCTATGAGGGCTCCATCGTGGCTAATTTTAGTTAAAGCTCCAACCCATTTATTCTGTAAGCTATTGGAGCGAGCATGTTGATCATTTGAATATGCAATGAAGCTAAACTTCCAGTTGATTCACGGTCGCTTTTATTTGCTTTATAAGGAAAGCTATCGGCAGATAGGTTTATATAGGTCCACCTGTCTGCCCCTTTCAGACCATTCCATTTGTTGTCCAAACTAGCCCAGGTACTGAGTGTAATCTGAGCATGGACATTGTAGTCATTACACCTAATGCCTAGGGACTTCAGCAGTCACATGAAATGACTGAGAGAATTAACCATTATCATAATGACTGAAAAGAATCACGCATGATGCCTAATTTTACCAAAATGCTTATTAAAAATATACTACATCGTAATTGCACAGTTGTGTTCTGTAACACATTTGAAGAAAACGACTAACGTTTTAAGTTGGCGAAATATGTTTCAGATATATATGTATTCTCCATCTTCAGTTCAAATAAATCTACCGACTTAACTTCATGATTTGTCTTACTATCGAAATGTCAATACGTGTTGCTCTGTTTACAGAACGAGACATCTTACCAGAGCATGGTGTTTACTACAAGCAAAACAGAAACTAGGTAGTAAAACTTTCTGTCAAATAGTAAACCGAACACTGTAAGAGAACAATAGATGAACCGAATACATACGTACATAAGTTGGCAGTAGACTTGGCATATATGACTTGGGTATTTAAGTCAAGGTCTTTCTACTAGATGTTTAATACTTCTTGTATCTTCAGCTGATAATTTCTAGAAGCATTATGTAGTATGGTGAAGCTTACGTCGTTGAATTTTTCTTTATATGACTGCAAGATATCTAAGTGCTGGTACATCCGAGAATTCTTATTCTCGCACAGATGTCCACGGACAACCATTGACTAATATCTATAGCTTTTAGTGGCGACGATTAGTTACTGTTACACGACACGTGATAAATGAAAAGCAATAATCCCATGGAAAGGATTTGAAATGTCGAATGAACAAAAACATCATTGTTATCTAGCTACAAATTGGGCTCAGATGAAGATGAAAAAAATGTGGTGATAAAAGGTTGTGCCACCAAAGTAAATTGGTACTGTTCGCACATGCTAGAGAAAATTAAATATGTTGCTGATCACTGTTCCAGCTACAAATCGGTCTCGAATGAACATCCAAAAAATTTGGGGATAAAAGGATGTGTCACCAAATGAAAATAGTCATCAGTGTACATGCTAGAGGAAGCTAAAAATGCTGCGTAAGTGCCTCTGCCCAGAGCCGGATCAATTTTCTATACTCTTATTCCAAATGTTAATCCAAAGTGTCAACAATTACTTAATTGTCTCCCTTATTTTCCGATCACCAGCTATTTCCGTAAAAAGGAGGACGTTTGCGATAAAACGGGTAAACTCAGTTTGATTTTCATTCCGGATAGCTCTGAAGACGCAGCCGCTATAAAAGTAAATATATCGGATATAATTTCAAGACGCATATTTTCATAGTGTTCATTGAAATTAGGCACGATTTTCATTCTATCTTGTAGCCCAAGTAATATGAGCAAACCTGGTTTGGAAATCCGGAACTATAGAAAAGATCTGTTTTTAAGTGTTAGTGTGCCCTGAATCAAAATGATTGTAACCAATGAATGACAATCAAATCAGAATGAGATCTCTATTAATCAAGGGGCTGTTTTTAGAGCAAGATAATAAAGGAATGGAAAATTAAGATAAATGGTCTATACAGATGACAACAAGTGTCAAGTTAAAGGACGGTATAATAAACAGATAACCGTACTTATCATATTTAGAAAGTTGCATTCGATGAAATACTTAGAAAGGAGCATTGTGTTAGTCTTTTCTTGAAAGTCGCTCTGGCATAGTACTACTTCTTTTGTCATCTAATGCCATTCCTGTGCTTCCAAGGTTTTGTAATCCAGTTCTAAACGGGGTACTCATAAAAATGGACACTTTTTGATAAGGTGAAGCGAGGTACGCTCTCGGAGTTGACATCGTACAACACGCAGAAGAGTCTGTCAGTCCACCAACCTTTGTCGATGTTGCGAATTGGCTTGAATCAGGTGTCAGGCAGAAATATCGTCTAGTGTCTACAGGAAGGCCCGCATCTCATATGCTGTCTCCCACATACACAAACATATACAGTCTTGAGTGATCTCTTCCTTTCCAAAACTTTCTTCCAACATTGTATTAGCCATGATGTAATACAGATATTGTCTGGTGTGCGTGCCGAAACTGTTCTGTATGCTTAACAAAGTAATGTCATCATTTCAGATGGACGTGCTGTAAGCGTTACTAAGTATGGCATAGAGCCCACTTTCTTTGTTTTACATGTCGTGATATCTAGTAGGGTAGAGGTGAGAGAGTAATCAATGTTTCAATTATTATGGAAGACCATAGATGAAATTGCGCACACCAAAAAGTCAGAGTATATGCATGTCATGACGTCGCAATAAGCTGATAAGAATACAGAACTACCGATTAGAAGCAAATGCAAGGAAAGATTATGTTTATAGTTTGCAAATGCACTTTTTCTTGTTTTTGCTACTTTTAGAGTTGCAGACACTAGTATTAAGATTGTTGGAGTTGCAAAAACTTTAGAATGAAAATTTTATCAAAGCGGCTACTTTGGCAAACGGACTCTTTTTACACTTGAAAGACAACTAGAGATTTATAGGTAAGGGCAAAATAGGCACTCTAACACTAAAGAGAACATGCAGGAAACAAATGCTCACATAACAAAATTTTTGAAAACGTAAGGTTTCTATTTCGTTCGGGGTGGGTGTGGGGGGTGGGGGGCTGCAACACGACTGTTTATCATTCAAACCGTTATAATCAAAGAAAGATGTTCACCTATTAATCGTAAGGACAAAGGTTTCATTCGCACAGTAAAAGCATTTTAATGATATGTTATGCAATGCTTATGACAGTTTTACGATTTTTATACAGTACCATTCTCCACTGCACCACTGTAGATTCTTTACTAAATGGCATTCTAGTGGATAAGTAGCGCAATTTAACACATAAAAGAACGGTGAATCGATATTCTTGTAGACACGGACCTTTTCACCAATATATGCTTTGCCGCACCCCTATATCAAACGCTGCATTATCATTGGTTTCTCCCTTGGCGCTTTCAGGATTTATTCACCACCTTATTTGCAAGTGGAAATTTTTCGCATCATTGATCTTTAAACAAATGGGATATCCGATCGATGACACTGTAAATGGTATGTTTAGGAATGAAAATACTCGTAACGTTGCCCTAGAGCATGAAACAAGAAATGGAAGAAGTTCCAGTAACAACAACAGCGATGATAAGAACAACAACAACTGTGTTAGGGTTGTCTCCAAGAAAACTTTGAAAATACGAAGTTTTGTAAGTACGAAGAAGAAAGTAGCAAGGACAGAGGAACCAGGAGTTTTTGCAAAATTCTGTGTAGTGGGTGTGGCAAAGCAAATATTGGTGAAACGAATAGTTTGTTTCCACGAAAATGCAAACATAAGTCAGCAGTAGCTAAAAACGATGTGGAAAATGCATTAGTTACACATAGAAATGAAATATTACATCTCTCAAAGTTCGACGAAGCACATCTCGTATTACATGAAATGATGTGCGCCTGCAAAAATTGAAGGAAGCAGCCATCATTCCAAATACGGACAACATTAACTTAAATATTGGTAGATATCATCTTGCACCTTTAGTTAGCCGTAGGATTGTGCGATCAGATGGCATTATCCCTTTATTTGATTAATTATATTTATTAATAATTTCATTTATTGATTGACGTATCTATTTATATAGATAATGTTTTCTTTCTTAATAGGTATAGTTGTAGTATTTTCTGCGCATCTCTTGCTTGTTGTTTGTTCTTTTGTTTTTAATTGTCCGCCTTTTTTCGCCTGCCTAGTACTGCCTCATTTGCACTAGTTTTGCCCGCGATTACCTTGACCATCGTCGTATTTGCCTCGTTTCAATTTCCTCGGCTTAGCATTCCATCGTAGTTATCTCCTACAATGCTTCTCGCGATTAGTGACAGATATGTTTTTGTAAGTTTTGTGCCAGAGTTTATTAACGTTGTAGCCTCTAGGGTACAAAGACCTGGCGAAGTTTTGAAGAAAAGACAAAACGTTGTCAAAATTGTAGTTTCGTCCTTGGCGTTCTACCTAAAGTATAAAAATGAAACGTAGCAACATTTATCTTATCTTATCAAATACCTTAGACAAACGACACACCTGCGACTTTTGTAATCTGCAGTTCATTAATCATCAAAACTGCGTGTACTGAATAACAACAAGCAAAATAAAAAGGTGCGACTAATCAAACACTGACAACTCATACCGGCGAATAGGTAAAGATGCTGTCATTGATCCAAAAAATATAGTTTTTTGACCTTATCTAGCTGAATAAACATTTCATGAATGACTGCTCTTCATATGCTCTGTCAAAAAAATTGCTTAATAAATCGGAATTTTTAAGTTTCCCTTACTTATTTTGAAGTAACGTGTATGGATAGGATAATTATTGAAACATTGACAGTTTTATTTAAGCGATATAGATCTTGGAATTTGATGATCCAGTTAAACGTCATAAGCACTTCTTAAGGTCCGTGTCTACACGAGTATCAATACACCGTATCGTCTATGTGTTAAATTGCGCTTCTTATCCACTAGCATGCCATGTAACAAAGAATTTACATTGGAGTTAAATTTACGAAAGACAGTTTGTAAAGATATTTGTTATAAATGCAAAGAGCAGTAGTATAAGAAATAGAAGCAGTGAAGAAGGGTACTGTACAAAAAATCGTAAAACTGTCATTAGCCTTGCATAACATGTTAAAATGCTTTTAGTGTGCGAATGACAGCTTTGTCCTTACGATTAATTGGTGAACATCTTTCTTTGATTAGAATGGTTTGAATGATGAACAGTTGTGCTGCCTCCCTGAAATGAAATTGAAACTTTATGTTTTCCAAATGTTATAAGGCTCTCTTTATAGTTTGTCGGTGTGGATATCATCAAAATATTTACATTTCAGCTTGTAATGTATTTAGAAGTAAGCATAGATTGTTCTATATATGGTATGCTTACCTTAAGTTTTTTTATATTGCTGTGTAAAGTATGTTTGAATCTTTTATTTTTGGTCAAGATTTCACCATTTAAGACCAGAAACAGGGAAGACAATGTAATTAAGGCGGGGTAGATCACGTCTGTTATAACTCTTTGTCTTAGGGTAAAGCTCATATTTATATACTGCTTGGCAGTGAGATTTTCTGTAAACAATACCTTAGGCTAGATTTGCTGCTGTTTTCTTATGATGGGGGGCTGTGGATTATTTTCCCACAAAATACTCCTGTGCCCGAAAATTATTGGCACATAAATCGATGGTTCTGCAGATGGTTTCATCGAAGGGGGATAGGGTTAACTGTCGCCACTTTGAATTGGGAAAAATATTTCATAATGCTACGGCAGTGAATTTTGTGTTGCCTTTAGCCCCCCAAAAATATAATCTTTTAACAATCTAGGGGGGCTGGAGCCTCCCTCAGCCCCTTTTCCCGTGCTCCCATGGAGGGTGGAGTGGTCAGGGCTTATTTCTTATTCATTTTTAACCCACCAAACCGATGCCTACTCTGTATGCAAGGGACCAATGCCGAGTGTAACCTGCATTTGCTTTTCTACGTCTCTCTTAAGTACATAACATATATCAAAGGGGTTCACAGAGGGCCCCCTTCCAAAGCAAAATTTTTTTGTTGATATAATTCCACAGTCAAGAAATTTAAGTTCCCCTTGTGAAGACTATATGATGTTTTTATTTTGCCTTGCAGAGAATGCAACATTTAAAAATGACCATCTCTGATTATGCGCTGTGAAACATAGAGGATGCCTGTAAAAGCCGCAATATGCTTATTACCTGTATTCTCGTTACTACTGACTACTCTATTACTAGGAAAATAATACAGCATTAAAATGATCTGTGCATAGCGCAAAGCTACTGACCCTTCAATTGTACTACAGTGGACTCTCTCTATCTCGACTACCCTCTATCTCGAACTTCTCTCCATCTCGAACAAAAAGCTTGGTCCCATTTTTCTAGTCCATTCCCAAGAGAATAGAACAGCACATATTGATACACAACAGCAATACAGGACGCTTTCATGCTTTAGTCAAGATAGCCACATCCCAATTTTAGTTTTATAGCTAAAGTACAGGAGGATCCTATCTTTCCAAAGGTATTGCAGTAAAACGACAACTGAAAGCCCTGGATCTCAGCAATTGCATTATTAGTCTGCTTATCTAACACCTCCGATTCGCTTTTTCTGTCTTAGCGATAGTACATGCCTTAGTGAGGCACATAATGCTGTGCCATACCGGGCCACACTTAGCTCTAACTATTTCGAAGATGACATCAAATTTGAATAAATATCATAGAATCCTTTCCGCTGTTATATAAGTTTCTTAAATTGTCCATAAAGCTACCACTTTAATGGCAGCTAAAAATGGACCTCCCTGCAGACTGGTTTTGCTTTGGAGGGGGGAAGGGGGGGGGGGGAAGAAATCTTCCTTTGTTATTTACTTTTTTGTTATAACCATTTCGTGGTTCATTATTAATGAAACAAACATTGTTACACTTGATAAGAAATGTTGAAACTTTAAAAAGCGCAAAGGTCCAAGGTTTTGGTAGACCTGACTCAAAGTTAGAATGAGGGAATCTTGACGATTGCTCAAGATGTCGTACTTTAATTTGCAAAGATTTTCTATATCAACAAGAAGAATGCAACCGGTGCAAAATATTACCAAATTCCTGATATTCATGAAATAGTCACGTAACAGCCGTCGACGCCATTCGTTAGATAGAGTGTTAAACATGTGCGATAGTTGTAGATTGTTATTTTCTTCCAGAAAAGTAATCATAATATTTCAATTGGGGAATTATGTCTAATATTTGTTATTAATTAACTGCCAATAATTGTAAACCAATTAACATTTTATTGCCTTTAATAGCCAAATTTGCGTGGTTTGGAAAACATATTTCACAGATTAGGCACGTGACGAGGAGTCACGAAGATGACTCTGATTTATTGACAGTTTTAGACATCAAAGAGACACTGCCCTCCGCTTCCAATTAAAAATCTTGTCATATCATGCATGCTTTATCTATGCTGTGTATCAGACCCAGATGATGTCAATAACTGATTCGAACTCAGTATCAAAGGTCGCGGTAGGAGGGACGACAATGCTGAACGATATGGCTGAAGCTTTTAGCTAGGGCAGCCAGCATCTGTTATACTTCTCAACACTCTGAAACACCTGATTTTGCCATCTGAAGGGGTTAATGGATACACCGTAAAGGGCCATACTATTTAAGGGCGCACAGCCTGCTCACAGCCCTCGCGCCTGATCCACCCTCAATACACAGGTTGTACTCACTTTCCTCTTCCTCATCCCTTCTAGCTGAGCCCCTGTGGACGTATTGTACCACGTGGAGACGTACAAACCGGGGAGACTAAGGATCGCCCCCCCCCGCGCATACCTCCCAAGAATAGAGAAGGCATTATTATTTTATTGGTGCAATTTTCAATATTTTGGGGCAGGAAACCAAACTATAGTTTCATTTCTCGAGCACTGTTACCGTTCCTTTCGGGCAAGGAAAGCGTGACATAAAACTTTGCTCTCCTTTGAAAGCAGAGCCCATTGTGTTATGAATTTCCTTGAAATCACTGCAAATTGCTGATCGTTTGCAAACCCTACTTGAAGCAACAGGCACACCTTAGAGAAAATCACGATAAATCATGTCTGGTTTCCTTATCGCTTCTGTTTGCATTAATATTGAAAACAAGTTTTGATGGACACAGAACTGGAAGTAGGGTAACCATAGCAACCCAACAATTTACGGCAAAGCCCGGTTCGGTCTGCTATCTGTATTAATCTTTCTAACGGGATAAGATCATTGTAAGAGGGGTAAATAACCACGCAAGAGTGGGCTTGTTTACAGCCACGCGGAACTACAAATTGAATGAGGAAAAAATGTTTGATGAGTGACGAGATTTGTCTTGTCTCTGGCAATTTAAAAGAGAATTGTCATATCAAGGAAATTGATAATTATTACGCCTGGGGATATATCTGAAACGATTCTATGTATGAGTTAAACTGCGCATGCACGATGTTTGAAAGATGGTAAACAAGTTGAGTACTGAAAGGTCTTCGACTTGTTGTTGTAGCCAG
>JAAAKM020000498.1:34594141-34605966 GCA_010016025.2 Alatinidae sp. Z8VKAUB7J3
ATACATGCCAATCATGTTCAAGATAAGTGAAACAGGGAAGTCACCAGAGACAACGAAAACGTTTAAAGGAAAGAAATGGTTAACCATGATTGAATTATAAATACTTTTATAAAAGAGTGCGGTTATTATGAAATAATGTAATAACTTTTCCAATCTATTCACATTCCCTGCTTTTCAAAATTTTTATGTCTTAATGTCACCGTAGACCGGGATTGTAACAAACGCTTGATGCATACCAAGGACATATGAAGACTTGAACAGACACTCCTTTATTTCTTCCATACAAAACAACAGATCGCAGTGACCACACTCTGATCTTAGCAGAAGGGATGTAAGAGGGGATTAAATACCACCCCGGGAAAGCTGGGGTTCACGAAAATACCTTCTATAATGGAGTAGGAGCTCGTTTTACAGTATGTGCTTCAGGAAAGAATTGAAAGCAAAAGGCAAACATTTACAGAGTAGGAGTAGAACTGACAGCAATAGAACCGTGAAGACAGTACTAGTGAATAAGACGATCTTTGAAATGAAGTTGTTAATTCATAATGGTAGCTTCATTTGATTCAAACTAAGAAGCTCGTGGTCATGTTTTTTTGTTCCATTGTTCCGAAACGTTTGTGTTAGTTACAAACATTTCCTATCAGTACCTTAAGCACATGCATTGTTTGCTTGCAGCTTATTTACTATTGCATTGACGCGAAGCATCTAAAGCGGCGAATCAGCGGTATAAACACCTCTATGAGGTAGAGAGCATCATATATAGATCGTGTAGAATCAGGGAAAAATAGCTGTTAAATTGTTGCGTTTTAGCAGAGCCGCAGTATAGTGTCGTCACTATTTTCTTGCCATAATTATCACTTCCCTTTACCTAATAATAACCCCTAGAATAGTAAACAGTCCCATATACAGCTTGTGTATCTTGTTGGTCGTTGGAATTGTTTATGAATAAAGATGGAGATATCGAATTAAATATTTCTTAATTGCCAGCATTTCTGGTTTTTGCTAGGTTTGTATCCCACAAACAAATCATTAAATTCTGAAAGTTAACAACATTAACAAGGAGAAAAGAATAACTTATAAACAGAATTATACAGAGAAATTGTTTATGACTACATAGAAATGTTATTCTGGAAAATGCCTGTTTAGGTGTACTATCGGGGTGCTGTTCAACCACCATTGTATTCTTGACTTAAGAAGTTTTCGCTGTTCTCCGTATGCTATCTGTAAGAGGAGCTGGTACAACTTAATTCTGCACATGCTCTAAATGTTCAGGAAACAAGAAAATTCATAAAATATATTACAAGTATATTAAAATCCAACGTAATGTACTTTTGACTTGACTTGACTTAGGTCGCCTTCACACGACGGAAACGAACACAGCTCCTCTATACGTCTCTGTCCTCCATCATTGAAGCCAGCTCGATGGTACTCGTAGCTACAGTGATACGCTGGAGAGTCTCCACATAGATGGTTCGCGGTCTACCTCTTTGTCTTTGGCCATGTACTTGTTCCCTTTAGGCAACAACTAATATCAATTTGGCGTCTGGGTTAGGTTAATTAATGGTGTTATGGGTGTGTGACGTTTTGGTATTTTTCACATTTTGTTAATACATACCAAGGACTGTAGAGAGAGAGAGAGAGAGAGAGAGAGAGATGACTAAGAGGGCTAGAGAACTCAAAATAACTTTTAAAGCAGTGTATCGTACATTGAACTATACATTGAACTACACGTCAGAGGAACTGAGAACACTGACGGTCGACAGGGCAGTTTGGAAAAATTATGTGGTCGCTCGCCGGAAGGCGACCAAGTAAGTAAGTAAGGAAGTATAGTACATTGAGAGTTATGAACGTTATGAGTTGTTAGTAGAAAGTGAAGCAATGCACACAACATAAAATGATGTCCGTATTCATAAACAAGAGCAAAACCGATACAACATGTTTTTTTTAGCAAAAGAGAGTTTAGACTAAGTTAACCAAAGCCCCAAATATTTTAACCCCTGTGAATCAAAACACGTTCCGTGACTCCTGCATATACATTTTTTATCTGTTCTTTCATTAAGAAATAGTTAACGTAGTTTAAGATTAGTCTTAACAATTTGAAATTCCAGTAAAATATAGGTTCTTTGCAACCAACTCTCCAATGGAAACCACGCAAGGTTAATGCAAACATTCCTACATTAACAATAACTTTTAAAAGGTTTCTCAGAGGTAATATAAGGGGAAATTGCTCAAGGTAAACTTAACCTAAAATCCCTTACATTCGTACCTGGACGGGACGTAGTGTATATTTAGCAGTGTTTTATGTAAATCGGCGGTTGAGGAATGTTTTGAATGCTAATTTTTACTCAGGAAAAACTTGGTATTCACCCCTTACAAGTATTTTACTAAAGTAAGATGGTTTTGCACTAGATGTGTATTTCTTGTGCATAGTAGTGACCAGGCTTCTTGTCCGACTGAGACGCCATCACAGTTGGAAGTCAGGTCTTTCCTGGTTTTAAGGAACAAAGCAAGAATTGAAAATCATCTACAAAGACAAAAACCAGTCCTCTGTCATTTTGTGACCGAAGGACCAAAACCTGCAAACCACTTGGAGTTGAACTCATCTAAGAGAGCTGTCTTTGAGCAGGTAGGGGCGGGCATTCCTTTCTTTTATTGAAAGCAAAACAGCGCAAATGTTTTAACCGCAAGAGTTTAATGACATTGGTCTCTAAAATCAAAAAATCAACCGATTTATGGAGATAACGTCGTTGCTTAGCAAAATGGTGTGTTTATACAGTCATAACAACTTCAAACAAGAATCAGTAATGCTGCAAAAATGAACAACTCTGGATCTAGTCTAGGCAGAAATCTTGGCTTTAATTAACAAAAGCTATCAGTTTCATTAACCACAACCTGAAAATCTATGAAGAGAGCTAACTAAGTTAATTTCTGGTGTCAAGAATTTAACATGAATGACGTAATGATGTTGCTTTCTCTTGCTAAAAGCATCTCAGTATTATATTTGAAGTTATTTATCACAGACCGACCTTGTCAATTTTGTTAATAAATTGATCATATCTCATTAATTATGATTAGGATAGTCTACTTGTGACAGCGACAAATAAAGTTTATTTTATTTTCTTGAGCAAAAAAGTTCATCAGCGTAACTCCAGAGCTATAAATACCACTAAAAGCGATGCCTTAAGATTCGTGTGTCAACTTATGATACCATTACAGTTGACGTATGGGGATGTATATATCAACATTGACATCATTAGAGCGGAATTATAAAGAGTTAAATATAATTTCGATGTACTTACTACAATAAAGCCAGCTATTTAATTTGTGATTTGCGTGATGCCAGTTTACTAGCCTGCAGTCAAGCAAATAGAGTGTGCAAAACCAACGATTAGATTCCTCTTGGAGTCATGGAGTCGTATCGGTGGACCCTCGATGAACAAAGAAAGGAACACACAACCAAAAAGGGCCTAGAGGACAATGGCTTCTTGCAGAAATGTCCCCCCCTCCCCTCGGTACAATTGATAAGGCCTTAACACTTAAGAAGATACCTGAAACATTGAAGTTTGATACAATCCATAATGCTATCGAAGAATCCACCCCATGGTGACGAAGACAAAGAGAAAAAGCAGCAACAAAAATGAATGTCTAGAGGAGAAAACTTTCGGGAAACAAAACACGCAATATCTTTTATAGTAGCACTACAGTAACCGAATGAAGTATTTTGAATGCTCAAGCAGCTTGGAACATACTGTATTATTCTCCATTCCGATGGTCTCACATAACGCAGCTCAAGGATAGTATCCTGCGAAATAAAACTTCAATTCGACAACATTCACTGCAGTTTAAGCATTTTTTGACACAAAGAGGAACATAATCAAAATTTTGTGCGATTATATCATTTAGGTTGTAAACAAATATATCTTTATGGTTTCACTGCAGAGTCCGCTGCTTGGGACACAAGGCTGGTTGAAAATCACTTTTACAGGTTGGAGAATACTTTCTCATGTGAAGCACTTAACTAGTATGGTTTTCGGTAGGACTGTTTTGTGTCATTTAGGTCGTAGAAACGGGGTCCTTTGGGGCTTTATACTATATGTTATACTAGTTCACAAGGACATAGATTAGCTTTGTATTCGATGGCAAAGCAGACTTTTTCTACCGCCACTGGTTGTATGAGTGGTGCACATTCACAAACAGGAACCCAAACCAGGTGGGCATATAGTGAAAATAGTATCAAAACCTGGTGGAAATCTCTAACCAATAATTTCCTGTAAACACAATAGATTGGGGGGGGGGGTTCTGCATTGAACTTATACGTTGAGGTTCCTTTCCCCACCGTCGTTAGCAAGCATAGATCCTTAATAATTCCGAATGAAAGCACAATGTAATTTCGATAACGTAAACCACTTATAACTAAGAGTTTCAGTAACTCGAACTTTTATATTACTGAAGTTTTTATTTACCCAAACACTCATCTACTTAAACACTTATTTACCCCAACATTCGTTTACTCAAGCACTCGATGACTCGAACACTCGTTCACTGGAACACTAGTTTACTTGATCACTCGTTTCCTCTAATATTCGTTTTCTCGAACTTTAATTCACTCGAGCAGTCGTTTACTCAAACAATGATCTACTCAAGCACTCGATGACTCAAACGCTTGTTCACTCGAACGCTTGTCAAATGGAACACTAGTAAAATTTAACACTATTTAACACGAAAACTCGTTTACTCGAACTAATTTAATGGTTCCTAGGAGGCTACAATTTTTATCGTAATATACTGTACATCCATAGGTTGTAAGAGACATGATTACGTAGACTTCGAAAATTGCAACTAGTTGTGGAGCACTATTTTAACTGAGAGGGGTATGTTGCATCCATAGCACCCTGATACTGAAGCCTCAGTCTAACCTGATCTTGTGTCGGTGTCACCTGCTTTAGTTTTATCAGTTAGAAAACAAAATTATATATTTGTATGCTATCGCAATCTTACTCAGGCAAGGCACATGTATAAGGACCATCAAGGAAGAAGGCGAGAGAGAGGAACAAAAAGAAGTAGAAAAGGGACTATGTTCTGGAACGAAAAGAAGTAGAAAAGAGACCATGTCCTTGAAGAAAAAGAAGTAGAAAAGAGACCATGTCCTTGAAGAAAAAGAATGGCTTGATGTCTCTTGTTCTTTTTTGCGACAAACATTAAGAAATGTTGATTATTTTAATAAGTTCAGACCTTGTCCAAAACTGCATAAAATCCCTCATAGAATCTCCATAGATTATCATCAACGTAATAGTTTATTGTGGTAATTAAAATGTTTATTTTGATATTTCACACAAACTTAGTATGCCTAGGAAATTTCCTTCCATTTGCCTTAATGTGACATTCCCCCCGCCAGCCTCATCTTACAATGCTCAAAAATTTGCGTTTTACACTTATCGGATCATGCAAGTAGATCGGTAATCCTAAAAGATCCTTTCATTATTGTCACTGACTTGCCATACAGTAGTTAATTCCATGGTTTAATCTAAAGTAGTCATATTTTACCCTCTAATGGCTCGTTGACGGCCTTAGCCTACAATAATATCATCGAGTCTGTCTATTCGTCTGCCTGTCTGTCTTTCTGTCTAGCCGGTAAAAACGTTCACAATTTTGAGTCTACTGACTTCAAGTACAATCTAAGTAAAATAGAGTCATAATTACATGACAACGTAAGATGAGCCTGTTTAGGGCTGTATTGCGGAAACTCATAAGACAAAAAGTTAGGCCAAAAAAGGCGTTTCTCGTTTGGACGTCCAAGCTGCTCTTTATTTATTAGTTAGCCTGTTTGGTTGTTTTTCTGTTTATTTAGCGTAGTTTCAATGTCGGGCCCACTGCTCATCAGAGGTCTTTGATTGAGAGACTTGGAGAGGTGTTTGTTTCTTTTTTCCGTATGCACGGCTATCCATTAAAATAATAGCGCCCAGACGTAGTATACAGACTTTTCAGAACATATCAAACTATCCTGAGGGTCAAAAAGTTAAAACCGAAGTTAAACGTGTCTTTGCAGATGAATTGAAGGACTTGGTTATGGTCTCTGAGCGTGGAACTAAGATGGCACATCAACTTTCTATTTTGAATCAATGTGACATTGAGACGGACTCTATTGACCCTTTATATTTGCATTTTCTACGATTAATGATGTGAGGAAATAAAGCCACTTTGCACCAAGATATGACGACTTTAAAGCTAAAATGTAATGATTATCCCGTACTCTATTCAGAACGTAAGGGACGTAATATGGTAGGCCATCATGTGTCTTGAGCCACGACATTGTGAGGTAGGGTCCCAGTTCCTTTCCTCGCCGCCTTTTATCCTACCCCAGCTAATGCCAGGTATCCATTATCCTGCTGGAGTAGGAGTTTTCAGATTAACGGCAGAGCATAAGCTCGAACCATCAACCTTCACCTTGCTAGACCAACTGTTTACGGACTTAAAAATCTCCTAAAAGATAAAGTTGTACAGAGACCCACTGCGCATCTGCTTCTAGTGCCCAATGTTTCTTTAAATTATATGTTATTATTATTATATTGTGGTTGTTATTATTATAATTATTTAATCTATAGTTTGTGTGTATCGCTCTCTACGAAAGTAACGTAGTGTATGTAAAGAGACGATTATTGGACTTTGGTCTCAGAGTCATGCATTGACCACGTCACAAGTGATCTTTTATCAACGACACGCTGAGACGCGATTAGTTAAAGAAGCTTGAATACGTAAACGTCTGACAGTTGGACTAGGTAAAGGTGGGTAGGCTACGTTAGATGGCCGACAGTGTCAGTAGGGTGTAAGTGATTAAATCAAAAATTAAGAAATCTTTATATTAATTTTAAAACGTGTCACGTAAATTGCGTAGAAGTGCCTGTAAAACATTTACCTTACCTCTGATCTGTAGCAAAACAGTTCTTAAAAGGCCTGGACCCAGTATCTGAGTGGTGTAACTTTGAAGTGGTGAGCTGAAAGTCATGTGTTGCATAATATGTATTTATTGCTATCAAGAACTAATCAGAAGAATGAATAGGGAATTTAAGTAGTTAAGGAATTACACGTATCAGAGAGCACTTTCGCTACCTAGAAACCTGATTTTCCGTTTCTTCCATAATTAAGTTATTGAACATAAACTGATAACAACATTTATTATTAACAATCAAATCTATATTTGCAAATCGACTTATTTAGAAAATAAATATAACATTTTAGGCGAATTGACTCAGTCTATTTAGAGAGTGTTTTTAGGGATCAAGGTGTCAGGTAGTACGCTCAACCTGTAGTATTTTTATTATTAAAACTCTAGAAAATGTGCTAACACCTGACTATACTGTACATGATGATATTAGACTGTTCTCTCTACGTCACAATTTAGCTAGTTCTAGGCCCTCTAAATTTTGATTATCTCAGTTTGCATGTCGGATGCTTTAATGTTTTAGGTGCTCAAACCATTTCCAGCGGAATGGAAGGGCATCAGACAAAGCTATAACATGCTGTCGTGTACAAATTTAACTTTATTTTGTCCTAGTATCTTCCACATTCCTTATTATTCGTAATAAAGCACCGCGCGTTACACTTTAAGATATTGTCCACGAAACCACTTGATTAATTTCGTTGGAGTATTTAGCGTTATTGATAATTAAAAAGAGCGCAAATAATATCTTTTGAACCCTCTATTAGGTTTTACTGTTTTCTTCCCGGTAAAAAAAGTGTGAGAAGGTAGAAATAAGGAACGGATGGTCATATAAAAGCCATATAAACGAGATGTGTAAAGTTGGATAGAAGGGAGGGGAAAGAAGAGTAGAACCAGAAGTGAATCTGGAAGAGACAATGTCAAACTGAAGGAAGTGAAGCTTAGTAGAATGGAATACAAGGTCATACAAAGGAATGGCATCATGAAGTAAAAGATTAAGTAAAAGTGGAAAGAGCAACGGATGATGTGTTTGATGAGGTGAAGCATCTGATGAGAATAAAAGATTAAACCACCTGGAAGAAATAGAAATGGATTGAAACTATGATGGGCTATCATGATCCATCAACCGTGTTATAAAATTACTGCAAATAAAAATAAAAAATTCTGATAATGTTGATGATAGCTTTTGCATTCTTATATTTGAGCACATTTTTGCCTTTAATTAAAACATACGCCTGCTTGTTTAAGGCAATATTATCAGTTTAGTCTGGCATCGAGATATTATAAGAATTATGCGTACTCTCGAGTGCCAAATAATCGTACCCCCCTCCCCCCACTTATTAATTTTTTAAAATTTATAAACCCCTCCGCTTAATTTAATTTCGAGGAGTTTTCCAAGTACTAAATTGTAATTGATGTCTGAAAACACTTGAATAACTTCCCATGCAACATTTGACCCTGAAACAATTAATAATTAGTCAATTAGTACGATTATTGTCCTCATGTGTGTCATCCTTATTTAAAACTTCCACAAAATTGAGACTGGAGCTCACACCCCCCGTGTATTAACTTTAGACCGTATTGATGACCCCCACCGTTTATTCAGACCCCTCCGTTTATTGGGCACTCCAGAGTAACAAGTGACTGACATCGATTTTTAGAAAGAAAATCGAGGAATAGTTAAAATCACTTCAAGATGAAGGGACCATCATTCAGATAATGGACTTATATGATTTTTGCTAGCAACTCCATAATCGTAAACCGTTAAGTTAAATTATTCTGTTACTACATTCTGTTAGTTTGTTTCAAAATTAGTGAAACTAAAAAAGGCGACTCTATTGTCCTTGTAGAGTGGCTTAAACTGTTAGCTGTTGCTCCTAATATAAAATGTAGGTTTGTTTTCATAGATGTTAGTCGTGTTATGTATTTAAAATTACTCGTAGGTGGCAAACTAATAAACGAGACTTTCTCTAAGTTTACCCATCACAACACTTGATTAACTTTTTCGTAAACAAATTAGAAATTCAATAGAGAATCTACTCATCCGTAGTCGTCAAAGGTTGAAAAGTTAACGCAATGCAAAAGTTTGTCGGTTAATACAATAGTTCGTTACGTCTTTAAAATTATGTATACCTGCTGAAAGAATGACAAAAATAATGAATTTTCTGAAAACTTTCCAATCCCATTTTCTTATTCCAACTTTTTGGGATACTATCTTGTTGCACTTGCTTTAAAGAAACCTATAAATCTTTTATCATGTGAATACACATAGGCCGTACCGTGTATAAGAATACGAAAGAAACGTTTTACTATCTTGTTATCTCTTATCAATGAGAATAAATAAATCAGTGGCAGCACCAATGGAGTATGGCGGCCTAGACCCCTCCACTTGTTGCCACGTTTTTGTTTTTTGACAGAGCGAACAAAGAAAACTCTGAAACAGGAAAGACAAGAGGAAAAGATAATCCTTTATCAAATGATAAAATAAAAAAATGCAAAATCTTCTTAATTAATTATCGATTGAACTGAAGTAACTAAAAACAATGATTATACCTCAGCCCCCTGTTGCGTCTCGCTTGGCAGCACTTAGTGATACAAAGTAAGCAGACGGTTCTTATTGGCACTTAAATTTATATACAAGATGTCTACCTGTGACATAAATTCCTAACATAAAAATACAACTGCAAATAGTTCAGGACTATTAGTTTCAAAAACTATCAATATCAAACACCATTAAAATCAAAACTTCAATTGGTACAATATTAAATACTAAGGAACTCCCGATAACTTTAAATGCGATTTGAAATTTTCAATCTTGTTTGCCAAGAAAATATAAATCTGTAGCAAGCTAATGAAATAAAGTTACAGGGCTTTAGGACTACTTACTTTAACATTTGATCGATCGATATTAATTGTAAGCTTTTGGAGCAGATTGTAATTAAAAGTAGAATAGATCTGTCCTTAAAATGAAGACAAATGGAAAGAACTCATGGCCTCTGCCATATGGAGCTCAGAAACTTTCTACCTATTAAAACTCATGCAAGGTTAGGACTTCAACATAAATGATAATTCTACATTATCAATCTATAACAGACTTCTTCGAGCAGTAGGTAAGTTAAGAAATCAGAAGAAATCAAAGGAAGACTTTGATATGAACATTTATTGGTATATACATGAAAACTAGAAACATAAGGATAAAAGAGTTTTATTGTTTGGTAGAGTATACACTATAATTACGATTTCACACTCCAACATAACAGAAGACGTAATTCTTTAAACACTAACAAACATCAAACGCAGAAAGATTACATGAGGAATGACTTCTCGGTTCCAGACCTCCCGGTTCTAACAACATAACGTTTAGTCACGGCCTGCTAACGTACAGTTTCTAATCACAGGTGAAACTCTAATCAAATGACGTGATAATTGTCTGTGAGATTGAAGTATTATATCCCTGCCCTTTATCTTTAAAGGCTTTGACGGAAGTCCATCAAAAAACAACTTCCACTAGAGTTTTCATTTCGAGGCTAATTTCGTTTGATGGAGGGTTGCGACTACATTAACGTTACATCGGAATTTCTTTTCAAAAAAATTTCCAATATTATTTTATAAGACAACAAGCATTCCTCATAGTTAATATTTTTGCGAACCACATTCAATTATACACTGTATCTCATCAAGTACACTTTTTAAAGTAAGAACACATTTGGTAAGAACACTGAGGCTCAGATTGTCAAAACATTAAAAATAATTTAGGAACAACACCAGGTTGGATGAAAACTTATAAAAATATAATTTGTTGCGTAGTGATTTACAACAAATTAGTTTCGCACCATCAATGTCTTCGGCTTTTATGCAGTCCGATGAACCATCACTAACTAAAATAATATACTCTCCGAGTTTGTTGTTACAGTACATGATTTCCCCCTCAAACCAACCATTTTCATACAAGAGGCGCATCCAATGACCGGCCATTAACATTGTCTCCCATCTAAATTGGGTCACCTGGCTGCTCATCATCATTCTTCGGGGGGAATTGTACGGAGGTAATTGACCGGGACGCAATTCTCCGAGGTGGGGTGTGAAATTCAACGGATACCAAACAATTGATGCCACACTCCTCAACTCCATCAGTTGACAGTAGCTGTCGAAAAAACAAAATGAGAATAAATGATCCTGCTTGCAACCGAAAAAATAAGAACACTGAGACACAGCCCAAATTATCTGGTTGTTACTAACAAAAATTGTATTCAAGATAATACCAGAGTTAATTAATACATAGGACATAATTAATACCGGAAAAAATACTTTCTATAATGAAACAATGGAATAAAATCTCATTGTAGTAAAGCTAAGCTAGTGTAGTAAAGTAAAAGTTTCAGTCTTTATTACATTAAGTTAGAGCATGTCGAATTAAAGTGACTGTACTTTTGATGGGAAATAAAGCCTACATGAACCACTTTTAAACCTTACTTGACATTGAGAGCGTATATTGAGCAGTAATGAACTAGGGTCTGGAATTGTCGTTATGAATTCTTTTTCTCAGTTAAGCCTGTCTAATATGTTAATAGTTAAATCTACTACTAAAGTATTCGTTTATAGAATGAATTTTATGAACATCAAACTTTACATACGAGACAAAACGCTAATCATGGAAACTTCATTAACGACGTTTCCTCTTCTGAAAGACTTCTTCAGATCAACTAAAGAATTTTCTGTAATTGAAATTTCCTAAATAATCTATAGTTTACCTGAAGACGTCTTTCAGAAGACGAAACGTTGTCAATGAATTTTCCGTATTTGGTGTTATGTCTAGTATGTCATTGATGTTTCCTTGTTTTGCCTGTGGCCTAGAAAAAATGTTTGGTGGCCTATTCATCTTTTTATT
>JAAAKM020000498.1:34606066-34624894 GCA_010016025.2 Alatinidae sp. Z8VKAUB7J3
TCTAGTATGTCATTGATGTTTCCTTGTTTTGCCTGTGGCCTAGAAAAAATGTTTGGTGGCCTATTCATCTTTTTATTTAGAATGTCAAGGGTTATGTCAGAAAGTAAATAGAGTTGAATTAAGGATGTAAGACCCCACCGAAAAGTGCAATATATGTATGTGTAAACTGAACTCAAAGATTATTCATCGCACTGGTTAACTCGTATATAAAAAATAAACAAGAAAAATAAACATTGGCATTTCAAGCAAGCCGCTGGTACACAAATAATGTGCATGCGCGAAGAAAGGTAATTCATAATTGTCCGTAAATTATGCGTAAGATGGGCTTTGATTGTTTGCTTAACAAATAGTTGACATTTAAGTTGCAGAGAATACAGTATACTTTAATAATCCCTCAAAATAAGTAAGAAAGGATAACTAGCAGATATACGTGCGGATCTATACATCTGTAAGCGAGGATGGTCTGGCCACAGTGAGGCCATCATGAGAGACCAATAACGACTCTTTGGACGTTGTTACACGCTTTACTATGGTCAGGTTTTCACCTAGAGATAGTCCCTACTGACAATGATACAGACAACAGAGGGCACTCTGGAAGAACTTTCACGCAAAAGTCTTCACTACTAGTAAACACGTTTTCAAATTATGTGCGTTTAGCTATGAATTTCGGCTGTCGCTGGTTCGTTGTTGCTAAATAAGCAGGAACTGGGCCGAGTGTGATCACGAACCTCGATGTTATTTTTTTGCAGTGGAGTTTTTCTTGAGCTTGCTGGTCCATTGAATAATGCAGTCGAGATCGTGGATACATAATACTTTGTGAGAGGGTCTCACTAAACGTGTTGTAAGCTGCTTCAACCCCCATAAATATTTTTAATCTGAGATTGGTCACTTCTCCTCTTTAAGCAATTTGCTGTTATTCGCATTCGTATAACCGCTTTCATATTGTAATAATATATGATACTCTATCAAATATTATCAGTGCTGCTTTGCACCGCACTCAGTCATTACAGGAGTGGTTATATAAATTATTTATTGAATTCAATTAAACAGATCCTTAAAACCATAAGTTTCACTTCAGTAGTACAATAACACGCTGAGTGATAGAAAGGATTTTCTTTCTTTTACCTGGATTTGCTTGTAATCCTTTCCTCTCAGTCTATCTATATATCCTTCTTACAGTATTTCTTTCACCCTAGTAAACAAGGGTCTTGTTTGTTAAATGAACATTCTTGTCTATGTGAGGGATCTAAGTTAAACATTTTTATAGTTATTTTATCCTGGACAGTGATAAATGAGATGTCGAGATTAGCAGAAATTAAACAGAACAGTATTAGAATAGAACTATCTATGAGGTTAATCTTTCATTTGTAATAAATAATGCATTCGATCTCTGTTTCTGATATCTTGCTTTTGACCTTTTTATCAACACACAATTTACTAAGACCAGTTCTGGGTCAAAAGCATAGGCAAATAAAGGCAAAAGAATATGTTTCTGTAAATTTTTGCTTAGTGAAACAATATAGCGTTCTTTAATAGAACTTGAGATATCAAGGTGAAGAAATATAATTTTGTCTAATCATGGGTTAGTTGATAAAAATACATTTCTGCTGTTTTCAAGGCCAAATTTACTGAGATCAGAATATTGTAATTTAAAAGCAACATCTAAGGAGTATCCCGCCCCTAGTTGAGATTGACAGCTAACCAATACATCATTTTAAACATCAAAAAAGTTCCCTTAGCGCTTGACGTTTAATTGGGGTTGCGGAAAGTTTTTAAACACGACCATGCACTTGTCCTCATACTAATAATAGTTTCATGAAAATAATCCCTACCTTTAAGGCTGTAAAAGTACTCTAGGGCAGTGGTTTGTCATTAAAACTTACGTCATTACGGAGGAAGAATATTAATATCTCGTATTAATGCTGTAATTGTGCGCATGCGTCATCTCAATGATAAGGTTCACAACTTTATTCTCATCATCGCATCATGTAAAATGCCAAGCTTATTTCATGATTTATATAGCAATACCCTTGCTATGGTTTAGAATACCGCACTTTTCATAATCCGTTTACAAATTCTGAAAGCAATATCACTTATCCCCACAGCAAAGGATAGATGGTCTCTGTAACCCGTGCTAAGCGTCTTGAGATCCCGATGTTTTACTTTCCATTATTTAATTGAAATTCTCTTTAAATACACTTGCTCCGTCCTGAGCTGTATTAAAACATGCAGCGGCAAACTAAATTCCTTGCAAGTTACTTTAATTTTAATATCAGTTTTGTAAAAGGAACGTGTTTGTGCAGCGGTAGTGGGTGATCATAATTATAATTTCATTATGCAGTAAGAGATAACATAAATGGGTACCCAGTCCTCTTATATATATATTCTCAAAGAGTGGAGCATTACCACAATAGCTTGCATTTTAACGGCTCCTACCGGATTCGAACCCACGACCTCATGATTACTAAACCAACGCCTCAACCATTGAGCTATGAAGGCTCAATAGCTAAGGTGGAGATTTTTAGTGTCAATCTTTTGCAAATTCTCCTTCAGTCAGTGGGTACGGGGAAATTAGTTAATTAATATTAATCGTGTTTTGGTTTTCAGCCTTCATCAGTGCCAGACATATACATATTCTCAGCAGACACATTGCAATTGTATATAATTCTTAAAGAATGGAGCATTACCACAATAGCTTGCATTTTGACGGCGCTGACTGGATTCGAACCCACGACCTCATGATTACTAAACCAACGGCTCAACCATTGAGCTATCATATATACCATATATATATGTACATACATCTTCAAAAATATCAAAAATTGTTGAATTAACATTGTTATTATCAGTGTCTGGCGAAAATGTTTTGAAAAATAGGTTAAACAGACCGCAGTATACACAGATATTATAGGTTTTTGAGAAGAGAGACTCTGATCCCCTCTATCAACGACTCTACTCAGCCCATAAGAGGAGGCAGCAATTTTTTTTGCTGGAATGTACGTACCTGGGGTCAATTGTCCAACTGTAAAAGACGGTTCGTTGATGGTCAGCAGTATCTACAAATTACTCCTTTTCATAGACAGCGCCATTTCCCGTTGCATTGTTTTCTAATTGCGTTGCAGTTTCCATAAGCAAACCTTCGTAAGTTGCCATCTATTCTATAAGGCTCAGTCCTTGTGATGCCAATCGAATACTGAATGGACATTCTTACAAATGCTTGACACCGATTGTTATTAATCTGGCACGATCTGTATCAAAACATAACATCAATGATGAAAGCCTAAATAGCTAACCTGTCTGTGACATTCAGAAATTTCACCCATGTACAATCAAGACTACCACGTAGGTATCACACAGAAAGCTACCACAAAAAACGCACAAGGTAAGCCCTGTTAACAAAGGTTATTAACATAGCTTTCAAGCTGGGGATGTAAACCTGGGACAGTATTGTTTCGAGCAATTTACTTTTTTCGTAAAGATATTTTAGATCAGTTGTCTCCGAAAAGTTGAATTTATGGATAAGCGATCGTTTCGCTTCACAACTGCTAATTTGATGTATATGGCAAACCGTTACTTCAGGCTTCACATTTTTGAAGACAGTCATCAATACACTTGGTGTTGATGTTTTAGCTCTTAATTTGTACGGTTGCAAACAATTTCCTCTGACACAGCATTCTTAGAAAGCTGGATGGTTTATTGATACCACATACAACTATTTGTATGCATGATACTCTTTAAAACATGCGTGATAACAAATACCACGAGTAAATAAGAAGACCAGGAGACAATTGTATGCTGATCTCTGGATTGCGATTATGTATTTAAGGCTAGATTTTACTTAAGTCAGCTTTTGAGTTTGAGATTATCTGTCTGTTCAACCACTTATTACTTTGTTTCGGGATTGCTTTTCTATTAAACATTAATACTTAATGTCGACAGTTATTTTTCTCACGGGTAAATGCCACGGAAACAGCATGTGTATCGAGCACTTCATATAATACAATAAAACATTGAGTTCCTAACTCGATTGTCGGAACTTTTGAGCCCATCGCCGGCTTACAATGCATGAGGTCTAGCTCGAAGTAAAAGAGTCACGATATATATAGTTTACCCTTTCCTGACAAACTTACTTATTGCATTAATTTAGGCTATGCAAACTATCAGTTTGAGTACCTGTCTTCAGGCTAGTAGTATACTGCGTCAATGCAAATTTATAGATAGAAGACAACAGCACTGATACCCGATATAGTTGGATAGATCTATTGATTGAGGGTGGACTAGGGTGTTACCTAATAATGATAAACAAAATTCGTCAAAATATATTTAAACTAATTGAGAAGCAAGAATAAATGCTTCGTTCAAATATGGAAAAGAGAAATGTGTTATCATACGTCTTATTTTGCATACTTTGTTCGCTAAACATTTTGGTAATTTGCAAATGATCATGAATTGCCATTTCCAAGAAGTGGTTGATCATGTGTGCTCGATACTCTAACCCTTTACTAGTAAAGTCTGCATCACACCCTAATCTGATACATTTTCATGCTTGAATATATCTCAGACCTATTTTTAATGTTACTGTAAGGATTATGGTGATCCAATGTCTACAATGCTACTCTGTTATCATCTTCTCAATACAAACTATTCTTTGGGGAGAAATCGAACGATAAGAACGGGGTATAAAACAATTCTAAACCATAGAAATGACGACATGGAAGCCTTTGTGATTAGTTTTTCCCTGTTATGTTGAGATAATAAGAGTAAACGTTTCCCCCTCTTGTCTGATTTCTGTCTGGTGTACATTTTACGTCAATTATAATTCGGTATTTAATTTTATTTATAATTTCTGGATACGTTATTGGGGTGTGTCATTTGAATACAGGAGGTTTGAATGCAAGTTGATTTCCAAACTGTTGAGAAAATACTAATAAAATTTTATCGAGAAAGGTTTATCGTTTCTCACTTACAGATGATACGCCTTGATGGGGATATATTGTAAAATCAAACCTTACCAAGGCAAGATTTTATGCGGCTACGAAACAGTCGTCAAACGTTGTTCATTGTAACAAACTTTTCATAGGCGATGGGCTCCTACTTAATTGTCTTCTATAGACAAGTACTACAGTTAGGACATCGATATGTTTCAAGCTTAACTAATCCATTATTTTAGGATGTTCACTTGATACAAACTATAGGGAAGACGAGACATTACATCTTTGATAGAAACTGCTAAGGTAACCTCCCCTATTCTGAACATTATTCAGTAAGATACCCTTACATGCGCTAACAAAATAATCTTGCTCTTTTATGGTAGCAAATGAAAAGCCATTTTCTCTGTAATTTTCTCCAGTTAGAGGCTTTTTAGTAGCATAAAAGTACATGTATATTTGTTGCTAAAAAGTATGGCCATGGATCCAACCTTTATTTGATGTTTCTTTGAAGGAGGCATAGATTAAAAGAAGCAAGCATACCGTCTAAAGATCTATATTCTGATTATTGTTTTTATTGAATTCCTTTTATACTAAACGAGCTCCTTTCTATAGTTTGCAAAGCTTTGCTATCTTCAGAAGTTAGCCTTCCGTTGATTTTTGTACACAGTTACAAATATGTTAGAAAGCGACCGAAAACGAGACACAGGTTATTGTATAAACAGATACGCCAGTAATGTAGAGTTGATGCGTGACGGAAATATTAATGCTTTGAACAGCTTACAGCTGACCTTTGTCCTTTGAGATCAAAGAAACACTAGACTAAGTCAAACTGATGTTATGACTCCATACATCTTTGGTAGAAAAGATAGTTCGTTGCCCTTCCAGATGTTTTCATAGTACATGAGTTCGTTCGTAATTTTACCCTGACGCCAAATATGAAACACATGGAATTGTCATTACCTTTCAACATGTGTCGTCATTCGCCCTTTAAAGGCAGGGTAAGCTCAATTATGGCTGCATTTATTTGTGTTTGATGGACACCAAGTATTTTATAGATTGACAGATTGGATTTATTTTTAAACTCGTGTGTCTGTTTCTTATGTCATTTTGAAGGAAAAGATTGCGCTTAAATGTTATGTCATAGTTAACGTGCGTATCAATCTACAATACGCAAACAGCGAGCACGACTACCTCAGTGTTTTAAAAGGTTCATTCACGTATTTTTTTAAAAGCACAATCTCACGACTGTGACTTTTACATGAATAATCGAAGATGGGTCTTTAGGCTACGATTAGGGTATGAACTTCCATGATATATAACAAAGCGGAAATGTACTACTCGTTGCTGTTGCTGTTGCTGCTGCTGTTGTTGCTGCTGCTGTTGTTGCTGTTGTTGTTGCTGTTGTTGTTGCCGCTGTTATTGCTGTTGTTGCCTTTGTTGTTGCAGCTATTGTTATTGCTGTTGATGTTGTTGTTGTTGCTGCTGCTGCTGTTGTCGTTGCTGTGGTTCTTGCGGTTGTTGTTCTTGTTGTTCTTGTTGCTGCTGTTGTCGTTGCTGTTGTTATTGTTGCGTTTATTGCATCACATAATTTTCTGAAAAGGGAAAAAAGAGTGAGAGTGTTAAGAGAGTCTAGAGAATTTAAATTTTTATCGCCAAATCAATAAATTGTTACATAATTTTAACAGACTAACATATTATCTTTGATGATATTCGTCGAGGTCCCCAGGGGTAAACCAATTACCAAAATGTATATGGGAGTTCTGTTTAATCAATGCGATTTGTAGGAGTGGTTTACCCCCACCATGTTCAAGTGCTCAATGTTACTTTTAATAGATTATTGTTAATCTGAAATATATGAACATTTTTACGACTTCTTAAAGAAAATTTTGGTATATTGATTAAACTCCAACTCTGTGTTAAACTGTGTTTGGCAGCTGGGGTTGGATACAATTTCATAGAGTTTGCTTATCCATGACCGTAAATTTGAACTATTAATCCTTCATTGCTCCTTCATCTACAGTATGCGATTGTGGTATCTATCTTTCAGAAAATGTAAATATTTAGGTTTTAATTATCTTTGGTTTGGTTTATTAACAAAGAGTTATTATATTTCTGTTGCAACAAACCTGCACAATCAGTTAAAATCTTCGCTCTTCATTTAATCTATACATTTTTCTTGAATGATAATATGAAATAGCAGGTAACTTGAGATGACTTCAGCTTTTGGTCGACATTTTCTCTGTTGATAATTTACAAAGTCAACTTAACAGTCGCAACAACGACCTTATTCACGGCGCAAAATTGGGAACTAATTGTCACTTATTGAAAGAAACTTCATCCTCTATTTCTGCCACCTGCAAGAACAATGTTCCCTGAATGAAAATGAGCTGACCGAGAATGTGAAATGGCTTCATGCAAAGAAGAAAACTCTGATCTTGAGAAGTTTGACGGTAAGAGAATATAAACTACTTTTGGGACAGCCTATTTCTATCCATAGCAAAACAGATGAGCGTGTACTGAAACATAGTCATGTAGATGTGTAAACACGAAGAGCCGCGTGTTTTTGACATATAGCATTCTGCAGCAGCTCCGGTTCTGACGAATTTTAGAACTGAACGTTTCAGACTTGCTTTTCTGTTTAGTGCAAGTGAACAAAACCTTGCAGGATTGCTCTTTCGTTGTTATTTATCTATGCATGTACACAAGTAAGCATATTTACCCCGACAAGCAAAATCTGAGTTGTTTGGCTTACCAACAAACAATATGGTAATAAACAGTACGAGAGATTATTGTGTTGTGTTTTGATCAGACGAGAGTTTAGGTTTTTGTAAATAGCTACGTAGAAAATACAGCATACAGATTTGTATCAAAATAAACAGTGTTTGTGACATATCTCTCTAAATAGCCACTCTTATGTACATCTGTTGGAAAGAAAGCTTAGAGATGGAAAGCAGGAAACTTAATGTTATTAGTCCAATAATCGCATTCGTTTAAGAAAACGGAGAGCATTATGATAGCATGTTAACCTTTTGACAAGAAGTCAATCGAGATGCGATCTGTTTAGGGCTTGTAAACTGGGGCTTGACGATCATGCTTTTCAATAAACAACATTGTTATAGTAAACATTTCCTAAGCATTCAGGGGTATAGCCAGAAGGGTTGTTAGGTGCATGCAACCTCATTTTGGTCGTGATGTAGCCCCCTTCAGAATCTTTATGCTAGCTCTACATCAATGTAGACGTCATATATAGGATTTCTTTCATTCGAAACGCCTTCATGTTCAGCTTACTACTTACTTTACGTCTTGAGATCCTCAGGTGTGGGGATGGGTCAGAACAAGCAATACTTTTCGCACATGCTATCTGGTATTTCCCGATTTTGTCTTTGGGTAACCTCCTTAAAAAACCTTGCTATGCCAGAGCCACTAATACTACTTGGAGAAAAAATATAATCCAGTAATCTCTAGGTGTTTGCTGCTGTTGGATGCATGAAAGTGTATGTGCGACAAGAACAAACGTGACATAATGTTCCCTTATAAGACAGTAATTTGCCATTCTACGAAAGGGTGCGTAGGCCTAACCCCTTTTGGATTTAAAAAGCGGCTCTTTATTACACGAGTGTTTACATCTATAAGCATTATGTATTTCTCTGATAAGTTGAATAACGGTTGATTTTATACCAAAGACGGTTCTTGTGAACCTCATGGCTACTTAAAAGGCTACTATATTAACTTTCTTTAAGACCCTTTAGGGTTTATGATGATAGCTGTGCCAGCTCTTTTTACCCCCCCCCCCCCTGTTATCGCCTTATAAAAGTACACACAGATAACAGTATATACCAAGATGTCTTGAAAATAAGAGTCTGCCTTTTCCCAGAGTCAGCATGTAGGGACTTGGCATTACGTAGGTCCTATTGGCATTTTCTAGTAACTTGAATCGCTCTCGCGCTGAGGTAACAAGGAATTAACGCTACCTAGCAACTAGTTTGTTAACTTTCCGTAATCCTCTTAATCTAGCGCCTTCAAGCTAATTTCTTTATGCTCTGTCAGAAATTGAGTTTCGAGGAACTTAAAATTCGTTTTACTAATTTGCAACCCCTGTCAGTGAATAGTTAGCGGCATGCATAATGAGCTCAAGATTCAAACTCTTTATTAACTTTGTACTACAACCCCCCTCCCTCCCCCCTTCTTTTATCGGCAGTGCTATCTTTACTCGCTAACGCTCTCACACAAACTTATCAAATAGTTTGTTGGCGGTGCAAAATATGAAAACTACGCAAAATAGCGTCAAAATATGGTGCACTTAAAAGCTTTTGTCGTCTGGCATTCCTCAGAGTACATTCATCCGGCGATTGTACGTCGAGGAGTGTCAGACTAAAAGAGCTTTTAGGGATTTGTCTTTTCATGTTATAGCCTCGGTTTTACAATCTCGTTTTCGTTTCCTTTGCTACTTAAAGTATCTTCTTTTCTTACACTTATACTTCTTTTATACCAGTCATCTTTGTGCTCGATAGATTAGACTTTGATTTGAGATTAACAGTGTTCAGACGAGTGTCATATTTGACCTCTCTTGTGATTATACGTCTTATTCGGATAAACCTCTTTCCAACAAATACACTTAGTTTTCGCTATTTCCTGCCATACAAAACATATCCCTAAAAAAGCTTTTCTAGTTGCTTGGCTTACTACATTTAACTACAGTGCACACATTAAGATTGAGAAAGCGAGTAATTATTTTTTAGTACATGGTTGTTTTCAGATGGAACTTGCCATCCAAAAACTACATACACAAAGAGAAGGCAAAGGATTTTGTATCGATGTGCAAAACTTAACTTGACTTAACTTGACTTAAATTTATAATCTTCGTCAGATCTTGGCACATTTTGTGTTCACTACTTGCTTCCATCGACGACGATCCATTACGTTTCGTGCTATTGTTAACATTGGGTCTGCATTTCCTTTTCTGATTTGGTCTGACCAACGCTTCGGAGGTGTTCCTTTCGGTAGCTTTCCATCGAATTTGTATGCTCGGAAAACAGAAACGTACAATGTAATGTAAAAAACGTGGTTGGCGTTATAAGTTATGCTCGGTAGGTGAAGATATAGAGCTTATAGAGATGTAAAGGAATGCATATACATACACAAACATTTATATGCAAATAGATTTTACTAAAAAGAAATACTAGGATGAGCTATTTTATGTTTCACGCATTTTGCGATCTTCAGGCTCTACTAAAGTTGATTGCATACATCACTTTACAATTCCCATACTATTCCCACGTCTGAAATACGACATCATGTCAACTTATGTGTACAACAAGCGACTTTGATTCAACCAAAGCCGATGGAAGAATTGTCTGGAATCGACAGCATGTGCTCAAGAGCATGTTATTGTTTAGTATCACGTGACATGCTGAGGGGACGGTGAGCAACTTAATTGTGTCTATTCCGTTCCATGAATAACCATGAAGTCACGTGATTACAAATATTTATCGCGGTTTAGTTACTTTCCACTGCTACAATACCTTGACATCGATATTATGTCCTGTTCTCCATATAATTTGAGAATTTGTATATTTTGAATCATGTGATGAATTACTATACACTCTTGTATTAAATGTGGTACCTACATGGTACTTTCAGAAATAAACTCATTACACATATAACACGATACATAACTGACCTACGAAACAACAAGTTATGATCGGTTCCTGTTAGTACGTAAGCAGTTGTCATAGAGACACTGAATGAGGAACTTTCTCTGTTGGCGCACTATGATTCAATCTGTTAAGCATGTTGTACAATAATAACTTGCCTTCACATTTTCTTAAATAAAGTCTTGTGTTTAGTCCCTTTTTCATTGTTCTTCAATAAGTTACTTTTCGTTTGGAAGCAAAATATATATGTTATACTCACTTCCCGGTTTGAACTATTGTGGCCGATAATTGACTACACAATAACCTGATACTTGTAATCACAGGCCAACTGTAAAGTTCGTAGTGTTAAAAAACCATTTACAGCGTCGATATCAACCAATCAAAGTACGGCACTCGCTCCATACCCTTTTTACAACATAGCGCTGATTCTCAATGCCTCAAACTTTTTATTTCAGTGAAATGCTTGATCCAATCCTTCGAGAAAAAATTTGTCGTTGACTTTGTAGTGGCTATCCATACACGCACTATGCTTTTCTTCCTGCACTGTTCCTCTCTCCCCAACTGCAGTGCGAAGGAGATATTTAATTGTGGAACCTACTGTGGCTTTGCAGCAGACGCGATTAAACCTGGCTTGCACAAATTATTTATGATCAATTATGTCTTGTTAATGAGCGAGGACTTTCTTCCTACTGATACAACCGGCATTCCTATTTCTATTAATTTAAACAACATCTTAATACTATTGATATAATTTGCCTCCTGATACTATGGACATATGTGTTACCTGTGGTGTACGGGGGAAAGGGGTTAACGTGCACCCCCTCGCACCTAATTGTCGGCAAGTAGGGGTGATTGCAATGCGAATTGCCCTTGTTTGTCTAATTCTGTACAAGTATGGGCATGCACAAGCATATTCCTGTTAAATCTGATGCTAGAGAAGGAGTTGGAATTGGCAAGGAACATTTGGAGCTGACATACCCCTTCCCTTTGAAACATTCTGCATAACCACTAGTGATACATGTACTTGTTTGTTTATTGTTGCAGAATCTACTGCGTCGTGTTGATGCGACACGTAAATATTCAGAAGAGCAAAGACGATCGAAGAGGACTGTATACTTTCTGATTTATAACTATAAGAAATGTCCAGGTGCAATTAGTTTGAAGTCGACAATCTCCACAGACAAAACAGCTTCTAATAATTCCAAGTGTACACAATCCCAAAACCAAATAATACGAACATAAATAAAGAATCCTACAATCCCGACTACCTCCCTAAAATCCAACAATCTCTCTAAATTTGGACAATCTCGAAAGAACTATAATGTTCTATCCTATTTATATGAATTAATCAGCAAATTATGCATCAGCCGTGAGCTAACGAAATTATGACAATATAAATATATTATATCAACCACGTATTTAGTATGGAATTATGTCGCTAAAAGTCATGCACGTGAATAATCAATCTGTGTCTAGCAGGAAATCATGCGAATTCTTGGCATAAAAGACATGACTCGTTTACTGATTATTCAACTTAACTATAGCAAGGAATCAATTACATAAATAGACATTTATAAAATTCTTAACAATAACTAAAATTTGCGACCTTACAAAATATTCCCCACTTTTATGATGGGTTCCCTTACCAATTCACAGGCAGGAATGATGGATGTCCGCAGTATATTTTCAACACGGGTGGGAGGGAGGCGCATTTTGTGAATAACTAAACTTAGTCTTATTATCAATGTTGGTAGAGTTCAACGCTCTATAGGAGGGGGTGGATGTCCTCTTTGATATCCCTTTGGACGCCCATACTGCGAATAATTTGGTCGAACAACAGAATGAGTGAAACATTATTATGGAGATTAGCATTCAAAGTCGCTCCTGCCCTTTTCATATTATGAGGCGTGTTACGTGTTAAATCCTCCAGAGTGTTTGCGAATTTTTTACGGGAACCTGGTTAGCTTTGTAACATAGTTACGAAATTAATCTCAGTGAAATTTTGTGCTAAATCTGAAAGAATCATATTTCTGAGCAAAATCGGCTCTATGCAATGTAGTTTCTATGGAAATTGGCGATGACGTCCACTTCAGATGTTCAAAATTCCCGACATGGTTTTCCACGTGTTTGGGAACATTTTCATTATCAGTATTAAATATTATACCCGAGAGTGTATGGTTAAGGAACAGTAACATTGAAAATAACCTATTTTATTGCATGAAAGTGTTCTGCACAAAGAAGAGCAAATAACATGCCTTGTAATGAGCGAAAATTTGGGTGTAATGATGGATAGTAAAATATAATTGCTTCACAAACGCACATGAGGAACTTTAGGAAATTTGTTAGAGAGCAACAAAGGTCGAGACAGGACCAGCTTAGAGCTTGTATTCTGAACTAATGCGGATAATAGAATAAAGGATGCGAAATGAAACATCTAAGAGCACAAAGGAGGGCGCTTAATCAGCGATTACCTGGTCAGGTTAACAGTGAACTTCACCAAGACTTCACTTAATCTAACATGTAGTATGGCGTAAAGACACTGTTATTAACTGCGTGATAGAAGGTTAGCAGAGATGCAGATGGTAAGGTTATAGTGAACAATGACTTTGAAAAAGAATAAAAGCGAAGGCAAATTACCAAAGGAGGGTCTAGTTGATGTCGTCAGATCAGATTGGAGTACTATAACTATGTTATGATGGTGTGATCGTTAGGCCTATGAAAGGGCAAAAATGAAGAACACTGTGAATATTAGGTAGTAGGGTAGGCCGGCAAAGATGATGAGGACTGTTGATAGTAGCCAGTGGAATGAGCCTACAGAAAGGCTCTCATCAATGAGAGTTTACATGTAACTGAAGCATTAGAAGGCAGCCTGTATAAGAGTTCAAAGTGGATAATAATGACAGCGCTGCACCAACCTACACTCATGAATTGGCAAATAAAGTAGACGGAGACAGTATTTCGGATCCCGAGTATAAACAAATTATTCTTTACGGGCATCAGATCTAGTGAATAATACCATAAACAACAAACTCCATCCTTGGATTTGTATTGACTTGTGTGACTTGGTTGAGCTAATATTTTAAGATGGCTTATATTTATAACTGGTTTGTTTTTCCGCTTGTACTAACTTTAGGTACCATCATGAGCTTATACACAGGAGTCTGTAGTTGGAAGCATCTCCGTATGTCTGAAAGGAGGATTTTTGTATTCGGAACTTTTCAAACTTTGCAATGTTTTTATGCTTTTATAAATGAAATAACTTCACTGAAATCACAGCATGTCAAGTCATAAGATTATCATCCCTTTCCTCATCTACCTTGAAGGCAAAGGTGCGTTTGAATTTCTTATTATTGCACAACTGGCCAAACGTACGATAATTTTACACAGTAGACATAATTTTATAAACCTATGTTCAGTCTAACACAAATTATATGAAACTTACTCTCTAACTAATTCTTTATTTTTGCCAACTCAAATTACTACTTAAAGCAATCTCATTGCTCCACAAGAAGAAACCATATTTTTCTCTGTAAATTACTTTGTGAAAAGCGGTTTGAAGTCACGATCCTGTGAACTGTGGCAACAATACCAGCTGAGGTAAATAACTTACTTAAACAAACAAAATTTGTGTCGATCGTTTTCCCTATTAGACTTTAAAAGATTCTCTGGCGAAAGTTTGTTGCAAAATGCGAACATAATAGAGAACAGGCTTTTCAACTTGATAGCCGATCGGCTTATAGTCGATCTTATAGTCGGCTTATAGAAAAGCTCAGTTATGATAAAAATACGATATCTTACGAGATCAAAATTACCCTTTACCCCCAAAGCTTAAGGTATAAAAATGAATCAATGTTCTTCGCAACAAATATATTGCTAGTCATTGTAAAGCGATTCACATCCATGAGTATAAAATGGAAGTTGCCGAAAATGGTTTTCACTATATGGCTCTTGAGGCGAAAGTTTGTGAGCTACAAACATCAGATACTCCCGAAAGACAAATATAAACGTATAAACATATAAACGTTTCTACTCCTATCGAGTTGAAGGGCTTTGAAAGGCTGATGCAAATTTCTGGCATTCAAATGTTTTTACCAACCTTCAACCCCAGCAGAGGGAAATGGAGTTTTTAATAGTATAGTGAGAGACTGTTTCTGGTGAAGAAAACTAAGGTTGCTTATAAATTTCTTTATCGGCGGCTTTCTATCCATATCCCCTGTAATGTTATTTTTAAGAAGAGTATATCAAAAGTAGTCGTTAACATGGCTGTTGGATAATGCATTTACAAAGTGTCACTCAAACGAGATTGCTGATTACTAAACATGTGTTCGACCTACTCTTTATAAGTGGCACTCAGTACACTACTATTGTAAGTATGACATTTCGCGAGCCAACAGACAGTGACAAGAGGCCCAGGTTCATTTTATGACGTCATCAAGACAATTCTCCGAAAGTTCAAATTATGTAATGATAGATCCCGGACATAGATTAAATGTACCACTGCTATAAAATAAGATGATCTGCCGCCATTTTGTTTGTTCATAATTTATATAATCTCCACTCGCAATTCAAGATAGATTCAATGCAAGTACGATCAGTCACGGTTATACTCAAACCTTCAGTATTGTGATGTAATCATTTGGGATGTTGCCTGGTGCAACGCTCGTATTTCAAAACTCTTATCTACAATTCACTCGGTTTATCGACTTGGTTTCCTATGAGTTCGTTTTTGCTGTTGACGGCTTGCAATTCCCCACGAAAGTCTTTTATGTAATAAAATATGTACCATGTCCTCCATTTAGGAGCTTCTATTACCTCCTCAGTATTATATCGAACAAGGTGCTCTGTGTTGTGGCATGACATGTCAGCGTGACATCGATTTTTCTGTCTTTAAATTAAATGAAAACAAGATTAGCATGTATACCCAATATATAAATGCAGCCATTGTCTTGTGTATTATTTCGGCAATATACACTGAGAACTCACTGATATGATATAAACACGAAGAAAACCTCTGTCTTCGAAAGCCATCCGTTTCCAACGTATAACAATACTGCCACATGCACCGAAGGACTGACTAATACTTAAATTAAACATGCTCGTTGAGAAAAAGTAGAAGCCCTTTCATGAAGATGGAGGATCTGCGCATTTCAACAATGACGGCTCTCTTTCTGGAAAGAGGGTTTTCTTCTACTTCACATGACGGTGCAGTTCTAACTATTTCCTCTTGTACGAAAGAAAGGCAGAACATGTTTCGGCATTAGACGTGTATCCTTGGAAACCGCGCACAATGTTTAAGATCTAAACAATTACGAAAGGTCTTCCTGCTTCAAAATTGAACGCTGGCTCCTGTAACTCATGACTTCAACTGTGTCTTGCTTCTTTTGTTTTTTTACTGTGGCAGTCAGCTTCTCGGTCAGAGATGTTTTAATTTCAACTGGGGCTTCTTAAGAAACGAGTCACAGGTCAAACTATTAGTTTATGTACTTAACAGCTAACTTCGCTTCTATCACTTTGTACGTATAGTCAAGGTTTGTTCGCCCATCAGCGTCTTCGCCACACAAATTTAACCGATATTTTCAATGCAAAGGAAGCTTGATTTGAGACGTTTTGAGTTATCGTGTAATTGACCTATCCAGCCATATCTTCCTATTGATTACGGTTTCACCGAGAGAGAGATATGGTGAATGCTTTAAAGCGATAAGACTCGACCTCTGAGCCAGTTCAAATAAGCCAGGCTCCTTCACGCTTTTTTACATGCAGTGACCCTGTTTTCGTGGGACTCGCTAGTCTCATGTATCTGCATGAAAACAGGCTTTCGTGCGTGTCCTCCAACGTTATCGCTTCGCGATCTTCCGCTTTGCAATTTCGCTCTGTTTTCCCCACGCGAATCCGCTTGTCTGCTATAAATGACGCAGGCAAGCAAGATGCTCAGAATCGCATTAACACATACCTACCAAGATCAAATGACAATATCCGTCGCTTCTGGCAGCAAAGTAGGGTGTGTATCATGGTTGTATCATATATGCTTATTTGTAGCGTTTGCACTAAAGTCCACAGTTATCTGATTTACTAAAACCAATCGAAACGTGTGGGGAAAACTAGGCAAATGTCATATAGATCGCAGAACGTTGTACTTTTGAAGCATAAGTCTCGCAAGCACTACGAACTTCAATTGGAAATAATGGGCGTTAATTTTGCGCACTGCCACTGCCGTAAGTCTGGTTACCAGCATTGGGTGTGTAAGACTGCCAATCTCGACGAGCACAAACGAGAAACAAATAGGAGGTCTTACCTGTCTTTCGCATGTTTTAGTTGGATTGAAAATTTTGGGGATTCGCTTCATCTCTGTTGAAATACTACCCTGTAGATGCTCGAGTGATATTACCGAACACTTACGCAACAATGAGATTCGGTCATTAACTACCACGAGTTCAGCCAGTTCTGCTTTGAATTGTTCATCGTCAAAATTTAGGGCCAGTCAAGGTTATCAGAACTTTCCGCACATACGCATGTTTCAAACTTCATTCACAACAAATAGAATTAACAAATGCAAGAGTAAACCCTTTCGTTGCTTCTTTATGACATTAAAATCTCTCTATTCACACTGTTTTACAGTTGTTTAAAATTATGCAATATCTCATAGACGTAAAATCACCATTACACCCAATCACCGTGAATATCAAAAACGAACCTCAAAAAAGTTCATACCTTGGTTACATGTGAACAATCTGCAAACAAATGTACTAGTACATGGCAACTATCTAAATCTTCCATTGTACAATCCTCGGCCGATAATGCTGCCACTTTTTCTCTTTTTTGTACGAAAAAATGAGCGCAGTGACATAATGAGTGGCTGTTCAATAATTACATAACCAGAAATTAGACTACAATTGACCCCTACAAACCTGTGTGACAATTCGAAACTTCCGTGTTACAGTACATGACCGTTTACAACGGCAATCATTTAAACACTAGCAATGGGCCATGATTGCATTAGGATCGATATTAAAACTGACATAATTACGCAGTGAAACCACCGAAAGGGTTAACTTATAAAGAGAGGGTAGTTGGAAGTCTAAAGTGAACGCGGTTCTCAATTAGGAAGACCTGACGGAGGCTTCTTCTGGGAACGAAGTTCAAATATGTTGCAGCAGCTTGTAGATTTCCCCAGTTAAGTATCAGGCACGGGATTGGAACAACTTAACAAACAGTAAAGTCAACAAATGACAACCATTGAGTTAAAAAGAGTGGCAATCCTCCCTGTATTCCCGTATTATTCCCGATAAATATTAAACAGCCTCTTGATATGCGAAAAAGCAGTTATCAAGCAGACATCAAATGACAACACAAAACTCACTTCGCCTCCTTAAATCGGCAGCCTCTTAAGGGAAGCTATTTGCCTGCTCAATGCAAATACAAGTATTGAAGGAAGTGTAAAAGGAAGGGGTTCCATGTTCAATTCTACGAAACAGAAAGCCCGAGTTCGATGCCCGCATGTTCAACGACTGCCCCATGAGTATGCCATCAATTCCAAAGCAAGCTTCCATGTTACTCTCGAAAAAGCGATCAGGTAGTTAAAAGTCTACCTACTTTTGCCCCAAAATCTCATAGAACGTCCACTAGACTGTCAAAGCTTAATTTCCTAAATAACGAAATTTTCTTTACACCAATTACGCTGTCTTAGCTCTGCCCAGTAATATCTGGCCTAGGTAATGCTGGAGACCTTAGAAGTACATGGCATTGGATGCTAGTAGTACAGGAACCAGACTAAAACCAGTTTCTTTATCAATTAATACTATCATTTACCATTTTTCTGCCGATGATTTTCAACATAAGGTATTTCTTCCTGTAAACAAATCGCGTGTTATCTTCCCTTCCTTTAAAACTTCCGTTGACGATATCATCAAATATTAAGAAAAAAGTAACCCATGTGGTAGGGGGAAGAGGGCGTTCATTCTACGGAAGAGACTTAAAGCCGCAGTAGTAGGAGGGGCATTTCTTCGAGGGGGGGATTCAAAGAAGAAGCGTTAATTCAAAACATAACTCAAAGTTAATTCTCAGGTAGATGAGTGGTAAGGGGCTCTTGTGCTCCTATAGTACAGCCATGATGTAAATACAATTATGGCACTTCAACAGTGGCAGATGTTGGGATTATAAGATTATAATTGGACCAAACCTTACCTAAAAATGAACTCAAAAACTGATATACCATTGGACTGCGATCGGATTGCATCTTAGTTAGA
>JAAAKM020000498.1:34624994-34636021 GCA_010016025.2 Alatinidae sp. Z8VKAUB7J3
ATTTTAGAGATGTCTTTGTTCAGGGCTTACCCTTATTAAAGACGTGACTACGTTAAAGTACTGTAAGAAAAATAGGAGGTAACAAGCCATTCAAGACAACAGTTTTACCACTTGGCAAACCAGAAGTATCACTTCTTAAAACTAAATGAAATGGCCAAAAATCTACATTTCCTGAGAGAAATGACTCACATGGAATCTTTTTAGAACTGAAAATTTCCAACCAGGCTTAGTTATGATGAATGAAAGCCTCGGTTTGATAACTTGTTTCAATGAAAATGTGTATTTATTCTTGACTGGTACAGGACATTAGGTATTCGGTGGCAAATTCCACCTTAACAGTCACCTACACTTTGTTATAAGATCCTGAATCATAGAAAACTACCCTAATAAACATACAGGGGATAAATCCTGGAATAAACCTACAAGGCTTTGCTCTTCCAAGGAAAATGCCACCTTGAATCCTTGTCTTTCATATGAGAACCACAGTCACCACCCAAAGACGCAGACTTAATTTTTACCATCAACATCGCTTTTAAGTGTCTGTTAGATGCTTTGTATGCCCCCTTTTTCATCACTTCACATAATTAGTGATAAATAGCTGATGACTTGATCCCCATGCACGAAAAAAACATGTTTAAACAAATTCACTAACCTGAGTGCTTAGGCCACAAACTGTTCTTCCGCCTTAACCCTGCTTCTTTCAAAATAGTGATGGTAGCCTAGCTATCCCATTCTAGATTTAGAGCTTCCATAATGATTTGACACATACATAATACACTGTCATAATATTCTGACGTTAAAAATCACAAAAAGTGCTCCGAACAGGACGTGAAGCTTTAAAAGTTTGTTCACAAGCCCATTCTCCAAGCCCAAAACTCTTCTATCTTAACACCAGTATTTCTGGGTCTCATTCTCTTCCTGCAGAAATTATGCCTCAATTATTAATTGATTATCTTCAATATCTACACCAGATCATGTTTGTTCAAAATGTAAGCATTTTCACTCTACCCTTACGTGAAGTTGCCAAGGAGAGTCTTCGAAGCTAATACTCTTGGCAACTGAAACCTGTGTGAACTTCATTAGATCTGATAAGAAAAATTGTACAAAACAACATGCCCATACATGTTCATACATTATGCTTATTTGAGCAACAATTTGAAATTTTAAAGCATATTCTACCTTCTGCTCAGAAATCAATTATGCCATGTCTTAATATATGTTACAAAGTACACTATTTACATAGCCCCATAAATGTTGGTATATATTGTTTCTAGGTCCATTTGCTCTCTGACCATGAACCTTCATATTCAAATTCTCTGACAAATGTTTCAAACCATTTAAACTTTATCATAATTACCTTATTACGTTCTTCCAAAAGCATGCAGTTGTTCTACTGATCATTCTGCTACCACTGGCAGTACCTTGAAAACAGGCAAACAATGCATGCATCTTTGTATATCTAGGGGCACTACAACCAATATTTGGGCCATTTGTGAAATAGAAACACAGTAAAAGCTCTTCAGACACATGTCATCGGTCAGTAGAAGGCTCTGCTGGTGGCCCGTCAGTTGTCTCTGCTGCTTGCTCTACATCTGTCTTGGCTTCCTCTGCATCTGTCTTGGCTTCCGCTGCATCTGTTTTGGCTTCCTCTGCATCTGTTTTGGCTTCCTCTGGTGTAGCTTCTGCCTCATTTGGGGCATCATCAACTGTAGCACTGGCAGATTCTTCTTGTGCTGGTAATGCTTCTTCTGCCTCTGTAGTATTTGCTTCTTCACCTGTTGGCTGCTCCTCAGCTTTTACCCCATCACCTTCAGGCACTTCTGCAACTTCTGTTACTGCATCATTACTTTCAGGTTGGGATTCAGCAGGTACATCCACCACTTCTGTCACAGCATCAGCAACATCTTCAACTGCTCCTTCTGCAGGACCTGCATCTTCCCCTACTGGTTCCACAGCTACTGCATCTCCTCCTTCTTCAACTGCTGCAGCTCCATCTGTGGCAGCATCGGTGGCAGGCTCTGCACCCTCAGTAGCAGCAACACCTGTTCCTTCAGCAGTAACATCTGCTAGTACTTCTTCCTCCTCCTTGTCTATTTCTTTAATTTCCATTGGTGTTTCCTCCTGGCTGACATCAGCAGGAGCTCCATCGTCTGTTTTATCAGCTGGGGGATCAACTGCAGTATCAACTGGAGTGTCATCAGGTGGAGCCTCTGGTGCTGCAATTTCATTTGCATTAACCTCCACTTTATCAGCAACTTCAAGAGAAACAATGGTCAATTATTTAATCAATTAATAATTATTTACTTGGTTCTACACAGTACAGTGAGAAAGTACAGGTGCAACTCACATGAAAAAGGGGTAGTTCAAGAAAGGTAATTGGATGTGGTTATCAAATTGACTTTGTGAAAAAGGGCTTGTCAACTGCTGTGTTAGAACTTAGACACATAGAACAGGAAACACTCAAACTTATCATTTTCCCATCTTTATCATTCCCAATTTCTTTGGATTTATGTAGAAGTTATGACCAGCTATGGTGCAGCATCAAATCGATAAGTGATGTAGCTGTGGCACACTGTGGACTACAGCACTTAACATGTAGTGTCCTCTGTTTATTGTACTGAAGTTTGAACATGAAAGTTTAATGATATTGTATGTTTTCATCATTTACAACCTCACAGTCACAATCAATTCAGATGAAGACAGGTGAAAGTTGGAAAGCAAAACTATCAATGGAATAAAATGCTGTAGGCTGATAATTGTAGTGTCTGCAAGACTATAAACTATTACCATATTGCTATCCTTGGAACAAAACTTTACATATTATTAGTTAAATAGTATTATCATTATATTTAGATCATACAGTTTATTATGTCTTGATTCTTCTGTCGTTTGCATATTATGTTCCGAGAGAAACTTCTCCCATCTTTCGACAGCAAAAGGATCAACTGTTTATGTTATTGACGCATCCTGGTTGCCTGATACTTGACACTTGATACTGAAAGTAATGGGTTGGGTATTGATTAACACCAAATGTATGAGGTTAGTATTAAACTGCATTGAGAAGCTACGAAAAGCAGGTGACTCTGAAAATAAACAATACATCTTCGGCTTTTTAATGTATTTTAATGTTTGACCATTGTGAATAGATTCCACCTCTCTCGTCCAATTAACATTCAACTAGCGATTTCTTACAAGTATCGTAAGTATCAACATATTCCATCCATGGCTGTAGGCCCTACGTGTTTACGAAAAAAATTAGTTTCGATGAGGTGGACAACTAGGGGAAATATTGCAAGATTGCCAAACAGGTTGATAATACGCCCTGCCGTAATGACACAGAGTTGGTAAAATGATAATTGATCTATAACAGGTATCTTTTCTCAAATAATATCAAAAAACAATTCGGCAAGGGTTTCTGTTACTCTGTACAAAAGCCAATAATATTTTCTTTCACCCCGTACGTATTACAAACAATAATAATAAATAGAACTTCA
Organism: Alatinidae sp. Z8VKAUB7J3; assembly: GCA_010016025.2. Lineage (NCBI taxonomy): Eukaryota > Metazoa > Cnidaria > Cubozoa > Carybdeida > Alatinidae > Alatinidae sp. Z8VKAUB7J3. Next base: position 34,628,489 of record JAAAKM020000498.1, read on the forward strand.
TACACAATTGCGTGACACTAAATCTTAACAAACGTTATTATGAGAAAAAAGTGCCCTCTGGAGTGAATCCAACATTTTGTTTACTAACCCCAGAACATGTGACGCAAATTACTGACCCTGCTATTAGTAGGATTGTATAGCCTAAATAATAAGGAGCAAGAAGAAATGTTCATAGCTCGCAACAGAAGTGGTGATCTTGCCAGAAATCGATAACTTATTTTATATTTGCATGATCAATTCAACAAATCAGTCGCTTTAAATTTTATACTAAGCTAAAGTAGGCTACTGAGTGCAAAATCGCCAGCAGGAACAGCAAATATATATATATATATATTGATATAAAATTACCTTACTATTTAAATTGTAGGCCTTCAAACAACTTGTGGTACATATTTGTGCCTGGTCTGCAATTTGGCTGCCAAATTATGACACTATCCATATTTTGGATAGGACTACACCTTCAAATTATGCAGATAGTAGCCAATGAGGACCACAAAGTTGCTAATTTCGCTAATTATTTGAGTTCATGAAGTATTATATATTCCATATTTACCCCCATTTCCATGGTAACTAGGATACATTGTCTGGAGTCAGCAGACACTGTAATCTTGATATAAACGTTGTAAAAAGCAACAGCCAATCCTTTTCAATTTCCTGTAAATAGTTTACATTGCAGAAATCCTCGGATATAAACCTGTTCATTATATTTGTATTTCCGTGATCAAGCCTCAATTAAACTGAGATTTGAAATTTGTGATCGTTGTTCCCATCACAAAGATCGGTTTAATGTTTAAACAACTGTGTCACGTTGCAAAAAGTTTGAGTTCTAATAATTGGGCCGAGTTGGAATATCTTTCACACTCTCGCCCACAAATCAAAACAAAATTCATAAATTATAGATAACGCTCCTTTAATTGATTCCAGGTTGCACTATTTCCCGTATACTTACTATGCCAAGCTTCAGTTTTCAGATCCCATTCGATATTTACAACAATGGGCCTAAAGAAACATCGCCTATATTCCAATCAGGCCGGCTATTTAGAGCTTACGAGTTCACATTCGTGATAATAATTCCCTTGATATACAAACAATGTATGGAAATTAATAAAATATTTAAAGAAAACGGCGTTTCTAAAATTACGACGAGAAGTATTACAGTACCTCCAACATCGCCATTTCCTTCCACTGCTTGAACATTGACAACAGCAGGAGTATCTTTAGGGCTTGCAGGACGAGTGTTCGCCTTTTGGGCGCTCGCTGTACAACCCATAATGTCTTTATAAAGTAACAAGACGCTATTAATTATTTCTGCAAGTCAGCGCGGCGGTGAACGGGACCAGCTCGACAACAATCCAAGTCTGTTACAGTTTCACTGCATATTTTGACCCCTGAAGACTGATTTCTCCACTCGAGATGAAAACACGCGTTCACCCAACTGGTCCGATGACGATCTATAATTAGATCTCTTAACCTGATTGCAGCCTTAATGATCGCACAACAAGCTTACAACAGTTTAATTCCCACAATCAAATGAACAACGTGACTATTGCGCTTTTCGTAAGTTGCCTACGTCCATGTGCAAAATGTAAGCGTAATCTAAAATTGTAAGGGGCACAAGAAGGCTTTGAAATCCCGTTGTATTTGGAATGTTGTTATGGTAACATGATACAAGTTTCCGCTAGCCGCTGTGCTTCGAAGGCTGAATTCCTTTTGTTTGATTCGGGTGGCTCCACAATTGATACTATTCTAAAATAACAAAAAAGGGCAAATTTAAAACCTAGTGATGAAGTAGTGTTTGTATTGAGATACTCGATTAGCAACCATTGAGAATACTTTCTTTGATGGGTGCATTCATGAGTATAAAGGGGTTTAGTGGAGCCACTCTATAGGTGCACCCAAGAAACAAAGATTTAAATGTGAAAAAAATATAAACTTTAAACTCACTTCTTCATATGGCCTTACACAAAAACAGTAAGTCACATATCTCTCTATATAATACATATATAAATATTATATGTATATTCTCAGTCGACAATATTATATATAATTCTCAAAGTGTGGAGCATTACAACAATAGCTTGTAATTTAAGGGACCTGAGGGGATTCGAACCCACGACCTCATTATTACGAAACGAACGCCTCAACTATTGAACTATTAGGCCCAAAAGGTAAGGCGAGGACTATATATACATATACAAAATAACGCTTAACAAAGTATTTCATATAAACTTAAAAACCTAAAAGTTCAGGGCATGACCAAGCAGAGTTACGTTTGAAAAAATACATTACGAAGTGCCAATACAACTTTTATGATTTTTTAATCAGAAAATTCTTTTCTTGATGCATAAAATTATTCAATATGTCTAATCACGATTTACTGTCTTTATATAATTCTCCGAAAGCGTGCAAGCTCAGATCAGAAAATTTACTTCATAGTTTTAAAAATAATAAAAATGAAAATAAATTTTGTAAATTATGTTTCTTATATTTAGGGATAACAACAATACACAGTTTGATACTCACTTAAAATTGGCCTACCAAAGCTGCTATGATATATATTGAGCCCTGAGATATATAAGCAACAATATCATTCATTTAAAAACAGCGATAGCCTGAGGAAAATTGACGAATCACCGGGGGGGAGGGGAGGGGGCAAAGATAAAATATTATAAAAGATATTTACCAAACCAACAACTCATGATTTGTCCAATTCTTATCCATTTTACAAAATTGATAATAGCGGATGCGTATTAATTATTTTCAATTAATTTTCTGTTTGGATAGTCTATTCTGTATTTTCAATCCTTAGCTAGTCGATCATACCTAAATTAGATTTGCTATCCTTGAAAATTCCACAAATTGAAGTCATAATTAGATTAAGAACAAAGGCTTATACTTTCCTGGTTTCCCGATAAAATAGTTCTATAAAATACTTTGGGTTATTATGTTTTGAATGCCGCAGAAAATATTGAAGGGTGTGAGTGTATCTGGAACAATTGTGACGAAAGGTACCATTGCCACTAAAAAGTTCCAAAAGCAGAATACTGACAAACTCAGGCAAAATTGGATGGAAAGGACGACGTATGGGTATTCATTAGATAAATAGCAGAAAACTTAGACAATGAAAAAATATGGGGTTGGCTACCCAGAAGTGCTATTGTGGTTGAAATAGGGTTTCTTTTATTTGCAGCACATGAATAGGTGATCAGAACAAACTATATCAAGCATTATATTGATAAAAATATCCACAGTCCTCTTTGTAGAATGTGCGGGAAAAGAGACAAAGCTGTGTAACATATAACAGGTGAGTCTGGAAAAACTTGCACAGAAAGAATACGAGAGGTAACACGATAACGTTGCCAAGAAAATTCATTGGAATTTGTGAAAGAAAAATGAATTCGAACAGGGGAGAAAAGTTCTGATGGGACGGTAGAAAACGATAGTTTTAAGCTCCTCAGGGACATCAATATACAATGCAGTCGTGGCTAGTAGTCAGTCACTCTGTTAATTGATAAGAAAAAGAGAGCGTGTGTATCACTGTGGGCCTTACGGTGTCTCCGGAAGTCCGGATGCACGACTATAACTATGAGAAAAAGAAAAGTGATAAGTACCAAGACTACAAAAAAAGAAATAGGAAGGATACGAAGATTGAGACACATAGAGGCAGTGTTCGTCGTGATAGTGGCTATTGGGTGTGTGACAAAAAGGTTGGAAAACGAATGAAAAGGTCTGAAATTCCATGTAACATCACTGTCATGCAAAAACGGCCTTGTAAGGAACAGCGAGGATACCGAGAAAAGACTTTGTAATGTAAAGAATCGAAGAAGACCAGTGCCATCTTAATAGCCCTGAGGAAGATCCTTCTGTTAGCCCCTCAGTCATTAGTTGTAAAACTCCTCTAACAGGAGTATATCACGATAATAAGAACAGCCAAGGCAGATGCTAGATACAGAACTATTTCAAGTTGCATTGGCTCTTTCTCTCTTTAAATAAACACGAGTAAATATATGTAAGTTAACATATCTCTATACAACGCGAGAAAACTAGCATAAATATACAAACAAGTAGTTTCTATATAGCTGATGTATTCAATTTGGGGTCTGCCAAAGGATATCTCTAGGGTCAGCAACTAAATACGGATAGGACCCAGTTACTGAAAATTCCAGATATGGTATCAAAAAGAAATCAGTAAATTTTTCGTTTTCATTGGTGAGGTCAAATACATGCAAAGCACAGAAACGCGTTTTGCATAATTCATAAAGGGGACAGCAAATAATATCTTTACACAGGCGGGGTAAACGGAAAGCTAAATGTTATGGAGAACTGGTCTAAATAGAGACTAATCTTAACTGATCCTAATCTTTTCTCTTAGCTGCAGACATGAAATGGTTTCAAGTTTCACTGTCAAGATTGCTCTTTGTAGTAAGGGATCTGACACTAGCTTATCAAGGGTTTAGGCGCCATTACCCTGAAATATTACTGGGTTATTACGAAGGCGCAGTCAGTAAGCAAGGGCTAATTTTAATCAAAATGCCACACCTGTAGTTAGAAAGAAATAATAGTCAGCTTATTTTACTGAAACTTACCAATATTTGAACTTTATTTATTTTTTACGCAACACCGTATCATGATTCCCAGTACCACAATGGGGCATGTTTGCTACTTATTACACTTTATATATAGCTCAATTTCAGTGACTGCACGAATATCAGCTTGCGCAATGTTATTTACTGTACTGTTCTTCTCAAACCAAACCATTTGTCGATGTCACAAACCACAGATAAGTCTTGCTTTAGCGATGATGATGATGATGATGATGATGATGATGATGACGATGACGATGACGATGATGATGATGATGATGATGATGATGACTGCACCTTACTGGTTTGAACACGGTTTTTGTTGATCTACTCTCTTTAAACGAGTTTATGAGACCCATAATTAGGACGTTACAAGTTACAAACCCTTATTTGCTCTTATTGGAGATCGATTACCTGTTGCGTACACTTCATGTGCAAATACCACCTGCTATCCAAAGTAAAGAAACCAATATTTCACTCTGCAGTTATTTTACTAATATCCTCTGACGTAGTTACTCTGTATGCGATAACAGGTTTCAATTGAATGGCAGTTCAATACGAACGTTATCTGTGCACAAGGGGACAAAGGCGTTTCTAACCCGATCAATACGAAAACAATTTTATTAACAGACAAAGAAATTATCATTTATCTACCAGGTGGCAATGCGTTTTCGATTTCTCTGGTGTCATTTCTAAGTAGAAAAAGAAATGTTTTAATACTTCCTGAATTAAAATAACGCTTTGGGGAAAATGTGTCGTTAAAATCATTGGATGTATCTCTTAGGAATTATAAAAATAAGAATAATACAAACTTTAAAAAGATAAGAGGCAGCTAAAATATGTCACCTGTTTGGTATAGAATGAATGTTAATCAAATGTAAAATATTTTATACAAGATAAACAACTCATCTTAAAATAACAGTACTGCGCCTGGTCAAAGTCCTTATTGCTAGATACTAGTGTAGCTCTACAGTAAACCTCTTTTTTGAGGAGATAAAAAGATACTGACGAGGAATTCTTCTGTCAAGAGAAAAGGAAAAGGGATTTCGTCAATATATGACAGGTTACCTACAAATAGGTTGGTTCAAGTGCAAGTCAACGGATGTTTTCATGTCTTTATCATCATTATCATCATCACATCATCATCATCATTATCATCATCATTATCATCATCATATCATCACTTTCGTTGTCATCGTAGTCATCAACATCACCACAATCATCTTTATCGTCATAGTCATCATCATCGGCATCATCAATGTTGCCAATGAGATAAGCCAATGGTAACACTCATAATCCGAACGGGTCACAACTTACATGACCTGACCGAGACTGAAAGCTACAATAACTTGGTCATGAATCGATGGCCTTCATTAATGTGTTGTCACGCTAATTACATCGTCTATTCTTGAATTGTATTTGCCAACGAGAAGAGAGGATTTGAAACGTTAGCTTTGAAAAGGACACCAAAGAAATAGAATATATGTCACCACCGGGGATCGAGCCCGTGACCCACGCTTTAGCGGCGTGCGCTCTACCAACCGAGCTAGGTGACCTCCGATGTTAACATACTTCATTTCTATAGTCACCACATTAGCTCCCAATCACTCACCAGTGTACATAGATATCCAGCTCAACGCAGTTGGGGACCAGCCTCTCTGCGCCATGTGACTTGACCAAGGAAGTACTGCCCTCCGGTGTGCCATCAATCCAGAGCCCATTAAAGTTAGAGTGTACTTTGTATTTATCTTCATTATTACTGAAAAAAGCCTCAGTCGAACTGGATTGCCATTACAACAAATCGTGGTTAGATATAAGATCGTGGTACCTATGTCCACTTAGCATTTCGTCTTTACAGGGTCATTGAAAGGAGTACCTTGCAGAATTAGTCAACGCCTACCTTCAACGACCTGAGGTCGTAGAGGCGCCAAATGCCACTACCGCGAATGTGGCAATAGCTGACAAGTTAAGAGCACTTTCACTACATGCGGTCGACCATCTTTTTCCTCTTCAATGTTTTATGCAAGCAAGCTACTTATGAAATGTGAAGTCAGTTAAAGGTTTTACTGAAAACTAACGAGTAAAGAATTGTCGAAGCTTAGGAACTGCCCAAACAGCGCAGAAACAATGTGCTGACTCAAAATTTAGCAACTGACGAGGACTCATCGAATTATACTGTTCGTCTGGATAGCAGGCAGGCACTAACAACTCATAATCAATAGAGATCTCAGCAAGAAAGAGACTCCAATTTTCAAGAACAGTAAGACTTCTATATTCTTAACTATCAACTAACAACTTACAATAGAGTACAATTGATGACGAATGCGATGACGAATCAACCTTGGTAACAAGGTTATTCAATTTATGTCCCATAGAAATCATCTTAACACAAAAGAAGAGGGCTGGACACAACACAAATTTTACCTAAACTCTTCAATCTTAAATTTATAAGAATTTTGTCTACATCGTATGCTGTACTTATAGTCCGCCATACCTAAATGCACTCTTATGGTAAAACCAAGCTGAAAAATTGCAGGCTCTGTTTTCAAAATAACGAAGTAATCTAGAAGCGACTTCAGACTTCCGAACAGTTAACTCAGTTATGGTTGTGTATGAACTAGCGGTCACCTGGAAGATGCACAGTGAAATGCAGGCAGGCACGTCATAGCGGAAGACAAAAGGATGCGGAGAAACATAGTGAAATGAAACAGAAAAATGCAATAAGCCAAACTGAGCTGATGATACCAACTGGGGCATAAGGCACGATGGAAGTCACGCACAAACAGACTTGAAAACAAATACTAGAAGCAAACATAAAGAAGTAAGAAAGAAAATGATAAGGTAGAGAAACACTAAGACACTTTAGACAGTGCTTGCTACTTGGAGATTTACAGTGGGACAAGGAGAAACACGTAACAGCAGAAGACTCAGGGATGCATACTAAGAGGCA
>JAAAKM020000498.1:34636121-34653705 GCA_010016025.2 Alatinidae sp. Z8VKAUB7J3
AGACTCAGAAGAAAAGCGCACACGGTCAAACGAACAAAGACAGATGGATCGTAAAGATAAACGTACCTACAAAGATACTTCCATAAGTTTCACGCAAATATATACAGATAGGCAGTGACGCAAATAAGATTCTGAAACTTGCTATGGTTACTGAGTTGCGCTTGAATAACTATACCATATTTTACACTTTGTAAATTAAATCTTGTTTTAGAGCGTGAAAGTTTCGTGATATATCAAGATAGGTCACAAGACCATGTATTGGCTGAGATTTCTGTAGATAACCTTTCGCTTACACCGTTATATTTAATGATAAAAAATTTTACTTGCTGGTAAACAAAATGTGAGAATGAAAGAACTAAAAATACTGCAAACCAGCCTGTCTCTTTGAACCCTGCAAGCCAAAGTCAAGCTACTGTTTGTTAAATACGTTAAGGTAATGTACTGATAATCCTTTAATATAATAAGATAATGTACTGACAATACTGCAGGTATGCAAGAAGTATGTCTGCAGGTTCATTCTTTACTTGTCATTAAAGGCAATGACAAATCGTTTCAATTCAAGGTACGAATTCTTAATTATCGGGAATATTAGGGTGTCACTTACTTCTCCGTAAGAGTTTCTATTTATAGATAACATTTGACAACGGAATCATTAGTGAAATGCCATTGACTGGTTTCGTTGCATCCTCATCAGAATGACTCGTGCAAAGAACGAGCTTTTCAAACATTCAAGCATCATTTATGATAACTCGCAAACAAAGAAAGAGATCGAAGCAAAAATTTGTCGTTCGCTGCTTGGACAATCATAAAGACGTACCGACAATTTGGTAGGATCCCAAATTGTTAGAGCAATTTCAGAGAAAACACAAACTCCTTTTTGTCGGCAAAGTAAAGGATCCCGGGTTTTGATGAAAACCGCTTCTGAAATTTTCAGATGGAAAGTTTCTATGTACTGATACAATTGTTTAGATCACGTATGGACATTTCCGGGTACTTTTATTTTAACTCGGTGCCTTTTCAGGCAATTGGTCACGTTTTACTGTTACAGGGGCGACTGGCATAGGGGCAATACCCGGCAAGCCGGTCTCCTGTTGGACCGTTCATAACAACGACAAAAATATGAACAACAGTGTACGGATTCAGGCCTGACAAGTAAATTCTAAGACCGGTTTGAAGGCACAATCCGCTTGTAATCAAAAAGAATATACGTAAATATATAAACTTTGTGGCTACTGCTTGATGTCTAACCGTACCTAGCCAATGTAAGCCTCATAGGGTGAGCCCTTAAATGAAACGTACATGTGGAGATACAAACACCCCGTTTTTGATGTAGCACTGAACGATGCAGGACAAATATCAACAAAGGGTTACTACAACACCTTCAATAACTACACGAAGATATCGTTTGATATTAAGAGGCTCTATTTTGCACAGGCAACAGTAACACTTTATTAACATACCTTCAAAAAGTGCCTTTTGAATTTTTGAGATGCAATGAATTACTGCCGTAAGTGTCGCACTTATTTTTGCTCAACATCTCCGCCAGACACGGCAAATCATTGGGGGAGAGGGAGGAAATATTTTCAATGAGTTTACTGATGCACCACCGAAATTACAGGTTTATAATGTGTACATTTTCTGTCACTCGTTTAAAACTTAAGTGTCTATCATATATAATGAATGACACAAAACGTTTCATTCGCACACGTGTTGTTTTAATGATGTTTTATTATATTCTCCTATCTTTAAATTGCTTGCGGAAAGATTTCTCTTTTACTGTAAACAAGATGCTAAGATTATTGTCTTGGGACACATTTAGTAGAAATAAACCCGTCATTCGAGATTCCAGGATTTCTATATTTTGTACCACATATCAACCGTAAAGTGTCGGATACTCTTTTGTCTTTTATAGGTTTAGAAAGACACAAGATAAATAGAAAATATGATACCACCAGGATTCCAACTCGCGACGCACGCATTTACGGCATGAGTTCTACCTACTGAGCTAGAGGTAAGCACGATGTTAATGTGACCCGGTCACTGTACACATGGTACGATACCCCCATTACCCTCGTTACCCCGCTTGACCTAGCTTAACTTACTCTGTAATTTCGCGTATTGTACATTTTCCTTATTCACGTATTTTTTGCGACTTCAAGCCATTATCGCCACATAACTACCCTATGTTAATCCAATATTTATTGTAAATTGGTATATATGATCGTGATTTTCAAAGTTTCAGTCAGTTGAATATGCTGATTATCATTAGATACGTTGCTTTGCTGTTTAGTTGAAATAAATTCGTGCTCCCGAGGCTGAGTGTTGTAAAAGAGGTTTCGTCAATTATATCCAGTCTGTGTCGAGCGCCCCTGCCGCAAGCCACCCCTTACATTAACATACTCTATTTCTCTAGTCGCCACATTAGCTGCAAATCACTAACATGTGGAAATCGACGTCCAGCTCAACGCAATTATAGATAAGCCTTTCTGCTTCATGTGATCTGTTAAAGGAAGAACTACCATTCGGCTCATCAATCAGTGAAACGGCGACTAAAAGTTGTGAAGTATAATCGATAAATAGCATTATGCAGTCAAATCTTACAGCAGTCTTCCCATATATCAAGGGAGCATCCGAACGCATCCGTCGCTGTTTTAGAAAAGGAGGGCGTTTGTGCTATGTTCAAATCGGAGACGACGCTGAGATCACAACTAGTGCGACCAATGGTAGCACAAACACATCGCCTGGCGATGACTAGCAGTATACAGTTGAAACTCGGTTGAAACGTCGCGTTCCTGAATGACAGTGAAAATATCGTGAGACAAATGATTATCTGTATTGTTATTGTATAATTGAGAAGAAGAGGATTTGAAATAGACTTATTTAAAGACATTAGAGAAATAGAAACTATTTTACCACCGCGATTTATGACTTCACTTGTAAACACTATCTGGATTTATCAAGGATTGCTGGATCTACACCCGAATTCAGTAGAAATGACCATGATTTCCAAGCCTTCCAAAGACATCTTTACAATAGGTTACTCGTTCCAGATCTTTTGAGTATCATCCTTTGCAAATGACCTCTCCTGAACGAGCATACATAGCATCAATAAAAAACAAGACAGGACCACATTTCTCTGGATTGATTGGTTTCACAAGGTATGTCTGGCAGTCATGGCTACTTGTGTATTACTTTAAAAACCCGGCACAACAATTCCCATTCACACTCAGTGCATATTTACTCTTTTTGATAAACATATAAGTTCTATATTGTCGTCGAGGTCATAATTACCATGAATTAAGGTTATTTAAATTTTGTTTTGGTCCCTACACTTATTGCCTAGAAAATGTTAGCAAACTTAGGTAGAACGATTCTTCTTTACCCGCGTCTAAAACCGACTTTAGTAAACGTATCGACCGATTTTCAGCATATAAGTCTAATTCAATATATAGCAGTGTACATTCCAGTTTGAATGAGGCTCCACGTGTTTCCCAAAACCTGCTGGGTGTTTATATAACAGTTGAAGCGATTGCTAGATTGAGCTAAGCTATAATGAAGACGCTCCTACCGTCCTCCGTTATTTCTGTTTATCAGTCATCGTAAAGCTTTGCAAGATAACAACAACGTCTCCATAGACACGATACTGATTATACCTCGACGATTTTGTAAACAGACAAATACAATATAGTCTCTGATCTGGGAGTAATCTGGGATCTACTTTGTGTCTCAACCCAGACACGTGACTTGACGTCATTTTGTGCATATAAGATGAGACACATGCGTTTTTTGACTTAGAACCACGAACCAGAATTAGAACAGAGAACCGAGAAAGAGTTTATAGAGAATAGACGATTGTTATACATCGATTGATTATAGATATTAGTGTTATGTTATTCGAGTTTAGTTGAATATATAACAACAAAGAAAACTCCGTATATTTCTTCGAGTTCATTTGCGGTAGTTTCAACTTACAAATCAGTCTCTGTGTAAAGAAACCTGAGGATTAAGCAGTATAGTTAGGTATATCTAGAGTTTGTTCTATCATAGGCTAAGTTAAATAGAAACCATAGTGTTGGACATGTAGCGTCCCATTTTCCCAATGCCTCGTACTAGAAGCGAGGCTAAAGTCAAATGTTACAATTATTATAATTAATCAACATTAAAGAAAAGCTGTCTAGTACTTAAAGCCTATTTAACGTAATTGCTCAAAATGATAGAATGTTATCAATAACCGTTGTTCTATTCAACAGAAGGGAGCTTCAAAGCATTCTCCGGTAAAATTTCTAACATTGAACGCTCTTATCTATCTTTTTTTTATTAGGTGCCTTCCTCAACAAGCACATGCTTTCAATAAGCAACGTCTAGAAGAGCCAATAATACAATAGGCGCCCTGGTGCTAATTCAGGTTTAGTATGGAATGCTATTTTCCAGAAAATTCACTCTTATAAATGAGGACTTTCTCACAATACGACAGATTAACATAATCAGATACAACTTTGTCGTTAAATATGAAGACACTGCGTTTCCATTAAGTAATGCTATCACATATTTTAATGGTAGGGTGCTTTTACAACAAAGATGTGTCTGTCAACGTTTTTCTGACTATTAAAGTCAGTACAAAAGTTGTCCAGTATCTTTAACATGTTCACTATAAGAAACAACTGAGAAGGAATGACATAAGCGTACATTGTTGTTCGTTTGCTCATTAGCAGCGCCGTAGCCAGGCAGAGGCTATAGAAGGCTAAGCGCCTCTAAATCACCATCAGCTCGTCAAATTCTCCGGTCAAGATTGAAGCATATATAGGCATTGCTTAAGAACTTGCAATGACAGCCCCCCTTGCCAACTCAGAATAGCTCTTTAAAATTTCAGAATATCCCCAAATTTCTAGCTCTGGCTATGGGCCTGCGTATTAAAGACGTCAAATATTAATATTGTAATAACATTTCATCTCTAAAGAGTATTTCAGCTTTCGCGGCTTAAGTAGGTAAAGCCAAACCAATCGGCTTGCCTGCCCACAGATAGAAAGAATTGAAGGTGTCTTTATATCATGGTGCACTAATTACTGCGTAAGCCTAAAGGAATCGTATTGTGTCATAAAAACGCACGATAAACGTAATTGAGTTACCAATAAAGTTCCTACAATAATACCATTTCATAACATCGATCCAAAAACAATACAGACGATGTATAATCAGTCAACTTTTATAACTTTGAGCCGAGGAGCGTCGAAGAGATGGTTTGCGTTGTAAACCGGTGGAAGCATCCCCTTTGTTTGCAACTGTTGCATCTCCACTGACAGACACTGACGATGGCTCTCCTTTTCCTATGGTTATACTGGCGGAAGAGGACGTTTTCTCAAGTGGAGGCCTGGAAACGAATGAATCCGCTGACCCTACTACCGAAACTTGCTCAGTGCTACCTACGGTTATTGGATAGTCGGTGCTGCGTGCTGAAGATCTTCTTCTTATCCTTCCCACAATGTTGCTCCCATCATCATCAAGATTATCACGGCTTCCACTCCGAATAGAGATAATACTTGATTTTCTTGTTCCTCCTTCCTCTTTCTTCTCGCTTTTTCGTGAGTCCGGTTCTTCTTCTCTAATCATTTGCAGGCTTGCTGATTGCTCAATATTGTCGGCATAAGCACCAGGTGTGAGAATTTCACCTTTCACTAACGACAATGCACTATCTAATGTAACCTCACCACTACTTACAGCCTTCTTGTTTGCTAACTCTCTGGCCATTTCTTGCCTCATAAGTTCCTCATCTCTTTCAAAGTCGATATCGCTTATGTTATCCAGGTTGTCTCGAACACCGCTACCTTGGCGTCTAATCGTAGGCTGACTCTTACTTATCCCCACTTGCTTAGCACTCTCAAAGTCTGAATGCGGTTTTGAAACTGTTTTAGCTCTCTGACTTACACTGTCATCAAAGCTTCTTGAACCTCTACCGTCATCCCTGTAACTCTGAGACCTTTGCAATGCACTGCCTCTAGCCATCTTATCAAACGCTGCGACACCCTTTGTTCTGTCTACGCCATACTTCCAAGTTTCGATCGGAGGCTTCGGGAGACGCAATTCACTCTCGTCTTTTTCTTTCTTTCCTTGAGTAGACGTTGGCTTTTGATCTGTTTTAGCAACACTTGCAGCGCCTTTGGTACTATCTAAAACTCTAGGTGAGGCTTTTGCGCCTACTTTCGCAGAGCCTGCATTGCTTGATGTAGACCTTGATGAAGTTGGTGACTTGGGTCTTGGGGAGTTCTTGTTGTCATTTGCAGTGGCGGCCTTTCCAGACTTTTGTCCGCTTTGCTTGGTCTTGGAAGTGTTTGGTTTTCCTTTCTTCACATCGCTGCTGCTGCTACCTGACGTCAGACTTTTAGTTGAATCCACGTTTGTTTCTCTGGTACCATCTATAATTTGCCCTCCGTTCTGAACTGAAACATTACCTTGATGTAATCCTACACCAGTCACCATCTGCCCTTGTCCAGAGGTTCCTGTCTCTACACCACCTTGTGATAACTGCCGTGTGGTTGCAGCTCCATATGCCAGAGGGGCTTTCTGCCCTGTTGAAATATCATATGCGTTCTCTCCTTCAGCTGAACCGGTATAAGAGAAGGGCCCTTGTAAACCGTTATTTGTCTTCATTGAATCACTTCTACTGAACGTTGTGCTGTAGTTGCCAGTCTCAACGTTTGCTCCAGTCGCCATGCTACCTTCTGCTCCTTGACTTCCACTTGAAAACCCAACGCTCCTTTGTGCATTACTATAAGAAAATGGCGCCATACTATACGTCCCCGATTGATCTCTGTTTCCTCTGTAGCTATCAAAAGATTGTGATCTCGGACCTATTTCTAAAGACTTACTCAACCATTTAGCATCACTGTTAATCTTTCCTCTCTCCTCTCCAGACTTCAAGTCTCTCAAATCTTGATGAGACCCACCTGACGTTACTACGCCTCCCTTTTCAGTAAATACAACTGCATTTCCTTTTTCAGGCAAGCTGTCAGTGCTCTTACTTTTTTGGTTCAGTCCTTCAGCATTCGTTCTACTCCAGTCAATGTCTGACATTCTGCTACTTGTATCAGATGCTCTTGATCTCCCTTCTTCTCTCCGTTTCTTCCTCTCTGCAGCATATACAAACTGAACGGCAGGACGTCTCCCTACCATTGGAAGATCTTTGAATTTATCAACCACTCGTATTAAGTCTTCATCGGTTACTTTTCTTACTTCCTCTGTGGAACCTGCTTCCTCTTTTGTGTAGCCAAATTGCCCTTCGAATAAAATAAACAAACGACGATTTAACATTAATGTAAGCTTTTTATATTGTTCAACAGATTAAATTCATTATAACATAAGACAGAGTGCTTTTATAAACAATAACTCATGATGTTGGAAGGGCTTAGACGTAAATGTAGGGAGGACTGGTATGGTCGTGGAGTATTTTACCTTATCGATAATCAGCCATTTGGATCACTTAACATCAAGAAAGCTTTGCGAATTGCATTTTCATTTTGGATTGTAGACCCGCAGGGATGCACACTTTGTTAATGAGCAAGTTCTCCTCTGCTCCCCACCCCCTATACCACTGTGTTGGTAATCATTACCATTATTTGAAAAGCCATCAAAACACTTTCTTGTCATACAGATACTGACAGGGCAGGCGAAAAACAAGCCCATTTTACTTAAGTTCATGGAAACTTTATGAACTATATGTCGTTCTTTACTGAAAGCAAAGGCATTACAACAAGTTCGCTTCAATCTTTCGAGGTCTATAAAACTTTAATACTTTAAAATAGCTGTTATTAATAGTTTTAAGTAAACTAAAAGGTGATAAGAATTTTATTTGATTATTTTAATTTGGAAGCAATGAAAAGTTATCTTAGGGCACTCATTTTTGCAATATTTTTTAAAAAGTCATTCAATAAAGTTAAATATAAACTGGAACTTGAGAACTAAAAATGTTTTGAAATATGTTCAGATGATTGGAAAGTAAGGTTGGTACTTCCCTCCTAAATCTTATGTAGATAGGGAAGAGTTGGTTTGCGGTACAAAACTTGAATATTGCATTAAGTAACGGATTCATTTTGCTAAACGTTTTCGCCATACACTGATCACAGCAACCGTGTGGAGTGAAATTAGAAGGCCAGTAAGATGGATTTGCAGAAAACGAGAAGACCCTAGAAAATAACAGTCATGAGAGCGATACCTTTTCTGTCACTCGTGTTATTGAAAGAGGCGTAAATTGTAAACAAATTCTTGTTGTCGACAGATAGGGACAGATAGATAGATAGGGAAGGGAGGTTTTAACACTTAATATTAGCCTGTTTGTCTGTTTGCATCGGTTTTGTACTGAAAGTCGCTCTTGCAACTGCCATCCTCTCAATAAATGATAGGGAATAGGTCTTTCTTTAGTGGAAAAGAGTATTCTAGCATACCTCTCGTATTAGCTAAACAGTCTATCAAACCAACAACAGAGCATTTGTAAGGCTGTTATTGACGTAATTTGACGTAGCACATTCGATAGGCGTGAAATTGACACTTGCAGGTTCACACATGTACTTCTTTAGTTTAGAACATTCTGAGTTTAGAGACAAACATTTGTCATCGAATATATAGAAACAGTGAAGGGTCATTCAAGTAAGACGTTTTGTAACAGAGATATACTACAAACAGGTTCTTCAGGTGATAAGAGGACTCTACAGATAAAGTTGAGGAGAGTTTCTATAGAAATCATAAGAAGGCAGTGACAGTGCCACTTAGAAGGGGGCGGGGGCTTAGGGGCTTGATTCCTTCCACTTTTTGCCAAGTAATGGTTTCTCTGGTGAAAAGAACAACAGAAGCACTGAAAGAAGAAAAGAAAGGGACAAAGAGAGTCCTTCGTCTAATCATGATACAAACTCTTCTCTTGTTGTCAAAGGAGATTGAAAACCCAGAGAACTTTGAACATATTTTAGCCCCCAACTTTTGACTCGGTGATGCCACACTTTCATCGACCCGTTATTTACTGCGCAGTTACTTAAATCCAAACCACACTAGGAACATCCTCTGATTTAGTATAGGATATAAAAAGCAATTATGATACCTCTATAATACCTCCTTGTTCTATCTACTTTTAAGAGAAGGAGAGTCTGCAATAATGCAACAAACAGTATGCTCTTCAAGTCTGCCACAAATTTCATTACGCTCAGAAATCAATTTTTATGAATTTATCGTGTTTTGTTTCAGGTCTTTTTAAGTTGTTTAGTTGCTTTTAAATCTTCATTAATTTATTATGTTTAATACTCATGATTCAAATCCAAATGTTAGATTTGAAATAAAATGTGTTCTAAAACCTAGCAGATCCAAAATAGAATATGTTTTTATAAAGTTTAGCCCATACATGCAGGGTAGGCTGCGTCCTTTAAACAAAGTTGTGCCGACCAATTCAATTCAATTTAATTACAAAATACAAATGTTGTATTCGCATATGTATATATAACAACTGAGATAAGCCAAACCCAGCGGGTTATATAGCCTTATATGACCCTTTAATGCCCAATTCCAGTTTTCTGAATCATGTTAAACTTTTAGCTTTCCCCGCATTTTTCGATCCTTTTTTAATTGATATGAAATTCTCCACTTCAGATAGCCTTTCCGACCCCCCGCACTCTAAGTGCAACGCCCCAGTCGGGCATTCATGGTGTCGTATTTCCCTGCAAATATAATGAGTACACCTTTATAAGCACTCTATTAAGGATGGTGTATGACGTATGGTGTAAGATTGTCTACTATGAGCATCAGAGACGACCTAAACAGATGGCATTAAACTCAAGATCTGTAACTATAATCGTAGATGTTCTGAAAACACTATCACAACTGCCTAGTTACAGTTTGAAATGACGCCATAGATACTTTATTTACTTTGTTGTAAAACCCGGGAACGTACTACCCACTGCTGTCAGAAACGCTATGACGGTGTTAACATTCAAAACACTATTAGGCAAACTTATGGGAATTTAAAATAGACGATGTTTCTTGTCTTCATTCATATATATACATAGGTCCTTATAGTCCATTGTTTATTTCTAAATAAATTTGGCGAACTGCATAGAAAACTTTGAATGTTTTGGCAATAGCTAGTCTTTATGTTTCATCTCGGAATTTTGGCGTGAAGTATTAATTATATTTAGTTATTACTATCGTTTATTTGCACCTTTTTTTCGTCCACGCACACATTTTAGCAATCCTTGCAGCTTCTCAGTGTACCGTTAGTAAAGACATTTTTGCATTGTATTGTGTTTATTGGATTGTACCACAGTCAGAGTAATGCTGAGTGGCAAAGTCCGATCAATGTTGCCATTAGGGTCGAAACTCTTCCGATACGATTCGTAGAGATATTTCTGCACCGACGTAGACTACTAGGCCACCTCTTAAATTTCTGATGGTTAAAAGTAAAAGCTTAACCTGAGGGGTCGGATCATACATGCTCCTTCAGGGAGGCGTCACCAAATCAAAATTTGGGCGCTGAGAGATAATGACAGGTTTCTTTTTTCCCTATCATATCTTCAAAGAAGATTTACGTCTTTTGGAAATTGAAAGATGACACTTTCATACCTTCTTATTTTTCTTGTTTCAGTGTTTCTTTGTTTCCTTTGAGAGAGAAAAAGCATAACCTGGCAAAAACAAGAAGGAATGACTCCCCAGTCTTCCCCCATTGGCACTGCTACTGCTCCGTGTTATTTTACTTCCCCTGAACTCTACAATACGACCTAACGTTAAGACCATTGTTATTTTCTCGCTATTGTTCTTGTTCTAGCTTATTCATAAGAGACCGACCAAATTGGATGAATGATATACTATACTATGTCAGCCTTTGATACTATGGACTAATCCTGTCTTACAATTGACTCCTCTTTATGAATACTATCTTCTGATGTACAGTGAATGAGTTCCACCAGCTACTGGAGCTTGAAGTGAAAGCAATGAAAGCTCTTGTACTTCTTATCATTTAGTATGGTAAAGCTTATCATTTAGTATGGTAACTACTATATGTTCTAACACTAATGCAACCAAAAATGATGAAAGAAAATACCTATTGGTTACTTTTCTTTCAGACATTCAGATATTTATAATCGTAGAAAGAAAACGATAATAAAAATACCTGAACTTTGATTTCCAATTTTCTGAATATGTCTGTTGCCTTCAACCTGATCACTGTATCCTATACTGATTGGAAGATTGATGTGAATTTCTTTACCAAACGTCTCGTACACACCAATACGGACCAGGTATTCAACCACGATGGTTTTACTTCCAGAAATGCTGGGTCCAGTCATTGGAACTGTCAAAGGTACATCCCTCCATCGCACATAGCGGTATGCATCGATTACACCACCGAAGTAAGATACAACATCATCTGAGTAGACTTTTGTTTGGTTGTTTTTACGGTATCGAGTTCTCTTGATAAGTTTTGCATACAATCCGCTCATAACCTTTGGCGAATCATTCTTTGCCAAAGCAGACAGTAATATACGTTCACCTTGAACATAATATCCCTTGTTAAGAAATCCATGCAATGAAATTGTGCCCGATGGTCGGCAAGAAGCATTCCAATTTGCCAACGGACTCTCTGTAGAGGCCACGGGACGATAGTATATTTCTCGATTGCTTGTCTTCTGTGCTTCGTTGATTACTATCTTAGACTTTGTTTCTTCGTCAAAAGTCCAATAACGATGTATCGTGGCTATGAGATAGTAGGAGATATATCCAAGCTTATGCTCTTCGGGACTTTCAAACGAGCTTGGAAGATACTTAGGTGTCGAAAACTCAAAGTCGTATCTGTAACGACCCTTCGGGTGAGAGGGCAACTCAAGCATCCTTGCGTTCTTCTCACTGCCAAATATAACATTCTCCAGTTCAATAATAATCTCCTTTTTCTTCCTCTTTTCAAATCTTTGCCTTTCCTCGTCTCTCCAGACACAATCTGCTTCTCCAAGGAACTTTAGGGTCATGTTAATCATCTCGAATGGCTCTTTAAAGTTTACAAAAAGCGTTCCTTTAATAAGTTCTCCTGCTGCAAATACTGGGTCTCCCTTCTCGAAGTCGAGTTTAAATTCCTTTAAAGTTCCCATGATTATAGACTTGAGAAATTTATCAAGTAGTGATACATATAACTCTTAGAGACCTATGTTAGCATGGCCTTTGCTTTGTTGTGTAACCTCTCGACGATGCAAAATTTTCAAATCTTGAGAAATCTCTAAGATATCGGAACCCCTAATTCAATAACAACTATAAGAACAAACAGCTATAGTGGGTAGCATAGATCTACTAACCGCAATTTCAGCGAGTGGTAGATTAGAGCATTCGGTAAATAAGGCAAACTGACTTATTCTGATTGAACTAATTAGTCCGTGTCTAGGCCATTTTTGTCCAGTGACCTGCTACTATGTCCATTACTCTTGACAGCTTGTTTTATAATGTTTATACATAAAGCAGCATCTATTGCTGGTACTCATAGCTGACCATTAGGCTAACTGCAAGGTTACCTAGTATTAGGACGGCGTATAGACCTGTCAATTGTGTATTTTCATAGCAACGACTTTGCCTCGGCTTCAATAGTAGGTCACTACAGATGACTATAATGCTTGACAATGAAGTACAGTTATATATGCTAGCTTAAGGCAATTATTTCTTCAGTTATGTACAAATTTGCTTATGCCATCTAAACAACCATTTCTGTTCTCCCGAACCTCATTGATATAACCAGCGCGAACTATTCTGCACAAGAGTTGGATATCAATGCTACTGTCAATGCCCTGAAGCAATTGTTGAGACAACTAGGGGACATAATGGTACAATCAATTTTCCTATAATTCCCGGTTTTTGTTCTTGTATTGTTTTTATTCTAGTTCTTCTGTGATTGTAATCTGTACGAAATATTTTCAAAATTATTCGGTGGGCTGTACCTTCCTTAGCCACTGCTCCCCACACCCTCTAAATCTTCATCTCTTTTGCAGATACCTTAGTAAGCTGGAAACGGTTATTAGGTTTTTGCTAAGTTGTATAAAGAAGAGTCTCTACTAAATTCAAATTTCTTTTAAATCCAGTGTGTCACGAAGTTAACAGTTGAAATCAGTTAATTTTTGTGATTGTTGATGTCGTTTTGTCATGTGCCATGTGTCATGTGTTACATTTCAATAATGTGTTTTATGTCAATAACATCATTATTTAATTTCTGTTTTAAATAGAGTGTTATCCTACCAGATTTTGCAGTAAAACAGAATACGAATTTCTCGTTCCACAATTCTTCTCGTCAGGAATACCTAATGTCAATTCAAATAAATGTTCCGATCTGATTTTCCTAGTTGACATGAACGCCACCAGTTCATACCAAAATGTTTGTCTATAGTCTACAATATATTTTCGTACATTTCTAAGTAGATATCACATTCCCATTTATGCAAAGAACACTAGAGAAATAGAAAATATGTCACCACTGGAGATCGATGATAGTTTCAGCTATTAAGGTCTTCATGGTAATGATCAGCAAATATCAATGCATGGTCACACACTCTATTTTAATTGGTTAAGGTAGCAGAAAAGATTTTGCATCTTTTATGTTATGATTTAATAAAGGACTCTCTTATCCTCTTTTCTTTCTTGTTTCAGTGTTTTGTTTGGTCACTTTGCTAGAGGGAAAAATTACTCGGCAGAAAATGTAGGGCAGCTAAAGCTATAATATAGATAGATAGACATATACATATATATAGACTATTAATAAAGAAACACTAGCATAATGACGTTTCGAAGTAATTCTTAATCAAAAACTGTTCGATTGTGTTACATGGATCGTCTTAAATACTGATTACCTTGATAACACTGTTTATTATTTTATTATTTCTATAACTGAATAATTGCCTTAAGCTAGCATATATAACTATACTTCATTGTCAAGCATTATAGTCATCTGTAGTGACCTACTACTGAAGCCGAGGCAAAGTCGTTGCTATGACAATACACAATTGACAGGTCTATACGCCGTCCTATGATTTAATTGAAATCAATAAATGTAATATTGTCTTTTGAATAAAACACACAATCAAACAACATAGAATATGTCTTTTAGAAATTTTCCATTTAAACGGAAGATTAAAATAGTAATAGTGAAAAATAGAGCAGAGTCACAACAAAGGAATTGATGTACGGGCCAATAGTGATACTTGATTAAATATGCTTATTTCAACGTTTCTCGCGATCGTTTCATTCTGATATTAAAATGTTTACATTGCATAGAACTTACGAGCAACTTTTTGTATTTTTTTAAAAATAATGGTAGAATTATTTTGCATGTCTGTATCTTTGAAAATTCAAGCTGCATTCTTATTATTTTCCGATGGAAATAAGTTGAAATCCTATCGGCCAATTTAGTTTGACAATATCTTATTGAGCTATTTTCTAAATTTCATTGAGGTTTTTTCATGTAATCATGATTACATATAAATATATCAGGAAATCTCCTTGAAAGACCCTTGTCTCTGCATCTAATGGTGATTGCTTTACATGGGCAAATCTCGACATCAGAAATCTTAAGTGTTTTTGCGCTACATCATAATCTTCCTAGTTTTTCTGCATTTTAGGTAACGCTATGGTAGGTGCAAGGAATCCCTTTTTCCATACATGAAAAGCATCACTTAATTGTAGACTTGGTATTTACTTCGGATCATTTCAGCCCCAATTGTTTCTCAATGGCTTCTTATAAACTTCATTAATACGAAAATCTCTTGGACATGAAATGTGACAGCTTTCAATACTAATTATCTAAGGAGTTAGGTTGACTATTTACAATACATGTATTTGGTGATTATAAAGTCCATCCTCAGGGATTAACGGACGATAAGTACTCGCCAACGTCCATTCTAGAACTCATTTAAGAAGCTGCTGCTTTCTTGGTTGATATTACAAGGTGATAGTCACGATGAGGACGACGACTCTCTATCTACAACTTGTTACAAGCGATAAACATAAAATTATACAGTCAACTCCTACTATCTGCGTCTCACCCCCGGTTTTGTCAGAATGGTTTCTGTGGTTCTGTCAGAATGCCTATTACTTTCATATTTTTTATATACTTCGATGATTACTGATCTATTTTCCACATCCTTAAAATGACAATAGACGAAAGTCAATAATTTTAGACAAGCTAAACAATCCTGAGTGAAACAACTTATATTTTTGTTGTTAAATCACCACAAGTCCGCGCGTTTTATTTTTCCTCTCTATCACATCGATTCAAGGGGTTGGCTCTATACTTGAGAAAGATACAAGCTTGGAATATGGAAATATTTTCGAAATTTTTGTTCACAAATATTGTTTGATTTTGTCCTTTTGAAAACTCTGCTTCTTTTTGCTCCATATAAACAAATTAATTGGTATTTCTCACTCTTTATATATTTACATATTTAAAGAATTTAAGTATTATGTTTCATATACATACGTTTCTTAAATTAAAAGGATGTGTACCGTTAAATCCTCATGCCAGAGGAGTTAGAGTTTTTGTATCACAAGTACAATCGACCTAGAATGACGTTTCTTTAATGTGCTCGCAACGTTAGGCATTGTGCCAACCTATGTACGCACTTTATTATTGTTTTGGCTTAAGTCCTTATCCGTCGATCTAGAGCATCACTTGGCATTTGCTACTGCTTTCAGCGGTGTCTCTTAATTACGAGCAGATGGCCAAAGTTAAATAACAAAAGTAAAATCATAAGAACGCGAAATATTTAGAAAGTCAAGGGACAATAAATTTTCTTAAGTATGGAAACGTTTTTCTGTATTCAAGTTCTGACTAAGCCTCCGAGCAGACGAAAGGTACTGAAGTAGTCAATATTACTGTATGAATGAAAGGTGAATAGACCACCGACAAGTTATTATACGTAAAACGCCAAATGTCAATGTCAATGAAGTTTCCACGTTTGGCGTTTTACGTATTATTACTGCAGTAATTTTGTCGGTGCGCCAGTTACCTCTGACTGAGAACTCCGATTTCACTTTCTTGACAAGTCTCGCTCAAGTTCTGTGTTAAAATATTCTTAGGTAGATTTGGAAATGAGCAAAAAGACTAGCCGAGAGCCTTGTTAAGCGATGTTAAAGGATGCGGCACTTGGCTATCTTGATTCATATTAAGATGAAAAAATTTTAATGACGTAAAAGTACTTCCAACCTCACTATTGATTAGTATAACGAACTTTTAATGGTGTATATGACGCAATAGAATAGCGAGGTGACAAGCTTCAACGAGAGATCGGAACACTCTCTGATTGAAAAATCATGGTATACGAGCACCGCATACGTTGCGAGTTAACGCATGTCACATACCTTCAACGAATATATATGTATATATATATATGACTTTGCGTAAGTTTAAATAATCCATTTCATTATACGCAACGCACTTTATAACGCAGTTTCGAGGGAGAGATCCACCTTGATATTGCTCTTCAGTACTTCCAGCTGCTTTCTTAAATTTTTTATTCTTTTAACTTGTTTGAATGCTACTTAATTCTTTTCAGCAATAAAGTAAAGCGTCGGGCAATAGAAACATGGGTGCTGTTGTTGGTCAATCAAAATGCCCCCTCCCCTCCCTGAGGACGCTCATGTGCATACCTGAAATTATTCTCTAACACACAATCTTATTTTCTGCGAAAGTAGCGCTTTTAGCAACCAATATACGTCTTGATAAATTTATTTTTGATTCAAAGATGTTACCTTACTCGCTTGTCGCTATTACACGTAGTTTTTGTTGTTTTTTTAACTTAGCTTATAAAATCACAATGTCTGAAAAGGGTGAAAGTTCAGAACATTTTTGTAACAGGGAAGCTGGACAAACGCTAAGTATTCAATGTCTTCAATATCAATTCTACTTTTCAGTTTTTTGATCTTTACTGT
The DNA here is from genome assembly GCA_010016025.2 of Alatinidae sp. Z8VKAUB7J3. NCBI lineage: Eukaryota > Metazoa > Cnidaria > Cubozoa > Carybdeida > Alatinidae > Alatinidae sp. Z8VKAUB7J3. Next base: position 34,653,045 of record JAAAKM020000498.1, read on the forward strand.
ATTTGGCACCTTTACACAGAATTGCTAAATTTAAAGGCTTTTTATCATTTGGAGTTAAAAACTTTTTGGGGCTTGCTTTGCAAAGTATCTAGAAATATTTTAAGATTTAATTATTTTAAGTGCTCTTACTAAAGAATCACATTTACTGAAGTTTAATAATTATATACACACTCCATCCCCGGTTAATTATCGAGAACGTCCTTGCTGAAAGCGTTACTTGGAAGCTGTACTTTGAATGCTATTTTCAAGTTGGTTATGCAATCGATATGAACCAGCCGATGTTGTTTTACGTTTTTGACATGACGTGCTTTACTTGTTTGTAGCAAAGATCCCTATGGTTGTTGATAAAATCACTCCTGGCAAACTATATCACGAGTCAACGGGGACATGGACTGCTTTTTGTTCAAATGAGACACAAAAAGTTTCTTAGGAAATCCTAACCCTTGTGGAGTGAAAAAACTGTAAATCATAACTGACTGATTCCATAAATTTATATTTATTTCTTGGAAATACCGAAAACCTATTTTTTTGGCATGCATGTAAAGTAGGAAACCAGAAATGTTACATATGTTTACTGGCACAAATATTATTAGGTAACTAATTGCCACCCGGCCGCTAATTGATTTTCAAACAATGTCCATCCCCTGTTCATATTCCAATC
>JAAAKM020000498.1:34653805-34665231 GCA_010016025.2 Alatinidae sp. Z8VKAUB7J3
TATTATTAGGTAACTAATTGCCACCCGGCCGCTAATTGATTTTCAAACAATGTCCATCCCCTGTTCATATTCCAATCCCCCTTCCCTTTACATTGATTTGTTTGAGTTCATAGATGCGGTCGATTGGCTTAAGACGAGAGCGCTCCGATCGATTGAAACAAAGGAGTTCACGCCCCGGATGAACTGCATGAATTTTCAAAAATGAGAAAAGAACATAAACATAACTTTTTTTACAATGATGGTCTGAAAGGTGTCGCTTATTATTCCATGTTTACTCATTCTTCCTTCCGCTCATTAGATTTTGTAAAATAGTCCATGCCCCTGCTTATTCTACGCCGGCCATTGGGTACGTAAGGAAGATTTCCGTAAGAAATTAGGAGTCAATAATGTCTTTCATTATTGTACGGAAAATTTAGTAGATAATTAGGTCGCCTCCCCTTGATAACGAGGCAATGCTAGAAAGTTGACGTATAGATTAAATACTCCCCCGCAGTATTCATAAACGTTTGCCTTCTGGTCTTTGATAAGCATTACAAAACAGTAGAATTTGATAACCATTGATGTCACACTTTACGTAGTCGTTCACACTAGAGGCATGCATTCAACAAGACTATCAGTACCCAAGTAGTACAACGTCCTTCACCTTTGCAAACTGCAGGGTAAATAACGCTTACATCTTGCCTACTGTAGGTGTATCATTTGACTTGTTATAGACAGCCAAAAGTAACTAAATCTAACGCACATTAAGCATGTTCAGAGCCCTAATGAACGCAGGGAACTGAAAATTAGACATTCACCAAGGTAATCCAAGTGCTGGTTGCATATTAAAAAATTCAAGAAGTGAAAAAGTATGACGGAAGAATTCATACCCTTCTTCCTGACATAAAACCTTTTAATGAGTTAACTAGAAAATCAAAAGTACTTTCCATGACTTTGGCAGAGTTCGGAAGGGTTAAACATTTTTTTATATCAAGTTTTGCGCAATTTTATTGTCAAGAATACAGCATTTTCTTTTTCTAAGAATCCAGAAATTCAGCCAGGTTATGTCGAGAAATATGTGAAGAGACAAACAAGTACGTTTGCAGAGATCTTCAAAGAAGTTATGAAACTGATTGTACTTGATGTTGGGAGCAAGGCGCAGAGGAGGAGACACTTCACTGACAATGCCACTGCGGACCAGTAGAATGATTCAACCGTAAAACAGCGATGAAGATAATAATGATGATGATAATAATGAGGACAATTATGACAACGATGATAAAGATATCGATGATAATGACGATAATGACGATAACGGTAGTGATGCGCATGTAATTGAAAATGTTATAATGATGATGATAATAATGTTGGTGATGATGATGGTGGTGGTGGTGGTGGTGATGATGATGATGATGATAGTGATGATGATGGTGAATATGGTGATGATATTAACACCATGATGCTGGTGTGATGGTTATAATGATAAAAATGATGATAATTATAATAATGTTGCTATGCTTTATGTTCTTACTGCCATAGGTACTCATTTATAGCCGCTCTCTAATAATCATCGCTTTTTTCCCCACTGAAAAATAGCGTAAGACATTGGCTCTTAACACAAAGAGTGACGTTTTCAAACTTTAAATAGTAAATATTTACATACAAAAGAAAATTGTTTTTATCAGAGTTCTTGTAGTTTTATGTGCTTCTGTAAAGCGCTCTGCAGCTTCCCTCTTCGTACCCCACAATGATCTTATTTTGCCTTTAGAATCTGATGTTCAAGAATAAAACAAAAAGAACAACTAATTAACTGGGGTAACGCAGACGACGAAGTGAAGATGGCTGGATTCATCGTCACCCTTATTATCACTGTCAACGTCACCACCAACATCATCATCATCATCATCAGAGGCAGCAGCAGCATTTTAATCGTGTATATATGCCACTATATAAAGGAACTCCTCTCTGGGTTGTTCCTGCTTCTTTCTTGCTTTCGCTTGGCTCTTCTATGTATTACCATCGCATTGAGTAAGATCATCTCTCCATCGTTTTATTGGTCTACTTTACTTCTTTTACAGTAGCAACCATTCAGTCACCAGGATCATCAATCATTTATCCAAAATTAGCACTATGTTGCCTTCCGCACTATATATAAATTTTTGATAGTACGTAAGTACAGTCAATAGGACAATCACCTAAGCATTTTCAACAAATTGGCCTGAGCGTCCAAGGTCGCTTCATGACTATATATTCATGGTCTATGTGCGGGTTAGAGGTTTACACGTGGCGGCTTTCTTTTCACAAGTGATTTAAAGGGTCGAGGAAGATTATCTATACCTTTTAATTATTTGCAGGCTGTTCCAATTGCTTTCCCTTCTTCTTAGTACGGCATACTCCAGTAGTCTATTCTTACAGTTGAAGTTATAAGGGATGAGATCAACACTCGAACCTACTCTTCCTTTAGGAGAACCACAAACCCAATTACTGACTGTTTATCTTTGCCTCACAATCAATATTTCCATTTTTAATATTGTCAAGTTCCTTCTGAGAACACGATCCCATCAAACAACAATTATATTCTGATCTAGGTTAGACACTTGATAACTTTTCTCTTGTATCATAAATACCTTTGAATTATGGTACATCAATTTCAGTAGTTTATCGCGCTGCTTCCCTTTCGTGTGCTCTGTATTTTCTCTCGATAATGTTTTCTAAAAAAGCTCCGTTAGGTTGAGTAAACAGAATACAAACAAAATGAGAACTGCAAAATGTTTTTATATTTCTCCTTTTTTCCTGTCCACTCTTCATATTTCCAGTATCTGATACCCATTCGTAACGTATAATTTACAATGTAATTCCACGAATATTTCAGTTCCCCTCAAGTTAAAAATATACATGGACATTTATCACCCATAAAGTAAGCCAAACTATTAACCAGCAGTTAACATAAATCTCAATAACGTTTAATCCTCTTTACTTGAAAATTCTTAAGGCAAACAGATGGAACTGTACCCATAGTTTATTTTCCCATGCTGATTTTGTACGGGCTTTACCCAAAAGCCATTTGATGGCCCATTAAGAATATGGCTAATGTTGAATATGATTTCCGAAAGAAAGTCATGTTGCTTTAGGGAATTATACAAAGCAAAGTTGCTAATTCTTTGTAATCTTAATGTGCTAATCCATTTTAAATTCATTCTCATTTTCATTGAAAAATAAAGGTTTAGTTCAAAACCCATTTGACAGCCTTCGTAATGATATGTAAACAATTGTCAATACACATTAAGCTGGAAAGAGATCCATTTGTAAACACTTCAAGACAAATGCAAATAGTTAAAAGTTCTTTTGTAAGTTGTTTTTGTTTCTCGGGTATCTCTGATTGCTGGTATATACTAGACCTGTAAAAGAGCAATCGTGTTGGGGAAAATATGCACTAGTTTGTTAAAATAAAGACCTTAATTTGTTAAAGGATTAGTATTCCTATCTTTACATCGTTTTTATGATTTGGTATTTTAAACCAGTTCCTATTTAAAGGAATTCAGTTATTTCATGTATCAATCATGTAATTAAGACAAATTAAATGGTTGCTTTTTGAAGTCGAAATAACCATGAGTTGTTTTAGAGCGTATCAAAGATTTTCCCTCCACTATTATAAGTGCACCAAGGCTATATTCTATACTAAGAACCTTTAAATAGCTTCTTTCATTATGCATAACAATACTCCGTTTGCTTTCAAATAATTTGACTCTAATTGTCAGTTAGTTGTCGTATTCTGAAAGTCAGCAGGTTGTTGATGAATTCCCATTCTATACGCTTTCAAATCTCTCTAGAGTTATTATAATCAACACGTGGGAACCCAAATCAATATTTGTCTCAAGAAAAAGTTGCATGAGTATTAAGAAAATCAACTTTACTACATGATATATTTCAACATGTAAACAAATATATTAGGTCCACTGCCGCTACTGTGTTGTTAAGAAACCAAACAAACTTTGTTTTGTTTTGTAGTTTTAAACTGTACCGACAAAAGATAAAGATGCTGAAGAGAACATTTCCCTTGCTTTAAGGTAAGGAAGTACAAAACTTTCTACATTTGTTGCACATAGCGGAAAGAACAAGCCTACAAATCTTTCAGTCATGTTACATCACCTGGCAGTTCCCACCGCGAGTCTGCGTACATCCCTCAGAGATTCCTATTATTATCGGAACCGTAGTGTCTACGTCAATAGGTTGGCTTAAAACATAATATTTCTCATTGTTCTTACTAAAAAACTAATTGCAAAGACATGGAGGTCTTTCCACATAAATAATTGGGTCTAATTTCCTCTTCCCATGGAAGCATTACCATCATAATGATCATGAATATTAAATGAAAACTAATCTAAACATAGCTAAAGCCTGTCTATTTGTCTCCAAACACAGAAAAGTCATGCTAATTCCAATTTATCAACTTCCCAATTTCTATCTAGTATCAGCTGTTTTTGTATAATCTTCAACAACAAGAATGAACTGTTTAAGTTTTTTCGCGAAAAAATACGTAAGAGATAAAGTGATCCCATTTACTACCTTCAGAGCTTTTGATTTGTCCTGTTTTCCCAGCACAGCTACTAACCAAATGAAAGCCACATCCGTGTAGTCGTTCAAATACTTGATTAATGTTGTTATGGACTAGGTAGTAGCGACATGTATAGCGATCACTTTCTGGATCTGTACATCTTGAAGTATTAAGGTCGTCCTGAAACACAGATCGTAATACAGCAACATGTCCAGCCACGAGCAATCGAGGTATTTTTCGAAACCATACAGTATCCATATGTTCTCTACCACTAGGACCATATGTTGTTTGCATATTGATTGATATAAAATCTCCCCCAGTGGCTCCAGATTTACTCACTGTTTCAATCTTTTTTTGGTTTAAAGTCTTCCTGTGAAGAGATGGCGATGTGTAGGTAGAAAGATTCGGACAACTTCGATTTACCTTTACTACGCTTTCTTTTCCTATCCATGGTAAACTCATAGCTGCGTTTGAAAGAACACTAACATCTTTGCACTCGTGCTGAATAGCCTTGATTAAGCTGGTTAGTTTGAAAAAATCTGCTTCATCTGCAAGCCTCGCATATTCTACAAATCCTTCCGGTAATGAGAGTGTTCCTTTTCTTAGATAATCCAGAATGTAAGCAAAGAGAGCACCGTCACGATCGATAAAATACTTCCCACGCGGGTCCTTCTGTAGCTGCACTCGTCCACTAAAAAGTGTTGCTAGCAACGAGTACTTTTCCTTACAAAGAGTTCGTTTTGTCGTCTTGAACAACTTTCCACCGACATTAAGCTCGATATGCTCGGGAATTATAATCCTTTTGGGCCAAACTGGAGCTTGCATGTCCTTTTAACCAACTTAATGAATACCAAAAGATATCTGTTGCTCCTGGGTTCGGTAACTCCCACAAGCTGCAGCAAGATGCTAATGCCGAACTCAACTGAAGTGTCAAAAGGCTCAGTTTTTAGTTCTCCTATGTGTTCATAAAATCCTCTGAAAATTAGTCGTTGTTAAGTACAAATATTATTTTACTCTTAATCATGTAAAATTATTTTGATCCTGTCATTGTTATGTTAGTCAATATACATCGAAAGATGTTAGTGATATATAGTCTTATCAGACACCAAAGGCCACCAAAGGGCGACACGTTGTTCAACTACTTTATTTCACCTGTCTAAATGTGATCCTCTTTTAATTAACATTGTCCGTTTTAACCGACAGGCAAACAGAACACAGACTAATTTTAATAGGACAAGCCTCAACTATTGTTTGCCCAGGTTGTATTATCAGCCAGCTTTGCCTTGTTGACTTTAGAACCAACGATGCAACCTAGTTAAACTATGAAAGATATCCTCTGCTAAAAGTCAGGAAATACTGGATCTGTAAAACCAATACCTCTCTGTCATAGTATATTCAAACAAATGCAGGAATTATTTCTACGCTCCAACACTCAAGCAGTGCATCTGTTTGTCGTAAACAACAGCCAGCTCCTATACACACCTCAGGTATAAGTAACGATGTAAATTGAAAACCAAGGTCATGCTAAACACTACACAAGCCCAAGCATGAGGCAGGTGTTTCCATATTCGTTGAAGTCATAACCACTTAAACATAAAAGCCATTCGGCGTACAAAAACAAAAAGGATAGTAGCCATACATTTCTTACTATCCATTCTCACTTCAAAAGTTTGTGTTGTTTGCGAAATAAACCAGCTGTTTTTCCAGGGAACATGGAGAGATAGCGCAGTTGTGGTAACCATGGAAAGTAGTAAAATGGTTCAGAAACTAGATATAATCGCAGTAAAAAAGACGTGTTATCGTGTTAATTGGTATAATTGCTTATCTTGTCATTCTTTTTCTACTTCCTTTGAGTATTTAAGTCACGGAACAGGATCAAGACTTGCTACTAGAGTCAAGAGTGGCATGTAATAGGATTTTCTGTCCTGTATCGGGAGTTGAAACAGTACAGACGAATATTGATGTAAAACAAGACAGTAGATCAACCGCCTAAAATCTAGACCTTGGGAAGACCTGTTGTAAATGGAGACATCTTAAGTATCATATTCCGATATCGTGTTTTCATTTAGTGATATTATTGTTTTAATAGACTTCAACAGAGTTGGCAATGGTACAGCTAACGTAAGCAAAATATACCCCCTAGGGTTTTTAGACATTCAGGTGTCACTTCAACTTCGAGTCGATTCTACTGAATTGGAAAATATAAAATTACACGCTTGCTTACTTTATAAACTCAAAGAACTGCCTCCAATGTTCTTCATTGTTTGTATTGATACATTACTTGTCAAACCTCAAATAAGAAACAGGTGTGCTGAGTATCATTTTTTGTCCTCAGTAGAATACGTCGTTATATAGTTTAATAGCTTTATAATGTTTAGTTGGGGAGAAAAAAAACTACTTGTCATAAACTGAAGATCAAATGGTTCTTTTCTTCCATAAAGTTTGACTTCGGTGTTAAAAAACTGTTCTTGCAACATTAAAAGCGTTTCGTAAGTAAACAGAAGTGTTTACAGGCTTAAAAGGAAGGCAGACCATTTCATTTCCGCAGAAAATATAGTTTGGAGATCTTGATTGAATCTTTCTGGTTTGTTGTTACTAAGCAGAGTGACCAAGTAAGGAAACCAATTTTTAAACAACGTATTAGCCTGTCTGCGTGTGATCACAGCATTTTCTAACCCATGATAGCAAACATTTCATGAACACTCTGCGTGAGTGCTTGCTTTTCGTATTTAATGGGGAAGATTAACTCTTTATTAAGAAAATGACCTTTTTAATTGTTCTTTATTGTCGATCGTTAAGGACACTATTTACGATACGACGGTAGCAGGAGATTGTACTATAGGGCATACTTTTCTTTGACAAAATTTTAAAAATTTTAATACGTAAAATCTGTAAACTTTGATCATAGTGCATTACGTTTTAACAATCTTTACGAATCTAAAGAAATTTGGCTATTAACATGTACTTCAGGCACAGTAGATGTAAAGTGAGTTGATTGATTATCCTTATGTAGAGTTATTGATCTGTTAACTATCTCCTGTTTCTGCTCTCCTACTTACTCTGCACTCCTGCTGAGAGGAAAGGAATAAATCATAAGGTACAAAGACACGAAGTGTTCGATTAATGACCCTACCGTTATTATGACTACAATTTATTGGTTTCCTATGTTGAAAATCACTTTGGACACAACGGGTGCCACATTTATAAAGATTTACTATGTTTTCTGTAATTTTATGCTAGCGATGGTTCAATAGTTGTCTTGTCCCAATCTTGGTGCTAAAAACCTTTGTTCTTTGCTCTTCTTTGTCTCGTTTTTAAGAGGGAAGTAAACCGAATTTTTATCAATGAAAATAATACGAATCTAATAAGAGAATCACAATTAAACCATGTTTTGTCGAAAGTGAACTTTATTTTTGTAATAGCAACATACGTCAATGTAATTAGAATCATTATCCTTGTTATTATTTTTAATAGATATTATGAATTAAGTATTGCATTCTATTATATATTGTTGCTTCGTCTTTTGTATGTTTTTAAATCCTCAGGGGATAAGATATCTTTTTAGGGAAAAGGATTGCATTATCAAAAATTCATGACAGGGACACGCCTATGTTTCTTTCCATACTCATTCTTTCCATTTCCAACTCTCGCTATACTATACTGTACTATGCTGTACTACACTATCCTATATACTATACTATACTATACTGTACTATAGACTATACTATATACTATACTTTACTGTACTATATACTATACTGTACTATATACTATACTATATACTATACTATATACTATACTATACTGTACTATATACTATACTATACTATACTATACTATACTATACTATACTATATACTATACTATACTAAACTATACTGTACTTTACTATACTATAGTTGGCGACATTATGTTTACTTTAATACTTTATGTAATCCACCACTTGAATCATATCAAGATACGATATTTTAAATAGCAAATGGGAACAAGAAAGACGTCTGAACCATAGTGCTGGGAGCTGCACGCGTTTAAAAGTCAAGTAAAATAATTTTTTGTGATCTTAAAGTTCTTCTGGTATTAAACAACTGATGAAAACAAAGAATTTGCCACAAGTAAAAACAAAAGCAATAAACTCATACCATCCTGCAAAATAATGTGCCTGAAATCTGGTATGTTTATAGTATATACGGCGGAGGGATCAGAGTTTATAGTTTTAGAAACCTGTTTTTTTAAAATCTGTTCCGGTGATCCTTAGACAGCCGGTAGTTAACCTGCATTGTCTTAATAGTGGTCAGTATCCTTTTACGTGACTTTTGCAGATTGGCAAAGATTAAGAGACTACAAGCCACTGGAAACATTGTAACAACCTTTTTAATTATTAATTTGCAAATCGATAAGGGAAACTAACTTAAAAGCTTATCATCAGCTTATGGAACAAAGTAGAGGCATTTTTATTCTTAATTGGACATTGTTACTGAGTTCTTGTTCCAAGTTTGTTTGGATTATGATGATGGAATTCTTATCACAATCCCAAATTTGCTATTAGCTTGGATAGATAGATAGATAGATAGATAGATAGATAGATAGATAGATAGATAGATAGACAGATAGATAGACAGATAGATAGATAGATAGATAGATAGATAGATAGATAGATAGATAGATAGATAGATAGATAGATAGACAGATAGATAGATAGATAGATAGATAGATAGATAGATAGATAGATAGATAGATAGATAGATAGATGACGCTGGTAACCGAATTTAGTACTTTTATCAAGAATAATAAGCTACATTCTTAGAACCACAGCTTTAAGCTTTTGTAACGGATTTTCAAAAAATATTCCTTGTCCCGTAAGACTGCTCATTTTTTATTTTAAATGTTTCAGTATTTCATGTTGATCTTCATACCAGCAGATTTTTAAATAAGATCATTCTCCATAGAATAACTGCTTAAACTCTGTAGATGCAATCACGATGTTTAATGATGCGTCTCAAAGGTACACAGCAACAACAATCACAGATATACACTGCAACAAGCTGAGCAACTCCTGCCGTTGGCAGACAAATTTGACTTTACATAAATGAGAGTAAAACAAAATATCAAAGCTAGAAAATCAGCAACCCTACCCTGAGAACTATAGATGGTAAGCTTTGGAATGTTTAAACAGAATTATGGAATGTTTAAGTAGAATTGAATTTGTTGTTAACTCTGAGAAGAAACGTGGCTCTGCGAACCTTCTACCATTTTTCGTCAGAGTTGGAAACATGTAAGCTGGTGAACGACAGAGGCGTGAAGGTCGAGAAAGAACAGCAACAAAACAAATTGAATTGATAACAATACTAATATGGATGATGACAATAACGCCTGTGACATTTTCAATGATGAGTGACAATTTAAATTAGATGTTTTTAAAGGGTGACAATTTGTTTACTGGATACTTGTTCTTCATTTTTAGAAAGAGTGCTGTTTTCCACCAAGCAATTTTTGTTATTTGAGAAATTTAAAAAGGCCTATAGAGGGGTGAAAATAAGATGGGAAGAGGGAGGTCGTACGTTCTCATTTCTGTAAAATGGAGGTTATTATAAGGTGCTATGGAAAATGAAAAATGCCAAAAAATGCAATAGTCCCCCCTCCTCCCCGCGCCCCCAACTACAAATTAGTACAAAGAAGCAATTAAACTTGTTCATGACTTTAGTTGATTCTCATCTTCATTCCATCCCAGGTCTTTCTTAACCTTATTGCGTAGATATTTAGGGAAGCATAGAGAGGCAAAGTTACCCCGCGTATGACTTAAAGTTAAAGACCTTGGCAAGTCTGTTAGTGTCCACTTATTGAATTGTTAGCTTAGTAGTTTCGTTGCTCCCTCCTTCCGCGGCCCCCTTGAAAGCGCCTTGCAGAAAGATTTTGGAAGGTTTTCGTGTCACGTGGTGTGTTCAAATTAAGCCAATTTTCACCTTTCGACGTTACAGGGAAGAGATTGCTGTTCCTCGTACCAGGCTATTAGTCTTGTCTTTGACTAGTAAAAGCAGGAAATGTGGGCCAACGAAACCATAAGGTTATCTTTTCCTGAGATTCCTCTAAATTGTAGTTTTCAGGAAATTAATAAGTTATGTCACTTTGAAGAAATTTATTAAGATAGATAATTGACAGCACTAGTCGAGCCTCGTGCGTAGTTTTCAATCTATCTTATGAAGTTATGGAATTAATCACACGTAGAAACAGTCATACGTAGAAAACAACTGGCTGTCACAGGTAAAAGAGGCTGAACAGACCTAATTGTACACATTCATGCAATGTATTTGTAAATAGGCATACGGTGTGTAAAGAAATGTCATCATCCAAGTAGTAATATGTTAGTAGCCTATTTTTATAGCCTCCAATTCTCTTCAAGTGATGAGAGGACATGATCAGATATAGCCATGTAGGCCAACCCATACAATGATTGACAGAAAGAAAGCATTGATTTTCAATTTTCCTTTGATTAGTGTTGGCTACCATAAGTGATATCTTGAGAGTTAGCTAGCAAGAATAAGTGTAGGTGGGTGTTTCGAGCTGCAGGCTCAAAATTTGAATAGTATGAGATTCAGATGTTCTTACCCCTGATAGTGCTGCGATATCCTTGAGGAGAAAGTTGGGACGTGGCAATGATGGCAAAAACACGTAAACGCCGTGTGTCACTGCTATGTGCTTAGAATCACTAGGGAGTGGATCACAAAAACTTGATAACAGCAGGCCTGAGGTGCAGGGTATATGTTGGCTGTAAAAGCGCCTTTAAATGTGTCTAGCACCAAAAAAGCCGCCATATAAACGCCGTAAATTTTTCTACTTTTAGATGAGTAAGTGGAAGGTGGCATGATCAACCCTTGCAAAAACCGTATTTCTTTCG
>JAAAKM020000498.1:34665331-34713904 GCA_010016025.2 Alatinidae sp. Z8VKAUB7J3
GCCGTAAATTTTTCTACTTTTAGATGAGTAAGTGGAAGGTGGCATGATCAACCCTTGCAAAAACCGTATTTCTTTCGCAAAGGAAGTCCCTTGCGTCTAGCATCGGCTAATGTCTTCGTCGGCTTCCATGAGCTTCGAAGCTTCCGTCGTTTTTTTTTGTTATGTTGACGACACATTGGCGATATTTGAAAGAGAGTACGAGTGCGACGAATTCCTTGGAAAACAAAACACCAAGCTCTAAAATTTACCTTTGAGAAGTAACAAAACAACTCGCTACCTTTCCTTGATGTTTTAGTAGAGAAATATGGTACTAAATTCTGTACCAGTGTGTATAGGAAGCCTACATTTTCCGGCCAATACATCTCTTGGAATTCTTTTGCTCCAAAACACTTAAAGTCAATCTCATTAAAATCTTGGTTCTTCGCGCGCTCATGATTTGCTCCGATAGCAAATTGGAATCGGTCAATTTTCTAAAGCGGACTTTTTTTGAAAGTGGCTATCCCGAGGACGCCATTGATAGCACTATCAAATTAAACCTTTCACAATTCTCTGAAGAAAAACGCTTCGGAACTAAAAAAGTATCCTGTATACTTAAAACTACCATGGCATGGAAACCTTTCACTTCGATTTGAAAACCAGATCAAAAAGGCCATAGAGAAATGTTTTGGTGCTGTCACTCCTCGCGTAGTTTATACAACTAGAAAAGCATTATCATCCAACCACAAAGATTGTGTGCCTTCCACAAATTCTAGCTCTATAGTTTATCAATTTTCATGACATTGCGTGGCTGGCTATGTTGGCCTCACGACTTTCGAGGTTGGTTGGCGGAATTAAGCAGCATAAACCATAGTATATTCGCCAAACATCAACCCCTAAAAGGAAGCAGACACCTAGGGTTTCAAAGACCAACAACACCGTTAAGCAGTGTGACTCTGCCATGGGTAAGCACTTGCTTGAAAACCCAGGCTGTGCCAAAACGTACACGGACGATTCCTTCCGTGTTATAGGAAAAGGCAGGTCTGCATTTCATTTGGCCGTTCTGGAGTCTGTCCACATAAAAGCAAGAAAACCTTTACTATTCAGACAAAAGGATTCGTTTTCTCATTAGGCCTATTCATTTAACCTAGTTGTAGTGGACACTTATTGGTTGAAAAATACAAGCCATTCAGAGAGTCCAAATTCTTATTGGCTCTTTCAAAAATCAGTTGGGTATATTGGTATATCAGGGAACGATAACGGTACTGGGAGGGGGAGAAAAGCTGACTCGCCGAGGTAGCAATACTGTCTACACTTCCCCCTACCCCGTCTCGGGTCTTACATTGCCACAGAATCTTATAAAAAGCCGGTACTTTTATCTCCCGTTTAAGTCAAGTCAAGTCACTCCCGTAGTCCTAGGATCGTTGGGGCACTTTGACGAGTTCACTATTTTCCTCCATCCATCTCGATCCTCTTTCAGTCCGATGCATTCCACAATAGTTCTTTCCGACCACCTCTTCACATTGTCAAGCCAGTTCTTTCTTGGTCTTCCTCGTCTTCTCCTGCTTGACAGGAAGCCAATGCAATTGTTTAAGAACAGGAGTTATATGATTGTATTTCCTAGTTTAGGTAACTAGTCTCGCTGCAGAGTTTTGAATATATTGCAACTTTTGCAGCAATCGGTTATTGATACCATATAAAAGCGGTCTACCGGTTGGCAAAAAACCTGATACGGGATACGGCGCAGAATGATGAGGAGAATGCCAGTGTACGCAGCAACCTGGTTTACCAGGCGGCCGATAACCTGACCCTTGATCTGGGGGTTGATTATTCGCGGGACGACTTGGGATCAAGCGGTCGTATACCGGTGGTCGGCAGGGTGCCGATCCGGGTTTTGGATGCGGCGGGTAATCCAACGCCGTTGCATGCTGACGATGGTAGTCAATTGTTTGATGAAACGGGGAATCCGGTTTTTGAATCCAGCTTGCCCACCCTGTTGTTTCAATCGCTGGGTGGCAGCCCCCGCCGGGCTGCGAATCAGGTGGAAGGTTTTACGGATCGGCGTATCTGGGGTGTCACCTCGAGGTTGGACTGGGAAAACAGCCAGGGCGGGCTAACGCTTGTCAGTGGTTACCGGGATTCAAAATTTGGTTGGCTTGAGGACGCCGTCGGCTTGCCCCTGACTTTGACCGATCAGAGCGCAAGCGCCCTGGTTAGCGAATTGCATGATCAGTTCTCCCTGGAGTTGCGCTGGCGTTCGCCCACCGACAATCCTTTCCAATATGTATTGGGCAGCTACTACCTGCGAGAGAACACCCGGCGCGATGAACAGTTTCTTTTTACGCAGGGCAGAAGCGGGATCGACCAGGATAACACGACCACCAGCGTCGCACTGTTCGGGCAGGTCGACTATGAGATCGCGCCGCGATGGCGCTTTAGCATCGGTGGGCGCTATACCTACGACAGGAAAGTGTTGCGGCAGATCGCCACCACCGATGGTTCATCGGATATTATTCTGAATAATTTTAAGTTGACAAGTAAAGGCCAGTGGAGCGATTTTTCTCCGTCCTTTGCCTTATCCTGGCACCTGGCGAGTGACCTCATGGTGTATGGAGGGGTGTCCAGAGGGTTTAAAAGCGGCGGGTTTCAGGGCGCGCCCAGAAGTCTCGAAATCGCCGAACGCGAAATTGACCCGGAGCAGGCCTGGAGCTACGAGATCGGTATAAAGAGCGAGTGGCTGGATAATCGAGTGCGGATAAATTCAGCATTTTTCTACAGCGATTTTCGTGAATTGCAGGTGGTGCAGTTTAGAAATTTTAATAACTTCGGGGTCTTTGAGACCTCTAATGCGGCTTCTGCCACGCTTAAGGGATTGGAAACAGAGTTTGTGGTGAGGTTGGCGAAGGGTCTGGATTTTACCGGCTCCTACGCTTGGCTTAGCGCCAGGTATAATGAGTTCGAAGACTTGAACGGCAAAGACTTTAGCGGGAATCGCCTGCGCCAGGCACCCGAGCATTCGCTTGATTTATCCATTGTCTATGAACGTCGGTTGGGGCCGGGTTCGCTGGCGATGGGCCTGGACTATCGTTATCAAAGCAAGAGCTTCAGGGAACCGGACAACACCGTGACCATCCAGCCGTCGCACGGATTACTGGACCTGCGTCTGGGATATACGACGGCAAATAGACGCTGGGAAGGCATACTTTGGTCGAAAAATGTACTGGATAGGGACTACATCGCCCATTTGTATGTCTTCGGCGGTAATGATTATGCTTTATTTGGCGAACCCAGAACCTTCGGCCTGACCGTTAACTGGCATTATCGTTAAGGCCGCACACCCGGTAATTCAAGGCTCAGGTCCTGAGCGCAAAAAATACAAAAAGTTTTGAGGGGTTTATCTACCCACTCGTTATATCAGTGTGAACCAAGCTACCGGCGGCGTCCTTGACGCGCCGGTCGTTGGTATCACGCAAAGCATTTATCAATAAGACGAGGAGTGTGGAGGATCGATTATGCATCAAATAAAAAAGCTTAGTCTTTACACAATACTTTGCGGCGCGGTGGCAACCGACATGACGCTGGCTGCAGAAATAGAAGAAATTACGGTTACGGCTCAAAAGCGAGAAGAGAGCATGCAGGAGGTGCCTGCGGCGATTACCGCCATCAGCGGGGAACAGCTCAGGTTCAACGACATCTCCAGTCTCACCGAGCTTGATAAAAGTGTGCCGGGGCTGGTTTTTTCGCCCTATAGCGATATTCAACCGGAGATTGCCATACGGGGTATCGGTACCAAGGAGGACGGGCCGGCCGCCAATGATTCCACCGTGGTATCGATCGATGACGTTTATATCGCATCGCGCCTTGCCCAGGTGACTGATATTTTTGACCTGGAACGGGTGGAGGTGTTGCGCGGGCCGCAGGGAACCCTGTACGGGCGTAACTCCATCGGCGGTTCAATAAACTTTGTGACCCGCAAACCCAATCGGGAATTCAAGGCACGTTTGGAGCAAAGCTTCGGTAGCTACAACCAGATAGACACGCGTGGCTTGATCAGCGGTGCACTCAGTGAAGATGCGGATGTGTTCGGTAAGATAACCTTTAGCAGACGAACCCATGACGGTTATACCGATAGCTACGACCAAAATTTTCAAAAGGTGGATGAGGTGCACGATAAGGACAGCCTTAATGCCCGTGCACAGCTGGTGTGGGAAGCGAATGACCGCTTTGAAGCGGTATTTACCATTGATACGGCCAGGGATGACAATAACGGTACTAACCGCGAGCCGCTTAATAACGCCCTTAACAGTAATAACGTTGCGGCGGTCAACCAGGCTAACGGTTTTACCGATCCCTTCGACTCCCTCAATGGGACCTCCGGTTTCCTGGAACGTGATTTATGGGGAGCGAGTGCGAAGCTGACCTGGTCTGTCACGGACAGCCTGTCGGTCACCTCCATCACCTCGACCCGGGATGTGTCCGTGAACTGGGAAGAGCTATGCTGCGGTGTGGTACCGGAGCTGGTCTCCAACAGCGGCTTTAACCGGGTGGATGAAGAGGCGACCCAGCTAACCCAGGAAATACAAATTAACGGTGCCTCCGACCGGACTAACTGGGTTATCGGCTTATTTGTGACGGACGAGTCGGATCATCGAATCGAATCATTTGAGTTTCCCACGCTCTTTATTCCGCCTGCTGCGGGGGTTATTAATAACGACTGTGTGATCACTGCAACCGAGAATTGCGTCGGTACCCTGGACACGGCCGATCAGGAAGCTGATATCTTTGCCTGGGCGGTATTTGGCCAGGTCAGCAGGCAGTTGACGGATCAGCTAGGGGTAACCGCCGGCATCCGGTACTCCAAGGAGGACAAGGATTTGATTGCCTCGGGGACCAGCGATTTCGGCGGCGGATTGATTGTCGACCCCTTCGATGAGGTACGGGTGGGCGATAGCTGGGACTCCGTCGATTTTCGGCTGGCCCTGGATTACGCCCTGGCGGACGATGTCATGCTGTATGCCAGTATAGCGTCGGGCTTCAAAAGCGGTGGTTTTGCCGGTTCGGCCAGCACCGCTGCTACCGCGGCCACGCCCTTCGATTCCGAGGAAGCACTGAACTACGAGATAGGCATCAAGGGAACCTGGCTTGATAATTCGCTACGTACTAACGTGACGGCCTTCTTCACGGACTATGAAGATTTGCAGGTAACGCGCTTCTCTACCACGCCGGCGGTCCCGGTGGTGGGAGAGTTTTTAACGGAAAATGCGGGTAAGGCGGAAATCAAGGGTGCCGAGTTTGAGGTCCTGTGGCTGCCCACGGATAACCTTAGTATTTCCGGCAGTTATGCATTTCTCGATGCTGAATATACCGACTTCTCCGGTCTAACCCCAAATCCCCAGGGGGTTGCACCTGATTTTTCTGGAAACAGCTTACGCCAGGCGCCTGAAAATACCGCACACATCAGCGCGACCTATGTCATACCCCTGAGCTCCGGGGCGGAGATTAAGGCGAATGTCGGTGCGAGCTACACCGATGAAATCTACTTCGATCCGGGCTCGACTAATCCGGATGTGGATTTGCGTGTCAATAGCCTTGCCCCCTCTTACACACTGGTAAATGCCCGTGTTGCCTACACCTCGGCCAATGGCCTGTGGGATGTTGCCCTGTGGGGTAAGAACCTGACCGACAAGGATTACTTCACCCAGATATTTACCCTGGGTGGCGGGTCAAGAGGGTTTGGGCGATATGGTGCACCTCGCTGGTACGGTGTAACCCTGACCCTAAACTTTGGTGAGTAGGCGGCAGCCCTTAAAATCCACTAAAGGTAGCGAAAAAGCTGGAACCCTGCGCTAAGGGTTTCAGCTTTTTTTTGCCTGGTATAAAATCCGCGTGACCTTACCGGACGATATTCAAATAGCGCAGGGATGCCAATCGGGGTACGGTTACTGTAAGGCCTCGATGACTTCTGAAGGCAGCCTGCTATGTTCGAAAAATATTCCATGTTGGCGTTGTATTTTGTGGTGCTGTTTTCCATCGGCTACATCGCTTCCAAAAGAGTCAGGGATTTACGGGATTTCCTGGCGGGCGGTAAGCGCCTGGGCTTTTGGGTTGCCGCTTTTTCCGCCCAGGCGACCGGCGAGTCAGCCTGGTTGTTGCTCGGGCTTACCGGAATGGGGGCCATGGTCGGCGTCAGCGCGTACTGGGTTGTGGTCGGGGAGGTCATAGGTGTTTTTATTGCCTGGTTCGTGATGGCCGATCGTTTCAAAAAACTCACGGACGAATATGACTCGATAACCGTCATTGACTACCTGGTTAGCCGGTTTCGGGCTCGAACAAACCTGTTGCGGGTTGTTGCCGCGCTCTCACTGACGGTATTCGTCATGATCTATATCAGTGCGCAAATCGATGCTACGGGCTCGGCCTTCGAGCGTTTCCTGCAAATGAACTACCATGTGGGTGCCATTGTGGGGTTCATTATTGTGGTGATCTATTGCGTCGCCGGCGGATTTTTGGCCGTTGCCTGGACGGATATGTTCCAGGGGGCAATGATGCTGGGCAGCCTGGTCCTGTTGCCGTTGGTTGCATACTTTACCTTAAGCGGAGGCGGTTCCGTAGCGAGCGGTCTTGAGGCGATCGATCCCGGGTTGCTCAACATTTGGGGTAGCGGTGGGTTCAGCGGACTAAACCTGATGGCGGTGCTGGGTATGGCGTTGATCGGGCTTGGCTTCATGGGTTCACCACAGATATTTGCGCGTTTCATCGCGATAGAAAATGAGAATGAGATTGCACGGGGTAAATGGGTCGCGCTGTTATTTACATTACTGGCGGGCGCTTCAGCGGTCAGCATTGGTATTCTGGGGCGCTATATATTTACCCAGGTGAACACTGACCCCACGGCGGTGCTGGGTAACGGCGCGCAGAATGTGCTGCCGGCTCTGGTGGAGCACGTTTATCCACCCCTTTTGGTTGGTTTTTACGTTGCCGCTGTGTTGTCGGCAATCATGTCCACCGTTTCCTCGCTGCTGATCATGGCGGCGGGGTGCGTTACCAACGACTTCTACAAGAAAATATACCGTCCGGATATCGGCGGCTACGAGGCCGCCCGGTTATCGCGCCATATCACCATCGGCCTGGCTATCCTGGCATTGCTGGTGGCTGTGCTGGTATCGGTTATTTCGCCCACCCGCACGATTTTCTGGTTTGTGATCTTTGGCTGGTCCGGTATCGCAGCAACCTTTTGCCCGATGATGATTCTTTCTTTGTTTTGGAAAGGTTACACCGCCGCAGGGGCTATCGTTTCGATGGCAACCGGATTCCTGGCTATCCCCCTGTTTAAGTTTGCCGCACCCGAGATACCGGTTGTCGGGCCCTATTTCGCGTTGTTGGAATCATTACCCCCGGCTTTCCTGTTATCCCTGTTGGCAGGTTATGGTGTTAGTCTCCTATGGCCGGATAGTCGGCTCAGTTCAGGCTACGGGGAGGATATTGAAGCTTTGAGGGCGTAGTGCTCCTTTAAAACAACCTTGAGAGAGCACCGGATAGATTCGGGAATCTTTTTCAAGACACGCAGTGAATACATCCATGTACGCTCGACGGCAGCATCCCTGCTGCCGACGGTCTTGAAAAAGATTCCCGAATCTCTACCCGCCCCCTTTTTTACATCCTATTTACCCATTAACTGTCCATGTGCCTGGTTTAACATGCCCTGGTTTGCTGCAATCCTGCGGATAATTTCCCGGTAACTGGTAAGCTCCATCGGCTGTTTTTTATGCTCACTGGCTATTTTTGCCAGCCACCGCGCGTGCGCGAAAAAGATGCGGTATGCCTGTAGCACGGTGTATTTGGGATCAAACATATGCGTGGGCTGCGAGGGCACGCCGTTTATTTCGATCAGCACAAATTCACCTTTCCGGAAATGTGCCTCGCTTTTTGCTTTGACGTCGACGCGGGTGAAGTTAACCCCGGGTTGGTCTTCGAAAATAGCAAAAACAGCCTGTTCCAGCGCCGGCGTTACCAGATGTGTGTCGTCGGTGAACTTACAGCCCATGGTATGCGAGCCGATAAAGGACAGCTGTACCTTTTCTCCGGCGTCGGGAACCCAGTCTGCATCGAAATATTGCAGGAAGGTATCCCAATGTGCGGTATAGCGATCATGCCCCTCGGCCAGCTTAACAACGCTGTCGATGCCGTTGCCGGTCACTGTGGGGAAATGCTTTCTATTGATGCCGGTGATTTTGCATTGTCCCTGATGGCGGACAAAAAATACCCCGTACTCAAAGTTGTTCGGCGTGTATTTCTGCAGGATATAATCGCCGGCCAGCTGGGGAATTTTAGTCGTCAGATCCGCCGCCGAAGAAATCTTGCTCACGCCTTTGCCCACACAGCCAACGTCTGATTTCAGGATAACCGGGTAACCCTGCCACTCGGCAAAATCGCTGATCAGGGCTTCCTTTTCGGCGGTGCTCAAATCGGCCGGGATCAGCGCTGTCGGTAGAAAGTATTTTTGATTAAAGGCCAGTTGGGTCTGGTATTTTGAGCCGATACCGATCTCCCCATGGTCCAATGCATAGTTGGCCTTGGCCAGGGCTTTGATACCAATCCCGTGACGCAGGCACTGGAGGCTCAGGTAGAGGTAGAAGGGGGTTTCGAACAGGCGGGGATGCCAGAATTCGTATTTCTTAATCACAATGTCGTTGTTGTCCTGCGTTTAGGAAGAGAAAAGCATTGGGGTCGTCGTCGGCAAAGTGGCGAACATCTGGAATTTCCAGATTGGAATAGGCGAAATCGGGGAGTGTTATCTTGGCCAGAGTCGTTTTTCCAGCCTGCCGGGGACCGAGAATAGTGACAATGGGGTACTCTCCCAGTAGCAGGGCGAGTTCGTTCTTTAGCTGTCGTTGGATTGTCATAGTGACAATATATCTGTGTAATATTGGAATTCAACTCCAATATTACACGAAATTATGATAAGGCTGGGCCGCCTGGGTTCTCTAGCCTTCCATCTGCCGATTATAAACTTCAAGGGGCAGGGCGGTATCCTGTTTAATAGTGCGCAGGGCGAAATTCGAGCGCACGTTGGTCACGCTGGGGAGTTTGAACAGGAAATCCTTAAGAAAACGGTCGTAGGCGCTGACATCGGGAATGGCCAGTTTAAGCAGGTAGTCGGCGTCTCCCATGCTGGCGTAGCACTCCAAGACCTCCGGCCGGTTTATCAGTGCCTTTTCGAAGGCCTCTACGGCAAGGTCACCGCGTTTATCCAGCGTAACATGGGCGAAGGCGATTTCGCCGATTCCCACCAGTTTCGGGTTCAGTATGGCTGCGTAGCGGGTAATGACCCCGGCCTTGTTGAGTTCGTTGAGACGGCGCCAGCAGGGGGTTGAGGAAAGGCCCAGCAGATCAGCCAGCTCCTGGTTGGTGGCGCGCCCGTTTTTCTGCAGCGCCTGCAGTATCTGCCATTCGTATTTATCGAATTTCATCGGGGTATTTTCAAAATAATGAGCGACGGTTGTGATAGCCCTGTTATTGCCCTGACTAAGCGCGTATATTTTTAATGCGGGGCAGATAGGGCAATGCGCCCGATTTTACTTCAAAATAACTCGCTCGGTTTGGTGATTGTTTGAGGATATATTACAGGTTATGTGCGGTTTATGTAATATAATTCTCCGGAAAAAATCGTTTATTGAGAAAGTTTTTATTTATTTTGTTTTGGTATTTCTAAAATCAGGGAATTTATTCCCGTGGGGGCTGGTAGACTGTGATCCGTTGGTGATCGGAGCCCGGTCATCTCGTCGGTAACCACTTAACCATCGCTATTTGTATCGGGAGAATAATAATCATGGCAGCAGTCAGGGGAGAATTCAGTTCGAAACTGGGCTTTATTTTGGCCGCCTCGGGTTCGGCGGTTGGTCTGGGTAATATATGGGGGTTTCCGACCCAGGCGGCCAGTAACGGGGGCGCCGCATTTTTAGTCATCTATCTGATTATGGCCTTTACCCTGGCCTATCCTGCGTTAATGGCGGAACTCATAATCGGTCGTCACGCCAAGGCCAATGCCGTGACTGCACTGCGTTCAATTGCCCGGGGGCCCGTTACCGGCAACATCGGTGCCTTTACCGGTTTTATGGGGATTGCCACGGCGACGGTTATCCTGAGTTTTTACGCGATTGTGGCCGGTTGGATGGTTGCCTATTTTATCTCTCCCGTCGCGCAAGCCGCCGGCAGTGAGGGGGCGGTAAACTGGCTAACGGCTTTCAGCAGTGAGCGGAACGTCATTTTCACCTTGATTTTTATGACCTTGACCATCGGTATCATCAGTGGCGGCGTGAAGGACGGTATCGAAAAATGGTCCGCCCGGCTAATGCCGGCATTGCTGGCCATTTTGGTTTTGCTGACCATTTACGTGATGACGCTGGATGGCGCTATGACAGGCGTTAAAGCCTACCTCATTCCGGATTTTAGCCAGGCGGTGAGTTTGAAATTAATCATCAGTGCGCTGGGGCAGGCCTTTTTCTCCATGTCGCTGGGCGTGGGAACCATGCTGATTTACGGCTCCTATATCAGCCGGGAAGAGAACCTTTCATCGCTTGGCGGCATTGTGACCCTGGTGGATATCGGTATTGCGGTGCTGGCCGGCATGCTGATCATTCCTGCGATGTATGTTGCGCAGGCTAACGGCGTTGCCATTTATGACGCGGCGGGCAACTTAATTGCTGAGGACAGGCTGATATTTACCGTACTGCCGGCACTGTTCGATACCATGGGTGGGGCCGGGCTGTTTGTTGCCTTTGCATTTTTTGTGCTGATGACCATTGCGTCCCTGACCTCTTCCATTTCCATGTTGGAGGTGCCGGTGGCCTATGCCGTTGAAAACTATAATATGGACCGCAGGCGCGCGACCTGGTTGCTGGGCGGTTTCATCACCCTGGTCAGCGTCATTATCATTTTTAATTTTGAACTGCTGTTTGGCCTCGCGGTAGCCGCGTCCACCCGCTACAGCCAACCGCTGTTGGGGCTGATGCTGTGCCTGTTCGGCGGTTGGATATGGCATCGCGACCAAGTACTGGCGGAGCTCAAACAGGGGTTTGAAGAGGTGGAAAGTAGCTGGTTCTGGAAAATTTGGCCGAGCTACGTACGTTATGTTTGTCCGGTGGCCATTCTGGTCGTCTTTATTCAATTTATTCTGTCCTGAGGGACGTTTTAGTGAACAAATAGGTGAGAAAAGTGACTTCGCAACTGATAAGCCAGCAAGACCAGACCATTAAGGATTTTCTGGAACGGCTGAAACATCATTCGCACAGGATGATGGGTTATCCCGCGGCGCGTGATTTTAATTATGATGTATTGGCGCCCTTTCTGAATTACCCGATCAACAATTGCGGCGACCCCTTTGTGGAGGGCACAAACAAGGACAACAGCCGCGAATTTGAACTCGAGGTTTTAACCTTCTGGGCAGAGTTGCTGCGAGCACCGGAGGATAACTGGTGGGGCTATGTTACCAACGGCGGCACCGAGGGTAATCTATACGGGCTCTATCTGGCGCGGGAGCTGTACCCAACGGGCGTTGTCTATTACTCCCAGGATACCCATTACAGCGTCAGCAAAAATCTGCATTTTCTTAATATGCGCAATATCATGATCCGGTCGCAGGACAATGGCGAAATCGATTATGAGGATTTGCGCGAGACCCTGCGAGTAAACCGCGACGTGCCGCCGATTATCTTCGCCAACATCGGTACCACCATGACCGAGGCTAAGGATGATATTGGAAAAATTCAGCAGATCATGCGGGAAATGGCAATTCCCAATTTCTATATTCACGCCGATGCGGCCATGTGCGGTGCGATCGCGCCGTTTCTTGATCCCAAACCGAATTTTGATTTTGCTGACGGTGCCCACAGCCTGTCCATCAGCGGCCATAAATTTATCGGCTCGCCGATACCCTGCGGATTGGTGCTGGCGTTGAAGGAAAACGTCAACAGGATTGCTCGTTCGGTGGCCTACATAGGCAACCTGGACACCACAATCACCGGTTCCCGTAACGGCCTGACCCCGATGATTTTGTGGTACGCCATGAAGCAGCAGGGCAGGGAGGGGTTGGCTGCAAGGGTCAAGGAGTCCCTGAAGCTGGCGGCCTATGCGGTCGAAAAGCTTAGGGGTATCGGTGTCGATGCCTGGCGTAATAAGGATGCAATTACCGTTGTGATGCCGGAGGTGCCGGCGCCGGTTAAGGCCAAGTGGCAGCTGGCAACCGCTAACGGGATATCGCATATCATGCTGATGCCCTATCTCACCCAGGCGCATGTTGACGCCTTTACCGATGATATGGCACAGCATCTTGGGGCGAAGCCGCCCCTGGAAACAGAGGGAGTGGAACAATGAAGCAAATCAGCGTTATCTGCAAAAACGCCGATGACATGACCCGGATTACCGAATTACTGAGCGGCAAGGGCATTGATATCCGGGATTTGAATTTCCAGCAGTTGGCCGGCGATGCGGTGCTTAACCTGGTGGTGAATGATTTCGATCAGTGTTTGGCCCTGTTGGCCGGTGACGGCTACTCTGCGATTACCGACGATACCCTGCTGCTCAAGGTGGCCGACCAACCCGGCATGCTGGCGAAGATTTCACGTGATGTAACCGGCTTAGGTGTGGATATCCGGTCGCTGACCATTATGGATATCGGCGAAGGCGACAGCGTGATAGCGGTCAGTACCTCCGATAATGCCAAAGTCAGGGAAGCGTACGCTAGCCAGTTGATTAACTAGACCCTGTTGAAATTGACTTCAACGGCGGCTTTTTATCGCCCCGGGGTGGCGTAACATGACCAGGGTCTGGCGTAACTTAACCATTGACCCGTAGTAGTATAAGGAGGAGACGCGGTGAGTTTGGCATTGGTTATGAATGACAATTTTTTGGAGGTGCCGCCTGCGGTCGGGTTAAAGGCGACCTTTGCCATGGGTTGGGTGGAAATACTGTTTCGCTGTGTCGCCTATCGCGGCTTGAATGCCCAGCAGTTGTTTGCGGAAGCGGGAATAGAGGGCTATCGGACCTCACCGGCGGAAACACGATTCCCTGCGCATAAGTTTAAGCAGGTCTGGGAGCGGGCGGCCTATTTAACCGAAGATCCGGCCTTTGGCCTGAGCGCCGCGAATGTGGCGTTTCCCACCATGTATCATTCGCTGAGTGTGGCGATGTCTGCCAGCGCCACCCTGGAAGATGCCTTCGACCGGCTGGTCCGTTTTCACCGGATTATCGATACCCTGTCGATCAATACCTTTACCCAATGTCCCGGCGGCAGCAAGTTTACCTGGAGTCCGGTCCCGCAATATGAATCTGAAATCGGTGGGGAAGCGTTTATTGCGACGGTGGTTGCGCTTTGCCGCTGGTGCTACGGAGCGGATTTTGCTCCCGCCAGGGTGACCCTGGTGAAGGAGGAAATTGCTGCTGAGGCGTATCGGGAATTTTTCCGCGTACCGGTTGAATTCGGCGCCAGCGAAAACGCAATTTATATGGACCAGGAAACGTTGATGCGGCCGTTGGTGACGGCAAACCAGCAGCTGGCCGTCAGCAGTGAACGGTTATGCGCAGACTACCTGGCACACACGGATACCGAAGATATCGTAAACCAGGTTTACAACAAGCAACTGGAATATTTCTCCCGGCGGACCCTGTCGGAGGAGCTGATTGCGCAGGAGCTCAATATGAGTCTGCGCTCCTTGCAACGTAAGTTGCAGCAGGCCGGTACCTCCTTCGATGTATTGCTGCAGAGTGTGCGGCGTAACCTGGCGTTGCACTACATCAACGACCACCAGCTTTCGTTACAGCAGGTTGCGAGTATGCTCGGTTTCACCGATCCCAGTAATTTCGGCCGTGCCTTTAAGCGCTGGACCGGCCTTTCCCCCGGAGAATACCGGCAACCTTCAAAGGGCCCAACCTGAGCTGTATGGCATTGGCTTAACGATTTTAGTGCTCAGCGCCGGGACGTAACCGGCAATCCGGGCCTGCTGTTTGGCGGCGGCGGTCACGTCCGGGTTGTCGGGCGATTAGGCAGGCGAAAAACCAACGTCTTCCAGGGCCACGTCGCGGCCCAGCTTGAATGTTGCGGAAAACGTCATGACCGGTTCCTCCGTCGCGTTAAGGATCTCCACCTTGCCCTTGATGATGCGGCCCTCCCGGCTGGTGATGCCCGCCTTGGCGATAATTGTACCTGACCGGACCGCCTTCAGGTAATGGGAGTCCAGGTATATGGTGGCGAAGTGGGCGTTTTCCGGCAGGATAGTTTTGATGGCCATGACCATTGCCGTATCGGCCAGGCTGACAAGTGCGCCGCCGTGCATCAAGCCGGCGCCCTGTGCCAGTTTATACAGAAAAGGCATGCTCAGGGTGGCACGGCCGTCCTTTGCCTCAAGAATTTTCATACCCAGGAGTTTTTCAAAGGGGGAACAACTAATCCAGCTATCCAGTTGAATGGTGTGCGGGCCGGTGCCGGGGGGCGGCGTCTCGGGTGTAGGTTGATGATCCATAGTATGCTCGGTTCGCTTTGAGTTGGAATCGTTGGTAAAAAGGATATCCCTTCGCTGGTTAAATCTTACCCGAAATACGTCCGGCGTAAAGGCGTGGCGCCGGTATTCATACGGAAGTTTCCAATTGGCGCTCTGTGACTATGATATGGCGGAACATGACCATGCGCTTTAGCTACAATGTGCCGCTATCGGAATTTGTCAGGCGGCTCTTAACAGGTGGGCTCGCCGCCGGCGACATAAAAATGGAATTCGTAGCGTCGCCGAATTTTAAAAATTGACCGTCTTTCTACACGGGGAGCGTTTATGGTTTTGGAAGTGGATAGCCTTGGCATACTGAAGGACAGCCTGGCGATATTGGAAGAGTCATTTGCCGGAATGCCGGCTTTTGAGACTGAGGTTGATCTGGCCGGGATGCAGGAGGTGATAACCCAGGCTGCCGAGCGAATGAAGGATAACTATCCCTACGCCCACCCGCTGTACGCCGGCCAAATGCTCAAACCCCCGCATCCGGTGGCCCGTTTGGCCTATATGCTGGCCATGTGGGTGAACCCCAATAACCATGCGCTGGATGGCGGGCGGGCAAGCTCTGCCATGGAAAAGGAGGCAGTCGCTGATATCGCAGCCATGTTCGGCTGGACCGATCAGCATTTGGGCCACCTCACCAGCGGCGGAACCATGGCTAACCTGGAGGCGCTGTGGGTTGCCGGAAATCTGCATCCGGGTAAGCAGGTGGTGGCCTCCAAGCAGGCTCACTATACCCACTCCCGAATTACCGAAGTGCTCAAAATTCCCTTTCAGTCGGTGCCCGTTGATGAGCGGGCCAGGATGGATCTGGCGGCGCTGGAAGCATTACTTAAAACCGGTGAAGTCGGCACCGTGGTGGCTACATTGGGAACCACAGGCGTCGGTTCGGTTGATCCGTTGCCCGGCATTTTGGCGTTGCAGGAAAAATACGATTTCCGGATTCATATTGATGCGGCCTACGGCGGTTACTTCAAGCTGGCGGACAATCTCGGTGATGAAGCATTGGCGGCTTACGCAAATATGCATCGTGCGGACTCCATAGTCGTCGACCCGCATAAGTGTGGCCTGCAGCCCTACGGGTGCGGCTGCATCCTGTTCAAGGATCCCTCCGTGGGGGCAATTTACAACCACGATTCGCCCTATACCTATTTCAGTTCAGATGAGTTGCATCTGGGCGAGATCAGCCTGGAATGTTCGCGGGCCGGAGCGGGTGCTGTGGCGCTATGGACAACGCAGCGCCTGTTGCCGATGGAACGCGGCGGCACCTTTGCCCGGGATATTGAGAAATCACGGCAGGCTGCGGTAAAACTGTATCAGTTACTCGAAGCGGATAACGAAGAATTGTCGGTGTTTGCGCCTGAGCTGGATATTGTCGTCTGGGCGCCTAAGGCAGACCGGGCATCGGAAATCTCCGCCCTTTCGTTGCAGGCCTTCGACGATGCGGAGGCGCAGAACCTGCACCTGGCTGTGATGAGCCTGCCCGCCGGGTTATTAAAAAATTACTGGCCGGCGGTTGAATTTGACCAGGACATGGTGAGCTGCCTGCGTTCCTGCCTGATGAAGCCGGAGCACCTGGATTGGGTGGATCAGATTTGGCGTATTTATAAATCGGTGCGCTGATCGGTCAAGCAATAAAGATTGAGAATTCATTGTGTATTTGCCAGGGCAAGTATGCTTGAATAAAGGAAGGTTTGGCTGTTGGACATGGATTCGGTCAAGCCGGATAAGTAAGTTAGATAATACTAAAATCGGGAGAAGTGAAATGATAAACAATGATTTATCCAAACGATTTACCTTGAGTAGCTTGAGCCTCTGCGTCGCCGCGGGTTTTATGGGGCCGGTGGCCGCTCAAAGTGAAGACCAGACCTTGGAGGAGGTCATCACCATCGGTTCCAGGGTGGCGGGACGAACGGCAACTGAAGCGACAGTGCCCATCGATGTTATCCAGGCTGAGGCGCTGACCAAAAACGGCTTCACCGAGTTGGGCCAATCCCTGCAAACGACCGCCCCTTCCTTTAACTTTTCCCGCACCCAGATTTCCGACGGCGGAGACCTGTTCCGGCCTGCGACACTGCGGGGACTGCAGCCCGACCAAACGCTTCTGCTGATAAACGGTAAAAGACGCCATAATCAGGCAATTTTTCAGCCTGCCAGTACGGTAGGTGGCGGGGCCGCCGGAACCGATATGAACTCCATTCCGCTGACTGCCCTACAGGCGGTGGAAGTACTGAGGGATGGTGCGGCAGCACAGTACGGTTCCGATGCTATTGCCGGGGTCATTAACCTTAAGTTGAAAGATACTACCGACGAAACCACTGGTTTTGTGCAATGGGGACAAACTGAAGACGGTGATGGTGATACGGTAACTGCCGGCATCAATACGGGTTTTGAGTTGGGCAGTGATGGTGGTTTTATTAACTTAACCGTCGAATATCGGGACTTTGATTCGACCAACCGCGCCAAACCCGGGTGGTTCCAGGGCGATGCGGAAGGTGAGTTTGAAACCTTTTTCTATAATGCGGCATTGCCGGTCGGCAATGGTGAGTTTTACTCCTTCGGTGGTTATTCCGAGCGTACTGGGACCGGCTCTGGTTTTCGGCGTGGTGCGACCTCCGCTGCACAGAATATCCCGCAGGTATACCCTGATGGTTTCCTGCCGAGGATCGCTAATACTGCAGAGGACTATTCCTTCGCCTTTGGTTACCGTCAGGAGTTGACAGGCGATTGGACCATGGACGCATCCTTTGTTTATGGAGAAAACAGCTACGAATTTGATTCGGAAAATACGATTAACGCCTCTATTGCGGCTGAATACCTGCAGAACAATCCGGGGGCCAGCGACGCTGATATTGCAGCGAACGCCGGGCCTCGTGAGGGGTTTTCCGGTGGTCGCGGGTTTGATCAGCTCACCTTTAACCTGGATATTGCGGGCTCCGTAGAGTGGGGTGCAAACCCGCTTTATATCGCCTTCGGTGGGGAGCACCGCGATGAGTCGGCAGACAGTGAAGCCGGTATTCTTGCTTCCTATTCCTGTGGGTCAGTAGCGGGCGCAGCGACAATTCCGTCAGTGATAGACCCAAGTGAAACGGCTGGTTGCGGGTTCCAGGCATTTTCCGGTATTTCGCCGGAAGAGGTAGTCGATGTTAGCCGTGAGAGCTTTTCACTGTACGTTGATCTGGAAAGAAATATGGCGGATAACTGGTTATTGGGAGCCGCTACGCGCTACGAAGATTACGACGAATTTGGCAGCGAGCTAACGGGTAAAATTTCTACCCGCGTTGATTTCACCGATACCTTTTCCGTACGCGGTGCCGTGGCAACGGGCTTCCGGGCGCCGGCGCTGCAACAAAGTTCATTCCAGGCGTTTCAGACCAATATCAGTGATTCAGGTGTTCTTGAACGCTCATTTACAGCCGCCGCCGGCTCAGCATTCCCCTCAGCGGTGGGTGTGACTAACCTGGAGTTTGAAACTTCCACCAGCTATAGTCTGGGTTTCGTCTGGAATCCTACGGATAGTGTTACTGTCACGCTTGACGCTTATAAAGTTGAAATAGAGGACCGTATTGTACTCGGCGGGCTCGTTAACCGGGCTGCGGTTTCCGGTAATGCCGCCGCGATCGCTGTGTTGGATGATTTGGGCGTAAACGGAATCAGCTTCTTTTCCAACGCTGTGGATACCACCACCGAGGGTGTGGACTTGATCGTGACCTACGATACCGAGTTTGCTCAAGGCGATCTGAACGTCACCCTGGCTTTGAATATTAATGAAACTGAAATTGATAAGTTTAATGTGCCGCCGGGGTCGACTGAAGCAGTGGTTTTCCCCTCCGAAAACCGTACGTTTCTGACGGATGGCCAGCCGCAGGAGCGGGGCACACTGTCCTTTAACTGGAGCCGGGATACATTCGGTGCCTTATTGCGACTCAATTACTTCGGCGAGACTGAAGTTGATTTCTTCGCTCAAAACCACATTGGATTACCCGGATTCCTGTCTCCCACGGGCGACTTCCAGGATACCAGTGTGGTTGACCGCCAGCGACAGCACCGCCGTTCCGCTGCCGTCGGCCGCCGCCCGACCGACCGGGAAGGGAGCGTCGAGCGCCAGCGTGACGCCGAGCGGGGGCACCCCGGAGGCGCCGTAGCCGTCGAGGCTGGCCGCGAGGAACACCTCGGCACCGGCGCTCGCACCGGTCACCGTGACGGTGCTGCTCTCACCGGCCACCAGCGGCTCGATGGCGAGACCCAGGGGGGACGGCCCCGACCGACCGAAGACCGTGTAGACGCTACCGAGACCGCCGTTGCGCGATTCCAGGGCACCGACGGCCAGATCGCCGAGACCGTCACCATCGACGTCCCCCAGCAGAGCGACGCTGGCACCGAGCCGATCGTCGCTGGCGTTGCCGAGGAGACGGAAGCCGTTGGTGCCGTCGAGCGCCTCCAGGTCGTAGGTGTCGGCGTCACGCCAGGAGGGGTCACCGAGCACGACGTACAGCTCGCCACCGTTGAACACGCCGGTGTCGTTCGACGTGATCTGGGCTCCGATCAGCAGATCGCTCCGCCCGTCGCCGTCGACGTCCCGACCGCCGTCGACCGAGTCCCCCGTGTTCAGGTCTCCCTGGAGGACCAGCCCGTCGGGAGCGCCGATGGTGTCGAGAGCGACGGTCCCGCCAGCTCCGATACCGGGGCCCCCGAACAGCACGTAGGCGCGGGCGAGCGCCTGACCGCCGCCCGAGACCCCGATCAGCAGGTCGTCGGTACCGTCGTCATCGAGGTCGCCCGCGCTCGCGAGGCTGGAGGCGATGAAGGTCGACGACAGCGTCCCCTGGATCCGGAACCCCTGCGTACCGTCGAGGGTCGACATCTCGAGCTCGCCGGACGGCACGAGAGCCGGGTCGCCGAACACCACGTACACCTCACCGGCATTGGAGACTCCGTTCGGGTCGGCGTTGGTCGCGCCGACCGCCAGGTCGGCCACGCCGTCGCCGTCGACGTCGCCGAGCGCCGCCACGGTCGACCCCATCTGGTCGCCGGCGTCGATGCCACGCAACGCGAACCCGTTCGTGCCGTCCAGCTCCGTCAGGGTCAGCTCGCCGTCCGGCCCGATGTCGGCGCTGCTCGACACCAGGTAGGCGCTGCCGGGGGTGTCGAACGGGAACAGCGGCCCCTCGGCTCCGATCAGGATCTCGCGCACGCCGTCGCCGTCGATGTCGTCGAGCGCCGCCACCGCCGACCCGGAGACGTCGTCGGGCTGCTCGCCGCGGATGACGAACCCGTCGGCGGGGGTCAGGCCGAGCAGGTCGATCGTCCCGGAGGCGCCGACGTCGGGACCGCCGAAGACCACGTAGGTCTTGCCGGGGCTGTCGACCACGACCCAGCCGGGGGCGCCGAGCAGCAGATCGTCGAACCCGTCGCCGTCGAAGTCGCCCAGGAGATCGGTCGCCACCCCGAGGCGGTCCTCCGGCTCCGCTCCCTGCACCGCGAACCCGCGCTCGCCGTCGAGCCACGTGGCGATCGCGACCTGCCCCTCGGCGCCGATGCCGGCGCCGCCGAACAGGACGTAGAACTCGCCTGCCGCCTCGCGGCCCCGAGGATCCTCGATCGGAGCAGCGAGGCCGTAGTCGAGCGTCCCGTCACCGTCGACGTCTCCGACCGGTCCCACCGTCAGACCGAAGGTCTCGCCCTCGCTCTGGCCGCCGATCCGAAAGCCGATCTCACCCTCACCCACCTGGGTGGTAGTGACGATCGGCGGAAACGTCTGGGCGCCGACGAGCGGCGCCCCCGCCAGCGCGACGACGAGGGTCCATCCACGAGTGCGCATCGAGTCCCCCTCCGGGTCCGAGCCCGATCCATGGCCGTTTCGAGGTCCCAGAGTACTGCGCCGGAGGAAGGCGCCCAAAGGTCGAGGCCCGCCGTCTCGCGGCACGGTACACTGAGTCCGCTCCGGCCGGACGCCAGGGGGGCCACCGTGAAGCTCGTCATCCAGATTCCGTGCCTCAACGAGGAGTCGACCCTCCCCGCCACGCTCGCCGACCTGCCGCGTAGGCTGCCGGGTATCGACTCGATCGAGATCCTGGTGATCGACGATGGCAGCGACGACCGTACCGGCGAGGTGGCGCGCGAGCACGGAGCCGACCGGGTGGTCCGCCAGACCTCCCGCCAGGGGCTGGCGCGCGCCTTCGCCCGCGGACTGGAGGAGTCGCTGGCGATGGGGGCCGACGTCATCGTCCACACCGACGCCGACAACCAGTACCGCGGCGAGGACATCGCCCGGCTGGTCGCGCCGATCCTCGACGGATCGGCCGACATGGTGGTCGGCGACCGTCGGGTCGACACCGTCCCCGAGTTCTCGTGGCTCAAGAAGCGGCTCCAGCGCCTCGGCTCGCGCGTGGTGCGCCAGCTCGCCCACACCGACGTGGCCGACGCCACCTCCGGGTTCCGTGCCTACAGCCGCGCCGCGGCGATGCGGCTGACGGTCGTGACCGCCTTCACCTACACCCTCGAGACGCTGCTCCAGGCGGCCGACAAGCAGATCAGCGTGCAGAACGTCCCGGTGCGGACCAACCCGGCGACACGGGCCTCGCGGCTGTTCCGCAGCATGGGCGCCTACGTCCGGCGGTCGCTCGTCACCCTCGCTCGCATCTACGTGATGTACCAGCCGGCGCAGGTGTTCCTCGCCATCAGCGCCGGCCTTCTGGTGGTGGCGAGCGCGCTGTTCGCACGCTTCCTCTACTTCTACGTCACCCTGTTTCCCGAGCCGACCGGACACGTCCAGTCGCTGATCGTCGCCGGCGTGCTGACCGTGATCTCGGTGCTGGTCGCCGCCCTCGGCGTGCTCGCCGACCTGATCGCGATCAACCGACGGCTGCTCGAGGAGCTGCTGATCCACGGCCGGGCGCTGCGCTTCGATCGCCCGCCGGGCGATCCGTCGGACCGACCGGAGCCCTAGCGGGCGTCGAGGCCGAGCGCGGCGGCCAGCGCGAAGAAGACATCGGTGTTGTCCATCGTGCCGCCGAACTGCTCCGAGCCCGGACCGCCGGCGCTGAGCGGGACGTCCTCGGCGGTGTGCACCGCGGCCGAGTGATCGGCCGGCAGGTTGCGCTCCACCCGCACGCCGCCGGGGGCGCGCCTCGGGTCGCCGAAATGGCGGCCCTCGACCGCGACCGTCGGCGCCATCGGCCGGGTTCGTACCCGATGGTCCTCGAAGTGCTCCGGATGGTTGGCCCAGTGGATCGCGAGCGGGCGGTCGACGTCGACCCGATCGGGGAAGCCGTCGGCGTCGGCATCGACGTAGCTCGGGAAGCCCGCATCGCCGTAGGTGCGCACCGCATCCGGGCCCCGGTCGCCGGCGAGGGTGTCGACGGTGCCGCTGATCTGCAGACCGTGCGAATGATCGGCCGTCACCACGATCAGGGTGTCGTCGCCGTGGTCGGCCGCCCAGCGTCGGGCGACGCCGACGGCGCGGTCGAGCTCGATGGTGTCCCACACCGACCGCTCCCAGTCGAGGCCGTGCGCCGCCTTGTCGATCGAGGCCCCCTCCACCATCAGGACGAAGCCGCTCCGGTGACGACCGAGCACGGCGAGCGCCTGCTCGGTCATCTCGAACAGAGTGGGCTGGTCGTCGAACCGACCGAGCACCTCGGCGTCACGGTACACGGCGCGATCGAGGTAGACGTTCATGGTGGCATCGTGGAACAGCCCCACCAGCCGCTCGGCGTCGCCCGCGCGCAACAGCTCGGCACGCGTACCGACCGAGGTGTAGCCGGCGGCGAGGAGCTCGTCGAGCAGGTGGCGTCCGTCGCTGCGCACGCCGCCGACGAGCGCCGGGCGCAGCCAACGGGCGCCCCCCCCGAGGATCACCTCGGGGCGGTGGTCGACGAGCTGCGTGGCCAGCAGCTCGCGCTCCCCCCGGTACCGGGTGTGGCCGTACAGCGCCGCCGGCGTCGCGTCGACCACCTCGGCGGTGGTCACGATGCCGGTCGCCATGCCGCGCGCCCGACGCGCGATCTCGAACAGCGTCTCCACCCGCGGGTCGTCGTTCGGGTCCGGTGTGGCGTCGGGGTAGACGCCGAGGGCTCCGACCGCGCTCTTGTGGCCCGTCGTGTAGGCGGATGCGCTGTTGGCGGAGTCGGCGATGATCGAGTCGAGCCCGGCGGTCGTGACCGCGGCGTAGGTGCCGAGCTCGTCCATCTCCAGCATCGAGCGGTAGCGGCCGCCGTCGAGCCCGCGGGAGACGATGCGGGCGGCGGTCCGGAACGAGGTCCCCATGCCGTCGCCGATGAACAGCACGACGTTGCGAGCCCGACGCGGCTCGGGAGCGATCACGGTCCAGCGCACCGCCGTGGTGACCGGCGGCGCGCCCTCGACGGTCAGCCGTACCTGGAGCTCGTGGACGCCGGGCGTGTCGACGTGAGCACCGCGCACGCGGTGGACGGTCACGCCGCCGCCCGTCGGCTCCCCGCCCGGGTCGAGCGGCCGCCCGAACGGAGCGCCGTCGAGCTCGACCTGCCAGCTCGGGGTCCGACCGGCGAGGCCGCCCACCTCCACCGCCAGGTCGAAGCGCTGGCCGGCGAGCAGGCGCGCACCGTCGATCGGATACACGGTCTCCAGGGTCGGCGGGGCCGCCTCGGCGGCGACGGCGAGGGTGAGCCCGATCAGGACCAGGACGATCGGCACGGACGCTTCCTCCGTTCGCCCCGGACGGACAGTCGTCGGGGCCGACAGGAGGATAGCCGGGGCCGCGACCGGGGTGCCCGCTCTGGACGCGGCGGCCACCGGCCGCGTGCGAGCCTCGAGCGGCAGACACGTGCGGAAGGTCGTCCCTTCGCCGACGGTGCCCCACCTCGAGCCGCCCGCCGTGGCGCTCGACCGCGATGCGGTGCGACGGCGCCAACCCCTGCCCGGTGCCCACCTCCGTCTCCCTGGTGATGAGGAACGGCTCGAAGACGCGCTCCCGCAGCTCCTCGGGGAGACCGGAGCCATCGCCGGTGATCTCGACCTCGACGTGGTCGTCGCGCCGACGACTGCGGACGGCGCAGCGGCCGAGCGGGTCTCCCTCACCTCGGTGCTCGCCGATCGCCCGAGAGGCGCTCACGATCAGGTTCAGGATCACCTGCCGGACCTCCGAGGCGAGGCACTCGACGGTCGGGAGCTCCGGCGACCGCTCGAGCGTCCGCTCGGCGTGGTACTTCCATTCGTTGCCGGTGAAAGCGACCGTGCTGTCGAGCAGCGCGTCGAGGTCGGTGGCCCGCATCGCGTCGGGTCCCCGGATGCGAGTGCTCCTCCAGACTGCGAACGACCTTGCGGATCGCGTCTCCGCCGTGCGATCGCGGTCTCGATCAGACGCCGAAGGACACGTTCCCGTTCGTCCACGGGTCCGCGCAACAGCTCACCGGGCAGCAGAGCCGTGCGCTGCGAGAGCATGCGCTGGCGCCCGGCGAGGTCGATCCGTGCCGCCCGGCGGGCCCGATCGGCGACCGAGTCGTGCAACGTCACGAAGGTGGATCCGGCCAGGACGAGCAGCAACCCGAGGCCGACACGGCAGCGGCCCGCGACCCGCCGCACGAATCGCCGACTTCGAGCCTACGTCGAGTGCACGAAACGCCCCTGCGAGACGTCCGGGCCGCCGAGCCCGTTTCCGTCATCGGGCGATCGCACCGAGGGCTCGACCCGAACTCACCGAACTCGACGCAGTGCCTCGCGTCGACTGAGCGCACTCAGGTCGTCGCGGTGGCGGTCGACGAAGCCGACCACGAACTCCGGATCGGTCTTGGCGTACTCGCGCAACGCCCATCCGATCGCCTTGCGCAGGAAGAACTCGCGGCGCTCGATCGAAGGCCGGATGCAATCGGCCAGCAGTTCGACGTCGGTGTCGTCCTTCCGCCCGAGCTGACAGAGGATCGCCGAGCGACGGCACCAGACGTCACGGCCACCCGCCCAGGCCCGCATCCGGCGCGCCACCGGCCGGGGCGATGTCCCCAGCAGCTCGCCGAGGTGTCGGGTGGCGATCGGATCCACCAGGTCCCACCAGGCTCCGGTGACGATCAGGTGACGGTACAGGGCCAACGCCTCCGGTCGGCAGCGGTGCTCGCGGTAACGACGATCGCCGAGCAGCGCGATCGCCCCGTAGCGCTCCTCCCGGTAGCGGGCGCCGTCGTACAGCTCCCGCACGGCCATCTCCCAGGACGAGCGGCCGGGTAGCGGACGGGCGGAGAAGACGGAGCGACACAGTCGCCGTACCTCCGGCGCGGCGACGCCACGGAACGGCAGCTCCGATTTCATGTAGGCCTGCATCTGGGGAGCCCGCTCGGCGTCGGCGTGCTCCCGGAGCGCCGCCCGGACGGCCGCCACCAGCGCCGAGGCTGCGGTCCGGTCGGCCGCGCTCGCTGCGGATCGTGAAGCTCGTGTCATGAGCTCAGGATAGCGGGCGGGCGGTTCCACCTTGACAGTCGATCGCGACGGTCTTACACCACCGTGTCGCGGCTCCGATCCGCGGACCGTCCGCGTCCGCGCGACCGCTGTCGGCCATCTCGAGGGAGAGCTCCGATGAGCGCACCGCTCCAACTACCCGTCCTGTCCCTTCAGAATCTCGTGCTGTTCCCGGGCACGAACGTCAACGTGCGTGCCCCGCGCGCGCTCGTCGACCCGGTGCTCGAGGCGACGACCGAGGGCGGACGAGTGTTCGCGGTCCTCCAGCGCGAGCCCGACGAGGAGCTCAGCCCCGAGCAGCTCCACACCATCGGCACCGTAGCGCGCGTGACCCAGGTGCAACGCTCCGGAGGGACGGTCACCATGGCGCTGGCCGGGGAGGGCCGCGGCATGGCGGTCCGCTACACCCGCCGCGACGACCACCTGGAGGCGGCGCTGCGCGAGATCGAGGACGTCGAGCCGATCGACCCGACCGAGCCGGCCTTCGTCGCGATGTGCCAGGAGGTGCTGGAGCGCTCGTTGGAGCTCGCTCAGAAGCGCGGCATTCCCCGCCAGGTCGTCGAAGACGGGCTCGACGTCGGTGAGGACGCCGGCCTGCTGGCCGATCGGATCGGGGCCGTCCTGCCGGTCGAGCCCTCCGACAAGCAGGGGCTGCTGGAGACGATCTCGGTCGAGGAGAGGCTGCGCCGCGTGCTGCTGCACGTACAGCGGCAGATCAGCGTGGCCGACGCCCAGCAGGACATCCAGGAGCAGGTGCAGCGCGAGCTCGGCGATCGGCAGCGAGAGATGGCGCTGCGTGAGCAGCTCAAGGCGATCCAGCGCGAGCTCGGCGACGCCGACGCGAACGACGAGGTCGAGGAGCTGCAACGGAAGATCGAGGCGCTCGATCTCCCCGACGACGTCCGCAAGGAGGTCGATCGCGACCTCGCCCGGCTCTCCCGCCTCGGCCGAGAGTCGATGGACGCGCAGGTCCTTCGCACCTACCTGGAGACGGTGGCGGAGCTACCGTGGACCGAGCGGAGCGACTCCGAGCTCGACGTCGAGCGCGCCGAGCGCATCCTCGACGACGACCACTACGGCCTGCAGGACGTCAAGGACCGGGTGCTGGAGTACCTCTCGGTGCTACAGCTCCAGTCGCCCGACGGCAAGCCGCAGCGCTCGAAGGGTCCGATCCTCCTGTTCACCGGCCCGCCCGGCGTCGGCAAGACGTCGATCGCCAAGTCGATCGCGCACGCGCTGGGACGCGAGTACGTCCGCATGGCGCTCGGTGGAGTGCGCGACGAGGCCGACATCCGCGGCCACCGGCGCACCTACGTCGGCGCGATGCCCGGACGGATCGTCCAGGCCCTGCGCAAGGCGGGGAAAAAGAACCCGGTGATCCTGCTCGACGAGGTCGACAAGCTCGCGAACTCGTTCCAGGGCGACCCGGCGAGCGCCCTGCTGGAGGTGCTCGACCCGGCGCAGAACCACGCCTTCGTCGACCACTACCTGGGCGTGCCGTTCGACCTGTCCGAGGTGCTGTTCGTCGCGACGGCGAACTTCATCGAGAGCATCCCCGCACCGCTGCGCGACCGCCTGGAGGTGGTCGAGTTCAGCGGCTACACGGAGGCCGAGAAGCTCGAGATCGCGCGCCGTTACCTGATCGGCCGCCAGCGCGACGAGAACGGCCTGCGCGAGGATCAGCTGGAGGTGACCGACGCGGCGCTCGCCCGCGTGATCGCCGAGCACACGCGCGAGTCGGGCGTCCGCCAGCTGGAGCGACGCCTCGGCAAGCTCGCACGCAAGGTGGCGCGCATCGTCGCCGGCGGCCAGCGGAGCGAGGTGAAGATCGACGCCGAGGATCTCACGGACCTGCTCGGTCGTCCCCGGGTGCGACCGGAGAGGGCGGCCGAGAACGACCAGGTCGGAGTGGCGACCGGCATGTACTACACGCCGGTCGGCGGCGACATCATGTTCGTCGAGGCCACCACCATGCCCGGCAAGGGCCAGCTCACGCTCACCGGGCAGCTCGGCGAGGTGATGCAGGAATCGGCGCGCGCCGCCTGGAGCTACGCGCGGACGCATGCCGATGCGCTCGGCATCGACGCGGAGCGCTTCGAAGGGGACGTGCACCTGCACGCCCCGGCCGGTGCCATCCCGAAGGAAGGCCCGTCGGCCGGCGTGACCCTCGCTACCGCCTTGGTGTCGGTCCTCTCGGACGGCCCGGCCCGGAGCGACGTCGCGATGACCGGAGAGATCACGCTCACCGGACGCGTCCTGCCGATCGGCGGGGTGAAGGAGAAGGTGCTCGGTGCGGTGCGCGCGGGCATCCGGGCGGTCATCCTGCCACGCGCGAACGAGGGCGACCTGGACGACGTGCCGGCGTCGGTCCTCGACGGGCTCGAGGTCCACCTGGTCGATCATCTCGACGAGGTGTTCCGCATCGCCATCGACCGGCGCGATCCGGAGCCGGTGGTGAACGGGCCGATCGACGCCGCGGCCTGAGCCGCGGCGTCGCCGAACGAAGAACGAGCGTCCACCGGATTCTTCGCGGAGTGGACGCTCGTCACACGCAGCTGGTTGGGAGTTTTTCGAGCTCACCCGGAAACTGAGCCGGATGGGCTCTCGCGAGAATCGCCGAACCTGCACGGCTCGCGATCGGGCGCCAGGTCGGGCTAGCTCAGCGCGATCCCGCCTGGCCGGTCGAAATGCCCGGCGCACGATCCTCGTCGACGAAAGCCGATACAATCGGAGCGCGATGCGTTCCCTCCGCGATCGACTCCTCGTGCGGACGGAGCTTTCTGCCTTGCAGGCTCCGTGTCGCTCCCGCTCGGAGGAAGACGCGGCGATGGGATCGTCCCACGACTCGACGCGGCATAGGTTCCTCCCCGTTTCAGCTCTCGTTCGAGCGCCCCCCCACGGAGCACTCACGTCTGAATGTACGCTCCGGGGACACGGTTGCCAACCCGAAATCAGTAGTACGCGGAATCTCCCGTCGCTCCGGCCAGTCCGGCCAGGGCGATCGCGACGACGACGGGCAGTACCACGCCGAGCAGGGCGACGGTCAGTCGCAGAGCGGGCGAACGGGACTCCCACCAGCCGAGACAGCCGACCGTCAGGCCGGCAGGAGCGACGGTCAGCAGCAGGGCGCTCGTGACCGGGAGCTCTGCGTAGTGGTGACCCTGAAGCCACAGACTGCCGAGCAACAGCGCGAGCGCGGGGATGGAGCTGGTCGCCCACAGCTCGAATCGCCAACGCAGCAGCAGCACCCAGGCCGCTCCCGACGCCGCTGCGACGGCGCCCGCGAGCTGGGCGAGCTTCGCACTGCTCGCGAGGCCGAGCGCGACGGCGCCCCCGGCGGCGACGATGGCCGCCGCGCCGCCGCTGCTGCCGCTCGGCGAGAGGCTGGTGTCGTAAGGATTGTTGGTTGCTCCGTGAACGGCGTTGTCCATCTCGCCGCCCAGGGTCAACTCGGACGTGTTGGTCTTGCCCAGAACGATGGCCCCGGCCCGGCGCAGACGCGCCACCACCGGGGCGTCTTCCTCGGGAACGAAACGCCGGCGGCCGGTGGTGCCCCAAGTGGTCACGATCCCTGCCGTGTCGAGGGAGTCTTTGATGGTCACGGGCAGACCGTGGAGGGGTCCCAGGTGCGCACCCCTGGCCAGGGCCCGGTCAGCCTCTTTGGCGTCCCTGAAGGCACGCTCTTCTGCCAGTTGCACCACGGCGTTGAGCACTGGATTGATCGCCTTGATGCGAGCGAGATGCGCCGCTACGGCATCGGTTGCAGAGACCTGGCGCGTCCGGATGGCTTTGACCAAGGCGGTCGCCGATCCGAACAGAAGGTCGTCCCTGTCGCTCATCCGCGGGTCCTAAGGCGCTTGCTTCATGTGCTCGGCAGAGGGGCGGCCTGCGGTCTGTCCGCGACTGTCATGTCCCGGCCCAGGCGGCGGTGAATCTTGCCGGACAGGGCCGCGAGGCCCAAGGCGGCCAAGCCGCTGACGAGGAAAACGGCCGGCAGCTCGAAGAACCGGAGAAGGACGGAGAAGACACCCGGTGGCGCGATCTCGGCGACGTCTCGGTAGGCCGAATAGACCGCGGTCATCTCCGGACGCTCCCTTGGTTTCACCGCGAGCATGAAGAGCATGTTGCCGCCCGCATCGACGGCGATCATGCCCAGTGCCGCGGAGACCAGGAGACAGGCGCTGATCCAGGGCACGTCCCAGGCCACGATCACCCCGAGTGTGAGAAGACCCCCGGCGGCGTAGCCCAGCATGAAGACCTTGCGGATCCCATTGCGCCGCACCAGGCGGCTGAGGGCCGGCATGAGAAACAGGAGAGCCGTGCTGCAGGACACGATGGCACCGCCGGCCACCTCGCCCAGCCCGGCCTCCACCGCGTAGATCGGCACGTAGATGAAATACACGACCCACCAGACGTTGCGGCCGGTGGAGAGGATCCAGGCGAGCGTCAGGCGCGGCTGGGCGAAGTAGCGCGGCACGTAGCGCAGCGGCGAAGGCGTCGGGCCGGCAATCTGTTTGACGGCCGTATTGTCGGTGATGCGCAGGAACCAGAAGTAGGCCAGCGCCGCGATGGCCACGATCGCGCTCACGGCAAAGGGCGTCAGCGGATCGACCGCCTCGGCCAGATAGACACCGAGAAACGGGCCGGCGGTCCACGCGCTCGCCGAATAGAAGAGGCGCATCGGCTCGGACCGGCCGAAGTCTTTGCGCGCCACGTAGTCCATGATGTAGAGGCTGAGACAGATCGCCATGATGGCGATCGCGACGGCCCGCAGGACCATGCCGGCGAAGAAGCTGGTGAGCGACTCCCCGGCGAGAAGCAGCGAAGCTGCGATCAGCAACAGGGGGCCGGAAGAATAGACCCAGCGCCGTGCTGTCAAGCGAACCACCCAAGGCACGGCCAGCCCGGCGATCAGGGCGATCAGGCTCACCACGAAGAAAATCGTACTCACGCCTTGGGCATTGCCGATGAGCTTCAAGGCCTGCAGGGGCAGAACCGTCGCGAGAATCGCCCGTGATAGCGATTCCAGGGCGTAGAGCGCGGCGAAGCCTTCGGCGCCCGGGGATGTCAGGCGCATCAAGAAAGGCGGCGGACGCACGGGCATGGCGCCTCCACGGGGACGATCTTCGGTGTGCCATCAAGAGGCTAAGCCAGCGAAGTCAGCTGGGGCAGCGAATTGGTTGAATGGATGGGATCGGCTTTTTCGATCGTGCGCGTGCCGCCCTGGGAAGGCCGAACTCATCGATACCAGCCTCCATTTTTTTGGTAGGTGCGGTAATGCGGCCGGCCTGATCTTGGTTGCTTGACCGGCGATCCCATAACCAAAGGGAACGACAGCGATGAAACATGGATATTTCCAAATTCTCTGATTTGCCGCCACTTGGCCTTCACCGATGCCGGCCAATGCGACTGGGCGGTCGAGGAGGTGAAGAGCGAGGCGGACTTGGCGGCGCTCGCGCGGATCTACCACGGCAACCCCCACTTCGCTGGGCGTGGCGGCGATCTGGGTTACCTCATGCGGCGGTCCCGGGTGCTGGGCTTCGAGCCCGAGATCTTCGATCTTCCGGCCGGCCGCTTGCGCCGGGTCGATCGCGGCGATGCGTGCCACCTGATCTGGATCGCCGAGCGGCTCACCCAGACCCCGCCGTTGTTCGAGGATATCAAGGACCGCTTGCGGCGTCGGCTGGAGCGGCGCCGGGAAGCGGATCTTCTGCAGGCGGTGCTGGCGCGGGCGCGCCAGACGATCCAGGTCGAGCGTCGTGGCCTGCCCTGAGCGCCATCGCCACATGGCGTCATGACCTGTGAAGAGCTTGACCGGCGGGCTCTCTCGCTTAGGCTGTGGACGCGGGGCTCCCCCGTCGAGACCCAAAGCTATTGGGGCTGACGATGACTCGGAAGATCGTGCTCTTTGTGGTGCTTTGTGGCGCGATGGTCACGAGCGGCTGCAGCACGCCGCCCTATCCGCCCGAGCGCGCCGCCGAGACGGGATACGCGCGCCCGGCGGCGGATTCCTCGCCGCCGACCCGGGCCGACGGGCCGGAGGCCGAAGACCCCGAGATCGTGGGCTTGGAGGATGACGATTTCGGCTTGGGCGATCTCGTCGCCAAGGAGGAACAGCTCGATGATCCGCTCGAGGGGCTCAATCGGGCGGTCTTCGCGTTCAACGATGTGACCGACAGATTCGTCCTGGGGCCGATCGCGCGTTCTTACGGTTTCATCGTCCCGGACCTGGCCAAGGACGCGCTCCAGCGCGCTTACCTGAACCTGCGCGCGCCGGCCCGCTTCGCCAACGACCTGCTGCAAGGCGAGGTGAGCGACGCGGGCGCCACCGGCGGCCGTTTTCTGATCAACTCCACCCTTGGCTTGGCCGGTCTGTTCGATCCGGCGGAGTCCTTTGACCTGGAGCATCATGTTTCCGACTTCGGCCAGACTCTGCACAGCTATGGTGTGGGAGACGGCCCCTACCTGGTCCTGCCCCTGTTCGGCCCCAGCACGGCGCGCGATGGCCTGGGCCTCGCCGTCGACCGGCTGCTGCTGGATCCCTTGGCCTACCTGCTGCCGCTGGAGTACCGCTTTGCCATCGGCGCCGGCGAGGCCGTGGTGACGCGCGAGGCCTTCGACCAGGTGATTGAGGATCTGCGCGAGAATGCCATCGATCCCTACGCCTCGCTGCGCGCCATCTACGCGCAGAATCGGGCACGGCAGCTCGATCCGACC
This sequence comes from Alatinidae sp. Z8VKAUB7J3, assembly GCA_010016025.2. NCBI lineage: Eukaryota > Metazoa > Cnidaria > Cubozoa > Carybdeida > Alatinidae > Alatinidae sp. Z8VKAUB7J3. Next base: position 34,696,990 of record JAAAKM020000498.1, read on the forward strand.
CTGCGCGGCCGGAGCCGGGACGGCGAGCGCTAGAGGCTCTTGGATTGGACGACACCAGCCCGCGCCGCCGCTCCGCTTGACAGGGATCGGAATCGTTCTAAATTGCGCCGCGTTTCTGGGCGACTTCTTGAGGACTCTAGTCGGATCACATGGTTGCGATATCCCTGCCCGACGGCAGCGTGCGCGCGTTCGACGGGCCCGTGACCGGCTTGGAGGTGGCCGCGGCGATCGGCCCGCGGCTGGCCAAGGATGCCTTGGCGGTCAAGGTCGATGGCGCGCTGAAGGATTTGTCCCTCCCCATCGAGCGCGACGCGGCGCTCGAGATTGTCACCCGCGGACATGCCGATGCGCTGGAACTGCTGCGCCATGACTGTGCCCACGTCTTGGCCGAGGCGGTCCAGGAGCTCTATCCCGGCACCCAGGTGACCTTCGGCCCGGCGATCGAGAACGGCTTCTACTACGACTTCGCCCGCGCGGAGCCCTTCACGCCAGACGATCTGGCGACCATTGAGGCGCGCATGCGCGAGATCGTCGCCCGCGACGAGACCATCGAGCGCGAGGTCTGGGATCGCGGCGAGGCCATCGCCCACTTTCGGGCGCTCGGCGAGCTCTACAAGGCCGAACACATCGAAAGCCTGCCGCCCGACGAGGAGATCTCCATCTACCGGCAGGGCAACTGGCTCGACCTCTGTCTCGGGCCCCATCTGCCCTCGACCGGCAAGCTGGGGCTGGCCTTCAAGCTGATGCGGGTGTCGGGGGCTTACTGGCGCGGTGATGCCAAGAACGACCAGCTGCAGCGGATCTACGGCACCTGCTGGGAGACCGAGAAGCAGCTCAAGGCTCACCTCACGCAGCTCGAGGAGGCCGAAAAGCGCGATCATCGCCGGCTCGGCCGCGAGATGGACCTGTTCCATCTCCAGGAGGAAGCGACCGGCTCGGTCTTCTGGCACCCCAAGGGCTGGACCCTCTATCGTATCGCCGAGGACTACATGCGCCGACGCCTGGACGACGGCGGCTACCTGGAGGTCAAGACGCCGCAGCTGATCGACCGCTCGCTGTGGGAGGCCTCGGGGCACTGGGATAAGTTCCGTGAGAACATGTTCATCGCCGAGTCCGAGGACCGGGTGCTGGCGGTCAAGCCGATGAACTGCCCGGGCCACGTGCAGATTTTCAAGCAGGGCCTGACCAGCTATCGCGACCTGCCGCTGCGCATGGCCGAGTTCGGCGCGTGTCACCGCAACGAGCCGTCGGGGGCCATGCATGGGCTGATGCGGGTGCGCGCCTTCACCCAGGACGATGCCCATATCTTCTGCACCGAGGCCCAGATCAACAGCGAGACCGTCGTCTTCTGCGAGCTGCTGCTGAGCATTTACCGGGATTTCGGTTTCGAGGAGATCCGCGTCAAGCTGGCCGACCGGCCGCCGGTGCGGGCCGGCAGCGACGAGACCTGGGACCGCGCCGAGGCGGCCTTGATCGAGGCGGTCAAGGCGGCCGGGCTGGACTACGTCATGAACCCGGGCGAGGGCGCCTTTTACGGCCCCAAGCTGGAGTTCGTGCTCAAGGACGCGGTCGGCCGGGATTGGCAGCTCGGCACCCATCAGGTCGACTTCGTGCTGCCCGAGCGCCTGGACGCCAGCTACATCGGCGAGGACGGCGCCAAGCATCGGCCGGTCATGCTGCACCGCGCGATCCTCGGCTCCTTCGAGCGCTTTCTGGCGATCTTGATCGAGCACTACGCCGGGCGCTTCCCGCTCTGGCTCTCGCCGGTCCAGGTGGTGGTCGCGACCATCACCTCCGATGCCGACGGCTATGCCGGCGAGGTGGCCGCGGCATTGGCCGCGTCCGGCCTGCGGGTCGAGCAGGACCTGCGCAATGAAAAGATCAACTACAAGGTGCGCGAGCACTCCCTCGCCAAGGTGCCGGTGATCGCCGTGGTCGGCCGGCGCGAGGCGGAGGAGCAGACCGTGGCCCTGCGGCGTCTCGGCGGCAAGCAGCAGCAAGTGCTTGCGCTTCGCGACGCAACCTCTAGACTTCAGGATGAGGCAAAGGCTCCGGATCAGGGCTAGCTTCGGGTCGGGTTGCTATCCGGTGGCGGGGGATCTGCGCCGGGCAGCCGCTCTTTGTGAGCAAACTGTCTTTCAACAAAAGGAGATGCGTCCATAGCAAGACCACCATTCGATCCTCAGCCGTCGCGCGAAGGTCCGCGCGTCAACGAGGAGATTTCCGTCGCGCAGGTGAGACTGATCGCCGCCGATGGTGAGCAGGTCGGCGTCGTTTCGATACAGGAAGCGCTTGAGCGCGCGGTCGAGGAGGGTCTCGACCTGGTCGAGATCGCGCCCAATTCATCGCCCCCCGTGTGCAAGGTGCTGGACTACGGCAAGTACAAGTACGAAGCCCAGAAACGCAAGAACGAGGCGCGCAAAAAGCAGAAGACCATCGAGGTCAAGGAGATCAAGATGCGTCCCAACATCGATGTCCACGACTACGATGTGAAGATGCGCTCGATCCACCGTTTTCTCGACGAAGGCGACAAGGTCAAGGTGACCATGCGGTTCCGTGGCCGCGAGATGGCGCACCAAGGGCTCGGCATGCAGGTGCTGCACCGGGTCCGTGACGACCTTGTGGAGCTGGCCAAGGTGGAGCAGCTGCCCAAGATGGAAGGCCGCCAGATGATCATGGTGATCGCGCCCAAGTAGCGCCTGGCCGGCTGACGGCGACACGTTGGCCGCGCCCCGGCGTGGCCTTCGACCGCCGTGATCCTAGGCGAGATCTGAAACCGAGATCTGAAACAACGGGATCGGGAATTCGATGTTGCCTGCGGGCCGCGCCGGACTATGATGGCCGCCGCTCGCCCCTGTGGCGGAATTGGTAGACGCGCCAGACTCAAAATCTGGTTCCCGCAAGGGAGTGTCCGTTCGAGTCGGACCGGGGGCACCAAATACAATCAACGGCTTAGCTGGTCTTGGTGCCAGCGGACAAATCCGTCGATTGTATTTGGGGACCACATGGGGACCACGGTGTGGTACAATGGCTCCCGTGGCGCAGCAGCTGACAGCACCGAAACAGCCGATCCTCGACCGGTCTCGCAACCCGGCCGCCGAACGCATGCGCCGTCTCCGAGAACGGCGACGATGCGGGCTACGTGTGGTCCCGGTGGAGATCTCCGAGGACACCCTTGAGGCCCTCGTCGCGTCGGGCCGGATAACTGGGTCCGAAGCCCTGGACCCGATCAAGCTGTCCGAAGCCCTTGGATATCTGCTCGACGGGACCGCTCTCGAGAAAAGTTAGTGACGCGTCACGGTTCCCCCGAATCCGGGTGTAAAATGTCTCGCATGGCACAGAACCAACCATTGCTTGCGAGAGATCCGGACGATGCGGACCGACCAACACTGCCCGAGTGAACCGAGTTTCCTGAACCCGCCGCCGGCTCTCTCCTGCGTCTCGCTGTTCTGCGCCACATTCCAGCATCGCCTAGCCGGCGGCGGTCCCCACCCCACCCAGCACATACCCGCTCATCGCCCCTCGGCGGTCGAGCGCGTGACCGCTTGAGAGGAACGATCATCATGGACCGACGACTCATCGACCTGGAAATGCGCGGCTACGAGGAAGAACTCCACCGCCGGAACGCGACCCTCGATATCCCGCAGGCTGACCGCATGAGGTACTGGCTCGCCGGGTGGCGTCAGACCTACGCGATTGCCTTCGAGGCAGAGCTGAGCGGCCCCGAGCTGACCGAGCGGCAGGAACTGATCTCGGAACGGTTGTAGTTAAATCGGTTTCAAAACCGTTATAAGTACATATCCGATTATAAATTATATATATATATATATGCTACGGTCTGTCTGTCTGTCAACGGTAGGAAGACCAAAGTCATGGTTGTTTTGAAGTCAGGGTCCCACCTATATGTCATCTACAACGTGGCGCTACAATCATAGATCAAGTCAACTCTTTCAACTACCTGGGAGCGATAATAACACCTGGTGCTCATTGCAAAAGAGAAATTTGAAAGAGAACTAGAATTAGCTAGGATGCATTCTAAAACCTAAGACACATTTTCAAAGATGTAAAACTTGTAATTACTATTAAAATCTGTTTGTCCAAGGCCTTTATCTGGTCAATTCTTATGTCTGGCTGCAAATCCTGGATGTTCATAGCAGAAACACAGTGGAACATAGTGGCAGAAGAAATGTGGTCTTACTGCTACATTTTACAGGTGTCATATGTATCAAGTTACAAACGTAGAAGTTCTCGGACAGGTTGGAATGGAGTGTCAATCCAGCAGCAACAACTCAAATTCCTTGGCCATTCAACACAGCAACAGGCCGTGGAAGGTCTAAGCCTAATGAGAAAATTTGAAGGCAAACGTGCTGGGGTGAGAAGCAAAAAAGGTATTCCACAATTTTGTGGAAGACCCCACTGTAAAATAGACCTGGAAAAATGGAAGAAATTGACCATTGCTACAAAAATTTGTTTGCTAAATGCAGGACTAATGCAATGGCACATATTAGAAGAAGAAACCGTATACATATGTGATTGTATTTTTCTGACACCCATCAGAGGTTCCTATCTCCCCCCCTCCCCCCTTGATGCTATTTAAAAGTGGATTAGAAAGATTTTGATGCACACCCAAGCATCCATGATGTTATTGTTCGAAGTTAGCACATTTTTATTTGCCACTATATATTTTTTCTTCTTTGGGATCGCTATGAATTTTGTTATAGTAGTTCCGTAAGCACACTCACTTTCCTTCCATTTCAAAGGTTCCGCCTTGTTTAGACCACTATTTCTCAAAGGTATTCCTATAATCATGCAAACAAATTATTAACACAACACCGAGATTTATGATCTTCTTCTCTTGTGTCTAGTCATGTTTTACTTTTACAAGTTGTTAAAGTTGTTTATGAACTTGCCATGGGAAAATAAAATTTTGTTCTTGTTATAGTTATTTCATAAATGACCAAGATAAATGGTGATAAAACCTTTTAAAAGAGATTTTTGAATTATTAGAAAAATCGTAGTGAGTGTCTAAGGAACATAAGGTGATTATGATCACAGTCACTCCCTAGTGAGATCAAATTTCTCCCAGAGTAATAACAAAATTACGCTTCCCTGTATCTTTCATCTTGTTATCAACATCCTTGGTTACAGTTATTGGTTATAGGTATATACTTGGTTAATACCAGTTTATTGCATTTTATGTTCAATGATATATTTGTAGCTTAGCCTATGCTCCATTCCTCCTTATGCTTTTGGTTACTTTGTTACTGAAATTTGTTAAACACTCAGACGTTTTGGATTCCTTGAAAGCTCATTCAAATTTCATGTTCAGCATTTACTTTTAATTCCCTTACAATAGTTTTGGCTTTGTGGTGCATGCATTTTGGTTACAAAGACAAGATTGTCAAAGTTTGACCTAGACAGTGTAAAAAGGTCACACAAAGGATGAGCTTAGAGTAACGTTTACGAGTTCAAGAGCAAAAATCACTAATTCAAGTGAAGAATCAGTATTTTTATTTGATATACTTTGCATTTTTAGCATTTAGGTGAATTAGATCATTTTTACACAACTGCAGATTAGATAAATCTTGAAATAACTGGGAAAGATATACATATAGAAAACTTTAAAGTAATAGAATATGCCACATTACAGTGTCAGGCTTGAAATTTGAAAATTTTCAATCTCCTGTATTAAGGTCTGATTTTCTCAGATCACCTTAAGCCAGTAGCCGAGATTGACTCTATCTAGCTTAATAATATTCACCCACAGTCCAAATGTAGGCCTAAAGGGTGCATTAAAAATCATGTAAGGTCATTTATTATTAATAAGTTGTTTGTTGAAGTTCAGAACTTACATAGGTTATTGCAGTATTTTCAATTAAAGAACACAGATGTAGGAGCAGAATGTGAAATTGACACAGCTTATAAATTATGTAATAGAAAAACATGAATTTTACCAGACTATTTGTTCTTGTTTTTAGTGGAGTGGAGTCCGATATGAGTGAGTCTGCTGGAAGCCCTGTAAAGGAAGATGAAATTCTGAAGGCACAAGCATTTGAAAAATTGAGACTGGAGTTAGAAAGAGCCCAGTTTGTAAGTATAGGAGATGAGTTCTTTGAAAATTTATTTTGCATAACTATTCACAGTTAGAGAAAATTGGATTAGCAGTAATTTGGTGGGTAGACTCAGTGGGTTAAACCTGTTCATTTTAGCGAAAAATTTTATACGTTTGCAAATTTTCTAAGGGGTTTTATATGAGTACTTTCATATTCTATGTTCATGTTGTTTAATTGCTGTAATTACATTTGCTTTTTTTAATTTTAGCCTATATTTTAAAAAATACTATTCAGAGTAGTGTATTAGCTTCTGTAATGTTTGTTCTATGCGGCTTTAAAATTCCAAGAAAGTAAAGTTTATAATTTTGCAATTTTTTAAGTCAACCAGTTATCATTGAAGTTTGTTGCCTGTCAGTGTATATGGAATATGGGATATATAAAAATGCTAGAGATGGTGTTAAAATATCATCCAAAGCAGTGACAAAGACAAAACTATTTTAGAAACCTACATCACTTATACATATATAAAGCTCTTTTTGTTGTTTTTCTATATGGTGGTACATTCCTAGTAATCATTTACATTTAGGCATACTGTGATGGATACTATTTTTACCTCCCACCTTTATAAAAGTGCAAGATAAGATCATTCCATCTTGTTATTAATCATAATTGACTTGGCTGTACAGATAAGTAATTTAAAAGCTGTTCATTGTCTATTTGCTGTTGCTTATGATTCTACCAGTTGCAGGTAGGCCTAAATGTAAATCAACAAAAGTAAAATATTTCTGTATAACTATAAATGAATAAATAAATAAATAAATAAATAAATAAATGAATGAATAAATAAAAAAATAAATAAAAAAGTAAATAAGTAAATAAATAAATGAATGAATGAATGAATGAATAAATAAGTAAATAAATAAATAAATGAATGAATAAATAAATAAATAAATAAATAAATAAATAAACAAATAAATAGATGCAAATATACATCATCATATCATCAATCGACCATTATTTCACTTATCTTTAATATGTCACTAGAGTTCTTTTATTATTTAAAATGGAAAGAAGTGGATAAAACACAAGTTAGAAATTAATAATGGGTATTGATTATTAGTTATGCCTGGATGCCAGTTTAAATTTTCTTTAACTACCTAACTAACACACATGCTGTTTTCGTAACTATACTTAAGCACTTTAAACTTGCCTGCATCTTGTCATAAATCTAAGCATGCTTTTACTTTATTCATCCTTTATGCATTTATCAGTACTTCAGAATACATTATCCATAGGCAAACATAGAGGCTGATAAATAGATATTTTGGCTGCCTCAAAGTCGCATGCACTTCTAGGAGGAGTTTCGGCTACAAAGGGTTACTGATGCATTAAATCAATGTTTCTTATTATCCCTTTGTTATTTATCTTTCCAATTTTGATAGTGATGGTCACTATTGATTTTTACATTTTGTAGTGTCCGGCTCAGCCATTGGTAGCTTACTCCGCTAGCGTTATCATAGCGTAGTGCAAGCATAGTGTATTGTAGCATAGCGTATTGTAGTGTAGCATATTGTAGTGATAATAATCTGAATAAGATACAAACATAAACGGAATTTTACAATCAAAATAGCTGAAGTAAGTTATATATAATGAAAGGGAGGTCTAAACGATGAGAACTATTGAAAATCATTCGCTTACCAATTTGGAGTCTCTCGGCAATAATCTTCCGTCCAGCACACGCCGGGATCACCCTAAACTAATCTACATAATCATAAAACACCTACTTTAACTAGAACATGAAGGACCAGTAGGTCACGTGTCCTCACTGCCACGGCCTGCAGTGACATATATTATCAAGAAAACAAACTGACAAACTATGATGCCAAGGAGGAAGCTACAACTTTGGCAATGTTTCACCTTTTCCTCAAGACTTCATCAGATCTTTGTACACTGGAGGCAAAACACTAATCACTAAATGCCAATAAGAGCTGGCATTTCCCCTTTTTGGGGCATGAAAACAGATACAACATGCTACTCAGGTGGTACGTAGCCCACAAAGTAGCTCCAAGCCAGTTATTTCCTGGCACCATTAATGTTCCCATGGCATGAAGTCCCCTTATAAAAAAATGATTTTTCGGGTTATATCTATTGATGTTAAAAAGAGATTTTGAATCTGAACTGTTATTTAATACTTTTCCTCGTGTTGTTTGTATTTCCCTATAATTTTCTTTCAGCACCATCTTTTCCTCCCTTTGTCAGTCCTCCTTCTACAATTTTAAATCTTTGCATTGCAATTTTGATAATATCCTGTAGTATTCATGTTCTTGTGCCATTCTCTTCACTTCAATATCGCAACCATAATTGCTTTCTAGTTACAAGGAGACTGATAAGTTTCAGCCATAGTTAATCTGTTTTTAACTTGTTATAACAGGAACTGCGAAAAAGAGATGAAGAATGTTTCAAACTCAGCAAGGTTCGGGATAACTTAGAGGGTGAAGTAGAAGAACTCACTGCCAGTTTGTTTCAGGTAAAGTGACCTTACTATCAGATACAAAATCAATTGAGGTGATACTTGAATTCCTAAATGTTCCTCCTTCACATCCCCTTTGGCTCAGTAGGACCTAAATTTATTGAATTTTTAATTTACTACCAAATTTACCAACCAATTGACCACCAGATTTAAATTTAACTAAAGATCTGTGTATGATTTAAGTAAATGCTACACACACCTATATATTTTCAATAAAAATCCCTACCAAATATCAGTATGTAAAAGGCAACTGGAAATTCTGTCTGCTTAAGCCACAAGTTGAAATGCAAGTTTTCAAAAAGCTCATGTATGAAGAGGAGAGTTTTGTATACACCACTTAACCTAAAGCCGTGATGGCTTAAGTTATGTGATGACAACAACATTTTCAACACAGTATTTTCAACAAGTTGCTTAAAATGTTTTAATGCATATGGAGCCATCACCTATAAAATGTTTCCCATGGGTACATGTACTTGGATGTGAAGGTAACCAATCAACGATTCTACTACAAATTGTGTGATAACATTAATCACCTACAAAGTTTGCCACAACTCTTAGAAAATTAAGCATGTCATTCCCACAATATAACCGAGGTCAAAGTGCATAAGCGTTTAAGTGCAGATAATAGAATGGATGTCAAAGTACACAGTGTACACGTGATCAAGCAGTTGTATATAGAATATGGTGCTATGATGCTAGAAGTATAATTAGCACAACTTGTATAATGAACAAATGGGTACTGGCCATGCATTTTCAATATGTTTGTCTTCAAAGAGTACATTTATAAGGTCTTCAATGATATTAATCTACAATTATTTGGTTAAGCATTCGTTAGTTGAGGAGGTGAAAGAATTCTGTTAGCTTAGTGACCTATTGGACACTGATGGAGGAGTTGAACGTTCTGTAAGGAATGAGTCTCTACTGCATGGCAGAAGTGGAGGGAGATTTCCAGTCTTCTAGTAAACGGGGGCATACCATTGAAGAATAGGGGATGAATGTAGGATGTATGCATCAGGTCAGTCTTGTTATATGGCTTAGAGGGCTGGCTGATGACAGAAAGGTTAAGGATGGTGCTGACAAACTTTGAAAGAAGAATGCTACAATACATGACAGAAGAATGCTCCAATACATGGCTGAAATAATGTGGCAAGTTTGGATCAGAAGTGAAGAGGCAGTGAACAGATGTGGAGTGGAGTCGTTTGAAACAATGTTGAGAAGAAGAAGACTGCAATAGTATGGTCATGTCAGGAGGAGAGATGAGGAGGTGACCACCTGGAAAGCTGGAGGAGAACAGATGAAGAAGATATGATGCATCTCTTGTCAGGGAGGAAAATGCAATGGACAGAGACATGTGGAAGAGTCTCATAAGCCATCAATCCCCATTGCTATGGGAGCAGAAGTCGTTAAACGGAGAAAGAGAGCCAAAACTCTCCTTTTTTCCAGCCCCATTGGCATCATAGCACCGAAATTTATTGATCATTTGTTTTGCCACAAAATTTACTACCAAGTGTATTACCAGATGTACCACCAAATTTACCACCAAATTTACCACCAATTTACCATCAAATTTACCACCAATTTACCACCAAATTTACCCTGGTGCAACATATTTTCTATTTCTGTAGCGGTCTTTTTAGAACTAAATTAAAGACTTGGATGAAAAATATATTTATATATTAAATAAGGCAGTCTGGTGATGGGTAGTGTTTTTTGAATGACATTTTAAATTTTTTTATAGGAAGCACATAACATGGTTAAAGAAGCAAATCTCAAGCAAGCAACTGCTGAAATGAAATGGAAAGAAGCACAAATGAAGGTAAGTCACGATAGTTAGCTTGAGTTCCTGAACAAGTAATAGAGAAAGGTGTTATGAAAGGTAGATAGCCTTCTTTCTGAGCACATGTGAGCAGCCTACACTCGAGCAAACTTATGATTTCTTCACACGAGCGTGTTTGTAGTTTTTGCCAATGTGTACTGGGATTGTTAAGCAGCACATGTTTGAATTATGTAACTTCTCAGTGTTTTGAAAGTTTCTGCTCTCATTGATAACAAACCCCGCCAGTCTACTGTAAGAGGCGTTCCTACTGCTACTTTAAGAAATTTAGCCACAAAATTTTAACATTTCTTCAAATTTTGAATTTCTAGGCGCCATTTCAGCAAATTTTGAAATTATCATGGATAAACGGTAAACATTTGTGATGCTTTACCTACTCTCGAGCGCCAAATAATCGTACCCCCCCGCTTATTAATTTTTTGAAATTTATAACCCCCCGCTCCTTGTTAGGACCCCCCGTTTATTAATTCCAAGGAATTTTCCCCGTATTCGAAATGAAAATGATGTCGGAAAACACTTGAATAACTTCCCATGCAACATTTGACCCTGAAACAATTGGTAATTAGTCAACTAGTACGATTTTTGCCCTCATGTATGTCATCCTGTTACAAAATTGAGACTGGAATTCAGACGCCCCGTTTATTTGGACCCCCGTTTATTTGGACCCCCCGTTTATTATCTTTAGACCGTAATGGTGACACCCCCCCTCCCCCCCGTTTATGGCACTTCAGAGTATTTTCGTTTAAATTATTGAAGAATGATAATCACTGAATACTTGGAAAGGAACTACTTAAAAAGAATAACTGTGTGCATCAGCAGGTAGGTCACTCTAGTAGGGTTCTAGGAAACAAGAGTTTAAATCCAACCCAACTTTACTTTTATCAGGACGAGGCTATTGAACGAATGTATGTTGTTGCGTAGTAATTTATCAAAGTGCCAAACGCTGAACACTTTCGCTATTAGTACGTAAATGTCACTCTATTTTCATCAAGACGTTCGTCACCGACCTGAAGTGACATTCAGTCTGTTTTATGGATGGGTGGGGAGCAGAGGCATATTTACCAACTCCAATTCTTGTGAGTAGCGCGGATTATTAAGTTCAGTTACAGTTGCTGACACCAGTAAACATATATGGGGTTTAAATTACTGTTATTTCTGTTATTTTTTGTGCTTCATATAACACCCCCCCCTCTCTCTCTCTCTCTTTCTCTCTCTCTCCCAGACGAGAGCATTAACCGGGATGACCACTTGCTCAGTCGATCTGAAAGGTCTCTAGAGTCCTTGGAGCAAGTTTCACTTAATTTAACGTTTAAAAATGTACAGATGAAATTTAAAGAGCGTTACCAGTATGCTTGGATATCTGCTTCAAAGTCAAAAAATGTTTTACCTGCCTGTCGCTAGCATATACACAGTTAAAATTTCCTTAAGATTCGACTTGCTAAATGATCTAGTATACTTGAATCAGCTCCAAAGGAGACGGAGACGTGTTTTGGAACAATATTATATCAGATATTTTCCCTTGTTTTCAAGAGCTTGTGGAAAATGTTAAGATGTGCCAGATACGTAAACAAGGTATTTGGAGAAATGAAATGATGCTTTAGTTCTACGCGAAAATTGAATTTTGTTGTATAGACCTTAATAATTCATTTTGTCAGAGGTTTTACAGCGCCGTGCCATGGAAATGTATCCATAATTTGGCTATTTGTCTTGATGGCTACTTTTGATGAATCACTAACTCATCCATTGATCAACAGCTGCGCATCCGTTGTATTGTGGATTCTAGTAAGCTTAAAACAGCAATTTTCTAGTCAAAATTCAAGCCATGAGGCGCCATAAAAGTTTTTAGGCAGCTGTATAACTCCTACGCCGTCGTCTGTGAAAGATCATAGTAGCATTGGCAAAATTCTGCATCAAGGATTGAAGGACTAATATTCCCTTTTTCATTTCCTAGCTTGAAGGACTTCAAGCTGAAGTCAGTGCACTGAAGTTGCTAGTAATCACGTCCACTCCGTCCAATCCTGGTAGAAAGCATCATCGACGTTGCCCAAGTGCTGACCAGATATGCACAGATTGTGGAACATATCACTCAGTGACAGAGGATTCCTGTAACGGAGAGGAAGAGGGATGGGCTGTTATTGATACAATTGACAAAAGAGAGGTGAGTCAATGTGACCCCTTTACAAGTAACCGTTGCAAATTTCACAACCCCGTGCTCAACCACTTATGACACAACCCCGTACTCATGCACTCACGGCATCTACATCCCGCTGTATGCAGTTTGAACATCAGCCTCTCTCTCCTCTATGACGTAACGAATAGGGCCCATCGTGCTGTCTAAAGCCCATTGAAAGTTGCAAACTATCAGCGAGAAGAGAGTGGTGATCCCTTGGTCACATGTTTTCTATTTTTTTAGTTTCTTTAAAATTGAAAAACTCTAATCGTCTCTTCTCCATGACTCTATTTTAGGTCTTATAAATTAATCAACCAAGATGTCTTTCACAATTAAAAGTAGTTTCTTTGTGGAACAAAACAAGAATATAATAGCGTAAACATATTGTACTTAAAAAGCTTTTTTCGTCTGACACTCCTCGGAGTACTAACGTCAGAATGACCGAAATGAAGTGTGTGAAAGTGTATACCCAACTGTATTTTTGAAGGAGCCAATCAGAATTTGGACTGCTTCGCTATTTCACTATTTCGTGCAATATACAATTAAAAGTGTCTTACCTCCATATCTTTCTCAATGATAGAGGCAGCATTATAAGTACTTGTCAACAGTAAATAGTTATCTACAACTGCCTTGTCAAAACAGCTCTAGTTTCTTTGTACTGATAAAAACCAAATAACAGGGCATTTAAGCTATCGCTGCCAATCGTCTCCGTAAATTCTTGAAAATCGCAATGTCCGAAAAATATACCCGAAAAATTGCCCCAACAATGGAACTTCCTTGCGTAACACGACTCATGTTTTAAAAGAATGATTATCAATTGTAATTATCATTTTCTTTTTTTACCAGGTTGATCCTATCACCTTTCATGATTTCCTGACGTGGTTACAGAAGAAATGCCCATGCGAAGATCATCCCTTCATTTCAAGAATTGTAGAAGAAGATGTAACACCTTGTTTGAATTTCCCAAATGTAGAGGTATCTGATAAGTTATAAGTTTGTATCTTCTTAAGGACCAGAAACCTACGACCTTCTAATTATAGACGCCTCTAATTATAGACTCCCTCTAATTATAGACTCCCTCTAATTATAATTAGATCCTCTCTAATTATAGACGCCCTCTAATGATAAATCACCTTTAATTATAGAACCCTTTTTGGTTTCCTGAATTGATTATAGACTCCCTCAATATTTATATGAAAAAGGTAGATATTTCAAAAGAAAACAAACAAGCATTGTAAGGGAGCAAGAGCAGTAGCCCAGGCTGGACCTTCTCAACTCCAGTACAATTCGGCTCTAGGACTTTTACAGTCACCCCTCTCCGGTATGCAAAACATTGGCTAAGTCAGGGTTTCTCATCTCAGAGAGTATATTACCCCCTTGGAGATAGCAAAGGTTCTAAGTACCCCCGGGGCTGCAAGAATTCTGCATTGTTTCTCTTCATCGGTATTAAACCAGTGCACCATGAATTACCAAGTCAATAAAGAGCCCAAACCTGCTAACAAGGTGTAAAGAAAATATATTCAACGTGAGAGTAAATGAAGAAAGTATTTATCCCTTTGCTTGATTTTGACGGCAGAAAAATAATGGAACACTCTATTGGCAGTTGTACCCCCTAGCTGTAAGTTGGAACCCCTACGTCCTCTTGTCTCAATTTTACCCGCTTCAAAAACTCCAATACTGCCTAAGGGGGTTCCAGGACGCCCGTGGAGAGGCACTAGCTTAGTTGGTCCCTGTGACTGAGGTAAAAAGAAGCTCCCAAATTAAGCTCTTAGACCATACACTCAGTAAAGGAGTTTACACATTAATTGGACCCGTACTAAAACGTACATATCATTGACGTAGCTGTTCAGTTAATCCGAAAAGATCACACGGAATTTTTGTAAGGGAAAAAAATCCAGGTTCATGTTTTTTCTAAAACAGTGGTTCTTGGACGAGTTTGATGTAAAGCTTGGTCCCTACTGCAGTGACTGATAACACTTTCCCTCTGTAGAGCCTTTCCGGAACCTTCGAAATATCCTCCGAATCCCTTTGCAAATACGCAACACATACCACGTTCATACTGACACTGTTAGATAGATTTTTAGGTCCCTTGAATAATTCTGTAAACGAAAACATTCCCGTTATTGCTACGGTTGTACGTTAAAAAGTGCTACGACGGACGCCAGAAATCTACTAATCGCTAAATTTAACTTGTTAGAGGTAAGAACTACATATGATCGTTTGCAGACATTGCAGTTTTACTGTTTATATCTGTCAACTACTTCATTTCAACTTTGTGATAAGCAGTTATTTGTGTAGTACAGGGGTCCTATTGCAGAGATATCACTAATCCACACATTCCATGTATAAGTGTTGAACATTTTATGTTACCAGTAATGTTTGACAGTATTTCAGTGCTAGTGTAAATAAAATGCAGATAAATAAGACAGGTTTGGTAGAAACGTAATTAAGCTGCTAGTATTTGAAATTGAAGTTTCTAATCTAATTTGGAGGATATTGAACATTTGCATCTAGCATTTTGTTAAAGTGCTAATGACAGAACATGAAGAGCAAATATCAGTAAATTAATTGAAAGTGGCACATTGTGAATCTGGCCATCTACATTGTTTGCGCGACTGTCCGTAACAGGTTATGGTCCCATGAAAACCAATTACAGATCCCTGAGAGGTCCAAGAACGAACTGACCCATATTTTGTCTACAGGTTTTATGGCACTTTGTCGCCTTTGCCTTTTAATGTGATCTTCGCCCCCCTCCCCCTCCTGTGAATTAGAACCCCGATATCCCAGTAATAGAACTCCCTATAGCAGAACAACCCTAACCAACAGAGCAAAAATCTATTCCGTGGCCTTTGCAACGGACAGACAGACGCTTAATGCCATAACTTCGTGTTAAAAGCATTACTGCCTCCTATATGACTAACACCCTGGATTTCATTTCGTATAGCTGGCTCAAAATATTCACCAAGCCATCAAAGACAATTTGTTAATGGTAGAATCAGTCAGTGAAGCATCCAAGCCAAGGTATCTTTTCGAGCTTAATCAGTTGTTTGCATGTGCATGAACGTGTTGTCTCTCCAATCGGGGCAAAATCGTGTTTTGCCCACAGATGGAAATTTGTTTCGTCTTTTGTCTGAGTTTGGAGACTGAATTCGACTTAATAACATAATGTCGAAGATGTTATTTTAACTGAATTGAGATACTCTGCAAAGTAATGGCAAGACGTAACTTTGATGATTTGTTGAATGAAGTAGAATTATGGTTCCCAACAGGGTGTTTCAAGTATCTTGAAGGATAATGATAGCAACACGAGGTAAGAGAAAGTGCTTCTCAGCCTTTTGTCAAGGAGAGGATCTAGTGCCTGTTTGCATTGATTAGGGATGCTTGCCATGGTCGGGGAGGGGTGGTGGTCCTACTGGGCGGCTGAGAGAGCCTATGAGCTCGTTTCTCAGCCTGGTAGCCCTAATTGAGGGGCGTCATCTTTGATGCTCCAACTACCTAATATTTTTGGGAAAACACTAGAGAAATTAATGAACTCAATTCAATCGTGTTGCTATCTGTAAATTATAATAATTTACCATAAAAATAAGCTGCATGAGGAATACCCCAGTAATTGCCAAAAATGCATCGATAACCCAATAAATGACGTAAATGTTGTCCATCTGAAAGAATAAAATATACAGTTATTTAAATTCTCAAAAAGGGTTATTTTATGTTCCATAATTCAGAACTTTTGAGTTGATTTATGCTTGAGTACATATTCCGTAAGAAGACTTTGAAGGTTGCTTTTATATGTCGAGATTGCTCATGATAAAGCTAAAGTGCCGTTGAAGTGTATAAAGGTGTTGAGCTGCTTGAAATGATTGCTGGGCTCTGCTTGCAATGGGGGTTTGCCAAAGTGGTTATCTTTATGAGGATCCTCAAATAGTAGATTGACGTGGGGTATATAAGACTGAGTATAGTTAGATCTTAGTGCTGCTCTATAAGACTGAGTATAGTAAGGTCTTAGTACTGCTCTATAAGACTGAGTATAGGAAGATCTTATTACTGCTCTATAAGACTAAGTATAGTTAGATCTTAGTACTGCTGTATAAGACTTAAGTATAGTTAGATCTTAGTACTGCTGTATAAGACTGAGTATAGTTAGATTAGTACTGCTCTATAAGACTGAGTATAGGAAGATCTTATTACTGCTCTATAAGACTGAGTATAGGAAGATCTTATTACTGCTCTATAAGACTGAGTATAAGAAGATCTTAGTACTGCTCTATAAGACTGAGTATAGGAAGATCTTATTACTGCTCTATAAGACTAAGTATAGTTAGATCTTA
>JAAAKM020000498.1:34714004-34754292 GCA_010016025.2 Alatinidae sp. Z8VKAUB7J3
ACTGCTGTATAAGACTTAAGTATAGTTAGATCTTAGTACTGCTGTATAAGACTGAGTATAGTTAGATTAGTACTGCTGTATAAGACTGAGTATAGTTAGATCTTAGTACTGCTCTGTAAGACTGAGTATAGTTAGATCTTAGTACTGCTGTATAAGAATGAGTATAGTTAGATCTTAGTACTGCTCTATAAGACTGAGCATAGTTAGACCTTAGTACTGCTCTATAAGACTGAGCATAGTTAGATCTTAGTACCTACCATTTGGGCATCGCGAGCTAATCTGATGACTTAAGAAATAGTGCATAATATATCAATATCACCTAGCTGAGTCATTAAAGGGTGGATCCTGGGCTGAAATAACATATTTGCTATCGAGTATCACCGTGAAGAGAGGATTTGAAATGTTAGTCTTGAAAAGGACACTAGAGGAATAGAAAGTGTGGGGATCGAGCCCGTGACCCACGCTTTCGTGGCGTGCGCTCTACCAACTTAGCTAGGTGACCTCTGATGTTAACATTAGCTCCCAGTGATCCACCGGTGGACATCGACATCCAGCTCAACTCAATTGGAGACGAGCCTCTCTGCGCCATGTGACTTGACCAAGGAACAACTGCCCTCCGGTCCGTCATGAATCCAAAGCCCATTAAAGTTAGAAAGTTTCATCGAGAAGAGAGGATTTGAAATGTTAGTGAGACTAATATTTTTTATTCTGTTTCATAAGAGACCAGAAATATATTTCTTCTTTTCTAATTAAACCTTAAAGTACGCCCCCACTGAGCAATGACTGTTAGACTAAGTTTTTATTGCGGCACAGGATTGTTTATCTTTGTATTACCTCTTGTATCTCGTAGACTTTGCCCTCTGACAAAGACAACCTTACCATGCCCTTACAAAATCAGCTTTACGGAAGATGGTAACTGGCATTTTGTATCACAAGGATGTAGAGCTAGGGTAAGTAAGACGCCTTACTACGTTAATCATTTTCTGCTATTCTTTTCGTACGTAACCTTATCCGTGTGAAGGAGAGGGAGTCCTCCTCAGCCCTTTAAACTTGTTGCGAATTGTCACTATTTACTCTTATTTGTTTGCGCTTTGCCCTGAGTTTTTCCTTTACTTTTACAGTGATGGGAAGTACACTATATTATTATCTACTTCATATGAAGATGGTCGACCGCAGCCGGAGGCAGCAGGAATGCTCCTCTTAGCTTCTACCACTACAGTAGGAGGGGTAGGCGCCACTCCTATCCTAAGTCAATTTTTTTTGACCACTTCTCCCACGGTCACGAAGCTGGCCCTCTAAGAGAGGGGGGCGGTTGGGATTTCCAAAATGTTAATGGGGGGGGCGGTCCTGATATACTACAGTGAAAAGTATATATGCCGATCAGAATGTCAGGGGGGCAGAGTACACTAGTGAATTCTCTCAGGGGGCGGCGCCCGCCCTTGCCCCCCTCACCTTCGTGACTGTTCTCCCAGCATAGCTGATACTCATTTTACCGACCCCGTAAGGATGGAAGGCTGAGTGAACCTTGGTACCACTGTCTCAAACCGAACTCCGGTCGCTCGATTTGTAATACAAGTATATGTTAATATATTACTTAATATGATTTGGTGGTTTTACTGTTTCTTTAGGGTAGTTTCAAAATCGCGCCCACTTCACATCAGGGGTCTTTAATTGGGAGTATTAAATTTTGTGTTCTTATTAATCTTCTCTGCAGATTGTTGCCGTGGCAGACTTTTATACCTACATTCGGTATATCAACCAAGGCTTGCTAAAGAAGGAAGGTAACTATTATCTTGCAGATTTTATTTTCCGCGTGAATTTTTGAAGTCCACTTTGTACATTGTCTTACTTTAATTTTCAAACCTTTGTAACTCCTATTTCTCGTTCCTCCTCGACAGTGCTATATATTTCATTTAGCATGGTTTAACTGATGATTTTACGTTACCTTCTTGTTGCATCCGGTACCTCTCCCTTCATAGCATGTTTTCCTCTGCACAATGTTCCTTCTTCTGACAGCTATATGTGCCCCACCTGGTTCGTTCCTTTTCTTTTTTGTTACCCTAATAAACATTTTTACAGTGCGTGTGTGTCTGCCTCTGTGTTTCTGCTTTTCTGTGCTTTTCTCTGTGTGTGTGTGTATGTGTGTGTGCGTGCGTGTGTGCGTGCGTGTGTGTCTGCCTCTGAGTTTCTGCTTTTCTGTGCTTTTCTGTGTGTGTGTGTGTGTGTGGATGTGTGCGTGCGTGCGTGCGTGCGTTTGTGTCTGCCTATGTGTTTCTGCTTTTCTGTGCTTTCTCTCTCTCTGTGTGTGTGTGTGTGTGTGTGTGTGTGTGTGTGTGTGTGGATGTGTGTGGATGTGTGCGTGCGTGTGTGTGCGTGTGCGTGTGTGTGTCTGTGTCTGTGTCTGTGTTTCTGCTTTTCTGTGCTTTTCTCTCTCTGTTTGTGTGTGTGTGTGTGTGTGTGTGTGCGCGCGCGTGCGTGCGTGCGTGCGTGCGTGTGTGTGTGTGTATGTGTCTTTGTGTGTCTCAGTGTGTGTCTGTATGTGTCTGTGTCTGTGTCTTTATCCGTCTGTTTTTTTTGTGTCTTTCTGACTAGTAGGTTTTGTCTGTGTGTCTGCTGGACGTTTTTCAACGTGTACATCCATCATTTTACTTACTTGTAGTGTAACCTCACGTGCTGCGCTAGTGTTGAATTGCCTTGTTCTGTTTCATAACGTTTTATTATCTTGACATGCAATTTTGCATATTTAGTACCAGCACCCAATATTACCTTTGTGCCCTAGAGAGTGATGTTTTCACCGTCGACATATCGGAAAACATGAATTTTTTTGTAACAAATAGCTCTATTACTCTGAAGTGCCGAATAAACGGGGGCTGTGAATAAACGGGGGGTCATCATTACGGTCTAAAGTTAATAAACGGGGGGGCCAAATAAACGGGGGGTCTGAACTCCAGTCTTAATTTCATGAAAGTTTTAAATAAGAATGACACACACGAGAACAAAAATCGTACTAATTGAGTAACTAGCAACTGTTTCAGGGTCAAATGTTTCATAGGAAGTTATTCAAGAGATTCAGATATCATTAACATTTTGAGTACTGGGAAAATTCCTGAAATTAATAAACGGGGGGTCCTAATAAGGAGCGGGGTGAGTTACAAATTTCAAAAAATTAATAAGCGGGAGGGTACGATTATTTGGCACTCGACAGTACCTATCCGGAAAGCCCGATTCCTACCCACTTCATTTGTTGCAACAAACAGAAAAGGCGATGAGACCAGAAACATAAGAAACCGTAAAATAATAGTTGTTCCCACGTGTACTGTGCCAAGACAATGCTGTGGAAAATTGGACATGTCCTCACTGTCGGAAATTATCACTGTAGGATCTAATTTGCATTATTATACACTACCCTCCCAAAAGTAATTGAACACTTGCAGAAAATGAAGATGGCAGCTGTCAACATTGGTAAATCTACATCCGGATTGATTGCACAATAGTTATTCTAGGAGCGGTTTCAGGAGCGGTATCAACATTACTTAAGAAGCAATTTGATAAACTTTGGGGAACCTGGAGCGTATTGCTATGACTTTTTTATTTGATTAGATTTCTCCATCTTGACCTATTTTACGTGAAGATTGACTGTATTTCACAGTCAAATGCTCTTATAGAGTGACTTTGTTTACAACTAATAACTCTGGCCTCGTTTTCATACTCTAAAAAGATTATGTCATTGTAATTTGGGAAGTGTCTATTGATAGTTGTTGTATACATTTAATTCCAAATATAGAGCTTTATAAATACCCATATTGCAACTAGCAATTCAAACACAAGTGAGAGAGCTGTTATGTGTATCTGCCAAATGTGATAGTACTGCTCACCCTGGTGTGGACTGGTGACAAGCATTTTTAAGCAATCTGTCCTTCTGAGATCTTCTGGGGACAGCTTTAAACTGGCCTGAGTGATGAAACGGTACACTTGATTCAACCAAGAGGGGTCTATGATAATACCTTTCTTAGTAGTAAGCTTGACCTTACAAATACTTTTGAACAAGGAAAGTGGCATAAATACCTTGACAGAGGTCATGTGGCTGACCAATTCAAGATTTCGTAAACATTCTGTTCATTGATTCCTAATGGGTTTCCTGCAAACAAAGTTTATGAAACGTTGACCATTGAATATCAAAGATTGCGTGTGGCATGCAAATATGGATCTCTGTGAACATAGAATGTCTCTTTCTTCCTCCTGTTTCTGTTGTATCCAAAGCTGTTCAAAGAATTCTCAATGCCAAAGTTTCAATATCATTACTAGCCATACAATGCCATCTTCTGTTAAATCACTGATAAAAGTAAACAATACATGTAAATCAGGTATTTGCGTGAATTGATTGACCAGTATTAGTTGTGTTAGTGATTGTCTCATATTGGTCAAGTTGATGGTTGGTGAGACTATCTTCACGGTGCTATCACTTGGTGTACAGTAATCTAGTTTAAGTTAAGAATTTAAAGCTGCCATGACCTTTTTAATGCAGTTACTAGCCAGATCAGAGTAGAGAAAAGACTTGCTGTTTCAGGAGATTGCTTGAAAGACCTATTGTGGATTTAAAGGAGTTCACACAGGGAAATTGTGATGGTGACAGAAATGTAGATAGGGAAAGAATTGTGAAATTTGAGTTTGCTATGCACGTAGGGAATACTGGTTTCAAGAAAAGGGAATGCCACCTTGTCATGTGTGTTGTTCAGGAATGCCCATGAGTGATGTCAAAGTGATGCCCAGAGAAGAAATTGTAACACATTGTAAACCATTAGTTTTTGACAGGTGAAATGTAAGTTAATTGGTGAATTAAACAAGTTTCTTCATACTTCCACAACATCTAATGTAGAAGAAGAGTGGAAGAAGTATACACTGTTGACAGACCAGACTTGAAGTTGGGTGAAAGGGCATTCCAGAAATAGGGTGACATTGAGGTTGAGAATAGGGTTAAAGAAAAGTGGTATTTATTTCCTGACAGGAGAAAGGTGAAGATGACTAATTAGGGTATTGTTGGAGAGCAGTGTATTAGAACTGATGATTGTATGTTAGCAAAACGTAAACAGGATAAGAAGGATGCTTGGAACTGTCACAATTAGATATCAGTATTGTAAAATGCTGATTTCTTATGGGCTAGAGGCAATCTTGAAGGTGTAGATGCAGTATATACATGAGCCAGTGATAAGTATTATGAAAGAATTAGAGAAGCTCTGAGTATGATAAAAAAGGGTAAGGCTGCAGTGTCCTCGGGTATTGTTGCATTAGTTTGCTTAATACTGCTAGCAAGCTAGGCATTGGGATGATTACTCTTTGGTCTATAAATAAACATGGGGAGCAAATAAGGATGGGGTGGAAACAATTTGTAAAGTTAACAAATAGGGGTTAAAATAAATGGCCTGAGGATTTTTGGAAGATAATTGACAGTATTTAGGTTCATTCTACTTAGTGGTGTACATAAAAGACAGTTGAGTAGAAACTAAGTTTCTTTGTGGTGAGGCAGGAAATAAATCTGAATAAAGAATGGGTTTGATTTGAATGTATCATAATTAAAACCATGCTTGGTGCCAGACATTTATAATGACCGACTGTGGGCATGATCTGCTGTCTCTGCACTTGAGTGTAGTTTCCTGACTGTGTCTACACCCTGCTAATACATGAAGCAGATTTCCCAAAATTAATAAGAGGGAGTTCTAATAAGCTCTGAGGGGTTGGAAAAGTTGAACAAATTGATAAACATCCCCTCATTAATTAGAGATGAAGAGTACTGACTTGAAAACCTAGATTGTAAGAAATTTGAAACCTGAAGACTGGAATTATACTATTATTGTAAATATTACCAAGGAACATGGTTCAGAGGGTCTTATTAGAAGCATGGTGTTGGTAGATAGGTAAAAGTGAGGAATATAGCACAAAAATTATAGCCCCTTTATACAATAAAGGGTGAGAAAAAATGTCACTTACCTTTTAATGATATAATTTTCATCTTGCTGCTTTAGAAGGTGCATTTATCAAAATAAAGAAGCTGATACTCTGTTGACAAAACTATTTTTTTACATTTTTCTCCTTTTTTAATAACATGAGTAGCAGAAAAGGTTTCGCTCTTGTGACTGTTATTTTGTACAAGGAGTTTTGATCTTCTCGTTCTTATAAAGCCATGAAAAGCTTTCTCACTTCACTCCATACAATAGCTGTGATCAGCGTATGGAGAAAACATTTAGCAAACGGAATCAATTACTCAACGCAATATTCAAAGTTTGTACCACTAACCAACTTTTCAGTTAACATAATTAGTGGTAAGGAAAAAAGCAAGTCTTTAAATTAACTTACATCTTTAAATAGTGTAAGCAACACCCTGTGCCCAGCTCCCTTGCTCATAATTACAAGCTTAACTTGATCTAGTGGTTGCCAAGGGCTTGAAGTTTTGCTAGTGGTCACAGGGTGGTCTTATTAGTGAGGTTATGTTAATAGGAAATTAATGGGGAACTACAATTTTGCTTTTTGATAAGAAAGCTAAGAAGAGGCTTGATTCTCAAGTTTCTTGAAAGATTTTCAATTTCATCCTCAAATGTCTCTTAATTTATCCATTTTCAGCCTTCAAAGTTTCTTAGGAAGTACTTCCGTAACAATAATGTAAGACTATATCATGCACTCACAAAATACCATTTTAACTTATAATAATTAACATGTGGTAATATATATGGACTGTCACAGGAAAATATTATTTCCACTCATACTTTTCAGTAATGTTTCTTACGTTTTGGATTAGTTCAGTCTCAGGTTTCTTAAATGTTTCTTAATTTTCCCAAATCTGAACCAAAGGTTTCTTATAGACTGATTTCTTATAAAAAACACAGTGTATATGTGGGATATGGCAGATGTCAACTTTGCTGGGTGGCCATGGTAGTGAGATGGTTGGTGGTGGCATCTTTTCTGTTGTGGAAAGCTATCCGAGACAGTTTGTATAGTCTTTACTGCCCACTATAGTTATTGAAGGGGGAGTATCCCTCTAACATTTCTTTCATTTTGCCTGCTACAGGAAGACTACAATATGACCCGGACTGGAGTCCAAGAGGAGAGACATCTCCGGCAGAGAATAGCAATGAAGTGGTTCTTAGAATATCACCACTGCTCCTAGAAAGACAGAGAGCTTATCCCACGGGGACACCAGTGTGTTTCTCACCCACGCCAGAAAGTGATGACTATTCTTCATCAGATAGTCAAGATGACGAGGATGTTTTGTTTCGAGATTCACCCCCAACTGCTTTACTTGATAATGAAACTCAAGACCTTGATTCTAGTCCATCATTAGTTGACCCAAGGATATGGGCAAACCTAGAAAACAATTCGACCAAAAATGCACTATATCAGAAGTCACTCATTCATAGCCAGAACAGTGTAACATTCCCAGCTTTACTATCACTAAGAGGAGACATTGAGCATGAATTACTTGTTGTGGACAACTTAATCGACAGAGCTACTGCAGATGACATTCTAGGTCGGAAAAGACTCTTTCACAGCACAATGGAGGAGATCAGGGATGAATGGCAATCTGGCTTTTCAATGTTAAAAGAGGAAACGAGTTTTTCAATCGCAAAAAATCTTTTAGATATGCAGAACCGTCTGTTGAAACATCATGAAAAGGAGCAACAGGCGGCGGAGAGACTGAAACGAATGCATGAGTCTCATATGCTGGTCAACCAGAAGAGATTAAACGAAATCAAAAGCATGCAAAGAAAAATAGAAGAACAGAAACGCATGATTGAAGAACAGGAGAAACGTGCAGAGGAAGAGAAAAGATTAAGGGAAGAAGCTGCAAAAAAGAAAAGAGAAGAAGAACAAAGACTGGTTTTAGAAAGAGCCAGGAGTCTGGAAAATATTGGTAAAAAAGCAGAAGCATTTACGAGATCTATTTCAGACAGCTTAAAATCTTGTAAACACAAGAACTTTCTTCCTCCGGAAACACAACAAATATCCGAATTGGCAAGAAACGAGTTCATGAAATGTATAACAATTGTGACAGAAGGTGTTTCAGAGAGGAACTGTACCCCTGCCAAAATAGAAGAGGCATCCAAATGCGTTCTCATTTTGGAAAAGCTTGCCGAGAATACTAAAATGGCTATCCAAGTTGCAGAAGCGAAATTTGCCGAGGTAGAGGCAAAGAAGGCACAAGCACAAAAAGCGCAGGTGACGGCTCCTCCTTCCACGATGACTCACGCAGCTAGTTCAAATGGAACAGGTACTGAAGGAACGAAAGATGCAACCTTAGCAGATGAGCTTGTCATGCTAGACAGACCCGAGTACGTTGGTGTCTGCCTTTCCTCTACTGCAGTGGAAAAGTATAAGAAACTTAGGACTTATTTAGGTGACCATCGCAATAAATATAACGGATTGATGACAACTGCCGATAAAGAGAGAAAACGGTTCAGATTTGGCTTAAAAGGTGCTATCAATACACCTCTTAACGCAGTCTCTGATCAGACACCAAGACATCTGTTGGATAAAATCAAGAGGTTATCAATAGTGCTGTCAGGCAAGGTCTCAGATGTGTCTGGGAAGAGAGTGGATCCTCTTGGAGATCCTGAAGGATTGGTAAGTGTTTGCCGATTGTTTACGTGTTGTTAAATCTTTACAAAGACATGCTAGAAATATAAGATATAAAAAGTCCCGCTCCACATCAACTAACCATGTATATAATCAACCCTCTGTTACGCAATTAAGTGTTAGTCTGCTGTTTCAAATTAACTCCTGGTGCTGTTTCAAACTAACTCCTGTGTCCTTTGGTAGCCACATTTTTGGAGTTGTTGTTTTTCTGTTCCTAGCTATAGAATGGTGACTAGCGTTGTTTATATCCATAATGCTGGTAGCCCACTGGCACAGCTTTCAACCGATCTTATCCAACCAGCTTTTTAAAGTTGGTCCCTCTCCGTGTACTGCTATTTACTCTAGTAACGATCCTTACTCAGTTACAGTACTGACTCTGACCCTATGCATTTCCTTACGTTTCTTTTACGGCATCTTACTTATCCTTCTTTCTCCTTCAGCCGATTGCTCTTCGTTATCCACTTTATCCACTGCTGATTATTCTTCGTTCTCTGCAAGTGACTATCCCACTTGCTCAGCAGATGGTTATTCCTTTGCCCCTGCGGCTGATTACTGTAGTCATCTTTTTCTGCAGCTGATTACTCTTGGGTGCCTAATAGACGTCCGCCCCCCCGCTAATTAATTTTTCAAAAATTTTCCAGCCCCCACCTATTAATTTTGACGTAATCTCCTACCCATGACACTTTTTTGGGGACGTACTTTGGCGGGAAAGTAGAAAATGTCTTTATTAAAATATGAAAATCACACATCAAATAAATGACAGTGGCCTTTTACGAGGCTCGAAGAATTGTGAAGACCAACATTAGGGAGTTGCAGTTGATTCTAAACATTGCTTCTTGATTTCCTTTTTGGTTATTTTCCACCCACCCCCCGGCTATTCCAACCCCCACGTTTATTAAGTTTTTTGGATTTTTCCAACCCCCCCTGTCTATTAGGCACCCAAGAGTATCCGTCTTTTTCTGCACCGGATTATCGATTTTTTCTGCTAATGATCATTATTCATTCCCTGCAGCTCACTATCTTTCTTTCTCTGTAGCTGATTATCTTCTTTTCCTGCTGCTGATTATCCTTCTGTCCTTCAACAGGATATTCTTCCTTCGCTGCAGATAATTGCCCTTCTTTCTCTGCAAACTAGTATCCTTTTTGTGCCGCTGGTCATTTTTTGGCACTTTTGTCGTTTCTTCTTTCATCCCAATACGTCATTAGTCAGTCTACGCATACACCAGGATCATCTGACCAAGTTGCAATTTTATCTTAATTCCCTTGGATTTTGGTAGTTTTTGAGTTTCATCCCCTGGAATATCAGGCAAGGAAAGATTGGGAGTACACGTTATAAGCCTTGTAAGCCTTGACAATAAAGGAAAAGCAAATTACAGTAATTACATCAGGTTTCCCGTACAGCGACATTCGTTGGACTGCAGTTGTACTTCTTAGGTTTCGGGTCAGAGTATCAGCTACTTTATGTTATAGGCTAGAAGCAGTATTAAAGCTGCGTAACTAGTTTCTTTTGAACGTAAATTAAGGAGCGTTGTAGTGACAAGTGGTCATGGCGTAAAGAGTTGTTTTTCTGTTTGGGGGATTGACTAAAGTCGGTGTAAACGTTTAGCTGACGCACGCATTTTACTTGAAGAAGCAAACAAAACAGTGCACGATATGAATAGTCAAGGTGCTTGCAGAGCAAAAAACTATATTTCGGAGTTGCTCAAAATTTTTCCAACTTTGAGTGTAGTTCTTTCTCTTTAAAGGAGATTCCTTTAATGAAAATTCTTTTAGTATGTTAGGTATTACATAGGTATCTTTTATCTTATTGAGTAGCAAGCTCTAAAGAAGTTTTGGATGACTTCGTAAAAATTTAGCCCGTTTTCGATCCACTTTGAGGATAATAGTTTTGACCAGTGTGAGGACGTCGAGGTAGAATCATCGAGAGAGCCGCACTCCAACTTGCTTCTTTTACAGTTACATTAAATATCTATAAAAACAGAAAGATTTCCTAACTAATATATGATGTACCTTGGTAGTCTTCTCTAACTACATTGTACTTTTGTTTTTTAATCCAGGATTACTGCAAAGGCCTTTTCGCTCAAGAACTTGTACTTCAAGGAGCCAAGCAAGTGGCATCAAGCTACAACTCTGCTTTCGCCTTTGCGGCTGTGACGCTCGGGATCTGGGTCCAGCTTCCCGACGTGGGCGAACTTATTCTAGCTAACTTCTACGAACGTTGCCCGTACCTGGTGCCGTTTTATCCAGCGAAATTGCCCTCAGAAAGCACAACAAGCTATTTCAAGCGTTTAGGATACGAATGTGAGGGTGATGTTGTAGAGACCAGTGAAAAGTACCTCAAGAAGTTATCAGGAATTGTAAGACTCTACGCCGCTTTGATTCAGACGCCAATGCCCCCGCAATTTGCACGCTTCTCTCACCCCCATGGCCTTAGTTGCGGATGGACATGGTGTTCCCGTATTCTGAACTTACCACCTATTCCGACCGTGACAGCAACGGTTATTTATGACTTTTTAGAAGTAGCGGGACACGCCTTATTGAAACTGTACGGTTCACAGTTTAAGAAGCTTTTAAAAATCCTTTGCAACGATTTCATCAAGGATATCGATTCGGTAACACCGAAGGATCAGCGAGGACCGGTAATCCGATTGAAAAGCTTTCTAGAAAAGTGTATTCGAAGTGGCAGGATAGATGAACCAGTAGGGTACATTTCTGCTGCGTGGTGGACATCACCTTCATAATGTAACACTGTCTTAACTCGGTTTTAACTATAGAAGACGAGAAGTCGTCTCAATTCTTACTGTAGCCTTTTTTATTTAGACTGTTTTGTAAGAACTATGTGGATTTTGAACGGTGTTATTGTTAAGCTTAGGCTTACGTGATTTGGTGCCGGGACACCTACAGACGCTGCTTTCGCGAAATGCGGGCATATAAGTTAACCCTGTGCTCGTTATAAATCTTTGAATGCATTTCTTCGACAGTCTGGTGGTTTGCTCACAACCTCAGAACCAAGCTTTTGAGGGCTCTAGTTAAACCGGGTTGCGTTTTTACCCACCGTGGTTTTCCTTTAGTTACTCAAGTTTTTCGTTGACTTATGTCAGTAAACTTGACTAAAGATAGGTCCCGACTAATAGTAACAAAAAACCCCGATAGACCTTAATGACCACGCCAAGTCGAGTGATGACGTTCTCATTTATGGTCCTTTTTGCGGTGTGAGTCGGATAGTTTTATATAACCTGTATCAGTCTTTGCTGCAAGAAAACATGTTCTTGATGCTGATTGTTCCTTAGTGAATTACACAAGAGCATTAAGCATAAATAACGAACAAAACACATCATTTTTTCCGTATCAGCGAAAACTGACACGTTAAAAGAATTTAGGATTTGGTCGAAACCCAAAAAATTCGAGCAAAAGTCGTCGCGACTGTAATGAGTAGAGGGCCCTGGCTGTCGACTTGATGCAATTAAGGGGCATACCCGTATCTACAATCTCGGACTTTTTTAAAGTAAGCTTTCTTCAAATCTTGATGAACATGGCCAAAATCATGCATGACACGTATTAAAGGGCGGCTCCCGTTTCTGGTATTACTGGGTATAAGCCCTTCTCTTCCTAATAGCAGGGAGGGGTGACATGCAAGTCTCCGAAATCACATTTTTTTTAAATCGATCGCCAGTTGCAACGGGGATCTGGCTAGTTTACGTGAATGGAAATCTTGACTGTATGTAATATATTTGGATCTTCGTAGTGTTGACTGATAAGAAAATTAGAGTATCATTCAATTGTGTCATGAGAGGAGGCACGGGCATCAGTAGTGTATAGTATATTACGGTGTCAGTCCAAGATAGATAAACATTCGAACATTAAAAAGCCACATTAGAAGCCACAAATCGAAGAAATAAGTGTTTGACGGCTATTCCCAACGTTCACAAAGTTACCGTTTATATACTAACATGGAAGTAAGTTCTTACATGGCGTTAAGATTGGATTATACCCTTGCCTATTGTAGAGATCGTTTTCGTAAAGGTAACTACTATAAACGTTGGGAGGTTGAAATCGCATAGTTTTAACATTCTGATCCTCGGTCGCGTCAGAGTGAAAAGGAGTGATCCCTAGTACATGCACTGCATTTCCTTCAAGAGCTATGTTCAAACAGCACGTGCGCACGAAATTCGCAAATGGTTTACCTCGCCGTAAGGTCGTGTACGTTAAACATTAATTGCTTCGTGACCCAAATCCGTACATGACAATGCAAAGGCCGCGAAACTGATGTAAAACGAAACCGTGATATTCAAGAGGAAACGACGACCATTTGGTAGTAGCGAGCAAAATATGCAATAATAAGCTATAGGACCATTTAGCGATAGGTATTGATACCTCTTAAAATAACTTTTCGAAAATGGTTTTGAACACCAGTATGATATTTAAGCATCTGATGCTGCTGCTATTGTGTTCAGCATTCTCGCCACTGGCACCGCTCACAAGAACCTTATCTATAGGTCGCATCACCTTGCGAAGTACTGTTTTGTTTATAAAAAATATCCTGGTTACGTTTTCCGATATGACATGGGGGACAGATGCCCCGTTAAAGATGTTACTGCATGGCAACACTTTTCACAATACGTACGTCGCAATATCTATGTTTAATTTCTCATTACAATTCGAAAGGGTATGATATCATAAAATTCAAACCCCTCCCGAACGTGGAAATCTGTTCCGTTATCCTCGCTGCCCTTAATACTAAAGTGCATGATAGGTGTTTGGATAAGACATGCAATTGTTGAAGCATTGTTGTAGAGAGAAGGAACAAAAAGGCGTGTCTTATCTACTGATTTACGGTTTACATTCACACGATCCACATTAATTTTTCTATTAACATCAACACAGTCTTTCAAGTTGATTGTGATGCTGTGTTTGAGCCTAAACTCTGGAGTTCCGCGTTGTGAAAATCCGCATCTACTAGTGCAGTGGTTCTGAACGGGGTTCTGGGAACCCCCTTAGGGAGTATTTGAGATTTTAAAGGGGGTACAAATTAAGACAGGGGTACTAAGGGGGTTCAACCTACAGCTTGGGGGGGGGGAGCAAACAACACGTCCCATTGCTTTTCTTACGTCAGAATGCTAAAACCAAAACAAGGGGATATATACATATCGTCTCAATTTACTAAAACGTTGAACATCTTCTCCTTCGATGCCTTGTACAAAAGTTAGGACTCTTTATTGACTGTTTTCATGGTGTACTCGTATAATATCGATGACGTGAAACAATGCCGAATTCCTACCCAACCAGGAGGGTGCTTCAAAAGTTTTGTTAGCTCGAGGTGGGTGATTTACCGTCTGAGGTTGGGAAATCCTGTACTAGTGTATACCATCTCAAGCCTGTTTACTTTTAAGGATTTTTAGTAGCCCGTCAATATTTCTGTGCTGAATGATACTCAAACGCCGTTTAAATTGCTCTCTTTGTCGACTACCTTTCAGGTCGCCATTTCAATTTTCTTATTCGGTACGCGTGCTTTATACGAAGTCTACTTTATGTCAACTTTCAGACGCAACAGGGCGAACCGAAACACAGAGCTATACTTTTCTTTAGACTGCATGCTTTATCGTAAGACTCGATACGCGTATAATTTTTGGAAGTGTCAATTTATCAATCAAATACTCTTAATGAGCAGTTGGCCCGATTTTGAAACAACCTAATATAAACAGTAAAGACATCAAACAGGCTAAGTAATAAAGGCAACTGGGGCGTCCATGGGCTACGTCCCTCAATT
This sequence comes from Alatinidae sp. Z8VKAUB7J3, assembly GCA_010016025.2. Classification (NCBI taxonomy): domain Eukaryota; kingdom Metazoa; phylum Cnidaria; class Cubozoa; order Carybdeida; family Alatinidae; species Alatinidae sp. Z8VKAUB7J3. Next base: position 34,728,397 of record JAAAKM020000498.1, read on the forward strand.
TAGGCTACCGGGAATAGACGCCAGCCACGAGGCAGGCTCAACCGCCCAGTAAGACCGCCTCTCGTGGATCATGTAAAGAATCTGTCATCAATGACAATAGCAAATTTCGTTAGTGGCGTTCCCCTGGCTTAAACGGATGCATTTTGTTAGAAGACGCCAACAAACGGCTCCTACTTTGGAAGGCTAGCGCTGAAGTGAATCTTTCCGTACATCCACAAGAATGTAGACTTTCAACTTACTGTAAACAGCTTTCACTAACGTGATGTATTATTTTTGGTGACCCTTTTTGCCAGTCACACTGGTCCGCATTAATCAACAGCGGCGAAAATCAAGTTTGCGAGGTGAACACGTATGAACGTCTAAATGGAGAAATGATTTGCATCTGAAGCTGACTGCTTCCATAGGTATACTAAGTGTAGGATCAAACCTTTTGGACTTTTTCAGAACCGACACAACAAATCGGCCGAGATTTGCTCCAAAACTCTATATGTTCCATTATAGGATGATCCCTCTTACTGTATCAACAAAATGTTGCTTTCCACTTTGTCATCTTGGGAACCACATTCATTTTGTCAAAACAGACAGTTCTCCGGCGACTTAAAGGCATCGTTTAAAATTCACGCGCCTTTCAATTAAACGATTGGCACGAAGTCGTGTTCGATACTCTTTGGTGTATTGAAGTCCAGATAAAGTTCTAGGTTTTGAAGTTCTTGATAGGTTTTTATCAGTTCACTTTAATGAATTTACTACGACCAGAACCTGGCTAAAAGCTTTCGGGGGAAAAAGGTCACCTAACGTAAGTTCACCTTTCATAACAAGGAATGCGTTTAATATCGTATCATGTATCGTAAAATCCGGAATGAGAATCCTAGGATTGTCCTTCTTGGACCAGGAAAACTAGAGTGGGGGTGTAGGAGCGTGATCGGGGAGGTGCTGATATTTAGTCCAATTTTCGCTTCAATTGTGGATGTACTTAAGCATGATCGTTTCCCGGCCTGTTTGCAAGGAATGTGTATAGTATCCGTTCACACTGACTACTTATTCTGTCCACATATGATACAAGACGGGGGGAATAATTTGGCCCTGGAAACACAATTATATTGTTTATTTATGGTATTTGTGGTGGGGGCGAAAATGAAGCAATATGACGGTTGCGACCGGTAAGGAGAGCGAAAAAAACAAAATGGTTGGCAAACACGGACCTAGTGGAATCCGTGCTCAATAGATCACAAGAGGAACGCACAAAAGCGAGAGACAAAATTGAAAACAGCATTAGATAAAAAAGTCAGGATAAAAAGTTCCATGTTTAATTGCTTTGCTACAAATACATACCTTTAAGAACATAAATAAGAATAGGTTAGCCAGTGGGTCGACGAAACATTAATCATGTACGAGAGTAGGCGTCGAATGAAATGGCAGCGTACATGCAGAATTGAGACATTTCTTGACCACCTATTTCTTCCCGATTACATCAACTGATATGCCAAACTGCTGTCTGAATTTATCATGTTCTTCAAAGAAAGATTGTAATTTCCCACTCTCTTTTAAGTCCTTAATAGTTTTGATAGCAGTTTGAAGTTCTTCGTCATCTACAAGACTCCACAATGAATTTGCACCCCTCCACTCCTCCTTCAACGGCCCTTCCACATCATAATAAATGTGTTCAGCCATATTTGCTAATCTTCCTGGACGATAAATTAAAGCTGTTTCCCTAAAGCCAGAACTTTTCATGAACTGAATGATGTCTGGTACTGGCATGCATCTCCTTCTAAATATATTAACAGCTTTCGGAATGAGTGGGCGGAACCAAGCTGCTTTTAATACTTGTTCTTGTGTGGGCGTTGTGATTAATAATATTCCGTTCTTGGCAAGAACTCTGTACACCTCTTTAATAGTCTCAATTACATTTGGGTAACTCGTCTCTCCTTCTTCCGGTTGCGCGTCTAGTTGATGGATGACAAAAATTAGAGTGACTACATCAAAAGACTCATCTGGAAACGGAAGGGATGGTAGGGTGTGGTGTGTTAGTGTGGCTTTTCCGCTTTGTAGTTCCTTTTCCAGTTTCGAAGACGCAGCGCTCAACATACCTTTCGATGTATCTAGCAGAGTCACATGGCCAATACCTCTTTCCAAGAATGCCTTGCTGTAGATGCCAGTGCCACATCCAGCGTCAAGGAGGCGAATCTAAATGAAGGTTTGAATAGGGGAAAAAGGAGAATGTTTTGATGGTATCCAGACGAAGTAGTAAGGTAAAGTAAAATGTGGATAGAGGCTGTTGATAAAGTAGAGACGACTGAAGGATTAATTTTAAGGCAATTAAGACACGTGCGATAAAGCTACTTAAAACTCGGGCCGCAAAAAATAAAACTAAAAAGAAGTGCAATTATCAGGTGATGACAAAAACGATTAATCTTATGTTTAAGCAAGTAAATGGCAACCTTCCTCGACTAAGCGTTAGTTCTCGAAAGTTAAAGGTGCCCTGCTGCCTGCACAATATCTCAGTTTTCACACAAGGAACATCGTACCTCATCTGCAATGGACAAGCCATGAGTAAAACGAATTCTTAATATAAAGCTAAGTGCCCAGCACAAGGCGCGTAAATGAAACATAGTAGCTCATTACCTTGCATTTTTATTTATTTTTTCTTTGTTTGTTTCGCAATTATTCTCATTAGACCCTTTTCGTTACTTTGTCACTCTACCTTAGGTAGTGGTGTTCGCTATTGACGTTAAACATAACCAAATTGCAGCCTAATTCATTCCTGAAACAACTGTGATCACATCACAGCGACTGCTGTTTAAACACGGAAAATGCTCAATAAATCTTTATCTTACGCATTATTCCAATGATATGATGATTATATGCTAATGCTATCATCATATGATAGCATTATCATCATATCATTAGAATATGAATGATATGACATAAATTTATTAAGGGAGTGGCAAAACATAACTTGAAGCGCATTACCTCATAGCCGCTAGCTTCCAAGAGAAAGAGTACGCTTTGCGTCTCAAATCCAGGTTCCCTAGAAGATACCCTCTGCCTCCTCAATTACTTTAATAAAAGAGAAAACAGAACGAAAAAGTCTAAACCATTTTGTTCAACTATGAAATTAAAAATCGATTCTTGTTGATTCCTACATACATGGTTCAAATGTTTCGTGATGATCTATAGAGGGTTAAAGTGTAACGTCACAATTTAGTGAATTTCAGACGTTTGGTAATGTTTAACAATCGTTGCATTTTTGTTATTAATATTGATAATCTGTCCAAATTTGCGTTAAGCAATCCTCGAGATATACCATTTCAAAGTTTGCATCATGCCTATCAAAACCTGGTTATTTGAACTCAGTATATAAGTTTATGAGCTAACAAAAATTGACAGTGTTTCCTTAAGGTGTTTTGAAGCCGTTTCCCGCACTTGATATCAGATTTAAACGCTATATTCTGTATGCCGGGATTTGGTAGAATGGTTAATATTTGATGTAGTTCGAAAACAACTTTTTGTGACGTCATCACTTTAGAACTCTATTTCTTCCCTATAACATCAACTGATATACCAAAATGCTGTCTAAATTTATCATTCTCTTCGAAAAATGATTGTAGTTGTCCGTTCTTTTTTATTTCCGTAAGAGTCTTCATAGCACTTTGAAGTTCTTCCTCGTCTACTACATTCCACATTGAATTTGTTCCTCTCCATTCCTCTTTTAATGGCCCTTCAAGATCACGATAAACCTCCTCTGCCATATTTGAAGTCCGGCCTGGACGATAAACTACAGCTGTCTCCTTAAACCCCGACTCATTCATCAGTTGAATGACATTGGGCACTGGCATGTACTTCCTTTGAAATTTGCGAGCTGCTTTAGGAATCAGTGGACGAAACCATGCTCCTTTTAGAACTTGCTCTTGCGTTGCCATAACGATCAAAACTATCCCATTCTTAGCAAGAACTCTATGTACCTCCTTAATGCACTTAATAAAGTTAGGATAACTTGTTTCTCCTTCTTCAGGTTGTGTATCAAGTTGATGGACAACATGGATAAGAGTGACTACATCAAAAGACTCGTCTGGAAAAGGAAGAATTGGCAAAGTGTGGTTTGTTACTTCAACTTTTCCGCTCCGTCTTTCATTTTCCAACTTCGAAGATGCAACGCTTAACATGCCTTTAGATGTATCGAGAAGCGTCACGTGTCCAACACCTCTTTCCAAGAATGCCTTGCTGTAGTTACCAGTCCCGCAGCCAGCATCAAGGAGACGAATCTGCAGTAGGTGTGAATGGAGAGAGACAAATGGGGCCTACGTTTATGTTGTCCAGTGACAGAGGGGCATACCATGACAACGTTAATGCAAAGCATAAAATGAGACAGGGGAAGGACTTTTGACTTATAAGAGATGCAGTTGAAATCTGGGTATTCTCTACACAATTCCCTTTCGTCATGGTACATGTGAGTAGCAAACGATTACCAAAGGCATAAAGAAAATTTCCAATTTTCTATTTCATAGATATTTGCAAAAGCATGCACACACATTGATGTGGTCTGTCATGACAACAAATGGTACAGAAAATTGTGTTACTGATTTGGAAGCATGGTCCTCCATAGACTATCAAACCTCCTTCACTTAATTATGCAGAGGGTGTGCGTGCAAATGTACAATTTATGGAACAAATCCTCCTCCATTGCAATCTGTCTTTGCCAACAGAACCATATGATTCAATTTAACAACAGTTAGTACCACCTGATGACTCTAAAGAGAAAATGTAACTGATGAACAATATGGAAAAAGTCATTTAATGGACTCTAAGAAAGTATTTTAGGACAGAATATCAACATCATAACATTTTATCCAATCAAAAGAAGAAACCTAAGAAATACTCCAAAATTTTTAGTGTCTGTCAATAAACTGATATGTGGGGGATTCTGTACCACTCCTATTGATGATTACAACACAATCCACAGAACTTTTTGACACAAAAACCTATACTAATTGTTTTAGAACACCAAAGACCATTCAACTGGTTATATAGATATTACAGTACCTAACTTTAAATTGATTTTCATGAGACACTTGCTTTTGAGGCACATGCATCCTTTGCAACATAGAAAGTAAATGCATGAAACCAAATATCAGAGGGCAACAATGTTACCATCTGACTATTGAAGTGCTATTTCATTTTCACTGACCTCACTTCTGGCAAAATCTATCTTCATTAGGGAAAGGGAACTTAACACACCTCTGCTTATGAAATAGAACCATGCTAGTACAACATCAAGAGTTAACATTCTTCACAAAATAATTGGCTACAGGTGGTGAACCATTATGAAATTTCAGGGCTTCATACTGTCAGTTACACAAAGGTAAATTCCTAGTAGGCTAGGGTCTGTCTGAGGGAATTCCCAGCTGGGTCTAGGGATGTCTATCTAAAAAAGTTTGAAAATTTAACAGCTTTTTGCTACGAGTGGCTTAATTAAGGCCTATGTTTGAATTTTCCAGGGACTTGCTGGGTCTGGTCATACATTGGGGAGGGGGGATTCACTGATCTGGGGTCAGATTTCATAATTACCTTCTAAACCATTAACATTGGTATTGTATCCTATAGTGTAGTAAACAAGACAGTGTCTTTGGCATAGAAGGTTCAAGACCCTTGTATACATACATGTGTTAGACGTTTTTGTTTTACTCACTGACCTCAAATTTGGCCTTCTTTAACATGAAAAAACAGTTGCAAAGTTTCCAGCGCCCCCTAGATCCACTGTGAACCAGTGTGAGCGGTAATGACCAGCTTGAAATCTGCCATTGGGTTCCAAAATTAAGTCTACAAAGCTTGGTTTCATTTGGCTTCATCATAAAAAAACATAAATACATATATACTAACATACATACATACATGCATAATACATATTTACATACATACATACATACATACATACATACATACATACATACATACATACATACATATATAAACTATATAGAAAATATACCAATGTCTTCTAATTCACTACTCGGAGTTTCATGCTAATGCAATCATCAGGTGAATGGTACAATTTTTGTAAGTTAGGAAGACATGTTCCGTATTAACTAAATCTGTCATCAAACCAAGGGGATACAATATATGATAATTTAAATTGTTTATGAAAGAAACAGTTCTAAAGTTCTAAAGGTCTTATTAAATGTACATTTGTGTAAATCTCTTGAAAAATTTGTAAGAAACGTGGAAACTTAAAAGAACAACGGGACTTTGTATGCAACGTCAGCATAACAAGTAGAAACATTCAATCGTATGCTGTTATGCTATGGAAGGCTAAAACCATACCAAAGCCATACCATAGTGCTGTTATTGTCTGCTTAGATTTAGGTTGGTTGCGCCAAGACAGCACGCACTGGTCGTGCGCTAAGCTGTATGCAAGATGGTTCTTACATTTTAATTTTGTTGGGTTACCACACCATTTATAAAACAATTCCAAAACTATGGTATGCACTGAGATGCTCGTACTTAATAAAAATATTAATATTAATAAAAGAGGTATTTTTTAAAGGTTTTTACCTGTATTTTAACCAGTTGTGTTTGCTAAGGTTTCCAGTTAACAGTGGCGTGCGTTAGGGTTCCATATTAGGACCGTATTTTCTTATTTTATCCAAATGATCTACCATGCACTACAGACATGTTAGAATGTCTACTAATTCTTGATGGTGCATACATAAAGTTATTGCATACTTAATTCTGAATTCGCTATGTCTAATCTTAGTGTAAAAGCATACAAACTTACTGCTTACAAGAATAGAACTAATCACAGTATGAGTAAATTAAGACATCAATTATTTTACTGGAATTTTGCATTTTTATAATTATTTACTCCTCCAAAACAAAGATCTGTTGAAAATCTGCGGAGTATGCAAGATGAACACCATACATGTGCGTCTCATATTAGATGATAAAATTTTCAAATAGGTATTATTTAAGGGAATCGTATTTCAACTAGGACACATTTAACTCTTCGTGTGTCGTTATTGTTAACTCAAACATAACCTTCCGTTCTATGATATAGACAACAGTCTATACCTTAAGTGTACATAGCTAATTTTTTCTGCAAAAACGAGCATTAAATGCTATTAAAAACTCATTTTATATTTCACATCTAATATCCTTAATTAAAATGCCAAAAGTTTTGGACATTTATGAAATAAACTCATTCTGTGTTGGGAAGGTTTTTTTACAGTTTTTCTAAACGCTTCCCTAAGTCCTCTTAATATTATACTTAGAAAGAGTTAACTGATCCATCACTACGATAATAGGTCTTTGCAGAAAGTAGACCTCAAAATTTGCAATTCTTTATTTGAGTGCCTAACCTGTGAATTCCTCTTGATAAAATAAGTAAGAGGCAAGTTTGAAGAATATGCACCTACAAACTGAGACATCTGACAACTACTGTATTAACTTGCAATATAGTTGCATACAACTATAACCGGTTTTAATTGCATGCAACTACAAATGAGAGAAATTTCAAAAGGTATGCATCATTGTAAAGAAAATGATCTCATGAAAGATACCAAACGAAATGAAGAAAAACAATGTACTATTTGTAATAAATACTTTCTTGAACATGGATGAACTCAAAATCAGCTAAAACTATGTATTTAGTACTTTGTATTTAGTTACAACATTTTTTATAGTAGCGGTTTTACATTTTTGGGAAACGCAATTAAAGCCAAATTATCAATTTGTTTGAAATTTTATTGGAAGTTGATAAACAAATTTATCCTCCGCCTCACTGAAAACACCGGGAAAGACGTCCTCTAGGATGGCAAGCCTCATTTAACCTGTGAGCATTCTTCTCCAAGTTTTTTTAAACTTACATAGTTGCATGCAACTATAACCGGAGCAAAAAAATGAGAATTCAGCTTATTATAGCATTAAAGTTTACGCGGGGTAATACGGTACCTTAAGATAATAACCGACTACATATTTAATAAAAACTGCCTTTGAGTTTGTCCATTTGTCATTCTGCTACTGTTTTAAAGCATCTTGAGTTCAAATACAGGTATTGCGATTGTGTTATGGTTTTGGAAGGTTCTTTCGGAAGGTTTTATTGAGAAATTAAATAGTTTTGCTTATTGCCATTTCGGTATTTGGTATTCCCTTTGCTTGATGAATTAACATCTTCTTTGTTATCTTTCCTATTTTATCTGATTGTTATGTGTATGTTACAGTGTATGGTGGCAAACATAAAATATTTGTTATCATATACAACGGAAAGAATTATTTCTTTCCGAAAGAATGGTCAAGTGACACGGTGATAGACAATGTCAAAGAAGTAAGAAAATTCTTGATTGCATATATTTGTACATATTTGATACCAAATATCCTTTTTTCTATTTTCACGATGTGGCTATTACTAGACTCCATTTTTGCTGTTAATTTTAACGTTGTTGCATATGGGAACCGTTGCTTTGCGTGATCTATTGGAATGTTGTACGTTAATTTTAGCATGTATCTGAGAGTTTTAAACTTTGTTTTTAAAATTTTTTGATGATACCTATACTGAATTTTATTTGTTTATGTATTAGTTTTAATTTATTATAAAAGAAAAAAATACATATTATTTTTAATGATATTATGTCATATTGACTTCCTCATGTAAACTTATAACTTGGTAAAACAATAACGTAGTTGGAAAAAACGGTAATTTTTTATTTCTGTTAAAAACGTCAAAAGTAATGAGACTTAAATATTGCCTCGGTCGCTAAATTGACATTTAGAAATTGCTATGGGCGTGGAAGCTTCTGTGCCCACCGTAATACTCTTTGGGATAATTATGAAATGAATTACATAAATCATACATTAGTATCTCAAAATATACCTTTGGTTAGTGGGATTATTATAGAAGTGGTGATTGCCAACGATGACATCAACTGTAATGGTATAAATGTATGCTGTTACAAGCACGGAACCAACAGTAACTTCAAGTAACAGATCAACTCTCCACCACTCATTATTCGTGTCATATGTGGTAAAGCAACTGTTTATGTTATTGCTTCTTTTTCCGTCTACACCTTTGTCATTATCTCTATGCGCTCCACTTGACATAGCTGTAGGTCGTCTTTCGGCTATGCTCCAATAACCAAATACATCTGTAGAGAAATTATATGATTCAGATATTCAAGATTTGGAATAAAACCTTTAATATAATATCTGAAATAAAACGCCAAAGAACAACTTGCAAAAGTTTCCTTTTTTTAACAGATTTATCATTGTTGCATTCTGTGTCGTGTTTTACCTATAAAGAGTTTGTTCTACCCGATTTAGAGTACAAAAAAAAGGTTTTACTCTTGACAACACCCACAACGTGATGTCTTCTTTCTATAATGCAAGGGTTTTAAGATAAGATAATAAGAAATAAACTAATAACAGATTGGATTACTAATACCCAAAGGCAATGAATGATACTTACATCTTAGTTTAAAGAAAAGTGGAATACATAGAGTGTATTGACAAATTCGTGCTAACAACGTATACTAATTGACGACAATGTGAAAAACTGTTAGTTGGCTTTAACAATCTAAATTTAACATAAGAGTTTATTGACTGGTGGATCAATACCAAACAATGTAGCTCGAGAAGTATTGATACAAACGATTGACATATAGCAGGTTTTTATGTGTTTTGTAAAAAGGAAATAGTTTTCAACAAATGGTAGTGATACTTATATAACATATATGTATAGTGTTTACTTGTTTCTTTGCCAATAACGGTATATACTACGCTTGATATGACGGTTTGTAAACGCTGTTTTTAAATCTAAATTTAACATAAGAGTTTATTGACTGGTGGATCAATACCAAACAATGTAGCTCGAGAAGTATTGATACAAACGATTGACATATAGCAGGTTTTTATGTGTTTTGTAAAAAGGAAATAGTTTTCAACAAATGGTAGTGATACTTATATAACATATATGTATAGTGTATACTTGTTTCTTTGCCAATAAAGGTATTTACTACGCTTGATATGACGGTTTGTAAACGCTTTTCTTTAATATCAAGGGCATGTCCATTACATGTCATTAGCTGTGTATTCGTCTAATATTGGTCTTTACTTGTTGTTCGTGTACTATTCTGTACATATGCTCGTCTGTTGTTTGTACATTGCTTGCATGTATTAGAGTACTGTTTCTCTGGTGCTTACATTTGATGAAGGGACGTCAGTGGGGTTAATTTTGCTTGGATCCTTTACTAAACAAACTATCGTGATTAAATCATATTATATTGACTTAAACATACCATAAGTATAGACTTCAACTTCGCATAATGTTAGAGCTTTCTTCCTTGGTATATGAATGATGACATAACGACCTCTTACACTTTGAGTACAACGGAAAACTTTCGTTTCTCCTGGATCAATAGTTTGATCTGTAACACACCTTAATTGGGAAAAATAAGTAGGAAAATATTGTATACATTACATGTAGCTAGTGGTTTATTAGCTAGGACAGAAATATTTTTTTAATTGTACTAGAAATCAAAGCACTTTATTGTCAATGAATTACCCAAATGGATTTTAAGGAAAGTTATGAGGAAAGAATATTTCCCATCACTGGCAAATATTGGCGAAAATTGACTGACATTAAGAGAAAGAGCTGCTTCTTCCAATTACAAGGAGAAGAATGAATAGACAGTGTGTTGTCGTATTGGTAACTACACAGAAATTAATTTAAGCAATAAAAGCAAACAAACAACTCATTTGAAGTAACCTTGTTCTAATACCTTTCTTACTGAAAATGATGATTACGGAGTCATTTAAGAAATGGATCATTATCCCTTCACATTTTCAACGCCAATAGTAATTTGGGTGTAAAAATAAAAATTAAATCAAAGAAGGATATGCATGGTTAACATGCCATGCTAATCTAAGGGGTGGCTTGCAGCAGGGGCGCTCCATACAAACTTGAATCCCTGAAATACATTATGTTTAAAGTCAGTGATGGGAGCACGAATATAATCCCACAAATAGTGACAAAAAATAACGATGAATCGTGTACAAGGCGAAGGAACATCTAAAAGGTACGTTGTTCGATTAAGATGCTTATAATACTGTGCCAGTAGTAGCTAAAGTTGTAAAAAAAGCGTCAACAGAGGCCATAGAATTGCTAGTAAATAAGTTAATTGCATTCGTAGGCAATATACTGCAATAAAAGTGAAAGTGTAGTAAACCAAAAACAGTTGGCGTACGTAAAATAATGCCTTAAAAATTGTGATACCGAAAAAACTGGACGGTAAAAATACACGAAGGTGTGACGTCAGCAGTATACAAATGCAATACACAAAATTATGGAGTAAGCTAGAGCTGGATCATAAGGGGTTAAGCGAGGGTAACGGGGGTATCATGTTGTGTGTAAAGTCACGGGGTGAGGCTTATAAACCTTACCTGTCATGGATGACGGTGATATTTTTTTCTAAATTACTCTTACATGTGTCCATGCTACAATAACGTTTAGGTACACTTTGAAAGCACCGCTTTAGAAAACTTTTATCTGCCATTTATTTCCCTTAAATTTATAAGGGGTAAAACATTTTCACTTTTACTTTTATTATATCTGTCAAGATATGATTGATTGCATTTTGACTAATAACATTTTAAGCCTTCATGAATATATAATACTATCATTTACTTCTTTTTAAAGTACTTTACATAAATACTTGTATCTCGCTACTCTACCATAAAAGCCTGTGGCTTAATTTTACATGTACATGTAAAAATTTTATAAAACTTTTACGAAAATTGCATCTGAACCTGTGCCCGTGGTGTATAAATGTTGTCATGTCTCAGAGAATATATATGGAACTAGCATTTTTTTTGCTATTTTACAATGTACAATTAGAAAAAATGTATGCCAAATTGCAGCAACTGGGTACTGACAGTGATTTGCTGGTATAAGGGGATAAAAAATCAACGTACCTGAAGTTGCTTTTGTTCGTGTAATGATAAGAATTACCAATGATGATTTGAAAGCCATTTAAACGATTTGGCACTAACTCGTCACCGCTATTAGTTATTACAACTGCTTGGATAGTTACTTCCATCAGGAGGTCAACCCTCCACCATGGATCTTGTTGCTCTTCTGTAGATGAGCATCGATTATCGTTAGGATTTGTGCTCCTGTCACCATCGACAGCTTTAAATGCTGATGCGTTTTTAAATAATGATGACTGATTTGCAGGTTTCTCAAGAGCAACATTTGAATGATCAAAGCGATCTAAGAAGAGAAGTGTAATCTATACACTAAAAAGTAAAAGCTGCAAAAATATCGGGGAAGAAGGAAGTCACGTTGTCCATATTCGAATTAGCATTATTACATCAGCTCACTAACATCTAGCACAAGACGAAATTAGTCATTCGGTTACCAATTATGCTTGACAGGCTCTGACTAATAGTACATCTACTAATTACATTATACGGGGCATATGCCTTCGACAACCCTTCCAAGAGAAATGAAACTGAGAACAAACAACTTGAATCGGGAGGAGATTGTTGCCTTTGACAAGCACACCTTCAACACGATCCTTTCTTTGCCAGGTTATAGTACTGCATACTCCTAAATCGCTGATATTTTGTGTCAGGAACGAGAGGCAAGTATAGATCTTAAATGCTGATACTATAGCATCACAGTGATACGTTATAGCTTGATAAGTCGGAAGGTAACTCAGGTTCAGGCTCTTAATATAAAGTAAAGTACAGACGGGATTCAGAAATGGCTGCGTCATATTTATAGCAAAGTAAGTTTAAAGTGACTTGCAGCCTTTCGTTTTGAGGTGCATTATGATAAACAGATCAATTAGTGTTTCTTGTAGTCAGCTTTCCACTTTGTGGTTGCTATGGTTATAACGATAAGCAAAGGCAATGACTGAAATAAAGTTAGAGTAATTTCACTTAATATTGGATATCATTGCTTCTTTCGTAAATTCTTAGTTAAATTCATTAGAACGTTTCAAATCTATAAAAAACCAACGAATAACACCCGCGGTCAACCATGCTAAGCAAGTTTTGTCTCGGAAAGCTCGGTTTTTAAAGTAAACTTTTGCACAGGTGCTCAACAGTAAGGAGTAGCAAACAAGAAATTCTATGTATCTTTTGAGCAGAAAAAAAACTCAAAGATTTTCTTTATGCCTGCAAAACCTTCTGCCTCTATCGATAACCTAAACTTCAACATCCGTTCTAATATCAACACAGCATTATCAAGGCATCTTTATTTCAAGTAGAGATCGTTTAAACTCAAACAAATCATCACTTTCGTAACTTGCAGCACATATTTTGTTAAATAGGCTTTTATCACAGTAATTTAGAGTTACAGTGGAATTAACAGAAAAAACCGATTTGGTTCTGGAATAGAATCTCCCTGAGTATGCTATTCAAGGCCAACTCTTCTCCGTTAGTCTCTCTGATCAGGCCTCATTTTCTCTCGTTTGACAGCACCAATGAAATATAGCCCGCTACGTTCCGTCCAGTAAGTAGTTAACCTAGGCCTGATGTATGTCGATTTCTCTTGCTCTATCACAAAACACGATAAAATTTCGATTTTCTGAATTCTTAAGGCCAAGAAAAGGACGACTGAGGAGATGCTAAGCGCGTAAAACTTGTTTGATAAATCCCTTTAAACAATATAACTAAAACAATTAAAGTTTAAAACTGATTTGCTTGTCACGTGGGTTTCCTAAACAATATTAGACCCCTACAATTTCTATGAAGGCTTTACGGACATCAGTTAGAATATCAGTTCTTGTTCTTTGTGCCTCACATGGGCTAGATCGTATGGCCATCGCATGTCCGATTGTTATTGCTAACGTGATCTGATGCTCAAGTTATCTGGTGCTGACGTGATATTTGTATTTGACGCTGACGTAATCTTTCTATTCAGCCTTTCATTGTCTCCAAAAGTAGAAAAATGATGGTGTCTTGAAAATAATGTTTCTTTTATCGCCTCAAATCCTCCATATGGTCTTCAACAACAAAAGCAAAAACAAAAAACCTCCAAATTTGTTTATCGTGCAACATCCAGAAGGGGTTTTCGCACCTCTCGGTTAGCGTAGCGTCGCTAGTGGTACTTAACTGTCATGAAAATAATTAACATAAAAGTACGGTATCCAAAGTAATGGATTTAAGAAATCAAGCAAAAACGTTAATATCAAAATACTCCTAATGTAATTGATATATACTTATGAAAATTGAAGAAAAAAAAATTAACATCAAAAGAAGTTCTAACTTCTTCTAAAATTTGTCGTTCGTAACTCAATACACGATTTCACTACAATATTAGGAAACAACATCAATGCTACCCTTTTTACCACTTTTTTCACTATTATTTACACTTTTTGTTATATTTAGTGTTTTTATTGTTATTTTTTTTGACCCAATAACTCTTCCACTTCAAATATATGACATTGATATTGAATTCACCTTATACTGTTTTAAAATCATTTTGTAAATGTTTTTCATTATACTTACTGTACTTACATAATTCTTGACTCAACACACGTTTTCAACTTTAGTATTTTATATTATTTTCCCCGATAAGGCACTTTTTCCCTTTGAATTAGGCGATGATATGACTACTACCTTACCATCCCTTAAAATACATTTTAAACATCTTATGTAATTTTTTGGCATTTTGTAATGATATTTAACCTACACTTAACTACACCTAAACTTGTGACGTATTACTACTTATTACTACAAATTACTAGAGAGAGAAATGTATAAGCTCTGATCATATTTAGAGAAGCCGTTTTAGCTATAAGTCAAAGTCATTAGAATTTCATATTTCAACTTACCAAATGAGTACACTTCCACTTCGCATAAAGTTAATGCAAAGTTGTTATTAAACCTTCTGATAATTACGTATCGACCCCGAGTTAATTGGTTACAGTAGTAATCTTTGGTTTCTCCTTCTCCGATTGTTTGATTTGTCAGGCATCTAAAATCAGATTACAGTGAGTCATTATAGTGAAGCGCTTGGGGTTTTTTTCTTTTCATTACTAGACAATATGTTTATTACAAAGAAAAAGCAAACGAACTACCCTCTGCAAATTATTAGTTCCAAGCTTCAAATTTCAAGCTCTCTAAATTCCCCATGCTGTCGCTATTATTTAAAGGAATTTTTTTTTTGTACGTAATTGCAAATAAACTGTACATAAAATGTGATGATTTTCTTTCTGTATACCGGTTCATCTTCTAAGCCCCACCATACAGTAGACCTCCCGTATATTGCCGACATTGAACGTTCAATTTTTATTAGGCAGCTATTAGTTTTAAAGTCGACTTGGAACCGGGGCACCGACATACGGTAATGTTTTAATGAATTGTTTTGTATCTGTGTATAGCTTCTTTTTATTTAGATATATGACTTCAACGGTAGAGTTATAACTAAAAATCTACCGGAGGCGGTTCATTATTTATGTTTCCTGTTTTGCTTTATGTCTGTGCAAGAATCACATTGAGAAATCTAGTTATTGTTGAAAGACCCCTATTACAATAATAAGACGTATAGGATAATAGAATGTATCGGATATATAGGAGAATAAAATGTATAAGATGATAATAGGATATATAGGATAGTAAAATATCGGATAATCGGAAGTATAAGATAACTTGTTAGCTTATCCGGTACTAATCTGTTATATCAGTGTTGCACTGTTTCAATCCTTCTAACTTGGGTTACCCAAATATTTCCCCGTCAAAATCTTGTAAGTTCTGTATAATTTTGGTATGAACAAACGTTTGACTAGTTATTGAAAGGTCTCCTCTTGTGTTTGGGCGGACGTCCACGGAAACAACTTCTCACCAAAATATGAGGATCGAAGATGAACCAGTCGCGGACAATTAGCTTCGAATATAGATTGTAACACACATTAAGTTGACACATCGCATGAAGACGACTAGCAGTATGCAGTTGAAACGTGGCGTTCCGTAATGAAAGTGACAATATCGTGACACAAATGATTATCTGCATTGTTACTGTAAACATTTAAGAGATTTTTTAAATTTTAATGTCAGTAAACGACTCAGTCTTTTAAACAGATGGTTAGATTTGTTGACTTGTTACTTGGACTTGGACTTGAACTTGTTAACTACAGAGTTAAGTTTTGCATTTGTTTTCCGCACCTGTGTGAATTAAGTACTGTATGACATGTTATTATCAACAATCGATTCTGCTGGAGAAACGTTTATTCAAGAGTAATTACTTCTTCAAATCTCCGTTTGTATTAAAATTGTCATATTTAATTAGTATAGAGTATAAAGTTTCAGCTAATATAATGTGTTACTTATTAACAAATGGCAGTGAATGAATTCCAAATTCTATTTTGCAAGGGTTTTTCCATATTTTTTCAAAGGTGGAAACGCTAAAGGCGCTTCTAAGTAACGTTGCGACTATCAATCACAAGCCTTTGTCATTAATCATACTTTTAGTACCTTTCTTAACGCAATCAAGGGCGTGGGATGGAGGAGCTAGGAGAACCTTAACCAAAAAAATGGTTCACGTAGTTAAAAATTGCAATTAAGATTCACCACAGCTCAGCATTTTCTTTGTATTGCAGGTATCAATAATACATATCATCAATCTGCGACTAAGTTAATAACACCATATGTTTATTAGGCAGTTTTGGGGAAATATTTGTAAAGGTTGTTTTCCAGAACAGGTAGAAGTCTTTTAAAGGAAGGAAATGAACAACTTTTCCTTTGATGATTATTTGCATTTTGACCTGCATATCTCAACAGTCTCTTTACATTGCAGTTGTGTAAACATATCATCAATCTATCACTAAATAACGTAATATGTTTATTTGGCAATATTTGCCAAAAGTTGACAAAACTTTTCTTTTCAATAAATTTCATATCTTTACTAAGAAGGACTCCATTCAAGGACTCCATTCAAGGACTCCATCAATAGAAAAGAGATGTCTTTGCCTTTCACACTTGTATCTTTTCAACAACCACGCTGCATTGCAGTTGTAAATAATCGTTTAATTAATCCACTACTAAGGGATTGATTTTATACTATAATCAGAAAATTTTGGGAAAGAGTGAATGAAATTTTCCATTTCGATAAGAGGTAAAAATAATATTTACAAGGGAGGACACTAAGTTTTCTTTAATTACTGGAAAGAGTAATTTTCTTTTTTTTGTATCTTATATCTCAACAGTCCCTTTGTATTGCACTTACGAATGAAATAAATCATAAATCCACCAGTAGGTGGATGTTATATGTTATACGTTATATGTTAATTTGGCATTATTTAGAAAAGCTGGATAAAAGTGTCCATTTCGATAACAAGTAATAAACTTTGAAAGGAAAGACCCAAGTAGTAAAGGCAAGGAGTTCCCCTTTAAATTTGCCTTTCTATACGTTTGTAGCAACAATAGCATTGTATTTCTGTTGTGGGTGAGCCATATCAACAGTATACAACTAAGTGAATCAAGTTATATGTTTATTGGGCCACATTTACAAAAGAGGAATATGAGTATTAATTTCGTAAAACTTTCTCAGGAGGAATTGCTTCTTCTTTATGTTATCCTACAATTTTGCAGCCTAATCAAATTGCAGGTGAGGTCGATAGCTTTACTTTAATCAAACAAATACAAAGAGCAAAGTATTATACCTGAAATTCTTTACATTGTCATGCTCTTCGTAATTACCGATGATAACATCAAACCCATTTAATCTATGACCAGCATGTCCACGACGGTTTGTTATTGTTATCACCCAAACTATTGCTTCAACTAATAAATCAACCCTCCACCATGGATAGTTCATTCCTCCAACCGTATGGGTGCAACCGTTGTTGGCAAAACGTATATTTGTGTTACCATCCAATGCACGTTCAGCATCAAACACGTTATGTGTTGAAGACTGAACTGCAGGTTTTCTAAAAGCAATGTTCCTACGATCATATGAATCTGTGGAAACAAAATAAGAAAGATTTGTATATATATATTTATCATGATAAAATTGATGTTAGTATTGCAAATACGATGAATTAAGCACTTCGAAAACACATCTTACAGAACATTTTACGTCATTTCTCTTGTCATTAGTGGTAGAGGCTGCATCTCAAACTTAAAAGATAAAAATACCAAAGTTATTCTTTTTTTCAGCAAACAAGAACAGGAAAATACTTCTGAAAAATTTGATAATATAACAATAAATTAATTATGCCTGAACTCCCGAGAAGATCCCCGTTATGCCACTTTATTGCTCATTTGTTTCAATTGTCTTGCAAAATGGAAGACAGATTTTTTCCTGTACCACTTTACTGCAACACAAATAAGGTTAGCATGGCACTGCCTAATTATATTTCTAACAGCAAAACAAAATCAATTTTACAGGTAGACTTCTCTTCACCTTCGACTAGAAACCATTTGTGATGTGCCCTTTACAATACTTGTGTTGCAATTGTCAAATTGTTGCAAAATAAAAGCCGAACTTTTTACTGTATTACTTTATTTCAACACAAGTAAGGTTTTGACGGTTATGCTTACTTAACCCTACCTAGCACGGGGTTTTGATGCCAGTACACGGGAAGAAGGGGGATAGTAGGCCCGCCGCTATTTTAACATGTATAACTGCTATAAAACAGGGTTGTAGGCTTCGATATTAAGGTTTTAAAGACTTCGCAACCTTTGACG
Organism: Alatinidae sp. Z8VKAUB7J3; assembly: GCA_010016025.2. Lineage (NCBI taxonomy): Eukaryota > Metazoa > Cnidaria > Cubozoa > Carybdeida > Alatinidae > Alatinidae sp. Z8VKAUB7J3. The sequence goes on from JAAAKM020000498.1 coordinate 34,747,078, forward strand.
TTTAATTCAAGTGTTTTTATTGCGAAATTATATTGCGAAATATTTGTTTTTATTTGTATTAGAAGGTAATGTAGTTAAGTCAAAAATGTTGACCGGATGTAAGTCTGATCGGAATGGAACACAAGTTGCTATGTTTTGTTTAATGAATTAAAAGCAACAACAGTTACCTAAAAAGCTGTTTGGAGCCTTATAATTCAATAAAATTTACTGCTCTAAATACCTGAGAAACACAAGCATTCGTGACAAATATCGGAAACAGTCTCAACGATTACAGCTAATCGGCTTTAAACAGAATTTGTTTATTATGTCTCAAGATATGCATTCTTTTAAAAGAATAATATGTGGTTATACTTATTTGAAATACCATATAGCTAAATTTATATATTTGGGACTGTTCTCTATGGTTTTTTGATACCAATTTGTTAAAAAGTTAGGAGTGGAAATATGACGCCATCAAATCAATAATTACGCCTTAGTTAGTAATAATTAGCTCTTAATTAGCATTAATGAGTTTCAAATGTGTTTTATTATTATTATTCTTTCGGCTTATGCAATTTAGGGGTCGCCACAGCAAGTCAAATCCTTGCATCTTTTCCTATCATGTGGATCTTCCTCACTCACCCCTGCATTCCTCAGATCTTCCCTGATTGAGTCCATGTAACGTCTGTTTTGTTTCACCTCTCTTTCTCTTTCCTGGCGATTCCATCCTCAACACTGCCTTTCCTATGTAGTCCTAGTCTCGTCTTTGCACATGTCCATATCATCTCAGCCTCCCTTCCCTTATCACCTCGCCTATTCTTCGCACAGGTTCTGTCCCTTGAATATATTCGTTTTTCTCGTCACTCTTAAGGCGACACGTAGCATTTTCATTTCTGTCACTTCAAGGTTGTCTACTTGTTTCTTGGTCATTCTCATGGTCTCTACTCCATACATTAATGCTGGTTTCACTGCAATCCTATTCACTTTTACTTTTAGTTTTGGTGCTACTCCTTTATCGCAGAATACTTTGCTTGCCTTTCTCTATCCATTCCATCCTTTTTAGCCCTTCTAATTCACCTCTCCTCTACATCCTCCGTCACTTTGTATGATTGATCCCAAATAATTGAATTTGCTTACTTTCGGCAGATTACTCCCCTCCATTTTTACCGCTCCGTTTCCGTCTCCTTCATTGATACACATATACGTCGTTTTTCTCGGGCTAACTTTCATTCCTCTTTTCAAGCTCGTACCTCCAGTTCTCCTGCTTCTCTTTTACTTCTTCGGTACTCTCACCATAAATCACGATATTATCTGCAAAAATCATGGTTCAGTGAGATTCTTCCCGGACGTTGTCAGCCAGTCTGTCCATTACAATAGCAAACAGGCATGGGCTAAGTGCTGAGCCCTGATGCAATCCTACCTTAACTTAAAAGTCCTCGGTTATTCCCATTGCGCATTTCACTGCAGTCACGCACTACTCTCACATAGTCACTCCCTCGCATGCAGTAACAAATCTTATCCCTCGGAACTCTGTTATACTCTCTCTCAAGGTTCACAAACACACAATGCAATTCCTTTTGTCCTTCCCTGTACTTCTCCGTTAAGCTGGATTCACACTAGAGGCGTCATTGAGCAACGTGAAGGTGATTGAGTTAAATCGCTGACAGATCGACTAAAGTTATCGATGAATTGCAAAGGGAATTAGTATATCTTTTAACCAAACTGCTATGCAATCAACTTAACACGGAAATTTGCTAACATATTTACTGCTTTTGCTATCTCAAACTGAATACCTGTTGTCACCGTGTATGCATGTTTCGGTTGCCTTGTACTGACCTGATTCCTGTTTATCGGTGGGTTCAGACTACAGCAACAAATTCATATCAGCCACCAACTTAATATGTAGAATAATGATAGGATTCTGAACTTTCTAAAAGACACCATAGACTATCCTGTTCATTTTTTTTAATCTTTTTATGATTCTATTTACCACTCCTTGTGTTAAATAGAAATAACTGACTCTTCACTGAATCGATAGACCTTTCTGCCTCGCTGCTGCTCGACGCCATTTCAAATAGAAACTCATCCTTCTCCTCTATTGTTCCGATGCGTCACGGGGCAGCAAAGTTGGATTTTTTCAACTTTGACGCATTGAGGAAATCGGCATGGGCAGCAGCATTGGGTGTCAGGTGCATAAGATGACGCACACTTTATATGGGGCACGTCACAAAAAGCGCGTCTTGTGTAAATTCAGCTTCAGTATCTCCAGGGAAAATCAAGTATCTGTTGTGCTTTTTCGGAGCATAAATTTGTATTGTTGCTCCCTAATATCCATTTCTTCTCGCAGTCTGGCTTGAATCACTCTTTCCCATAGCTTCATGGTGTGGCTCATCAGTTATATACCCCTTTAGTTAGTGCAGCTTTGTGCTTCTCTTTTGTTCTTGAATATGGACATCTATATACTTCTCCTCCATTTGTTGTGCATCTTCTCTCCGTTCAACAATCTGCTAAACATTCCAGTAAGCCTAGTCACTCCTGTCCCTCCCAGACTTTTCCAGGCCTCAAAAGGTATTTCATCTCTACCACTTTTCCATTCTTCATCCTTCTGAGTGCATCCTTCTGAGTGCTCCTCTTACTTCCCTTTGTGTGATCACATTCACCTCCTCATCACTTGTCTCCGCTTCGTATTCCTAACAGAATAACAAAATCAATTTTACAGGTTAGCGTCTCTTTGCCTTCAGCTAAAATAACTTTCTTTGATTTACCCATTATTAAATTTTGTTGCTATCGTCCAAAACGTTAGGGATTTTTTAAAATTTTACATTTGAAGGGCTACTTGTGTACAATGCTTAAGTGACTGGAAATAACGTCTAAATGAGTTTTCCAAAGGTTGCCTATAAGACTTCAAGGACTAGTAACGTAACGTGAAGCGTTTGGAAAGTATTCAACCATTTTCAGAGTTAGAAGCCTACCATGGGCCCCCTGTCACAATCTCTATCCGTGCCCGGTATCCTTAAAACTTTTCTTTTCTTCCGATCATTGACACTTTATTTGTTATTTCTATTTGCTATTGTTGCAGTGGTCAAGTCAAAGATGTGTTCAAGCTTTATATTCCTTAACAACCTGGCTTCTATAGTGCAGCTTACGTACATATCCTTTAGAAGACAATTCTTATTTAGAGCTCTTTTATGTCGACGACAGGAAGGTATGTCTCTCACCTGTGATGTAAACTGCAACCTCACATAAAGTTAGGTATTCCCCAGCAGAAGCATAAATGATAACATAGCGACCAGAGATACGATAAGGGCAATTTACTATTACTGTCTGACCCTCGTCAACGGCTTGATTTGCTTCACATCTAAAACATAGAAAACATGAATATTTACAAGTAGCTACAGACTGTTTTAACAGCGGTGTATGGTGAATGTAACTTGATAAAGAGTTCCATAGTTTTGTTGCTGCTGATGCAAATGAACAATCACCTAAGGTTTCAAGTGATCTAACGCTTGGATGTAAGAGGAGCAGTTCCCCATCAGTTCTGAGATTGTCCTTAGGTTCTGCTTTTATGCAAATCAGTTCAGTTAAATATTGAGTAGCTAGTCTGTGTATAACTTTGAATGTCATTATAGTTATATTTATAAGATATCCAGCAGAGGTGTCTTTTGAAATATTACCAATGCAACTGTATAGGCAAACTATTAACTTCATAGCAGTAAAAAAGATAAGACGTTTTAAAGTTAATATATATAATCAATAATGTTTTCTGTAGATTTACCATGAGTAGAGATATATTTGTTAACCATACCTTATATGGGTGTGTGTGTGTGTGGGGGGGGGGGGGGGAGGAGGCACGCAGCATTTCGACACACTATAACTTTATATCGGCCTATGCTATTACAAAGATATTTAGCACGTTTATAGTATAACTCTTAATTCACTGTTGGTACAAAATTCATCTAAAGATGTGATTTTCTTATAATCATTTTTCACATATCGTTATAAAAGGTTCTCTAGCAAACGTCACCTTGTTGCACAACTTGTTTGTAAGACAGAGTTAATACTGCTTCACTTTTAAATTAGGAAGGATAACCGCCCACTTGTTGTATCTGCGAGAAGATCAATCACTAAGAACACAGATCTTACTCTTGTCTTGAATCTAATATTTCTAATTAGAACTCACAAAACAGTCGCTTAAATACAAATACTACGATTACGTCATTACATATATTTACATAAATTATAATAAAAATGTGTTCAACACGGGAGTAAACAAGAACACTATTTATCTATCCCTTTCTATGCATTTTTGCATTGTGACATTAAAAACGAATGAAACAACCTCTGAGCAGTTGGACCCCTAGTACCCCCTGCCTCAATTTTACCCCCTTAAAAATCTCAAATTCCCTTTCAGTGAGTCCCGAACCCCCGTTGAAAATCACTGATCTAATATAGGCTTACACATATATATATCTTGCAGTCGTTCGTAAGAAGGCCTTCTACTTACGCTCTAAGCAAGTTTAAAACGTCAAGTTTTTGCTTGTTGTCACCAAGGAGAATGTACAATGATGGATGTTTGGATATTATTTTGAAGATGTAAGAAGAATTAAGTTTCTTGTGGCATGCTTTTTTATCACTAAATAATTGAAGTGGTTTGGAGTCCCCTTATTCGCAGGTTTGTTTACCTCCCGCCAAAGCCAATCACTGCATTGAATATCACAGGGAAAACGTTCATTTCAGAGTGTGACAGCCAGGGGCCGCTAAGAAATTTCCTGTGGAACTGCTACCACGTGCTGACATGTTTTTCCTCCACCACTTCCTTCTGATCAATCGGAGACGAATGTTCTTGGGAAGTTGAAGTATCGGAATTATGGAAATTATAGGATTAGATAGTTTAATGATAAGGTCATTCTAAACTTGGTTATAGATGAAATGATACTTCTAAATTAAAGCTGGAATAATTAAGATCTGTATAAAACAAAAAAGAATGTAAAATATAGTATGATATTTCCTATTATTATGAAAATATTTAGTCATATATACATAGTTGCAATTTTACCTGCTTATGTCTATCAAGTTTTATTTTCCTCATTCTCGACAAATCGAAGACAATCGAATTTTTTGTATAGCAACTGATGCTGCTTTCATGTCCTCCAGACCGAACTGTAACCGGTATCTGTAAGGAGGAATAAAAAGAAGCAAATGTTTTACTCCTAACAATGTGTAAAGACCTGATAAGTGGCAGTCGAAACAAGGGACTTTACCTGGTATGATAAATGTGGACATTGACAGCTTTCTAAGAATGTTTTGTCTAAATTGATTACTAGATGTCAAGACAGTGTATTTCCAAGAAGCGATAAGAAAATTATTTCATGTGTATACAAATATCTATTTCTTCTCTTAACCTATCACAATGAAACGATTTAACTTCAAGCAATGAACAGAAAACTCACATGTGTTTCTGAACACTTTCGGCGGATCGTAGCAAGAAATTTCTGCACGTGTTCCATTTTTGCAAGTTTGCGTAGCAAGACCTTTTAAAATCAGCCAATAAGCGAGACGCTACGGCAGCCATGTTTGTTTACCGTCTGAAACGATTTCATTTATCATCGTTGGAAGCACGTGCAATTGAAAAAATTACCAGGACCAAGGCGTTCGTCTCTGATTAAAGTGACAGTGTTTTCATTAGTTTGTTGTTGCCTTCTCTTAACCTACAAGGTTTTGAATGAAGCTTATGGTCACCTGTTATCCTGAAGTTTAATCAATGGCTTCTAATTTCCAGCTTTATTCCTGCATGAGGTAAGCTTTCTGATTGTTGCTATAGCGAAGATCTAAATTTAAATTTATCGATAATTCCTGGGTGCCGTGTCTTGCATCTGTAAGCTATTTTAAATTATTTCTTTGTATCCTCTACATCTTGACCCAGTGCTGTGTTATATGGATGCTCTTTTCAAACCATTGATCTCAAGGGAGCAGATCAGTGCCTTAAAGAAGTCTTACATAAAAAATGAAACAAGGCTCAGGTGAAACACACAATGATATCTTGAATCAGGAGGCGTTGCTTTAGTCTCGGTATGGGATGAACCTGGTGAACATACAACCATATGTTTGCTTCATTATGACCAAGTTCCAGTCTGAATAGGTTGCAAGAACAGTGCCTAGCGTAGGACATTGTACATGGCAGTTGTCAAACTATGAGGCCCCGATAATTCTTGTGCCGCAAACAATAAGCAGTTGTTACCGCTGGATGGAATAAACGCAAGTGGGAGTGACCATTGTCCTTTTGCATAATTTTTGGCGGAGAACGGGTCCGGTACTGTCTATCAGAAAAATTTTCTCTGAACATTTGATTGCGATAGCATTTCCAAGTGTACTAGTATAATAACCAAAGGATTGAATATTTATTTGTATGTTGTTTACACGAACAGAGGTAGCTTGAGTTTCTGCACAAAGGCTTCCTACTAGAGATCAATTACATCGTTTCCTTAGTCGTCAACATTGTTCGGCCCACTAACAAATTTTATATAAATTTCTTAAGTTCATATTTTGCATTACATAAATTCATTACACAAGGTCTAAAACTTAACAGTATGTTGTTTAAGCTGCTCGCCATTAAAGTCAAAAACCTACGTCTTTCTATGCATATAATCATGGAGCTAAAAAAATACACATTATCTCATCGTTTCAGAATTGCCCCTGTGTACCTGGCAGAGATAATAATGGAAACACTTAAGAAATAAACTACATATGTAGGCTACGCATATTGCTTTGGGAGATTAAAAATTTAACTATCTTTTACTCCAACGTATAGGTAAAAAAGACAATTAGTCTCCCCCAAAAAAATCATACAGCCATGAAATAAAGCGCACTAGGTAGATTTCACGAAACCAAAGATTTACTTTAGGGCGACAATTTTTCCGTCAGTTAAATTAAGCGAACTTTTATGGGCTCGAATTTAGCGAATTACAGGGTGACAGACATTAGGGTTAAATGAAAGCAGGGAATCAAGCTAGGGAAACTATGCAAAATTAAACTTGCGAAAGTTTACTATAGCTTTGTTACTCCCATTTGCTAAAATTGCTATAATATTAGATGGAGCAAAAGTTGGCATGAGGTGTTTAGTCAACAGAATAGTGATGTCATTTTTTGAAACACCGTAAATCCACTAATGATAATAAATTGCCCATGGATAAAGGATAGAACAACAAAAACGAGAATGGATCAGGAAAATTATAAAAG
>JAAAKM020000498.1:34763345-34786670 GCA_010016025.2 Alatinidae sp. Z8VKAUB7J3
ATAATCTTTTAAAAGGTAGAAGCCTGACATTTTGTAACGTTGGCCAAATATGTTTGTTACAAATAAAGATACAAAGGGCGTGGGTAGGATTTTCTCGAAGGACGGCAACCTGTTTTTATCTGAAGTAACACATAAAAATATTTATTTGTTCCTTGATGCTTTTTATTATTTATCAAAATAATATGTTTTGCTACTTTTGATCTTCAATAATTAACCTTTTTCATGTGGGTAATTCCTATTATATGACATGGAAAAGACGTAAAAGAAAAGTTTGGATTACACCACCAATTGTGCAATAAAACTCTCTATCCGTATCCTACATCTTACGCTAGCCCTTCAAACATGTCTTCGGAATTTAGAAAACTAAAACGAAAAGGTAAAGTCACCTTTATTAATTTTGTTATTTAAAATTCTAAGGATATATTCAGTGAAATGTCAGTTTCAATTCTTAGTGTTTTCGATCAGGTGATTCTTGTAGCAAAGAAAACTCAATTAATTTTTTTAACATGCATACATAACTGGCACAAAAAAGTTTTAAAAACAGCCCTGAATAGTGGATTTATTCGTATGTACCAAAGACGTATTTCGTTACACCCTCATCAGTTTGGTCCGTTTTTTATGCACGGACCAAACTTATAAGGGTGCAACGAAACGCACCTTTCGCTTGTAGAAATGAATCCACTATTCAAGGCTGTTTTTAAGTTTCAACGTCCAAAGTAAATCACCTCACCGACGAATAATGATGACGTCATGATGCACTTATTTTCGCTCTTTCTTGTCACCCATTGGTCATTTTATTTCGTTAGGTGAGACAAAGACAAAAATAAGCATGAAATATGAAAGAAAAAACCACTAAGGGCAAAGAGAAATCATCGTGAGCAAAAATTGCTCCCATTCCCTATTGTTGACAGGCAACAAAAAGCCCGGTCATCACTTGGGTCAAGACACAACGATATTAATGATCTTCCACGTGATTCCAACCTTATCACGAGCAACGCATTTCATCACAACGAAGCGGAGGTACATTGTACTGTAGTGAATCACCCAAACAGGATTTACAAACAACTATGTTTCATTCCAATGTCAGCATACCTTACAATCGTGGGTGCACAACGCGCCATGAATTTTCCGTTTTAACATACTCTAAGTTCCTTTGTGACTTACTACGCAGGTGGTTACTTCCGAAATGCGGGAAGTAACTAAGTTTGAAAAGCACTTTGGATATATAATGCGTGCTTGGAAGCAACGCCTTAAACTTATAAAACTTCCTGTTTTTCAAAATAGTAGCCTAATTCCATAACAAGAAGGACTGGTAAGGAAGGCTTTGTTGTACATCTTGATTTACACGCAGACGAGTTGATTAGCAAGGGGCAATGGGAAAAACAACAAATCAATGAGATGTAGAAACAGCACGTGCTTTGATAAACAGCTTTCACAATTTTTTCTACCTGATCAATTTGGAATACATAAACGCATGTGTTTGAATGATCAAAACATTGGCAATGGTCAGGTTTCAAATATTTAAGATATTTATAAAAAAACAACTAACAACTTTTTTTTTCCAGTTTTAAATATTAAGTGACACAGCTTCGATTTTTTCTTTTATGATTAACAGTTGTATCATTGATTATATTTGTCATTAAAAAACAAAATTTAAATTTGCGTCTAAGTAGGGTGTTTAAGCACTGGCTGTTAAAATGGGCATAGCCCTTACTCTGCAATAATACAAGATGGCCGAAGCGTGAAATAAAATGTTATGGCTATGATATTAACGTGAATAAATCAACAGAGACATGTAATTGCTCACGTTGTGAACCTGCAATGAATCTGTTCATTTCATTGTGCCCAAACGTGGATCTGAAACTCAGATTTAGGGTAAGAGAAGTTTACTGCTCACAGTTATCTACTACGTTCTCTGCAAGAGTATATTTATATAAACAGTTCTCCCTAGGTGAAATCGCAATGTAACATGTGCTTTCCCTATGTACATTCCTTCGTCATCAGGAAGACGAAGAGGATTCAAAGACCACACGAAGACCTGCCACTATTACCTTTCGCAGGGTCAGCAAAGATTACCATAAAGGACCTATAAACAACATTATTCATAAATTAGAAGTAACTGATTGGAGCTGTAGTACATATATTTTCAGAATTTTCTCTGTTTACGTTACGAGTTCGTCTTTTTCTCCTTTTTATAAGAGCTGTAGATTCTAAGATGTACCTTTGTCGAATTACATAACATTACATAAGCTCTCACTGTTGAGGTATTACAACCCTATCACTTTGTACATGCATGTTAAAATTGTCATTGCATAGGCCTACCCCTAACTACGATTAACTCTTGTAAATTTATCTTGTTCGTGAAACGATTTTAAAGGGTAATAACAGCTACAATGCCATCTAACATGCTGCTTCGGATTATCTAATGCAGTGACTTACTTCATTTCGTATGCAAGTTTAGTACTTACAAACGGTGCTCTCAATTTCGTATAAAAAAAATTGTGTTGTTCATCTTAGATGCCAGCGACTAAAGAGTCAAATTTTAAAATAGTACTCTGTGAGTACGGAGATCAGAAAAGGTTTCTCCTCTCGGTAGCCATTATGAGAATCATTTAATAACTTAATTTCCTGACTTCCCGAATTTAACATTTGTCGTTGATCCTGTTTGGTAATCATGATAATATGATAATCTCAAATCTAAATTTTAACTCATGCTAACATCATCATATTAAATCTAAATCAAGTGTGGTAGTCACATGGCAATCTCAAATCTCTTTAAAAATCTTCAAATGGTCTCCAAATATCCTATTGCAAAAATAATAAATATCATACCCAGCTTACATAATAAACATAATTTGTCACTCTTTATTTCTCTATTCTTTTTAACTTTGTAACAAAACTACATTCATATCTGGATTCATATCTACAAGGAAAAGAGGTAAAAATGCAAACCCTTAATGGTTTTAACCTCTTCCTGTCCCCATGCTATTAAAACTGCTAAGGTCTAAAAAGTTGTATTTTTAAAGCAAGCTTGCAATAGAACAGAAGCTGATATTGACGTCAATGATGGAACGATCGCACTGCTTTGACTTCCGGTCGTGGGTAATATCCCTATAGAGACGAAGCTGGTCATATTTCATACTACACATTTAGTTTCGACAGATAACTATAAGCTCTCATGATTCATCGACCAGACATCTGTCGGTCGTTTCTGTACTCAAGGTGGCAACAGTTTGTAATAACTTAATAAACAATGAGGTTTGGTACATGCTTTTGCAGTCTGCCCCATTGGGCTACTGGCCATTGAGGGTAATCACTTAAGTCCCAATAATTTAGGACGCGGATAACATTATTTTAGCTCTGGACCCAGCATGCTTTGTAACGCTTGGAATCAAGAAAAACCGAGAGTCGACTAGAATACAATACAATATTTTCAACCAAGAAAATCATCTTCAGTATCAGCTTCAAAGATTTATTAATTAACAATAGCAACAATTTCTTGAGAGCAACTTATTCGTTGCTACTTTGCAGTCAATAGAATGCTAAATTTGAAACTTCAAGTCAACGACAATTGCTAAAATATGGAGAATACCTTAAAGATATAGCTTAAATAATTTATTTCCTTTCTTACTAGCGTAATGCCTTAAACATTAAAATTGAAGAGGCAATAAATATTTTTGGACCGAAAATGCTTTAAAATGAGGCTTGGAATGAACACTCGGGGCCTTTATAATATTATAAGCAAAAAGAGGCCCGTTAATTCCATGTTGGATTTCCAAAGTGGGGCTAAATTACTATAAAGAACAACCAAGTGACCGTATTCCTCCTGTGAACAAATCGTCCTTCAAATTTTCTTGCCCTGAAATTTCCAAGCCTTGAAATTTCCTTACCTTGAAATTGACATTGCTTCTTTCAATAAAATTTAATAAAGTTTTGTAACGTTCTTGATTTATATAAGGTTTGTTTCCCTTTCCGTAATGTAAGAGAGGGGGGTCATTTAGATTGAACCAAAATTAAGAACCTCTCTATTAGCTTATCATAACATTTGTTCGTTGAGGTACGTTGAGATACCTTACAGTTACTTTGTCTGCGATTGCCATTAAGTTGTTTATCTTGTAAATCACATTCGTGCAGTATAATCGCAGCATTAGTTTCTGTTTTGAAGTCGATGCTATAATGCAGCATTTAGATTAAACAGCATTTTACTATTAAATCCCGAAAGCAAAACTATAAGATTAAGAAAGATAACTTGCAACGGGTCAGACACTTTGGTTTAAGCAAAGGTATTGTAAATGTTCCCCCCAATGTTTTCGATAGTTTGGTTACAACTTCTAGTCCCTTTGAGTTTCCTTTCACCTCGCCTTACTTTTCACTCCGTTGTCGAAATACTTTCTCAGATGTCACCTAATTTTCAAACAATTTATGGACTGAAAAAACTGAATTCAAACATTGTCAGTCAATAAATTGAAACGATTTCGCAGCCCCTGAGCCCCTAGTAAGATTCAAATCATTGTAAATTGTCGAGCTGATAGGTTCATTTTGTGCGCTTTTACTACTGTCGCATACCGAACTGTTTCATAACAGTTACTAGTAAGAATTTGGTAATATACTGACGATATCATCATCATCATGATCTTGCGACTATTATCGATATGCTTTTTACAACTCTTCTCCAGTGGTCACGGTCCATCAGAGCCTTCTCAAGATCTCCCCTTTCTACAGGGACGGGGGAACAGGGGGCAGATTTGCCAAATCTCAGTTTCTTCCGTGACTACGTTTTTTCTTTATCAAAATTGAAACTGATTTATTGTGATGCCCTTTACGAGCCGCCGAGTGTTTAGGCCGCCAAGTTTCTGGACCAGGATGTGATTATCCCTCCGAACTGGGTTCACCTCATGCGGCAGCGATGACCTCTATCTCGATCAGCCACTGCGGTTCGAGGGTCTGAACGACGATCGCGGTCGTTGGGACCGGTCGACCGCCGAGTGCCGCGACACGGGCCGCGGCGTTGGTTTCGGCATAGGCGGGATCGGTGAGGTAGCTCGTCACGCGGACAATATTGTCCATGGTCAGGTCGGCCGATTGCAGAATCTTGCGCAGATTGGACCAGACCAACTCGAGCTGTGCGTGAAGAGTTTCTCCGGCGGCGGAGGAGGGGTCGAGGCCCATACGACACCGTCGGAGAAGATGATCTCGGCGACGCCGCGGTCGGGGTTGGCCTCGCCGCCGAGGAGGCCCGGTTTCCGGCCGAGGAACTGCTCGGTGAGCCGTACCTCGTCGCCCGTGGCATCCACCCGCAGGATCAGGTCGAGGCCCTCGCGCCGCGCCGTGATCTCGGTTGAGGCGGTGTCGGCGAAGCGCAGCATATCCGGTGTCTGCGTGGTGCCGGCGGCCTCGAAGTCGTCCAAGACTGCGAGGCCGAAGTTACGGCCGAGGACGTAGGTATCGGCCCCCCGTCCGCCCTGCGCGGTTTGGTCGTCGCCGGCGAAGTAGATGATATCCGCGCCGATCGTACCGGTCAGCGTGGCGCCGGCCGTCGCGTCGTCAAATACGTCGTTGGGGGAAAGGCCGAGAACTTCGGCGGCATCGACCAGATCGGCCGCCAGCCCCGTGCTCTCAAAGGCGGCGACGAGATTCGAGAACACGAAACCCTCGGTCATCTCGCCGGCGTTGTGGCGGCCGTAGTCGGCATAGACGACGGCGATGATCGGGGCCCAGTCCTCTAGGTAGGCGAGGGCGCCGGCGGCATCGCCCGGCGCGGCGGGCAGTCCACCAAGGTCCACGCCCTTACCGACGTGATCGGCCAGCCCTTTGGCTTCATGCTCACAGCAGGTCCCTTTGGCTTCATGCTCACAGCAGGTAACGTCTCCGATATCAAGGCCGCGCCCGTGTTGCTTTCACGGCTCAGCACGGCGTTCTGCTGTCGTTTCCGCCTCGCACGGAGGACGGCGGCGTATGTGGGAAGACGACGGGGCGTCGTTGGAGTTGGATCCGATTTCTGATACCCTCTCATAGCTTTGTGTCCAATGCGCCGACCGCCTGACCCTGCGGCGAGGTGTTCTGCCGATGGCCGCGACGATGGGCGGATGCGCGTTCGTTGTTGGGGAATCTTGTCGACGATCTTCATTCGGCGCTGGCCCGTCGCAGCCGCCATCGCCCTCTGCGCCGGGCTTCTGGCGGCGGCGCCGGAGGCCTGCGCCGCCACAATCACGCAAAAGAGCGCGGGGCAGACCTTCGAGAATGGCGGCGCCATCGAATGGTTCGTCGGAGAAGAAGCCAACCAAGGTTTCGTCGCCACCGGTGAAGAACCTTGGCCGGAGTGTTTTCGTGGCATTTACCGCAAACATCGACCTGGTACAGCTAGAGTCGTTTGGTTTCTAGTTTAGAGACTTGTGGCTGCGTGGAAATCAATTCCCAGGATTCCGGGGAATCCAGGTCTCTTATGTATCCTGCCGCAATTCGCCTGAGAAGCTGTTGAGCGCTCGACAGAGCTGCAATGTTTCTGTTGTACAAACCGTACTTCTTCTTGCACCTGGTTAGAAACCCTATAACCCTTGCCCTTTCGTTAGGCTCGTACTCTAGGTCAAATCCGACGCGCTGAAAGATCCTCCAAATCTCGTCATCTTCTGCCATTTCCTTCGCTAAGGCTATGACTTCACGCGGGCCTGTAGGTATAGAAGACAACCCGCGCCCGACGCGTTTGACCCTCCGATCCTTCAGAAACGATCGAGCCTGTTCATCCGCGAGAGAAGGCAACCTGCCAGACACAAATAGACGCACCAGGCAAGGCGCTAGTGCGAGATGAAGCCCATCGCGGTTCCAAAGTGGTCCAGTGCGATAGGAGTCAATCTTCGAAGCGACCATTCCTTCTTCTTGTTCTGTCAGATCGCCATTATAGCCAACTCGGACGAACAACGTTCGAAGCTGTGGATTCTCCCAAATCTCTTGTACGAGTTTGATAATTTCTTCGCTTGTCGCGGGAACCAACCTTCTTTCGTATTCATCCCCTACACCTTGCATTCTTTTGAATTCGACTCTCAATGAGGTTTCTGTTAGGGGAATCGAAGAACGCCCTTGTGGGGGAAATTGGCTTTCCGGAAGCGAATACTCGTTTCCCTTGCCGGGAGGTTCGGAAACCCGGTAGCTTGCCCTCCGGAACAGCAATCATACTATCAGAGTTCGACCGTCTGAAGAGAATTGTATTTCTAAAACGTGCTAAATGTCATGCGGCGGCGATGACCTCAATCTCGACCAGCCACGCCGGTTCGAGGGTCTGCACGACAATCGCGGTCGTTGGGACCGGTCGTCCACCGAGAGCCGCGACTCTTGCCGCTGCATTGGCCTCGGCATTATCGGGATTGGTCAGGTAGCTCGTGACCCGGACAATGTTGTCCATGGTCAGGTCGGCCGATTGCAGGATTTTGCGCAGGTTGGACCAAACCAGGTCGAGTTGGGCGTCTAGGGATTCTCCGGCAGCGGACGAGGGATCGAGGCCCATGGTTCCGCTGACGAAGAGGAGCCGTGCCGGTCCGGTCACCTCGAGAGCGTGGACGTAGTCGGGCCCTTCACGATAGATGTCCGGCGGGCTATGCGGTGCGAGGCGCATCATGCGGCCTCCGCGGTCGGTGCGACGAAGCGGTCATGCGGGATGACCGCAACCGGGACCAACTCGATGACGAAGGCCGGATCCACGAAACCCGCCACCTGGATCAAGTTGCTGCTCGGCGCAGTCCCCGGGCTAAAGTACTCGCGACGTACCTCCTGAATCATTGGGATGTCCTCACGGCGGGTGAAATAGGTCGTCAGCGTGACGATATCGTCAAGGCGGCCGCCGACTGCAGAGAGCACGGTCTGCATATTGGCAACGCACTGCCGCATTTGCGCCCCGACGTCGCCGCGTCCGATGATCTCGTTGTCCTGGTTCCAGGCGACCTGTCCGGTCACGTGCACCATGACGCCATCGTGCTGGACCACGCCCATGGAGAAGACCCGGTTCTGTGGCCCCCAGAGGCCTGCCGGGTTAAAGCCCTGTGCCATTCTTGGTTCTCCTTCTTCGTTTTGCATCTCAAGAAGGCCAGGATTTGGTCGCCAGGCCGCCGCGGCGCAAAGCAGAAGATCTGAACGGCGTGACCAGAAAATCTGGTGTGCGGGGCGCGGACCGGGGCCTTAGACTTGGGTGCAAATCCCGTGAGTGCAGATGACCTATCGAATTCCACCGCTCAATGCCCTCAGGGCCTTCGAGGCCGCGGCCCGGCACTTGAGCTTCAAGCAGGCCGCCGCCGAGCTGAACGTGACCCCTGGCGCCGTCAGCCAGCAGGTCAAGTCGCTCGAGGAGGTCCTCGGGGTGACGCTGTTCGACCGGGTGCATAACGGGCTCATGCTGACCGTGGAGGGACAGCACTACCTGCCGCCGGTGTGCGAGGCCTTCGAAGCGCTGTCCAGCGCGACCGAGCTGATCTCGCCGCGCACCGGCAAGTTCGATCTCACGGTGGGGACCGATCCCCTCTTCGCGGTGAAGTGGCTCGTGCCCCAGATGGCGCGGTTCCGGGCGGAAAGCGGCGAAGTTCGGGTGCGCATCGGCGAGGCGTCGGATCCTGAGGCCGTGGTCCGCGGGGAGGTGGGGATCGCCTTGCTGCAAGGCGTCTCATCCTATGCCGGCCTGGCGTGCGATCCGATCTTCGAGGAGGAGCGCTTTCCGGTCGCCGGCCGCGACTTCGTTCCGGCCGACGAGTCCTGGGCCGGCGATCTCTCGATCCTGGTGGTGGACGATCGGCCGATTTGGGAGAGCTGGCTGCGCCAGGCGGGCTGGCCGAAGCTCGACGAGCTCCCCCAGGTGGAGCTGGCGGACCGGAGTCTTGCCGTGCGGTCCGCCATCGCCGGCACCGGCCTCGCCATGGGCTCCAGCATGCTGGACGCCGCCGAGCTAGCGGACGGCCGCTTGATCCGCCCGTTCCAGGCAAGCATCCGTCATGGCGGCGTGCGCTATTTCGCGGTCTATCCCGGGGGAAGGGCCGAATGCCCCGCCGAGCGCGCCTTCCTAGACTGGCTCAAGCGCGGTAGCGCGCGCCGGGAAGTCACGCCCCGACGAGACGATCGCGCCGCTCGGGGCGAGAACTCAGCGAAGGGTCTCTCCGGCTAAGACTTCACGCCGCCTCGATCCGGCTGAGGAAGCTCTGCACGTCCTGTTCGAGCTTATCGGCACTCTGGGCGAGCGACTTGGCGGAGCCGAGGACCTCCTGAGCGCTGTTGCCCGCGCGCTCGGAGATCGCCGCGATCTCGCCGATGTTCTTCGAGATATCCTTCGATCCGACCGCGACCTGCTGAACGTTCGAGCTGATCTCCCGCGTTGCCGCGGATTGCTCTTCGATCGCCGAAGCGATGCTGGTCGCCGTCTCGTTGGCATTACCGGCGAGACCCGTGATCCGCTGGATCGCGGAGGTGGTGAGCTTGCTGGCGTTTTGAATCGCTTCGACCTGCTGGGTGATCTCATCGGTCGCCTGGGCCGCCTGATTTGCCAGCGCCTTGACCTCGGAGGCCACCACCGCAAAGCCCTTGCCGGCTTCCCCGGCACGCGCGGCTTCGATCGTGGCGTTGAGCGCCAGGAGATTGGTCTTGCCGGCGATATCGCGAATAAAGCTGATGGCCTTGTCGATCTCGCCCGCCGCTAGTTCGAGCGCTCGCACGGCGTCATTTGCGCCGTCGACCTCGGTGACGACATGCTGTGTGGCTTCCGAGGATTGGGCAACTTGACGGCTGATCTCGTTGATCGCACTGGAGAGCTCCTCCGTGCCGGACGCCACATTTTGGGCACCCGCGGCGCTCTCTTCCGAGGCGGCGGCGATCGAGGAGCTGAGACTGCACGCGGAATCTGAGTCTCCGACCAATCCCGTGGCGGTCCCCTCCAGAGCGGCGGAGGCCTCGGCAACGACATGGGAGGCTGAGCTGACGGTCTCCTGGAATTCGCAAGTCAGACCGTGCCGGCGCTGCATGGTCTCCCGCGCCCGGTTGATCACCTCGGCGCCTCGGCGAAAGCTGCCCATCATGCCGCGGACCAGGAACGCGCGGTGAAAGCGCTGCTGGCTCGCTTGCTCCAGTGACGCCGCCGATTCCCTGATATAGGCATCGGTCAGATCCAGGAGGTGGTTGATTGCATTGAACATCGCGGCATCGGGATCCTTCGGGTCGATCCCGATGATCCGGGCCTCGAGATCACCTTCGGCGGCGCTTTGGCAGACTTGGACCGCCTGCTCCTTGAGGGACTTGGAAGTGCGTGATTGAGCCATTTTCTTATGCCGTCCTCTGTGCGGCTTGAGCCGTAGCCAGGTCAGATCGAGAAAACAAAGGTGTCGTAGTCCACACCGCGGGATTCGAGCAGGTCCAAGAGCTTCCGGTGAGCGGACTGCATCCCTTGCTTCCGGTCGCTGTGGCGCTCCTCTTCGGCAAGCAGGTCCTGGTAAATCGGTGTGACAGCCGCCAGGGCGTCGGGGCGCGGCACGCGGCGATTCGAATGGTAGCCCAGCAAATTCCCGGCGTTATCGAAACTCGGCGTCATGTGCGCGAAAACCCAATAGAAATCGCCGTTCTTTGCCATGTTCTTCACGTAGGCAAAGATCTCCTGCCCAGACTGCAAGCGGTCCCAGGCCAGCTTGAACACGCAGCGGGGCATGTCCGGGTGACGGACGATGTTGTGCGGCTGGTCGAGTACTTCGCTTTCCTCGTAAAGCGCCACTTTGAAGAAGATTTCGTTGGCATAGGTGATCCAGCCGCGCGAATCGGTCTTCGAGACGATGATCTCGTCTTCGCCAAATGTCCGCTCGCTATTTGTTGGTGAAACCGAATACTTTGTCACGTCCCGCTCCAAGACAAAAAATCTCTCGTAAGATCATCCAAATAATCCATTGTCGTAAAAACTCGGTAAAAGACGGTATATGCATTCGGTTTTGATTTGGCCTATATCTTCAGGCTATCGGTAATAGTAGGGATAATACTTGATCGTGGAAATAATTGATCTAGATCAATTCAATTTGATCGTGACTAATTTCTTTTTTTGTTGAGAAGGCCCGGATGTTGAAGTGTGGGTCTGACCGTTTGTCTCGAGATTCAATCCCGGATCCTAGGGACTCGCTTTCCGGCGAGGCAGCAGGTCGGCCTATTTTTTCTTGCGAGTGAGAAGCATTCTTGGTTAGATCTTACGCAATTACCTGATCCGACACCGGACACGGCAAATCGGCGAACAAAGGAGACCGCATGTTTATCGCGATGAACCGCTTCCAAGTGAAGAAGGGCAATGAGACGGACTTCGAAACGGTTTGGCGCGACCGCGACACTCATCTGAAGGGGCTGCCCGGATTCGTCGAATTCCACCTTCTCAGGGGGCCGGAGGCAGAAGATCACACCCTCTATGCCAGCCACACAATTTGGCGAACGCGGGACGATTTCGAGGCTTGGACGAGATCCCAGGCCTTTCGTGACGCGCACAAGAATGCAGGACAGAACAAGCCGCTCTACATCGGCGGGCCGCGGTTCGAGGGTTTCGACGTGGTCTTGGAACTGAAGGACGCCGCGGAATAGGGACCAATTTGGCCGGTCTAATCGCCGTCGGCCTCGGTCAGTTTTTCGCCATAGAGTTCAAGGCGATGGCCGTTGAGTTCGAAGCCAAGTGATGCGGCGACGGCTTCTTGGAGCCGTTCGATCTCTTCGTTGGTGAACTCCAGCACTTCCCCGGTGTTGACGTCGATCAGGTGATCGTGGTGCTCCTCGGGAGCCTCTTCATAGCGCGCCTGCCGAGTGTTGAACTCATGGCGCTCGATGACGTTGACGTCTTCGAACAGCTTGAGGGCGCGGTAGACCGTGGCGATCGAGATCTGCGGATCTGACTGGCCCACGCGGCGGTGCAGTTCGGCCACATCGGGGTGGTCGCTCGAAGCCGCAAGGACGCGCGCTACGGTGCGACGCTGATGGGTCATATTGATTCCCTTCTCAGCACAAAGCTGTTCGATCCGTGAAACTGTCACTCTTCCCAACCTCATCAATCTGCCGAGAGGGCGGTGCGCCTGGCGAGCAGCCACATGACACCCTCAAACTGCAATTCCGTATCACGAATAGTAATGAATAGCATTCGCAAAAACGAGTTGAAATCTCCAACCGTGAACAATCGCTCGACAGCGGGGTCACACCCAGATGGCCCAATTTCCAATTGCAGTGATTTTCATTCGCAGACATGCGAATTACAATTATTCCCAAGTAATATCCATGTATATTCGCATTTAACTGCTGTCTTCACCGGCCTCCTTGGTGTATTCGACAACAAACCTTCGGATCTCAATCTAGGCAGACAAGAAATCAGTCGAGAGGGACAAATGCCATGCAAGGCGACAAGCAGATCATCGATCACCTGAACAAGGTGTTGAAGAACGAGCTGACCGCGATCAACCAGTACTTCCTTCACTCCAGAATGTTGAAGGATTGGGGTCTGGGTAAGCTTGCCGAGCACGAGTATCACGAATCCGTCGACGAGATGAAGCATGCCGACGAGCTCGTCGAACGGATCCTGTTCCTCGAAGGACTCCCCAATCTCCAGGACCTCGGCAAGCTCTTGATCGGGGAGAACGTGAAAGAGATCCTCGAGTGCGACCTCAAGCTCGAGATGCACGCGATCCCTGATCTGAGGGCCGCCATCGCGGACTGCGAAAAGGCGGGAGACTATGTCAGCCGCGAGCTCTTCACCGACATCCTGGAGTCCGAGGAGGAGCACGTCGATTGGCTTGAAACCAATCTCGCCCTAATCGACAAGGTTGGACTCCAGAACTACTTGCAGTCTCAGATGAGCAGCGGCGAGTCGTCCTAAGACCTGGATGCGCCGCTGGAGAAGCAAGCCACCGGGACGACCGCACCGCTCAAGTCGAGCGGCCGGTCGCGTGGTGACCTTGCAAAACCTCGGAGGCTGCCGATCCGCTCGCTCCCACGTCATTGGCATGAACCGAGGGTTGCTCTGTCTGCCCGTGTGCGGCGTCGGATCTCTTGGCCGCTTGACGTGGCGTCGAAGACCAAACGTACTGCGCGGCCAATAGCACGGCCCTAGGGGAGAGGCCGCGCCAAAGAAACATTGTCGGATCTCTGGGCGTGCGAGCTATGGCGCCGCGGCGACCGCTTCTTGCGTCCTGTCGCCTCGGGCCTCATCGATTATTTCCTGCGCGAACTCAAGGCATTGTCCACAACAAGGACCGTTGCCAAGCGCGACGTAGGCTTCCGTCGCATTGGAGAATCCTTCCTGCACCAGTTCCAAGATTTCCGAATCTCGATATCTGTTGCAGACGCAGACGTACATGCCCGGCTCCTCGAAAAGGTGGGAAACTATTGCGCGAATGATAATGATTGTCAAATTCAGATGTGCTGAATTTGGTGCGCTTCTTGAGAGGCCGGGTGGCTTGTCAATCGCTGGGCTCTAGATAGCCGTGTCGCTCCATAAGGTCGCCAGCGTTAACAGCAAAGGCCTCCGCCGCGCTGAGGAATTCGGGCCAAGCGCCGGCGACTCCGCTGCGAAAGAAACTCTCTTCATCGACCTCGCCAAGCGCGCGGCCTCCTGAACGTTCGGTAAAGTGGGATGCCTTCAAGGCCAGCTCTACTGTGTCATGCGACCGGTCAATCCCGAGAAACTCGAAGAGCCGCGCCGCCTCGCGTGTCGGGTCCCCGTGAAGCGACTCGTATCGCACCATGTGGAAGCGGTCGCCTAGGGCCTGGGCCAAGGTCTCGCCGTAGGCAACCCGGTCTCGCCAGGCTTTGGCGATATGGGGAGCCCAGTCGTCGATCTCTTGCCCCTGCGGGGGGAAGTCCGGTTCCGTGCGGCACTTGTGAAACCAGAGCGATACCGCCACATCGCGCGGATCCCGGACCACGAAGATGATGCGGACACCGGCCAGCAGGTCGGTGAAAAAGCGGCTGTCCAGGAAGAAGAGGGAGTTGTCGCGGGTCCCTGAAAGCTTGATTTCAGGTCGCCCGATCCCCTTCATCAAGAACTGCCGGATCACCGTCTTACAGATCTGCCGTAGGTCTTCTTGGTCGAGCGGATCGGGTGCTGGTCCCGCCCCGATCCTCGCGAGACTTTCCAATTCGCCGTTCGTTGCCTCGACCAAAGCCCGCGCCCGCTTCAGAACGCCGCCGAAGCGGTCTTCCGACCGGCAACTCACCTGCGGATGATTGTCGAGCAAGGCTTGCACCCAGCTCGTCCCTGAGCGCGGCATGCCCATGACGATGAAGGTCTCGTCGAACGCGGCAGTTGAGGGAGGCCTCACCGGCGGGGCGGGACGTTCAGGGCTCATCTCTACCAAGGCATCGGCGACCTGGTTGATCACCGCCTGCCAGTCGCCGGCCCTAGGCTGGCGGAAGAGACGCGCGGTTGGGTACCAGGGCGAATCCTCGCGTCCCATGAGCCACCGCCAGTCCCCACTGAACGGCAGCAGGACCCACGTCGGCCGGGCCAGAGCTCCAGCCAGATGGGCCGTCGACGTATCCACGGTGATAATCAGGTCCAGTTGCGAGACCAGTGCGGCGCTGTCCGCAAAGTCGTGGATCGCTCCGGCCAAGCTGACGACGTTCCGGGCCAGCCTCTGGGTCTCGATCTGGCCGGCCTGTTTGCCCATCTGCAACGAGAAGAAGTCGACTCCCGGGATCTTGAAAAGCTCGGCGAAGGTCTCGATCGGAATGGACCGGCGACGGTCATTGGCGTGCGTCGGGCTACCGGCCCAGACGAAACCGACCTTCAGGCCCTGTGCCGCGGCGACCTCCGGCACGGGCGCCCGCTCGGGCGGCGAAAGGTAGGGCACCGTGGCCGGCAAGGTCCGCAGATCGGTGCCGAGCAGCAAAGGGAGGGAGAGCAGCGGCGCGTGAACGTCGAAGGCGTCGAAAGGTTGTCGGACGGGAATGCAATCGGCAAGTCCGGGCAGCGTTGCCATCAGGCGCCGCAGCTCCGGGCCGGCTTCCAGGACCACGCGCGCCCCGCGATCGGCAAGCTCCGGCACGAAACGGGCAAACTGGATCTGATCGCCGAAGCCCTGCTCGGGATAGAGCAGGATCGTCTTGCCCGAGAGGTCGCCACCGTCCCAGCGCGGCTGCCTATACTCTCGCACGGGGATCTTGCCGCGCCGGAATCGGCACTCGTAGGCCGGCCAACCTGCCTCGTAGTCGCCCGTCTTGAGGAGCGAGAAGACCCTTTCCCATTGGTAATAGGCGTTGTCGGGATCTGCTTCGAGGCAGCGCTCGAAGGCCTCGCGCGCGAGATCAGGCCGCTCCATCTCCTTATAGAGGAGCCCGAGCTGGTAGCGTGGTCGCGGGTCTTTGGGCGCAAGCTCGACGGCGCTTTTATGCGCGGCTTCGGCTTCCTCAAAGCGGTTGAGCGCCATAAGGGCGCTGCCGAGATTTGTCTTGATGCTCTGCGCGCGCGGATCTCTTTCGACGCCTTCCCTAAGGCAGGTCACGGCCTCCTCGAAGCGCCCCAGCTTGCGCAGCACGACACCAAGGTCGTTGCAGGGCACGGCCCACTGCGGGTCGTCCGCCATGGCCTTGCGGTAGAAGGGGATCGCCTCCTGCGGCTTTTTGTCCATTCGCAGACGGTCGGCCGCCGCGAAGTGGGACCGCGCACGCGCGCTCTTCTTCTTGTTGACGTTCTTGCGGGTCTTCAGCATTGAGACACGTCGGGTTGCAGGGGCCTGCCTTTCTCCTAGTCTCGCACTAAGGAATCGCTAAGGACTTCCTCTGGTTGGCTAGCGCATGACGAAGGGATCGGGAAACTCCTCGTTGGTGTCGACCCAGACGCTCTTGGTTTGCAGATAGTCGAAGATCATCTCCTGTCCGTTTTCCCGGCCGATCCCGGAGGCCTTGTAGCCGCCGAAGGGCGACATCATGGAAACCGCGCGATAGGTGTTGGTCCACACCGTGCCGGCCTGCAGGGCCCGCGCCATGCGCGTCGCACGATTGAGGTTCTGGGTCCAGACCCCAGCCGCCAAGCCGTAGGCAACGTCGTTGCCGATCTCGATCGCCTGATCCTCGTCGCGGAAGGGGATGACCGAGAGGACCGGCCCGAAGACTTCCTCCTGTGCGATCCGCATTTGGTTGTCGACCCCGGTGAAGATCGTCGGCTCGACAAACCAGCCGTCGCCGCACTCCGGCCGATCTGCCGCGCCACCGCCGAGCACCAGTTCCGCGCCCTCGGACTTGGCGACCTCGATGTAGCCGAGAACCTTGTCGTACTGCGGCGGTGTCGCGACCGGACCGACGTGGGTCTCCATGTCCATGGGATCACCCATGCGCGCCGTCTTGGCAAAGGTCACCAGCCGGTCGACGAACTCGTTGTGGATGCTCTCCTGGACGAGGAGGCGAGAGCCGGCAATGCAGGTTTGGCCGCTCGCGGCGAAGATCCCGGCGACTGCGCCCTTCACCGCGTTATCGAGGTTGGCGTCGTCGAACACGATGTTCGGCGACTTGCCGCCCAGTTCGAGCCCGACCTTCTTGAGACTCTTGGCGGCCGCCTCGTTGACCTTCGTGCCGCTCGCCACGGAGCCGGTGAAGCCGACCTTACGCACCAGTGGATGCTCGACCAGGGCCTGGCCGATTTCCGGGCCGAAGCCGGTCACCACATTCACGACCCCGGGCGGGAAGCCGGCCTCCTCGAAGAGCTTGGCGAACTCCAGCGCGGAGACCGAGGTGTACTCTGAAGGCTTCAGGACAATCGTATTGCCGGCGGCGAGCGCCGGGGCCAGCTTCCAGGTCGCCAAGAGGAGCGGCGAGTTCCAGGCCGAGATTGCCGCGCAGACGCCGAGCGGCTCGCGCAGCGTGTAGTTGAAGACGCCGGGCTTGTCGATCGGGATGACCCGTCCTTCGATCTTGTCGGCGAGGCCGCCGAAGTAATAGTACCACTGCGGCAGATAGCGCATTTGTCCAAGCATTTCGGCGCGCAGCTTGCCGTTGTCGCGCACCTCGTAACCGGCAAAAAGCTCCGCCCGCTCGGATATCAGGTCGCCGACCTTGCGCAGGAGGGCGCCACGCTGCGTGGCGTTCATCTTCGGCCAGGGGCCTTGGGTGAAGGCCTTGTGGGCCGCCTGCACGGCGCGATCGGCATCCTCGGCCGTGCCGCGGGCGACCTCGGCCCAGGTCTTGCCGGTGAAGGGGTTCTGGGTCTCGAACCAGGTGCCGCCGGAGGATTCGGCCGCGCCTCCATCGATGTACATAGCGTAGCGTTCCATCGTTCGACTCCTCCTGGCGGCTTCGGCAAACTCTCTCTAGCGATATACTTCGCAGCGCCGCCGAGGCCAACAGCCCAAGTCGGACTGTTCAAATCCGGCTGTGGAATGCTATTCAGGGCGCAAGAACCTGAACGATCGTTCAATAAGGAGAGAGACATGGCCCGCGACCCGCGTTACGACATCCTCTTCGAGCCCGTCCAAATCGGGCCGGTCACGGCCAAGAATCGCTTCTTTCAGGTGCCCCATTGCAACGGCATGGGCCACAAGATGCCGCGGGCGCTTGCCGCGATGCGCGGCACCAAGGCCGAGGGCGGCTGGTCGGTGGTCTGCACCGAGGAGGTGGAGATCCACCACAGCTCCGACATCGCCGGCTACAATGAAGGACGGCTATGGGACGACCGGGACATCCCGGCCTTGGCGATGATGGCCGATGCGGTCCACGAGCACGGGGCGCTGGCCGGGATCGAGCCGGTGCATAATGGCCACCATGCCCCGAACCGCTATAGCCGCGTGGCGCCCCTGGCGCCCTCCGACCTGACGGTCGATACCTACGATCCGGTTCAGGCACGGGCGATGGACAAGGCCGACATCAAGGCGATGCGGCGCTGGTACCGGGACGCGGCAATCCGGGCCAAGAAAGCGGGCTTCGACGTCATCTACGTCTACGCCGGCCATGGCCTTGCGATGCCGATGCACTTTCTGTCCCGGCGCACCAACCGGCGGACCGACGAGTACGGCGGCAGCCTGGAGAACCGGGTACGGCTGTTCCGCGAGATGATCGAGGAGGCCAAGGACGCGGTCGGCGATACCTGCGCAGTCGTCGTGCGTTTTGCCGTCGACGAGCTGGTCGGCCCGGAAGGCATCACGTCCGAGGGCGAGGGACGGGAGGTGGTCGAGATGCTGGCCGAGCTGCCCGACCTTTGGGACGTCAACGTGAGCGACTGGCCGAATGATTCCGTGACCTCGCGCTTCGGGCCGGAAGGGGAGCAGGAGCCCTTCGTCGCCTTCGTCAAGCAGGTGACCAGCAAGCCGGTGGTCGGCGTCGGCCGCTTCACCTCGCCGGATGCCATGGTCTCGCAGATCCGGCGCGGAATTCTCGACATGATCGGCGCGGCGCGGCCGTCGATCGCCGACCCCTTCCTGCCGCGCAAGATCGAGGAGGGCCGCCTCGAAGACATTCGCGAGTGCATCGGCTGCAACATCTGTGTCACCGGCGATTTTCTGATGGTGCCGATCCGCTGCACCCAGAACCCGACGATGGGCGAGGAGTGGCGCAAAGGCTGGCACCCCGAGGTGATCGCCCCGAAGGTCAGCGATGCCTCGGTCCTGGTGGTCGGGGCGGGGCCCGCGGGGCTCGAATGCGCCCGCGCCCTGGGGTCTCGCGGCTATCAAGTCACCTTGGCAGAAGCGACCGAGAGCCTCGGCGGGCGGGTCGACCTCGAATGCCGTTTGCCCGGCCTTTCTGCCTGGGGCCGGGTGCGCGACTACCGGGTCGGCCAGCTCGAGCGGATGGCAAACGTCGAGATCTATCGGGCGAGCCGGCTCGACGCGGCCCAGATCCGCGAGTTCGGCTTTGCCCATGTGGTCCTCGCGACCGGCGCTGCATGGCGTAAGGACGGCCTCGGCCGCAGCCACCATGCACCGATCCCGGGCAGCGACGGCGCGCAGGTCTTCACGCCCGACGATGTCCTCAGCGGCAGACTGCCGGAGGGGCGGGTCGTGATCTTCGACGACGACCACTACTACATCGGCAATGTTATCGCCGAACGGCTGGTTGCCGAGGGCCGCGAGGTGGTCTTCGTGACCCCGGCCGCCGAGGTGGCGGCCTGGTCCCACAACACGATGGAGCAGCGTCGGATCCAAAGCCGCCTGATCGAGCTAGGGGTCGAGATCCACCCGCATCGCAGCCTGACCCGGATCCATGCTGGCGAAGTGGAGCTCGCCTGTACCTTCACCGGGCGGACGGAAGCGATCGCTGCAACAAGTGTCCTGACGGTGACATCGAGAGCACCGCGAGACCAAATATACAAGGAGCTGCTGGCCGATCCGGATAGCCTGGCCGGTGCAGGAATCGAAAGCGTCGTGCGGATCGGCGACTGCGAGGCTCCCTCGACCATTGCCGCGGCCGTCTATGCCGGTCATGCCTACGCTCAGGGATTCCATGGGCCCGACCCGGGCGATGCCGTACCGTTCCGGCGTGAACTGCCGGAAGGCCACACCTAAGCATTCATGGTGACCGGCGCCGCGGGACGGTAGGCTAGGCTATGGGGCGAACAACTCGAAGCTTGGCTTAGAAATCGTGAGCTGCAAGAGAGGCCTAGCCTTCGCGACGGGACTAGCCTTTACCGCTATGTCGCTAAGCGGTGAGGCTCAATCGAGTGACATCCGCACCGATGTCGCCAGCGAGGCTTGGACGTCAGAGGTTGAGGCGGCACTTCCTCCGTTGATGGCCGAGGCCAGTGTTCCAGGACTATCCCTGGCGGTCATCAAGGATTCGCGGCTCGCCTGGCGTAGGGGATTTGGGGTCGCGAACGCAGACACAGGGGCTTCGGTGCGCCCGGAGACCGTGTTTCAGGCGGCCTCTTTGAGCAAGCCGGTCGTTGCCTACGCAGCGCTAAGGCTTGTCGATCGGGGCATGCTCGAACTCGACCGCAGCTTGGCCAGCTATCTTCCCTACCGCTATGCCGAAGACCAGCGTACCGAGGCGATCACCGTACGGATGGTGTTGAGCCACACGACGGGCTTTCCAAACTGGCGCGATGGGGTCCTACGTTTGCATTTCGAGCCGGGTCGCCGGTTCAGCTATTCCGGCGAAGCCTATGTCTATCTTCAGTTCGCGATCGAAGAGATCACCGGCAGACCACTCGATGCGGTTCTGCACGAAGAGGTCTTTGAGCCTCTCGGGATGACCCGTAGCGGCTTCGTTTGGCGTGAGAGCTTTCGCCGTGACCATGCCGAGGGACATGGAAACACCGGGAAGGTGCAGCGACGCGCCAAATCGATGTCCCCCAATGCCGCAGCCTCCCTCTACACGACCGCGGAGGACTATGCCCGCTTCATGGTCGCAGTTCTCCGAGGCTCCGGTCTGAGCGCAAGCTCTAGGGAGGAGATGCTAACGCCCCAGGTTGGACTGCAGGACTGTTTGACCTGTCTCGACGACGAAGAGTCGAAGCGGACCCCGAACGGGTCGATGAGCTGGGGACTCGGATGGGGGTTGCAAGAGACGCAGGACGGCAGATCCATTTGGCATTGGGGAGACAACGGCGTCTTCAAATCCTACGTGGTCGCCTTCCCGAGAATCGGCACGGGACTTGTTTATTTCTCGAACGGCACCAACGGTTTAGCAATTCGTAATGCGATTGTGGCTAAGACGCTCGGAGGGACCCATCCGGCTTTCGAGTGGTTGGGTTACGAGCAGAAATAGACTCTAAAGGAGGGTCCAATCGCTCGAACGCACCAGATAGGCTTGTCAGCCAGGTGTGATGGCTTTCGGATGGCGTAGCTTCGGGTCAGGATAGAGGCTTGTGCAAGACGGTGCTGAAAGGTCAAATCTGTTTGCCATGGACTTGCGGCCTTGGCCTCATTGCGTGCGTCAATCTAGGAAAGGCTAGAGAGTGTCGAAACCGGTTGTCGGGGTGATTGGGTCCGCCTTGCTCGTGGAGGCCCGCTTCACGGTCCAGATGGCCGGTGAGCGGAACTTCAGCGCCCTTGCCGAGGTGGCCGGCGCTTTGCCCCTGCTGTTCGCCGGGACCCCGGGCATCACGGACGTCCCGACGCTCTTGGACGCCGTGGACGGAATCCTTCTGACCGGCGGCCGCGCCAACGTTCATCCGCAGTTCTTCGGTGTCGAGCCTTGCCCCCGCTATGAGCCCTTCGATGAGGACCGGGATACTGTCGCCCTGGAAGTAACCCGGGCCTGTGTCGAGAAGGGCGTGCCGATCCTCGGCCTGTGCCGCGGAATTCAGGAAATGAACGTTGCCTTCGGGGGCACGCTTCACCCTGAGATCCGCGAACTGCCGGGGCGCATGAACCACCGCGCGCCACGGCTCGAGAACGGTGACTTTCACCCCGATCCGGAGGTCGTGTTCGCGGATCGTCATGACGTCGACCTGACGCCCGGCGGCACCCTGGCCCAACTCTATGGCTGCGACCGGATCCGCGTGAACTCGCTGCATGGCCAAGGCATCGAAAACCTGGGCGAACGCATCTTCGTCGAAGGCGTGGCCGAGGACGGGACCATCGAGGCGGTCAGCATTGCCGAGGCATCGGCCTTCGCGATCGGCGTGCAATGGCACGCCGAGTACAAACCGCTGGAGAATCGGGTCAACCGGACGATCTTCGAGGCCTTCGGGAAAGCCCTAAAAGACGCCGGTTAGGCCGCGGCCGGCTCCGTCTGCAGGCGCCGCGACCCTTCACTATAGCCCTCGAAGTTTAGTTTTCGAAGCCATCTGTAAAAGGACTTTATCTGTGGTAAGCATAAAATGATCCAGGATACACCATGTGGCATATAGTGGAAATGTAGTACTATAACTAAGAGAAATGGTAACACCAGCAGCGAGACGCAAACCCCTTAAACCTATGACTCACACGACCGGAAACTGAACTAACTCTCTTATCTATTACTTCTCTACGATTTTAAATTTTTCTGGCAAAGTGTGCTCTCTTATAAAATATTGGTCCCATCCTTTAAGACGTGTATGTCTGGGTTTTAAACTCAAATTGTAATATCTCTCAAAATACAAACGGATGAATGCATAAATACGTTCACATACAGACTTAATAGTCATTAACTACAGGATGATAGCATTGTGTACGCATAGTTACGTGAGAGACTTAGATTTTTTAGCAAACCACAAACTAAGGGGTGACAGTACGATCCCCTTTGTAGCATCCATAACATAACATTGAGGACGGAAGTAGAAAGCCGTTATTTCAAAAAGCTCTGAAATATTTTTTATGTGATTAACGAGGTCTAGCTTACAGCCAAAGTCCAAACGTGCGTTGCATCAAGTCTTTATGACAGCAATACATTATCTACAACTGTAAATCAATAAATTTGAAACGTCCGGATCTGTGGATTTTATACAACTTGGTGAGATCATGGAACTCATGTTTCCTTGCACACTGTCGATGTGAGTATTTTCCGGCAATTTGTTTTCACTGACAAAGGTGAGAGTACATTAAAAGAGCCGATGTAGTTCAGTGGGTAGTTCTCCAGCCTTAAATGCAAGAAGGCATGGGTTCAGTTTAAAGTGCTCTGTACTCCTATATTAGTCTAATGTATGTGGGCACCGCCCTAGCCTCTTTGAAAGAGATGTGTACGGTGTACAATCATCATTATAATCATATCACTATCTAACAATGCTGCAACATACCTTTACTCTCCGTGATGCAATGCAACTAACATTTTCGGCAGCAATTGATGCATCTGACTGGTATTTGTTTTATCTCAACTAAAAGGGAAAATGTTGATGTGTAGCCAATATTAACATTGTAGTGGGTAATGCAGTTTGTAATCCCTGTTTGAAAAGAGCACTTTGGTTAATGCAGTTGATACCCAAGTAAAGTTTACATCATTTGGTTCTTATTGTTTAGGATTTCAGAACGTCAGTTACCTTCCCACTACGCTTATTTCGAACTAGAATTTTGTCATGTTCTAAAAACTGGAGTTCCTCAAGGCTTTTTAACATAAGAACAACTTTAAGTATGAAAATGTGCGACATAAACAGTTGATGATTACAATTTGACTCATAATATACGCAAAAAATATTGCCCATGGTTCACTAAACTCAACATCATAACCCTAACGGATGGCCACATAAGTAAAAATAAATTGGGAAATAGGTAACTCTCGCATTTCACAATAGTGTTTTCATAACTTAGGCGGACCCAGTATCCCTCAACACAGACGACAGAAAACAGTTTTTCGTCTCTTACGTTTTTCAGCAGAACATATCAAAAGATATCTCCAAAGCACAATACATATAAGATGTTGGTAGTTGATCGAGACCAAATGGGAAGAGATGATAACCTCAGCTTCAGGGCATTAAATGGTCCTTAAAACCTGTCTCTGTGAAAATGTAAATCC
>JAAAKM020000498.1:34799311-34834944 GCA_010016025.2 Alatinidae sp. Z8VKAUB7J3
AAGAAATAATGGGAAATGGAGTGCTATCACTTGCCCTTTGAGGAGCGAGGATACGTGTAGAGTAAGTTAGTAAACACAATTGCCACCGTGTCTGCTGCAAGTAGGCTGTGTTAAAAGAGTTCATCAACGATCTACTATAATCAACAGACAAAGTATCATACTACTGCAAAGGATGACGAAAGCTGGATTAAATATAGCATATCACACTTGTACCATGATATTATCTCTCGACAGAGGGGCCCAACTTTTTCAGAAAAGTATTTCAGAGAGAGGGCTAGAACTGCGAGGTGGCAGTCTCTCAATCAAAGACCCCTGATGAGCGATAGGCGCGAAATTGAAACTACCCTAAACAAATAGGAAAACCATCAAACAGGCTAACTAATAAATAAAGGGCAGCTGGGGCGTCCAAGAGCAAGAAGCAAGCCGGAGTTAAGAAATCCGAAATATAATGTGGTTCCATGCCTTTCACTGCTTTAAAAACTAGTAGGAGGGTTTTGAATTCCACACGATATCGGACTGGGACCCAGCGTAGTTCTTCTAAAAAGGGCGTAACGCGCGAGGCTCGCGGCAACTGAAACACTATCCTTGCTGCAACATTAAGAACTCGCTGCATTTTTTTGTATTGATAATTTATAAATGTATATATGTATAACGTAGAAAGGGTAAAATTTACCATGCCATAAGCGGTAGTCTTTTTATGAGCTACGATTCGAGATATGCTTTTTCAATGTACTTTATCATAGCTACACCAGCAACATATCCCACCAGCTTCCATTCATTGGTATCAAGGTTGCAGAGAGGGGTGGCTATGGGGGCAATAGCCTTTCCTATAATGTTTAAAATAATGTATTTATGCAATGTGAAATAGAAATATTGTGGTTTTTGCGTTAAAAGTGAAGCAATACACAATAAACAAGATCATGTCTTATGTCAAAAGTAAAACGTCACGAAATTAACAATAGGTAGATAGCACTACATTGGTTAAAGTCACAAACCTCGAATACTTTAGGCCTTTATTCTAAGACACGTTTCGCGGCCCCGAATGAAGAAATTTGATCGTGATCTATAATTATCCAATTTGTGGCAGGTTCAAGGCAAATTGCATTATCACATACAACCTTGGCATAATGATTTTGTTATGGACGTATGGTACACAGTAGGCCTAATGAGCACATACACAAAGCACCTTCTTTTTAATAGTATTTATAAATAGAAATAAAAGTTTTCCGTGCCCCCGAAAAAACGTTTCTCTTTTTTTCCATAATGGAGCAAGTCCAGTAACTTGTGTCAGAAGTTTGGAAATATTCAGTCTAGACTTGGGGGGTCTGTTCTGAATTTGTGGCGCTGGCATTCCAACTGCTTCACGAAAGGTATAGGTATTTGAATATTGACAATAAAATTGGGGGCTAAGCCATCCTACAGCCCCCCCCCCCTTTCGTCGTGTTTTGCGTTTAAAGTGCTTCTAATTTTTTTATATTTACATATCATGACAGGACCTTCCTTCTTCATAGCGTCTCCCCCAGGAAGTGGGGGGAATAACATTTTCAGCTCAGGGAGGGGCTGCAAATTAGGAGCTGAAATGGTGGGGAAAGGCAGACGGAGGGGAATGCATTTATTCAACAAATGAAGGGGGTGACATTTTTCTGGCCATCTAGAACTGCCAATTTTTAAATTTTTTCCTTCGGCACCAACCATGGTGGTGCCTCATTGAAACAATAAAATCGAGAAATGCTTAACATAGTTTGGTTCTGAATCTTAACAAGCCATTATGCTAAAACGCATAATACTACTTTTGCCTGACTTCAATCCTTTAAACGGTGTATATCTTTTCCTTATATGTGATCTTGTTTGCGTGGATTTCCTTTAGCGCTTTCAATGTTACATATTTGTAATTAACATATCTCAACTTCTTAATCTTATAAAAGCAAAAGTTAGCATTTCATCGACTGCCCTTCCTCTCAGTATATTTTATATTGCCGCCACCAAACTTATTGATAGATTTATATGCATCACCTATCCTAACTCCTATTTTGGGGGTATGTTTCTGAACAGTCTGCTAAAATTGCGGTACCTAAGGTCTCTTCTCTTCCTCAATGCAGATCACTTGAGTACCTCTATTTTATGTGAGAATTTCTGTTGCCCTTGCTGCTCACTAGATCTCACAAAATATGCCATGATCTGCCCAAACACTGATCTTCTCCATTACTCTGATAGCCCCTGTCCTGCAAATATACAGTGCCATGGCCCTCTACGACTTACTATGCTTTACTCTCTATATATCCTTAACCTTCTCCATCACCTACTCAAAGCACGAAATTGCGTCTATAAGATTTCAAGAGATGGTATTTGGCAGCCAATATATCGTGCTATATGTACGTATATATTGTGGTATATATTGCAGTATATATAACCTACACTAATATGTAATGTAATAGTGAGAAAATCAAACTAGTGCAGTTATATTAGGTTTCACATTGCGCATTGTTTGTCAGACTGCCATTCATATACATATACTATATATGTAGGAGGTATCAGTAATTTTGGTTCAGATGGGTAATTAGTTTTTAAAGCTTTCAGGAACTTCTCGCTTCCCTGCCTTCTTTGTCGTGATTTGGTATACGGTGAATGAGCAATTTCATGGCGATTTCCTCAGACTTACAGTCTAGTAGTAAGATAGATGGCTTATTCATTGTGTTAATAATTTTCTGTTGTCCTTTAGGGTATATGAATTCTCTATCGATATAATTAGGCTTGCTGACATGCTGAACTGTAAAGCAGCTGACAAGTAGCTACAAAAGAAAGTTTTTATTTTGATGCCCTTATCAATATCCATCAAACAGACCGGAATGTTGTAGTTTGATAATTACTGCTATACAAACGTGCCTTTGTGGCTAAAATTTAAAAATCAGTGAGCTTAAATTTAAGAAAGTGAATTATCACTTCAAAAAATTATAACGCTTTGTAGATACCCAAATTAAAATGACAAATGACAGGGGATTTTGAGGGATTTCTATATCCTCTCTCTCAGACTAAAGATACACAATGGGTTTTTCCCCTTCCCTTAAATTAAATACCAATTTAAGAATTGCTGTCAGAAATCCACCACACTTGCTATCCTCCCCTACGCACCAAAAGGTAATTGAGGTTCCAATACTGTATCAGAAGAGTCAATCAAGTCCCTATCTGCCTTCTTAGGATTCTTTTAGATTTTCATCAACCCCTCCCCGAAAATTCTCGTCTCAAGATTTAGCTATCCATGGCTTTAATAACTTTACGATAACAGTTGCAATGTCAGCCTTCCAAAATTTCAAAAATAACCCCTCCAACCTGTCCACTTGGTTAAAACAGCCATTTGTAGCTTCGTCTGCCATTTTGGTTTTTCTGCTACGTGCAATCAAAACGTTCTTTGCATGGATATCATGGGCAAAAGCATAGAATTAATATAATACATTAATTATGTTAAATCTATTGGCAACAGCAACAACAGTAGATAGCTTCTTTGTCCATTGTGACGTCAATTTTCTCCCTTGTGACGTCAAAAATTGCCTCGTTCTGGTAGGACTTCGTTAAAGAATCATGTATGTTGACTGAGGTGCGCGTACGGCGGAAACCAAAATAGCAGTTCGATTCCTCGAGACAAAACAAACAAAATGTCAAAAAGTTTCTCACCACTCGAGGTACACTTTAAAGTATCAAAACAAGAACCTAAAGGAACCTATACTGTTAAGGCCAATATCCGATCTTTCCTTTGAAGTCACTACAGCTGAGTTGTCTGACTATAATAATGCAACATATTATTGATTATTCTTCAAAATACATTGAATTTGTTCCCCTTTGAGGCAAATCTATCAGACACACAGCTTATCATCTCAGACCAATCTCTGGGCATTAATGTTATGGACAATAACTTTTATCTAATAATGTTTCATATTACTCACAAGGATTTAGATCATATATATTAAGGTCATTGCTATCGCTCTTATCAACAGCATTCACATAATTGTAAGAAAACAATGACCAACTACGATTTTGTGTTTCATGAGGATGAGTATACTTTTTTCAGGGGCAAAGGAGATGAAAGAATTCCTACCTACTTCACCAGCACTTTGATGTTTGTCACATACCAGAAAAGCGCCTACATTAGAAAATAAATCCCCCTAAACTATTATGTACGGTATAAAATTTGAAAGTGAGGAGGGAGATGTAATGGTGAGTCACTACAATCATGCTCCTTTCAGCTTACTAGTTGTTCCCAGTTTTAAAAGGTATATCAAAATATATAAAACTAAAATGCCTGATGAGGATAAACGAGCTTTTGGATTAAGTAAAATTCTTTGTCGAGCTTACAGAAGGTGGAGTTTCCATGCGTTTATATTCTAAAAAAAACATTTGTGTATTTTTTATATACTTATTTGTAAAACAAAAGAATGCTTTAACAATTATTGGTAATAGGTTGGCTCAATGTTCTAGGATTGTACCCCAACATTCCACATGACGAGGGTCTAACAGCTATAAGGAGGCATTAGATGCTAGGAAAGACAGCCCGTTTCTACCACCACAATCCTTTGATTAGCAGAACTAGTTCTAAAAAATTATGTCTTTGAGCACAACAGGGGAGTCTACAAACAAATATGGGGGACAGCAGTGGTACAAGGTGGCCCCACCTATGTCATTTTATTTATGGCAGACCTAGAAGAAAAAGCTATTGAAGGTTTTACGGACAATTTGCTAGTTTGGTGGCGCTACATAGACGATATTTTCTTTGTCTCTAGGGGTGATGAGGACGAGTAAGGCATTTTCCTTAACCACCTAAACTTTATACACTTTGACTATTAAATTTACGGCATCGCGGTCTACACACACAGCAAATTTTTTAAATGCCAAGGTTACAAACTAGGTGATACCACCGCCTTATTCATTAAGCCCACAGATACCCATCAATATTTACATGCTGATTATTGTAATCCGTATTATACAAAGTGTGAAAGCCTACGTCGTATATGCTCAGGACAAGATGTGTTTCAGGAACGATGTAAGGAGCAAGAAACATGGCTCGTAAATAGAAAATTAAACTCAAAAATGGTGAAACAGCAAATTCTAAGAGTTAAGGACAAAAGTAGAAAGGAGTTATAAGGTGCATCAGATCCTACGAAATAAATTATTATATTCTAGCAAGCATTGAAGAGCATCGCAAAGTTTGTAGTCAGCCGCCGATATTTGTATATCGAAATGAACAGAGCTTGAAAAATAAGCTGGTAAGAGCTAAGCTGACTCAGAAGGTATACAAGACAGGCTGCTCCGGGGGCAAGGGGACATCAAACTATGCAGTTTGCCCACTCGTCAAGACTATGAGACTAAAAGTTCTTTGACAGATAAGGAAAGTGCACCTATAAAATTAGGGTAGGACCACTACACTGCAGCTTTAAATTGGTGGTCTACCTATTAGAATGCAGAACATGTGGTATTCAATACATAGGTAGCACCAAAAGAGCTTTCAGAATTAGGGTCAACAACTACAAATTAGGTTCTAGAAATTTCACGAAAAGTAATGATATATCTAACAAATCTAATGTCCCACACGGAAATCTCCATGTGCATTTCTACTCGTCGGACCACAACAGCCAATCACATTGGCAGTTAACACTTATTGACGTGGCTGAAACGAGACAAAATGAGTGAAAAAGAGTCGTTTTGGCAATATCAATTACATACGTTTGTGCCACATGGACTTAACAACCAAGATGTTACGACTACCTATAATTGAAAACACCTTCTTTCCACCCTACTGCGTTCAGAAGCTTTCACATATCAATCAAAGATGTGTGTGGTTGGAACTTCCAGGTTCTCGATTTGCCATGTCCTTCAACTACGCTCTTAGCAGTGTGAGTAGCTTTACAAGAACGGAGGGTCCTGGGATTCATACCCTCCCAGTGGTTGGTAGGTGTCAGATGAGCCTTTCAGAAAGACTGACAGCTGGAAGAAAGAGGCAGGCCATAGATTACTTACTGAAAACTTTAACCAGTAACATCATTAGTAATTCGTCTCCAGATTCCTGAACTTTCTTTCAAACGCACTTCTCACTTTCAGCCAAATAATTGTTAAAGTATGCTTTTGTTTTACACGTAAGTATGATAGAATGTCCTAGGAAATTTATTGTGTTTAGTGTTGTATAAATATTGGTAACAGTTCCTTCTACTGTACAGTTAAAAAAGGTTTTTAAAGCGAAAGCTTGTGAGCTGGCCCCTTGGCAGGCCTATTAACCGCAGCTTTTAGCATTTTATATAAGCACTATAATAAGTTATGAATAAATTTCCCCGTACCCACTGACTGGAGGAGAATTCGCAAAAGATTGACACTAAAAATCTCTGCCTTAGCTTTTGAGCCTGATGGCTCAATGGTTGAGCCTTTGGTTTAGTAATCATGAGGTCGTCGTGGGTTAGAATCTGGTCAGCACCGTTAAATTGCAAGCTATTGTGGTAATGCTCCACTCTTTGAGAATTATACATAATTGCACTGTGTCTGCTGAGAATACGTATATGTCTGGCACTGATGAAGGCTCAAAGACGAAACATAATAAATATTAATTAATTAATTTTCCTGTATCCACTGACGGGAGGAGAATTTGCGAAAGATTGACACTAAAAATCTCCGTCTTAGCTTTTGCCTTAGCTCTTAAATTGCCACAATAGCTTGCAAGTTAACGGCGCTGACAGGATTCGGACCCATTACCTCATGATTACTAAAACAACACCTCAAGCATTGAGCCATCCCACTCAAAAGCTAAGGCGGAGTGCCATACGTGCAGTGTGTTCCATTTCATTAAAAGCAAAATGATACGTTTCTTACACAAGGTGTGTTGTGCTTTGTTTGTAGACCAAAGTATCATCCCTAAGAGATTTGCTGGTGTTTTTGGATATACCCCATCGACTGAGAAAAGGAAGTCTAAGTCTAACATGTTCAAATAAGTTTGTGGTAAAGAAAGTAATAAGATAAATGGGGATGAAGAAGAGTACAATGCAATAAGAAGAGGAAAATCAAAATAGGCAGACGTAGTAACATACTTGAAAGTAGGTTCTAGACGTAATTTCAACATTACTCCATTGACGTTGACAAGACAAAACACGAAAGGGGACCCTTCAACAATTATTGTTCATAGTACACAAGTATATGTAAAACTCTAAACAGAAAAATACTTTTAAAAATCAATTATGGCAATACAAAACGTTTACAGTTTGGCATTAACTAAATTTCACGTTTTAGTGCTGTTGTTTTACTTCAGTTGGCTACACATTTTAACATATACATTCGAGGGTGTGAAAATTAACTTGGTTCAATACTCAATGATTAAATCATATTGTAGCAGAAGCCTACTTGGCCTTCAAAAGAACAAGTCCGGAGTATTATGCCTAGCAGTATTGGGGAATTCAAGGTTGAAACACCATCATCTCTGATAAGTTCTATTCAGACTACAAATGTCATACTACCGTAAAGTGTGTTGTCGGCATAGTGCTAGGTGGTGGCTTTTATTTTATATCATCCGCATTTCCAGGGAGTATTTCTGATAAGAAAGTTACTGTGCGAAGTGGTCTGGTGATGGACTTATGGCTGATAGGGGCTTTACAGTTAAAGAATACACGGACCCACTTGGTATCAATCTGGTCATACCATCCTTTTTGCATGGCAGAGAGCAGTTTTTGGTTTAAGAGGTTACTCTTAGCCAACGGATTGCTAATGAACGCATACATGTTAAAAGGATGATTCAAAGACTTAAGTGTTACCACAAATAATCCCAATAACCATGATGTATTCATTAAACCAATTAATCACAGTGTGTGCACTTCTTATTAGTTATCAAGATCCTATTATCAGGCCAATGTAAGCAAGCTCATAAAATTTCATTACTTTAAGTAGGTATGTGATTAAAATGTTTTAAAAAAATTTTGTTACAATATGTATATATTCTGAAGAGCTCGAAGTGACCATTCATATGCTACCTTAATCATTGATAAAAATGTTATGGACTGTTAAAGCATGAAATTTCACGCCAAATTTGATATAGTGATTTGTCTGAAAAAGAGGCGAGGAATTGTGACCATCATAGTGTCAGGGAAACTATCAACAAACTTCATTTGCATATGAAAGCCTAATACTAAACTTTCAATGGTAAACTTTACATTAGTAATTTACGTACCTGGCAACTGACAGATACAAGTTAAATAATACTCAAAAAGGACAAATTACTATGTTTTTTCCCACTACCAATTTGGGGGATGGTATAAAATTGGGATAAATCTTTGGGGTAAATTGATTTTCTTTAAATTTTTACAAAAGAAAGAAAAAAGATGAAATTTACTGGCTATTTACTTTTAAAGGAGAGTTATATGTTTTTTTGATATGGAAATCTTTGACTAAAACGAAGCAAATTTTAAAAGCGTTTGTGATAGCAGTTCTTGTACACCAATGTTTATGAATGAAGTATTGGGATAATCAGACAGGCATGTACCTTCAAATACTAAGAAAATCATTAGGAAATTGATCAGTAATCCTGCTGTTGCTGTTCATTTGTGCTGTTTGGATTATCATCAATACAAAATATACAGTTTAACTTGTATGTACATACAATCTGATGCATTAAAACTACTCCAAAATTAGCCTAGAGATGTCATTGCCATTCAGAATCAATGAAACATGTTAAATAGTATTGATGATAATGGCGGAATTAAGAAATCCAAGTTATCATGCTTTCCTGTGCTAAATGTAGATGGTGTAGAACTCAAACTTTATCTACATATTTGATTAGCATGTATCTAAATACTCACATGAGCAACAATATCACAATACAGTGAAAGAGTAGTGGTATCACAAATATTGTCCATGAAAATATTCGTTGTAGTGTGATAATTTACCAGTCCTTAGAGCACCTCAAATGTATTACTTTGAATACATAGATAAGACATGAAGGTGCATTTCAATAAATTTGAGTTCTATAGTATATATTACAAATCTGCTAGTTCTATTTTTGAGATAGTATATTAGAACTGGTATGACGACAAACTGGCCCTCTTACATTTAAATTACATTATAGCCCAAACTGGTAGAAAATTTATGGGTTGGTAATGATAACATTGCGAGATCCCACGTCAGCCCTATATGTGTCTAAGTATATGTCAAACATCGATGATTTCATTTATTGTTTCCAAGGCCTTCAGCCTGGAGAATGAAGTACTTTAATAAGTGTCTAAAGTAAAAGTTTAAATTTGCTGCTGTCCAACAATTTTCATCAAAATTTACCCTGTCAATTACTAAGCCCTTTGATTTGTAAAAAACAATGTCACAGCATGATTTGGTAGTGACGACAAGCTGAATTTGTTTATAGTATGTATGGTTCTTGTTAAGTCTTACATTTTCTTCTGTGTCCAACACCATGCAAAAGTCTTTGGTGATTTTGCAGATATCAGTACGGTCTACATCTTTGTATTTCTCAGAGTACTTTATATCTAAAAGACCATATGGTGAAGTTTCATTGTTATCAATGACTTTTCCATCTGGTGATGCTCCCAACACATACTTTCTGTAATTACTAGGCCACATTTTTGACGTATATAGCTTGTATCTCCATGTATTAAAGATTATTTTTTCGTGCATTAGATTCATAATATCTTCCATAATCCATATTGTTCTGTAAAATCCTGCTTTTAACAGTATCTTTTGTTGACATTTCCTTTGCAAGTGTCTCAAAACCATCATGAGTTTTGGGATATTTGGCAAATAGTATATTTCTCGTTGATGCGGTGAATCTATATTTTCTATGTTCAAACCAGGAGTCACTTTATTCTTGACCTCTTTTTATCAATTCAATGTCATTGATATCATCCTGTGTTACCTGGAGCCCTTTTATTAGGTCTTGTGTCTGTGGGTCAGTCACTGATGAAAGAAAGCCAGACATCATCTTATCATTGATGGCGATTGGAAATGAGGGATAGCTTTGAAAGGATGATAGAGTTTCTGTTGATCTAAGTATTGTACTAAAGCACGAGAAACCAATTGGCATCATTCGGAATAGAACACTTGTACAGAACCACACGGGACATTACCAAATCGACTTTGCACTAAGTCTATAGTATCGGGAGCCTCATGGATAACAGATAAGGCAGGGATGTGCACACTATCTGCCTGGGGATCAAATCTATCATTTTTTATTTCTTCGGGATTATATGTCCTCTGATCCTAACAGCGTGCTTGGTATGGACTGCATACCATGTCCTTCCGTTCAGAGTGCTTCCTATTACTGGCACGTTGGAATGTAGCCTTTTTCTTTCTTATTTCAGGGGCTCTTATAGACATTAGCTGCTCTGTCTTAATTTTGCCCCTGCTCCTTGGAAGTGACCATACACATGGTTGTGATGTACGTAGAACCTCTGCTCTCTCACCCACTTTGCTACCAGTTTCATGGGAGCAAAACAATGAGAACAAGTGCCAGACCTACCTGCTATGCGCTCACAATGTGCAAACTTGACAACATTTGTATTTTTGCATAGAACTAAAATTACACCTCTATCTTTCTTCCTTAAACTTGCTGCACAAATTGCCTTTATGCAAAATACCTTGGAGTCTGCTTTTGGTGTATATACTACCAAGGTTAATAAATCGCTCTTCCTCCAATTGTTCCCCCTCTCAAAATGTTTTTTAATTATTGATGATTTCTTCTAGAACCTTCTGTTAACAGATTTGTAGTATGC
The DNA here is from genome assembly GCA_010016025.2 of Alatinidae sp. Z8VKAUB7J3. Lineage (NCBI taxonomy): Eukaryota > Metazoa > Cnidaria > Cubozoa > Carybdeida > Alatinidae > Alatinidae sp. Z8VKAUB7J3. Next base: position 34,810,051 of record JAAAKM020000498.1, read on the forward strand.
TTTTAACTCTTGATGTCCGAAGTCTGGAATTCCTGTGAGTGACTAAGACCACGAACTGGTCAATTTTAAGGGTCCCAGTTCATCCTTTATGATAGCATGCACATCATACATATCACAATAGCTCAAAGGTTTTATTACTGTAATACCAAGTGAGATTGCCTTCTTATTAATCCACCTTTCATCCACAGTTGGGTCGACAATTCTCATTGTTACGATGTGAATGTAAGGGTCTTGAATATCTTCTTCTCGAAGGTGAACGTAGGATTTATCTGAATGAGAACGTAAAGCGAGAGTTGTCAATATCGTAAGAATAAATCTCGCCTTTCAGCTCAACATGAACACGACATTAACAACAATCGATTTATAAATGCAGGTACCCTTATTATAACCGGTAATAGTAAAAAGTTACAATAATATGAAAAGATAGCTACAGATATTATGCTAATTCATGTGTAAAACTCACCTAGCAAAGCTCTGTCCTCCCAGTTTGAACCGTTGATCTCATACAGATAAGTGAGCGAGTCAACAACGAATACGGAGTCCTTATTTGCTGGAGGGAATGTACGAGACTTTCTAACGTAATTTTCTTCTGAGAAAAAGCTATTCATGGCGATATAAAGTAGCGCTGATAATACTAAAGAGACTTGAAGCACGAGCGTATCCAGTAATGTTCAGTGGTCAGCTTTTTTCGTCAGTGTAAGCCACAGTTGCTAACACGGATAAAAACAACTTTGCTGGACTAGCCTCGTTCTGATGTTGCTAATTTATTTCCGAACAGACCTATTTAAGGTCAGAAAAAAAAAATTGTTATGAACCTACTAAGGCTACAGGAAATAATGTCAAGCAGCAAGGATGAAATTATTATATCCTTTTATTGCAGGTTATAATCTCCAGTTAACACTACTCCAACCTCTATTGAGTCTCTATAAAAAAGAAAAATGACTTCAAAAACGCTTTCCCACAAAATTTTAATGAATTAAAAAACTGATCCTGAATAGAAAGTTCCACTGCATACTGGCTGTTGCATCCTTGCCTTGCACCAGTTGAGGGAACAGCAAAGTTAATTCTAGGAAGTACATCATCAACATTCCCATTCTTATTTTTTCAGTTTGATTGTTTAATTTTATCTTTACATTGACACAAGGATACTAAACAGAAATTATACTTTTTACTTTTTAAACCTATGAAATTGTTTTTTGCAGATTTTAATATAAATTAACAATATGTCCTGCTTTCTTATTTAAAAGTATTCATATGCGTGAGCACAATTTTGTCCTATCACCCCTGAATTTTAAACTATCATTTTCCACAGACGGGAAAAAATCACTTCCACTTTTTCATTTATTACAAATGAAAATATTCAAGGAAAAATTTGATACTGGCCAGGGAAGAAACCTGGTTAAAGCTGGAAAACAGCATGAACACATGCCCTAAAATAGTCCCAGAGAAACTCAACTTGTGGCTTAGCTGAAAGAGTATATGCTTTTGTCACTGATTCATATAGAACAATCTAATAATGTAATCCTTGTGGTTATTGTACCTATGTGCATTATTTGTTGTTTGTGTTAACACTTTAACTTAACCTGTAGACCCTTGTAGAGCTAAAGGCATATATGTATGTCGTCATATGCAATAAACCATGACTGGTAATTTATACTATTTACATATAAGAATTGCCGTCTCCTTATGTTATTTGACTTGTTCACCTTTCATTTTCAGTTAGCAGTCTGTCTGAATGATGCAAAACTCTGTAGCACTTCATTCTGCACATAATATATACATTTTTTTGCATAAAATCCTGAGATCATACATCTTCCAGGTAAAGTATATTCCTGTCCATCCTTTTCAAAAGATATTCATGGATTTCAAAGCGTGGCTAACTCAGCAAATAATTTCATTCAGCAATGGCAAAGCAGACGGCTAGCAATCGACACTTTTGCGTTCCTCTTTGCAACTTCGACGACAGGTAAGATGTTGATGGCCTTAGTTTCCATACATATCCAGTAAATCGTAAGCGACTAAGAGAATGGATTATCAAAGTTAGAAGGGACGGGGAAAAGCAGTTTCAAATAAGTTATCATGCTCTTTTCATGACCTGTCTCTACTGCACATGCTCAATAATACCTTTGCTCATAGTTTGTTTACGATTTAGGATATAGAAATACTCCTCTTTGCAGTATGTAGAAGTATTTTTACACCCGATAAAGTTAAAGTCTGTCTGTATTTGTGATAGTAATAACGTTGCAATTGTCGTGAGCATTTTAAACCTAAATCTAACGTTGCAAACACTTGACTTCCACTAGAATTCGCCTTCTTCTACTAGAGAGATAACAACTGGAGGATCAGTTGAACTAATTAAAATTTCCCTCCTGAATCAATTAATACTGATGTAATTTTACATCAGTCTTACTAAGCTACTTTACTTGCTTCTTTTAATTTTAGATCACAAGAAACACTGTTGTTTGCTCCAAGCATGGCAAGTCCACTGATTTTTAAAAAAAACCGAATCAAAGAAAAATAAAGCTATACCAACAGTATTTCCGCGGACACCAGAAACTCAGAAGCGGAGAGAGATTTCAAAAAATTAAACCAGACGACACCAGTAAGGAGTTAGAAACCAGCCAGGACCTTGAAATGATAGACATTTTGATGAGATATTTTTAGATTTTTTCCTCTGACAGTAAGACGTCATCTGTAAATCTTTCCCAGGAGTGTGTTCAGCATTGTGTTTACATTAAAAATACAGTTAAATAGAGAGAAGGAAATTGCAATTGTGTTTTACGGATTTCCAACCGATTGAATGGACTAGTTGACAAAGAAAGTGTAATTCATTTAACATTGCATTTTTCTATTTCGTAGAAACCAATTTTGAATTAATTAGCTTGACCACTTGACACTCACATCAGTGTCATCAGTAGTGTTGTAAGTTGAAGGGGAAGGGAAGGACTACTGTCACTTTATATGGTAAATAATGAAATTTATAGAAAGGACACTATCTAGAGATGAGTAAAGAGACTGATTTGTGATAGAGTATAGGACAATAATATTTATATCTTCTAGGCACACAATTTCAACAGAAACAGTATACAAGAGTAATTACTAGCGTGTACACTCAATGAATGCAAAAACTGGAGAGCATACTAAAACTTGATAACAATAAATGACAAATATTTCCATGTAAACTAGTATATTTTGCTTTGTATATATAGAATAGAATTAAACTATTAGGAGAATCATATCCAGTTATAGGTCAAGGGACTGGTTTTTTATTGTGTCTGTGACAGTAACATTTTCTACTCTGTGGTCACACAAGTACAGCTTAAAAGTGGCTACTGGATGGAATGATTACTAGTTTATGTACTAATAAATGCATAAAGTGAACTATATACAACGAAGTTTTGCTAAGCATCTCTCAGATTGCATAATGCAAAACGAAAAAAATTTCCTAGTTTTAGATCAGATTAGAAGACAGAGGAAGATCCTGAAATGTGCAAAGAGGAGAGTCGTGTCAGAGGCCTTGAAGGAAAGTTCTTAGCTTGCAAAATTGAAATTGAGTGGCTCAAGGCACACACATTTTGCCTCAATAGATTCTCAAATGTCAACAGAATGATTAAGTTTTACACAGAATTTAGATCATATATTTTTTTCACAACATCATTTAACTTAATTAAACCATCGGCTAAATTTTTGACCTGTACCTATTACATGGCAGTATCTGATGCCCTTCGTGTCAAGGGCGCCCAAGAAAATTGTTACTCATAGATGAGTTATTTATGTTTATGTGTCGTTTGAGACGTGTGTTATTTGGAGAAGATTTGACCGTCAGAGTTATTGTTTCTTTGACCAATGTTAGCCGAACAATAAATACTTGGGTTACTTTTCTGTGTTTTGTTATCGGAAATTCCAGTTTGGCTGGTAAGGAATGAGGTTAATTAAGAATACCATCCTCGGAAAAGATTCCTGGTACTACAAAATTTGTAGATAATATCTAATAACGGAATCATTAGTGAAATTCCATCCTCATTTAAAAAGACAAATCCAAGAACTAGAGTAATACTAGGTTGCACAGAAATAAGAACAGAAAGTCCATCATCATTTGTGTTGGCATCCCATCTCTATTCTAATTATAAAAACACCAACACATTTAAAGTCTCCTATTGGTATTGCACCCCATGAAGCAGCAACCTTTGTTTCAAGCCTATACACTAGATGTACGTCTGACAAAGAAATTCCCAAGTTATCTGGTGTTCTTGATATAGTTGAAGAAGATGACGATGTTATGGTTGACAAAGGGTTTTGGATTAAAGATTTGCTACTGCAAAGGAAGATTATTTTGAGTATTCCACTATTTCCCTATGCTAATAAAAAGTTTAGCATGGTTGAAGTTAATAAAACTCAAAGTATGGCTAGTGTTAGGGTTCATGTTGAACATGCTATTAGACATATTAAAGAAATCCATTTATTTGATTCCCAATACCTTTCTTCTTGGCAGAAAGTATGAATCAAATTTGGACACTAGCATGTATTCTTAATAATTAATAGCGTGGACCTATCGTGCGAGCCAAGTCAATCAATGATATTATAATGTACAAAGTTTTACTTACATAGGATTTCAAATTTGATTTTACCATTTAGACTAGGATCATTATTACATGCTAGAGTTCCTTTCAAGTGAAACTTAATAATAAAACCTAGTACAGTTACAAAAATAAATATCTATATGTGAAAGAAGTATATTCAGGACGATTTGTAGCATTTAGCATGCAGTAATTGCCTGCAGGGACCCAAACTGAAAATGAGGGCAAGATAACCATTGTAACTCTAAGCAATCAAAGGGAATTTTGACTTCAAGGCAATGAGAGGATTACCTCAGTTTCATATTATTGGGGAATCAAAAACACGTTTTAGTACATAATGATACTACAGATATTTGTATACACATATATATACATTAATTTAAGTAGATATATACTTATACAGTTTAATATAATATACAACTGAAAGCCATGATGTATTAGTTCTAGAGAAAGGATCGGGTGTACTTATGTTTTAGTGTCTTAGGTTTCGTCTGCCTACAATAGCACTCTCTTTGATAAACATTAGAAAGATAAGGCAATTTGTCTATAATGTGGGCTTTACACTTAAGACATAAACAAAGTTTGCTGCAAGATATAGGTACAATTAAGGGGTGAAGCCAGATCCAGTGAAGTTGAGGCAAGGTACAGTCTTAGAGGGTAAGGAAAAATTAAACTGAATTGAATATTAACACTCATGTACTAGAGGATAATTTGAAAAGGTTAAAAAAATGGATAAACATACGCTTAAAAAGACAGTGTTATAGCAAATATTAAATAAAACATTCAAAATAGAAGGCATCTAGTTTGTTTTTGATTTCCTTGAGCACATTTCTTTGAGCAGATCTCTATAGTTTCTAGGTGGTATTCAGAATCTGTTTTCCACACACCAAAGTCACATCAAGGTAATCAAGTTACTGCCAACTGTGTTAATACTTGAAAATAGTACCTATGGTTCATTTTTCAAACATACTCGTTGGTGAGTGACTTTTTAAGATAGCCGCAGTCAGTAAGACTGTCTTTTCGGCACTTTATTTACAACAGGCCAAAGCAGCAGTCCCTCTCTTGATCGTAAACCTTACTGTCGGGTAAAGCAGCTATCCAAGGAGGAAATGGGCTTATCAGCAGACCAAATTCGAACACATTTACCATTCCCCTTTTAATAGTAACATAATCTTGTGCAGCCTAAGTTTCCTGTATTAGGCCATCTTACGTGGCAGTAGTTGTTACTAAACTCCCGCGTTTTATTTAGTTGTTATGACTTATAAATATTTCACCAACGTTTGATGCTGTAATTCATGATGCCCTAAGTTTATACCAGATGGTTGTTCAACTTTGCATTCTTGAGTTTTGCTCCATTGTTGCAACTTGTGCATGTGTTGATTTAAGACTGTTCATTTTATTGTATTTTACTGCATTTAAAACTGCATTGTACACATTTTCCATTCAGTAGGATACAGGAAGTTGTGGAAATAGAATACCATTCAAAATTTTTACCTGTGAGGTATCCACAAGCTTCTGTTGATAGCTAACTGGAGAGCCCTCTGGATACTTTCCAAACATTGTATCTATACAATCATCAATTGCCTCAAGGTCAACTTTTAGTTTGTGATAATCATGTGTGTTACCTTGTAGTGGGTTGTAAACTGTAGACATTATCGGCTTCCTGTTCGCTCCTTATCTTTATAGCCTCTAACAATAAGGTCGTTAACATCCTCTCCAGAGATTTCTTCCCCTCTGAATTGGTGCCACATTTGCATCTTTGGTACGACCTTGTAAGCTAAAATCTTGTAATTTGCAGTCAGGTACAGGAGGCCAACAAAATGTTCACAGCCTTCACTGTCATCAATTGTACAGGACCATAAAGATGAATACACACGAGGCCCACTAAAAATTCTCAAATTTAGATCATGGGGCAGCTATATTTCCGCGTTGAGAAACAGCATTTCCCATTAATGCAACTTACATTGTGTTATTCAAAAACTAGAATAAAGGAACAGGCCATACTTAATTTTATTGTAAAAGCCAGATTGAAAACCCATGATGAAGATTTCATTATAGAAATACCTGCACAATATTGAGATAGGAAACAGAAAACATTCCTATCTCATAGGTCAGTTAGCATAGAGCTGTGCTATAATATATTTCTGTGAGTGCATAAACCATCCTCTAATTGTAGATCAGCACATAATTGATGCATTCTTTATCCCGTGACAAGGGGTCATATGTTAATGAGGTTATGAATGCATAAAACATTTAACTTGGTTATGAATGCTTTTTCTGATAGGGGAATCTGAGAGATCATGATTTCAGTTTGATAGCGTTAATGTATGGTCCTAAATGATATTACTACACGCAACTATAAATGATCTTTATGAATCCTCTTTTATGATCTTTAGTGTTATTGTGATAATGTTCTATCAAAATAAGCACATGTGTTTGAGCACACCAAGTAGTTATAAGTTTGTATTTCTTTTCTATCCAATGGTTCTATGCAAATTTACAGATTCACTTTTGGCATATCTTAGGGTACTTTTTCCTTCTCTTCCCTTAATTATTTATGAGTTTGATAGGGGAGATATACTTGAATTTGGAGGTGGGATATTGATTTATTATTGGTCATGGCCCCAAAATTTTGTGTTTTTTGATGTGCACTGAAGTGTGACATTTCAGACGCTTTCTTTATCTTGACATTTCATCTAAAAATTTACTTCTTAGTGAAGCACAGGCGTGGATCAGAGGGCATTCCCTTCAGTAAATAAGGTGGTGACCACAGTTTTAGTCCCTCCAAAGTTCTGATGTCATATTTGTTGACTACCATATGTGAGTGCAGGTACTGCTACTTCCTCCAGCTTCCTCCATCTTAAAAACTTTGAACGATCATATGACCATACAATTTGGTCTAGTTGGTCTGTATTTCGTTACGACAATGCCAAAAAGGCTCTCTCTGCTAAAGCCGGTTTTTTATGGCTACATAGCCCCTGTGAGAGGTTTCCTTCGGAAAACTTGTATTGATGTTTGCCTGATACAGTGGTCGAGCTCCATGACAGATCGGTTCAATGGAAGAATGCATGGAGAGCATAGCAAGAGTCACCAGCACTTCCATGTACTTCATCACCTAGATTCGCACCTGACCATGCATAATTAAGCAGTTCACAACAAGGTTGCCAATAAATAGAGGTAAAATGGAGCAACTGCAGATTCCCCTTCCCAGAAAATAGTTCTTTGATCTTGTCGAACTTGTGAGGGCGGATTGTATTGGTTTGGTAGTGTAGATTACCATCGTCACTACACCACGTTCTAACAGGTATGTAAAACGTTCCATATCCAATACAAATTATCATTATCTGTTTGTAGTACTTACCGGAAACTTTGTGAATGTAGCCTTCATTGAAGTCTTTGAAACCTTTGGTAATTGATCCCTTCCGTAGGAACTAGACTTTGTTTTTGCTTATTCTTCCACAAACGAGAAACTCACATCTGGTACAACAGACAAATCTTCGGTAGAACAAGACCCTATTACTCGTCACGATAATGATGTTGAAAGAACTTGAGAGCAAAGTAACATTGCTGAACTGCAAACGTCTCCGCCATGAAACATTCATTTACGATGAATCAAAGCTGGGTATGCAATTAAGTTGTTTCATGCCTCCCTCTTTGTTTACACATTTGACGAGTTAGTCTCGGTTTCAGTTACAATGATGCAACCGAATTAAGAAGGGTCTACAGCATAGTTTTTGTAAGGTGCACAATCTTATCGTCCGTGAATCACTAGTACAAATGGATGTACAATTTCAATGAAGTTTCTTCAATGACTCTTCTCAAAAGAAATACATTATAACGCCTCGACACTACTTCATATATCAAATAATTTTAAACTGATTCTATGGGAAATGAAATCGTCATTGTATTAAGATACTTTTGCTAGGGCATTATCTTAGAAAAGGCCTTTAGTTTTACAATTAAACTCTAACAAGTCACATCCAAAACTTACAATGCTCAACAATCATAATAGTCTGGTTGCCAAACCCACATTTTTGGCTGAACCTAAAAAAATATACCCCCCAATGGTTTTCAGTGGTTTTTATACCTGATCGATCCGTCCGCCGCTTTCGGTGGCGTAAAACAGTCCGGTTGGGGGCGAGAAATGGGTAAATATGCCATGGAAATGTATAGTGAGACCAAGAGCGTGTGGGTAAACATTACCTAACACTAACGGCAGTTCAGAAAATAAATTAGCAGGTTGAATCATGGATTTAGGTATAGAAGGTAAGGTTGCAATTATCACGGGTGGTGGTGACGGTATCGGTAGGTTAACCGCCGAAGTGCTGACGGAGGAAGGTGTTGCCGTGGCAATTTGTTCGCGAAACCTGGAAAAACTGGAACGTGTCGCGGCGGAAATTGAAGGGAAAACCGGTGGCCGGGTATTGCCCGTTCAGATCGATACCACCGACTGGAATTCGGTTCAGGCAGCGGTGGATACAACAGCCAGGGAGTTGGGCAGTGTCGATATCCTGGTGAATTGTGCCGCAGCGCCGGGCGGCCTGGTTAAGAACGATATCGAGTTGGCGGAGGAAGAAACGCTGATGTTCGATATCAATACCAAGCTAATGGGTTACTTCCGCCTGTGTAAGGCCTGCGTGCCGCACATGCGCAAGGCCGGCTGGGGCCGCATTATCAATGTTGGCGGCTTGACCGCACGTTGCACCGAAGCGCTGAGCGGAATGCGTAACACCGCCATCGTGCATATGACAAAAACACTTTCCGATCACCTGGGTGACAAGGGCATCACGGTCAATATCGTTCACCCCGGTGTAACCCGTACCGATCACATTATTGAAATGTTCCAGTGCATCGCTGACGAGCGTGGTGTTCCGTTGGACGAAATCGTTAAGGAGGAAGCGACTGATCCGGCTGCGTTGGGGCGAATGTTGGAAACCCGCGAAGTGGTCGACTTCATCGCCTTCCTGGTTTCCGAGCGCGCCAGCGGCATTACCGGTGAATCAATGGCCGTTGACGGTGGGTTATCCCGTGCAATTTATCTTTAATTTGGGAGGTTCGAATGACTGAGCAAATGCCGAAAATCAAGCGCATAGCACACATCGTTTTGTTTGTAGCGGACCCGGAGGCATCGGCTAAATGGTACAGCGATGCGTTGGGCATGATGTTGGTCGGTAGAGCCGGGGGTGGGCCCTATGAGGGCGGTATATTTATGTCCTTCGGTACTTCGGATCACGATATTGCACTATTCAAGCAGGAGCCGGGTGCGACTAAAGGTAAGGAGTTTGAACACATCGGTCTTGAAGTGGATTGCGACGGGGATTTGGAAAAACTGCAGCTGCTTTATGGGCGCCTGGTGAAAAATAACGTCGAGATTCATGAAATCCTGGATCATGGCGTTTCAAAAGGCGTTTACTTTTTCGACCCCGACGGTCATATGCTGGAAATCTTCTGTCAGCAGATCCATGGCGATGAATCGATCGCCGAGCTGGCCAGCAATGGCGGTATGGCGGAACCCTATGAACTGGAACCGATGCTGTAGCAGCTCATTTAAATTCATTTATTATTCGGAACGAATCAATGTACGACTCCAATTTCTCTAATTTCCATATCCGGAAATGGTTTACCTTCGCCGAGGAAACCCTGGCCAATGAGACGGGCAATTTGGCAGATGGCGAGCCGGTACGCAAATATGTGATTGCGGCAGCTGTTCGCAACCCCTTTGCCGGTATCTATCAGGAAGACCTATCCTCAATTATTGATGCTTCCCCTGAGCTCGGGCGGGAGTTTGGTCGCCGTATCCAAGCGCTTGCCGGTGACAACCAAATACAAAGTTACGGTAAAGCCATACTGGTTGGTGCGAACGGCGAGTATGAGCACGGCAACGCCTTTCTAACGAACCCGGCGGCTGATCCTGTTCGTGAAGCGCTGGGTGGTGGCATGTCGTGGGTGCCCTCAACCGGAAAAATTGGTGCCCCAGGTGCGACCTTGGATGTACCCCTGGCCCATAAAGACGCGCTTTATGTGCGTTCACATTACGACACGATTTCTGTTTCCTTCAACGATGCGCCTCGTGCGGATGAGTTGCTGGTCGTATGGGCTTTCGCTACACGCGGCCGCTTGCATGCGCGGTTAGGTGGGTTGAAAGCGGAGGACGCAAAAAAGGACAACGGCCTTACTTGATAAATGCTCGAAGAGAACACTATGAATGCATCACCTGGTCTTCCTGTTTTATATCACCATGGCATGTCTGTTTGTGCGGCTAAGGTCAGAGTAATGCTGGAGGAAAAGCAAGTAGAGTGGGACGGATGCTATCTTGATATTCGCGCGGGCGAACATAAGACTGACGAGTATTTGAAGCTTAACCCCAAAGGCGTCGTTCCTACATTGGTTGTAGGTGATGATGTCATCATTGAGTCCTCATTGATCTGCGAATTCATCGACGAAAACTGGGATGGGCCGGCGCTGATCCCGGCAAATCCGGCACAACGGGCGAAGGCGCGGTGGTGGGTTATGCAACTGGATCGCGATATCCATTTTCCGGTTATTACCGCGCTCACCTTCGGTATTGCGCTACGGCATCGGCAAATAGCCAAATTTGGAGATATCGCCAGGGCGGTTACCCACTATTTGGAAAATGAAGGAAGCTACGGTCCCTTCTTTGCTGAGGTAATTGAAAAGGGCTGTGATTCAGAGCACGTAATTTCAGCGGTAAAACGTTTTCGTAACCTGGTCACCGATATGCAGGCCGATTTGCAGGAAACTCATTGGTTGGCGGGAGACGAGATATCCCTCGCAGATTTACAGTATAGCTCCTATATGGCAAGAGCTGAGGCATTGAAGCTGGATTGGATGTGGCAGGACCTACCGGAAGTTGGAGCCTGGTATCAGCGATTAAAACAACGCGACTCATTTTCCAATGCCGTCGTCGATTGGTTTGATGACGCGGAGATTCAAGCGATGGGCAAGTACGGCGATCAGACTAAGGAAAATTTGAAACGCCTTTTATAGAAGAGCCGGGCTACTCAGCAGCTGGGAGTAGTCACCCGGAACAGGTTAATTTCAGGGCGGTAGTGGTTATGAGTAAAGAAGATTTTGAAACAGGCCGGGCAATTCGTACCGAAGTGCTCGGAGAAAAAAGAGTGCGCGAGTTACTGGACGAGGCCGACGATTTTAATCGGCCGATACAGGAGCTTGTTACTGAATACTGCTGGGGCAAAAGCTGGGGGCGGGACGGCCTGACCAGGAAACAGCGTAGTCTGCTGAATCTGGGTATGATCGCTGCGCTTAACCGTGCGGATGAGTTCGCGCTGCATTTTAAAGCGGCCATTGGTAACGGGCTGACATTAAAGGAATTACGTGAAGTGCTTATTCAGATCACTATCTACTGTGGTGTTCCCGCGGGTATTGAAGCGCAGCGTCATGCCGATAGTGTTATCGCATCGCTCAGGGAAACGGGCGAGCTTTCTGACGATAGCTTAAACAAATAGAGGGCACAATGGCTGAAGCGGACGCTGGAAAAAGTAATTACTTTGAAGCCAATGGCCTTAAGCACCATTACTGGAGCTGGGGCGAAGAGGGTTTGCCAACCATAGTAATGCTGCACGGTATTCGCAGCTACGGCAAGACCTGGTTTAAAACAGCGGCCGCTTTAAAGCACAAATACCAGATCATCGCGCTGGATATGCGTGGTCGAGGGAAGAGTGGTTGGTCTGAAAACGCAGGTTACTTTGTGGACGATTATGTCGCCGATATGGAAGCCCTGGTGGCACATTTGGGTATTGGCCACTTTGTGTTACTGGGCCATTCGCTGGGCGGGCAAAACTCGTTTGTCTACACGGTAAAGCATCCTGATCAGGTGCGGGCGTTGATCATCGAAGATATTGGCCCTGGTTCGTCTGCTTCGGGAGCGGGTGCTGAGCGTATTGTGCGGGAGTTTAACAGCACACCGGCTGAGTTCGCATCCTGGGAAGAAGCGACTGCGTTCTGGCGCAGCATACGTCCGAAAATTTCTGAGGAATCGCTCAAACAACGTGTCTTGGAAACGCTTAAGGAAGAGCAGGGTAAGGTGGTTTGGGCCTATGACTTTGTCGGCATCAAAGAAGCCCGGCTGGCGGCAGCAGAAGATACGTCAAAGCTGCCTGAATTGTGGCCTTGTGTAGAAGCCTTGCGTTGTCCGACTCTGGTCATGCGGGGCGCCTTATCCGACTTTCTGCCCCGCGAAACGCTGGCTGCTATGGGCACGCGTAATCCATTTATAGAGACAGCCGAAATCAGCAACGCCACGCATTACGTGCATGATGATAACTTTGAAGAATTTTTAAGTCGTGTCACCGGCTTTTTGGCCCGACTGGAAACCGGTAAAGAGGACTGAATATCAATGCTCAAGCTTTACGGCAACTATAAATCGGGCAATGTCTACAAGGTATCGCTGGCCATGCACCAACTCGGCCTGGAATACCAGGAAGTGCAGATAGGGTTGGGGCCGGGTACCGAGTCAGAATCGGCAGCGTTCCTGGCGCTCAATCCCCTGGGGCAGATTCCGGTGTTGGAAACCGGGGAGGGGCGCTTTATTTGGCAGTCTAATGCCATCCTCTGGTATCTGGCACAGGGCAGTAGTCTGCTGCCGGAAGACCGCTTTGAACAGGCTCAGGTGATGCAGTGGATGTGTTTCGAACAATACGAACTCGAGCCCAATCTCGCCTGGGCACGCTGGATCTGTTACCTGATGAACCAGGCGGAGGAGCGTGCTGAGGATCTAGCGAAATATCATGCGGCGGGTTACCGCGCGCTGGATACCATGGAGCAAAAATTATCGGCTTCCGATTTCATTGCGCTGCCAGGATACAACCTTGCCGACCTGGCACTTTACGCCTACACCCACACGTGCGATCAGGGTAATTTCAGTCTAGAGGATTATCCGGCTATTCGAGCCTGGTTGGAACGTATTGAAAGGATAGAGGGGTATTTCCCGATATCGGAACAGTTTACACAGTTTGATTACCGGTAAGAGAAGGGGGCTTTGGCTATGTCTGATACAACCGATACCCAAAAATATCCGCTCCTAATGCGTGTTTTGCATTGGGTTATTGCGATCATTATCTTAGGCCTGCTCGCCTTGGGCTGGTATATGGTGCCTTACCAGGAGGATAAACCGGTATGGGATGATTTCTTCTATTACCACAAATCCTTTGGTGTGCTGGTTTTTCTCCTTATTGTTGTCAGGCTGATTATCCGGTTGCGTTCCAGTGTACCGGAATTACCCAACACACTGCCCGTGCTTGACCGAAAGTTGGCACACATGGGACATGTTTCACTCTATGTGCTGATGTTCGTGGTTCCTGTTTTCGGGTATCTGTTGTCCAGCGCATATGAATACAGTGATGGCGTTTATCTGTTCTCACTGTTCCACGTCCCTGAGATTCTGCCGAAAAGCGAATTGGGGTTCAAAGTGTTTTATTGGGCGCATGCGATTTGCGCGTACGCACTGCTGGCGATCGTTTTACTGCATATTGCGGGGGCGTTAAAGCATCGCTTTTTTGACACCAACGCGGATAACGATGTACTGCGGCGCATGTTGTAGCGTTTTTAAATAGTTGATACCGGAACACAGGAAATTTTAGTTCGTTAGAGGAGTAGAAAATGGCAAGTACAATTTTAGTGGCAACCGCGAGTCAGGGCGTGGTACGCAGTTCTGACAATGGCAAAACATGGCATCGCACCGGTCTGGGCCAGCCCATCGAATTTGATGGCGTCGTCAGATCGCTCGATATTGACCCGGAGCACCCCGAGGTTATCTATGCAGGAGCGGATGTGGGGTTGTGCCGTAGTGACGATGCGGGCTCAAACTGGCGTCTTGTCGACTCGCCCTTCAAAGGAGAGACGGTATGGAAGGTCGCTGTCGACCCGAACAATTCACAACGTATATTCGTCGGTACAGGGGCGCCCTCGCGATCCGTTCTATGGCGGACATTGGATGGTGGCCGGAGCTGGGACCGAGCGGACGTGGAGATACCTGAATTTTGTGCCGGTGTAAATAAGCCTCGCTTACTCGCCTTCGCCTTTAACCCCGGGGACAGCCAAAAGGCCTGGTTCGGGTTGGAAGAGGGCGGTCTTTTCCGTACGCAGGACGGTGGCGACACCTGGGAACGGGTGGATGATCGTCTACTCTGGGACTTTAAATCGGATGTTCATTCCATCCACGTGCTTCCCGACGACAGTGAAACAGTGGTTGTCGTTTGTGTAAATGCTGTTTACACCAGTAAAGACGGCGGCGAGACGTGGCAGGGCATGTTGCCTAAAACTGAATTCGGCCTTTACTACGCGCGTGCACTCGCCAGTCCGGCAAATTCAGCGGACACGCTCTACCTGAGTATTTCCGACGGTACGCCGGGCACCCAAAGCAAAATGCTGGTTAGCGAAGATGGAGCCCAATCGTGGCAGATTGCTGCTGTCGATGAGGAGCCTGGTTCCTGCTTCTGGGGCATTCACGTTAATCCGGGGAATCCCGAACAGGTTGTTACCGGCACTAAATATGGTGACCTTTATTTAAGCAATGATGCCGGCAGGCACTGGGTTAAGGAATGGCGCTCGTTTCCGGAAATTTCAGACGTGCTCTGGATTCCCGTAGCTGCTGATATCCAGGCAGCCCATAAGTCGGATGTCGCGTAGGTTCAGGTTTAAATAAAAAAATAGGAAGCGAACGATAAAGCAGGTTTTTCAGGCTTATCCGCTCTAATTGTTACATAATCGAAACAATGCGTCTAATTAATGGCGATTTACAAAAGATTATCAACAAATTAACCTGAATGCTCACCCGTAACGTTTAAATTTCCAAATCCTCGAGTGCCGATGTGAGTGCTTGAGAAAAGTCCTTCCATATAGGAGTAGAGATGACAATTTCACAAGATACATCGCAATTATCCAACCTGGACAACCAGTCATTTTTCCACCCCTTCAGCTCGATTCAGGACTTACAGGAAAATGGGCCGACCGTTATGGTGGAAGGTCAGGGCTTGATGTTGCGAGACTCCAACGGGAAGGAATACCTGGATGCCATGGCAGGGCTCTGGTGTGTCAATGTTGGTTATGGCCGGGATGAAATTATCGATGCCATGACAGAGCAGTCGAAACGCTTGTCCTATTTCCATGCCTTCAATTCAAACTCAATTGACAAGTCCATTGAGTGCGCCGAAAGAGTACTGTCCGTTGCACCGGATAACATGAGTAAGGTGTTCTTCGGGTGCTCCGGTTCCGATGCCAATGAAACCAACCTGAAAATCATCTGGTTCTATAACAGCCTGAGAGGAAAGCCGGAGAAGAAAAAAATACTTTCGCGGACGGGCGGCTATCACGGGTCGGCCGTCGCTTCGGCCAGTTTGAGCGGCATTAAGCCCATGCATGATCGTTTTAACCTCCCGATCAGCGATGACTTCATCCACGTGGAACGTCCTCTCTATTACCGGGATGCTGAAGCCGGCATGAGTGAACTCGAGTTCTCCCGGGATCTTGCGAAGAAGCTGGATGAACGTATTCAACGGGAAGGCCCGGACACGGTCGCTGCGTTTTTCTGCGAGCCCCTGATGGGTGCGGGTGGGTTAATCCCCATGCCGGAGGGCTATTATGAGGCTATCCAGCCGGTATTGAAAAAGCACGATGTCCTCATGGTGGCCGACGAAGTCATTTGCGGATATGGCCGTTTGGGTACCTACTGGGGGTCCGAAGCCGTTGGTATGAAGCCCGATATTATGACGACTGCCAAGGGTATCACCAGTGGCTATTTCCCGGTTTCCGCCTCTATTATTTCCAAGGACATATGGGACGTTATAGCGAATGATAAATCCGCCGGAAACGTCTTCGGCCACGGCTTTACCTATAGTGCCCATCCGGTCGGTGCGGCGGCAGCGATTGCGAACCTGGACATTGTCGATAAGGAAAACCTGGTGGCCAATGCCGGTGAGATGGGGGGCTATATGCACGCCTCACTGCACGAAGCTCTTAACGATCACCCGCTGGTGGGCAGTATAAGAGGGCAGGGTCTGGTTGGCGGTATCGAACTGGTTGCCGACAAGGCCAGTAAGGAACCGTTCCCCTTCGAAAAACGGGCCGGCCGGCAACTCTATAGGATTTTATTCGAAGAGGGCATGGTCTCGCGCGCACTGGTCGATACCCTGGTGTTTGCCCCCGCTTTGACTGTCAGCAAAGAGCAAGTCGACCGGATGGTAGCCACCTTTGCCAAGGGAATCGACCGCCTGGCTAAACAACTCTAATTGAGGCGCTAAGATGACGGATACACGTAAGGGTGCACAACTGGTCATGGAGGCCGCGGTCGACATGGGCGTGGATGTATGTTTTGCAAACCCCGGAACGACGGAGATGGCCCTGGTCGCCGGCCTGGATAATGTTGACGGTATGCGTTCTGTACTGTGCCTGTTTGAAGGGGTTTGCACCGGAGCCGCCGACGGCTACGGCCGCATGAAAGGGAGTCCTGCGATGACCCTGCTGCACCTGGGGCCCGGTTTCGCAAACGGCATTGCTAACTTGCATAATGCGCGTCGTGCACATACACCTATCGTCAATCTGATTGGCGATCATGCCTCCTGGCACGTGGAGTACGACGCGCCCTTAACATCGGATATTCATTCATTGGCCAATCCAGTGTCGGGCTGGGTCAAAACGGTTGAAAGTGCGGGCACCATCGCGACAGACTTTAAGGAGGCCGTGGAAGCTTCCCTGGCCACACCCGGTTGTGGCGCAACCCTTATTATGCCCACTGACCATCAGGAAGCGGAAATTCCAGCTGCACCGGTAAGCTTATCGCCGGTGCCTGAGCGTACCTTCGATGCGGCCAAGGTGCGTAGCGCGGCTGAGAAGCTAAAAAGCGGTGAACCCTGTATTTTGCTAACCGGCGGTACGGCTTTAACAGAGCGCGGACAGCGGTTGACTGCCGCCATTGCCGAAGGTACCGGTGCTAAGGTGATGGTCGAAACCTATCCCGCAAAAATAGAGCGGGGGCGCGGCATTCCGGCATTGGCGCGATTACCCTATTTCCCCGAAGATGTGATGGCCGCGGTCGGCGATGCTAACGTCATACTGGTCGGCACGCGAGCGCCTGTTTCGTATTTCGGTTATGAGGGGCTGCCCAGTGAGTTGGTAAGCCGGGATAAGCTGGTTTATGTCACCGATGTAGCGGAGGATAGCGAGGGTGCATTGCAGGCACTGGCGGATACGCTCGAGGCTCCGGAGTGGACACCGGGCGAGCAGGTGGCGGATGTTTCCTTTGAAAGCGGTAAGCTCACCGCCCAGTCGATTGTTAAGCTGGTGACCAAGCATATGCCGGAGAACAGCATTGTGGTGCCGGAGGGTTCGACCTGTAGCGTTGCCTTTTTTAATGCGGCGGCCAATGGACCACGGCATACATTGATTACCAATACCGGTGGCGCGATCGGGCAGGGACCCGCCTGTTCCGTCGGTTGTGCGATAGCCTGCCCCGACCGGAAAGTGATTAACCTGCAATCGGACGGCAGTGCGCTATATACGGTGCAATCGCTTTGGACCCAGGCCCGCGAGAACCTGAATGTGGTGACCTTGATTGTTTCCAACCGGCTGTACGCAATTCTGCAGGTTGAGTTGAAACGGTCCGGCCAGCTTACCCCTGGCCCGAAGGTACAGTCCTTGACCGAGCTCGACAATCCCGCGATTGATTGGATGTCCCTTGCAGAAGGTTTCGGAGTGCCGGCGTCCAGGGCTGAAACAACGGAACAACTGGAAGAGCAGCTTAAGCACGGGATGGCAACGTCCGGGCCTTATCTGATCGAAATGCTGGTTTAAAGGCGAGGGTTACCTTGCCGCTGTCAGCGGTAGCCTATCCGAGCCCCGCGACTTCCTTCTTTACGCGAGGGCCATGCTAGTCGAAGCACTTTTCCAGCAGGTGTTTCATGGCGCTGAGCTCCCATTCGATTGATTCTTCTGCGGGCGGTCTGATGTGTTCCCGATACACCCAGGTGCCGTAGTTAACGTAGTAGATATAAAGCGCTAACCGCTCCAGTTTTTCCATTGGCCAGTTCGAGCCGTAGTGTTTCATGAAGCTTGCTATTTTCCCTGAGACATTCTCAGCGTGCTTTCTTTCCACCTGGGCCAGAATCGGATACGTTTTGACAGCCTTATGCATTGCGAAGGTGACTTCCGGGTCCGCCTCGGCCTTCAACGCCGTGCTGTTCAACTGGCTGAAAAACTCCTCACGGGGAAGAGACAACCGCGTTGCAGAGTCGAACGCTTCAAGGACCTTGGTTACCTGACCGACGATCTGTTGATAGAGTTCGTAGAGAATGGATTCAATGTTGGGAAAGTACTGATAGAGCGACCCCACCGAGATGCCGGCTTGTTTAGCCACCAAATTCGTGGTCAGTCTCGGTGCATCAACGTGCCCCGAGTTTTTTAACAGGACGCGGGTAGCATCGAGAATACGCTCCACCATGATTTTGGAGCGCTCCTGGGAGGGCCTTTTCCTGACCCGAAGGGCTTTCTTTTTATTTGTCTTGATTTCCAAGCTTTATTCCTGTTGACCGGAGTGCCGGGCACTGACCGTTTATGCAAGTCCGATTATATCCATGAAGCGGCAAACATCTATCTCCCGGCGGTAATTTATTTTCGATCGATTGTTCCCCCTGATTGCCTTGATCGGGCATTAAGCGATTATATGCTTGTATAAATGCGAATAAAAGCTTGCTTAAATGTTCCGGTTGGGTTTATCCTTATCGTTAAATAGGGATGGGTTTATTGACTGGGAGGCGTAAATTCTGATTCGGCATGCGTTTTCCGGGGCGATCCGGTTGGCGCAACGGCCATCGAATAACTAAAGGGGGAGTAGATTATGTCCGTTCGAGATAACCTGAATAGAAAATTTTCGTGCCTTTGGCTGGGCGCGGCAATCAGCCTGACGACCATAAGTCCGGGAGCCACCGGCGAAGAGCTGGTTGAAATAATTGTGACCGCGCAAAAACGCGAGCAAAGTATTAACGACGTGGGTATTACCCTGAATGCCTTTACCGCAGAGACGCTTGAAAACTTCGGGGTATCCCGGACCGATGATCTGGAGTCATTGGTCCCGGGGCTCACTGTTACTAACCAGCAACCGGCCGGCGCCCCGGTCTATACCATCCGGGGAGTCGGTTTTAATGATTTCACTACTTCCGCCTCCAGTACCGTCGGCATATACAACGACAGTGCCAATATTCCCTATCCGGTGATGAGCCGCGGTGTCCTTTTTGACCTCCAACGGGTTGAAGTACTGAAGGGGCCGCAGGGGGATCTGTACGGGCGTAATACCACCGCCGGCACCATTAACTTTATCAGCAATAAGCCTGCGGAGGCGTTCGAAGCGGGGGTCAAACTGGACTTTGGCCGATACGAGACAGTGGGTTTTGAAGGATACGTAACCGGATCGCTTGCCGACTCCGTGCGTGGCAGAATAGCTGTTAAATCCCTCAATTCGGGCGAAGGTTGGCAGGAGAGTGTGAGCCGGCCCGGCGATGAACTGGGGGAGCAGGCGGAAAATGCCGTCCGTGCAATGCTGGATATCGATATCAGTGAAGCTGTTTCGCTGTTACTCACCGCCCGCTATTTTGATGACCGGTCGGAAACCATCGCGGCGACGGCAACTGCGATTGCGCCGGGCTTTGACCAATCCTCGCTGGCGGCGGACTTTAGAGCGGAGGATGCGGACTGGAGTGCCGATCATCGGCCCAAAAACGACAATACAACCACCGGCCTTTCGGCAAGTTTGAGCTGGGATCTGGGGAATCTTCAGCTAACCAGTATTACCTCCTTCGATGAGTTCGAGCGCGATAAAGCACGCTTTGACACAGCCGGGGTCAACTATGAGGATGCGGATATTACCAACTCGACGGATATTGCCGTATTCAGCCAGGAAGTGCGCCTGGAGTCGGCGGGGGATGCCGGTTTGTACTGGACCGCCGGGCTCTACTACAGTGACGATGATATTGAAGAGAACTACCTGATGGAATTTCGGGGTTCCTTCGGGCTGACCGGTGAGAGCCGTTACGAGCAGGAGACCGAGACCACTGCCGTCTATGGTCATCTTGAGTACAACCTGACCGAAAAAGCGAGGTTAACGCTGGGCGCGCGTTTCACTGACGAGCAGCGCTCCTGGGCGGGCTGTACCTACGACACCGGCGATGGACTGATGGCCGGGTTTTATAATTTCTTTGTCTATCCTGTTTTCCTGGAGCCGCTGTTCCCGGGAGCAGACCCCATTGAACCGGGGGGCTGTACGGTGTTCAACGATGTGGGGGGTGCCGGTTTCGGTCAGTTTACACCCTTTCGCGACACCATCGACACCCGTGAAACGATGGGCAAGATCACGCTGGACTATAAGCCCAATGAAGATGTCCTTCTTTACGGGACCCTTTCGACCGGATTTAAATCCGGGGGTTTTAACGGCGCGATCGCCCTGTCCCACCAAATGCTGCAGCCCTATGACAAGGAACAGCTGACCTCCTATGAAATCGGCGTTAAATCCACTTTGTTGGCCGGCAGCATGCAATTGAACGCATCGGCATTTTACTATGATTATCAGGACAAGCAGGAGGCCACGACCTTTATCGCGCCGGTCGGCGGCGTTGTCGGTTTCGACAACGTGCCTGAAACAAGGGTGCAGGGGGTGGAGCTGGAGATGAGCTGGGCGGTCACCGGTGGGTTACGTTGGGACTTGGGTATTGCCTACCTGGACTCCGAAGTGGATGAATGGTCCGCCCGTTGCCCGGCGGGTTTGCTGGGTGCGCCTGTGGTACTCCCGGACGGCTGTCCCAGTGAAAGTGTATTCGGAAATGTGCTCTTTTATGATGCCTCCGGGGACGGGCTGAACAATGCCCCCGAACTGCAGGTGACCTCGACGGTATCCTATACCTGGGCGATTGCGGATGACCTGAATATGATGCTGGCAGCGGATGTAAGCCATAAATCGGACAACATCGGCAGTATTAGCGCACCGGACGGTACCGCCGATGATGTCCCTTTTTCTGCCTATTTGCCGGATTACACCTTGTACAACGCCAGGGTGATGCTGTTTAGTGCCGCCGGAACCTGGAATGTTACCCTGTGGGGACGCAATATTACGGATGAATATTATTGGCACTCCACGTCATCCAGTAACTCAACCTCAACGCGCATCAACGGAATGCCCGATACCTATGGCGTATCCCTGGGCTACAAATTTAACTGACAGCGCCTGATTTTTCGATACCGCACTTTGCAACAGCGAGAAGCGCCAATGACTTCAGACTTTTGGAAAACCCCCGTTGCCGAACCGCTTAAGCTCATTTTATTTATCGTCGCCGTAGCCGGCACGGCCTCCGCCCAGGCCGTCGACAGTATCTACAAGAATGGGCAAATCTATACCATGGACCCGGAGCGAAGCTGGGCGGAGGCTGTGGCCGTTGATGATGGCCTTATCGTCGCCGTCGGCATGAATGATAAGGTGCTGGAATTGTCCGGTAAGGAAACCACCGTTATTGATCTGGCCGGACAAACCATGATGCCAGGCTTTCACGATCTCCATGTTCACCCCCTGTTTGCAGGTATAAGCCATATCAGCTGTGCGATACCGGAGGGAGCGGATATCAAAACCGCGCTGAACACTATTGAAAAATGCGCTGAAAATAAGACCGAAGGTCAGTGGATAACGGGGCGTCAATGGGACGTTCCCGCCCTGGGGGTAACGCCTCATCGGAGGATGCTTGATAAGGTTGTTCCCGATATCCCCGTTTTGCTGCGTGATACCAGCGGACATTCCGCCTGGGCGAATAGCAAAGCACTGGAACTTGCCGGCATCGGCAGGGACTCCCTTGAAGTTAAGGGTGGTATAGTGGAACGGGACAGCAGGGGCAACCCCACGGGCATTCTGCGTGAGGAGGCGATTGATTTCGTCGAAAGAATCATTCCCCGGCCGGATGCCGACACAGTCGACGGGGCGATACTGTGGGCGCTGGATCAAATGCTAAAAAATGGCATCACTTCCTTTACCGAGGCGTCGGCGGGGTTTGTTGCAGGCCCGCACGCAGAATTGGCCGCCTATGCCCGATTGGCCGACGGCGGGCGGCTGAAGCAGCGGTCGAGAATTTGCACCACCTGGGTGCCTGAAAACGAGGCCACAGAAGCTGCTATCGCGATGCGCAATCGTTATGCCAGGGAGTTGGTACGCCCGGACTGCGTCAAAATCCACCTGGATGGTGTTCCCACCGATTCCCATACAGCGGCGATGTTGGCGCCCTATTCCGGAAGGGTGGTGGGCCGTCACGATGAGGCGAGCAAGCTGGGACTGCTGCTGGTGGAGCAGGATACGCTGAATCGGGCCGTGACCCGTTTTGACCGGATGGGGCTGACCGTCAAATTCCACGCGGCGGGCGATGCGGCGGTTCGGGCCGGGCTTAAGGCCATAGGTGCGGCCAGGACCCTAAACGGGTACACTGGTGTGATGCATGACGTGGGGCACTGTACCTTTGTTGCGCCCGAGGATATACCCTATGCCGCGGATATCGGTGCAACCTTTGAAGTGTCGCCTTATCTGTGGAGCCCGACGCCGATCAATGAGAGCATTAGTCAGGCGATCGGCGATAACCGGATTGAGCGGGTATGGCCGATAAGGGAGTTGATTAACTCAGGTGCGCTGGTTGTGCCCGGATCCGACTGGTCGGTGGTGCCCTCATCCAACCCCTGGGTGGCCATTGAGTCACTGGTAACACGAGAACGCCCCGGGGGCAGTTCAGACAGCTTTGGTAAAAAACAGGCGATAGATCTTGCCGAGGCGCTGACACTGTTTACGGTCAATGCAGCGCGGCATCAGGGGCAATCAAACCGGTTGGGGAGAGTCGAAGCCGGCATGCTGGCAGACCTGATCGTTGTCGATAGAAACCCCTTTAAAATACCGGTCACCGAACTGCACCGCATTCGGGTTACCCGGACGATTATTAACGGCGATACGGTCTATTCCCGCTAGGGATTCATTGGTGAAACGATATCAGGAGGCTAATCATGATTCCATTTTTAACGATCGCTGACAGGACAGCGCGGTGGATGGCCGCTGCCGGCCTGGCGATGGTTCCTACGCTCGTGTTTGCCCAGCCGGATTACGACAAAGTGGAATTCTCCAACGTTGAAGTGGCCCCCGGACTTTATATGCTCAGTGGTGCCGGCGGTAATGTCGGTTTATCGACCGGGGAGGACGGTGCCTTTCTGATTGATGATGAATTGGCGCCGTTGACGGAAAAACTGGGCAACGCGGTTAAAGCACTAACCGACAAGCCGGTTCGGTTTGTGGTCAACACCCACTGGCACTTCGACCACGTCGGCGGCAACGAGTCGTTGGGTAAGGAGGGGGCCATAATCGTTGCCCATGAAAATGTGCGTAACCGCATGGAAAAGGGCCAGTTTATGACCGCCCTGGATATGGATGTCCCGCCTGCCGCCGACGTTGCGCTGCCGGTGTTGACCTTTAAGGACGGTGTTTCATTCCATTGGAACGGTGATCGCATTGATCTGAAGCACGAAGCGACGGCGCATACCGACGGCGATGCCGTCGTCTATTTCAAGAAGGCGAATGTGGTTCATACGGGCGATTTGTACTGGAATGGGTATTACCCGCTGATTGATGCCGGAAGCGGGGGCAGTGTAGAGGGCGTGATTCGCAGCGTGGCAAATATCTTGTCCGCCATTGATGACAAGACCAAGATCATTCCGGGGCACGGCCCCCTGAGTAATAAACAGGCATTGCAGGCTTACCACAAGCTGTTGGTTACCGTTTACAAACGGGTAAAGCGCTACCGCAAGCAGGGATTGACTGTGGAAGAGGTGATTGCAAAGAAACCGACGGCTGAGTTCGATGCGGTGTGGGGTAATGGGTTTATTCCACCCGACAAATGGGTAGGCATTGTCTATGCAGCAATTGCCGACCACTAAAACCCGTTTGCCGGTAATCCCGGGCGGAGGAGCCGTGAAAATTCTCGTATCCCTTTGGCTTGTTACCTGTGTTCTGGTGACAGTGATTGCATGCTCCCCCAAACAGCCTGACGGGAAATCGCTGCAGCCGGCGCAATCAAACAGGCTTGAAGTTGAAATGTTTAAGGGAGGGTTTGCGACGGTTAACTCCTTTATCTTTTCAAACGGCCAAACCATCGTGGTGATGGACGCGCAGCGCAAGTCCTATGAAGCCGAAAAGCTGGCTTCGGTTATCAAGACCCGGAACCTGCCGGTCACCCATATCCTGATCACCCATGGCCATACCGACCATTTTACCGGCATGCCC
>JAAAKM020000498.1:34834954-34847429 GCA_010016025.2 Alatinidae sp. Z8VKAUB7J3
TACTTCGCGAGGCGTTTCCGGAGGCAAAAATTGTAGTGGCAAACGAAGCTATCCGACAGGATATCAAGGATTATGCGATCTACATGGATGGTTTCGGTGCAACCGCCGCCGAACCGCCGCTTGAACGGCCCCTGCGCCCGAAGAGCGAAGACAATCCCGACGGTTTTGATTATGAAAACACCATTGAAATTCTGCCCGATAACCGCCTGACGCTGGTTGGCGGCGGTACGCTGGAATTGACCACGGATTACAAGGAAGCGGAAGCACCCCATATGACAACTGTCTATAGCGAAGAGCTAAACGCACTGTTTTTGTCTGATTTTGGCTATAACAGGGTGCATCATTGGCAGGGGGACGATATCAGTTGGCAGGATATCGCCAATTGGCGCGAGGAGTTGCTCCGCATAAAGCAGGTGTATGCAGACAGAAACCCCCGGGTATATCCGGGCCATGGCGATGTGGGAGATATGAACCTGTTTGATGAAATGGTCCGCTACATTGACGACTACACCCGCATTGTGCAGTCTGCAAATTCCCGCAAGGAGGCCATGGACCGGATGGTGGCGCCATATCCGGTCTATGGTGATGCGGAATACTTCCTCAAATATATTAAACAGTAACAACACGAACTCGCCTAGTTAGTAAATAATGAGCAATAGGATGTCCAGTAACTGAAACCCCTAAATTTCGGCTACCAGGCGACGCATAGCTCCAACTGGCATTAAAGGCCATTAAAGATTACCCCTAAGAGTGTAAATACAGTGTGATATCACTACGACAACGGATCCTCAACAAAAGCACACAATTCTTAATAATTGCAGCTAGTTCCACTCGTTCAATTGTACATTAGGTTTCTATTTACAAAATTACCTAAAGCATGAAGAGATTTCGAGCCCGTGATAAGAAAATATATACATCATTAACCCGAAACGCGTGTAATCACATGGCTTCGTCAATGTAAACTAGATGCAATCAAAGCTGTAAACATAGAATACGTTGCCTTACCATGTTAAAAAGCATACAATTAGAGACGTATATTAGCCAAGGCAAGAAGATGAAAAATAAAATATACGTTATACTTTAATATACATGTTAGCTAATATCAAATATTCCTCCAGCATATGACAATAGAGTATCTTTTATGAATTTTACGACAAGCAATAACTTTTCAAAAGTATGTGTTCCATTACGATAGTGTAGTGTTAAGAATACGCTACTAAACCACAAGCTGGAACGGCCTTCGTAACGTGGTGGCAACAACATGCTCAGCACAGTATTTGCTACGAGATACTTATAATTTTTGTACAGGTTCGAAGTTCTCATTGGTGAAAGGATTCTCTCTACCAATAACACTTGAGAGTTAACCTAACTTATCAAAAAACTTCAACATATCGTGCCTGATACTTCCTTTATTGTAGACATTATTGCAACGGCATTAAGAAAACACTATTTTTAGAATCGAGTAGCCACCACGTAACCAAGATCGCGAGTTTACCATCTGCTTTCACGTAACACGTCCTCTTTGGCTTCTAAAGTACAGTCATTCCCTATATCAAAATGTAGTATAAGGCTCAAATATGCTCAAAGAAATACCAATTTTGGCGCAAGTTATGCTTTAGTCGACCCTTATGTAAAGTCATCGGTGCGCTTTTACGACCCATTGTACTCTTGGCTGATGCAATGTGGCATGGACTTTTAAATAATAGCATGTTATTATTTAGAAGTCCATGCAACGCGGTATAACTAAAAGGTTGGATTCTTCTTTCTACACATTAAAAACATCCTGTATGTAACACTGTGTGATTTGCTTACAACTTTTGCAGCCTGGTTATTACCAATGATGGGTTTAAAATTTGAAGCTAACAAGCATTATGCTTGGCATATGCTCAATTTTCTCATAAAATTGCGCCTAAACATGTCTACAAAGTCATTTGACGGCTTGGTAATAATAGAATAAGCGTCACTATAATTACCCCTCCCAGTTACCTATATCCACTTAGCACAATTATACATATTTCAAAGCTACAGTTCCAAGCAGCAATATTGGTACAAGATAAAAAGCACGTGCTTTTCTTAGAGCTACGTCAATACGTATTCGAGTCGGCTTCTCTGCAACTTGGGAATGTCACGTGACAGTTCAACAATACTCTACCACTTAACAAAAACTTTTCCATTAATGTCAAACGTATATAATCATCTGATATATAGAAACGTGTCATTATGAGCAGCTTTGGTAAAACTGGTAGCTGTACATGGTGTTCATATTGGATAACAGAGGGAGTATTTTCTAACAAGGCATCTCCTGCATATACTCATGGGGTCAACAGGTAAATAAGCTTGCAAGTACTGGGCAGGTAAAAGACAGTTAAGTAGCACGAATCGGCCAACATTCTAATGTGAACAGCTAAGTAAAAAAATGATAGAAGTGGCACAGGATTTAGCATAGCAAGAGAGCTTTGTTCGCCCGTAGCGAAGTGAAAGGTGGCTTAAAGTGTCGCTGTATCACAGAGTAATGTTTTATTCAAAGCGAATGTTCACCAATCTTCCTTCCGCGTGCTCAATCACTGTCTTATCAAATCATTAAAACACTAGAAGCTTCTTTCGTGTCTATCTCGGTTTTAAACCATCATCAAGATCTAAGTATAACTCGCTTTTCAAATTCAATAATTATGTTTTACGAACAGTGTAACAGCCACATGCACAGAATTCAATTCTATAGCACGATATAAATAATACCAGCTTATTTCGAGTATTTACCATACAGGCGATCCCTCTTTTCGTCCTCCCGCTATACAAATATATAGATCATTATTATTAGAGAAAAGCTGTGGTTTAAATTGCATCTAAAGACGCACTTGTTATACTTGACGACGTAAATAACAAAGACACCATACTTTGAGCGGTTATGTTGATTGACCATGGATCTTCATCACTTGGATTCAAATGCTACAACGTGCGTCTATCTTTCAAACCAAACACCTGATAAGCTTTTTTTCTTAATGCACAGAAGGCTTTGTCACAATAAGGGTGAATCAATGTGGATTAATAACGGCTTTCAATTTGAACGATAACTGCAAACTGTAATTAACGATGGTGGGTTTAAAAGTACAAAATTCGAATTGAGGTTCCTGAAATAAACTGTGTGTACCATGAAATTCGCTCTGAATGATTCACGTTCCTTTTCCTAAAGACAACGTCGGAAAGTATAGGGTTATTAGAAGTAATACCTTACTCGTAATCGAAGACAGCGTTCGAAAGCACTGGGTTATCAGAAGTGACACCATACTCACAATCCAAGACAGCGTTCGAAAGCTCAGGGTTACATATGTGATATCATACTCATAATCGATTATTCGTTAGAAGACATGTTATCAGAAGTGTAACAACACTAAAAACGCGTTGCAAACGCGGGCTACAATTTATGAGCACACTGGAAGCAGCCTTGTTTCGGCAAATTAAGGCACACCGTCACGAAAATGTCATTCCAGTAAGTCGAAACCACTAAAAGCAAGGAACGTTGGAAGTGGGCGGTTTTGGCAGGTCATAACCTAATCTGCAAGTGTTCATGATGTTTTAATACTCGGCAGCCTTACTATGGTGTTTTACTATCGATATCCTCTTACGCTTAATAAAATGTATTTGAGAAACGTATGTACCGGTACTTCGTCAGCAACAGCATTCTGAGACAGTGTCCTCCAACAACTGTTACATACAGAGTAATGGATCTCTTTTATGATACCAAAAATAGAAAAACAGCGATACCGCGTACATCTTAGAGACACTTGGCCGCAAAGACACACCACGCCTTAAAGCTTAAACTTCAATAACCGCAGGGGCGTCAATTAGTGGGATGACGGTATTTCACACTGATATCAATGCAACAATGACCCAGGCATGAGCTTAAACAACATTTCTATAGAATCTAATTACATCTGCGGACAAGACAGGAGTGAAATACTGACTGAAATAAATGTCAAGGATAAAGTACTAGTCAGTTCAAGAAATATATTCAGGTTTCCGTAATTGAAATCGCAGAAAATAACACTTTCTAAAATTATTCATTTTTACCCTTTGAATTCCGGAAAGTTTCTCTTTGCCCGCGGCATTTCTCATACTGTCATTACCGACGATTTCTGCCAAAAATTCATTGCAGGCGATACTATTCTCTATCAGTGCGATACCATGGATATACTGAGCCCCACACGGTAGTGACATGCTGAGTAAGTGCAATCGTAAATTCTTAAAAGGTATACTTACAGGCTGGTGGCACAAGAACTTGTTAGACAAGCTTAAGAGCTTAAGAAATCACAGTTAAAACACCTTGTTCCGATAAATGAAACACGCCGAGGATTAAAGAATCTAAGCGAATCGAAGCCAATAAAACTAAATAAGCATTTGAAGTATACAATAGGAACATAAAAGTACTTTAGAAATTTCATTGTAAGGCAACAATACGAATAACTTGTTCCTTCAATGGGTGGTACAATTTGGATCTTCATTTCATGATAGCTGTGCTTTGATTCGTTCTATGGTGCTTACATCAGGATGCCTTCGGGTGTAGAACAAAATGTATGCTTTACTCCTTCCAACCGCACTTTCAGTTGTCTTAGCTACGGAACTGTCGTTGAAATGATACCATGCTCCTAAATAAGATACAAATACAGCGTTCAAGCTACCTTAATACGTCAAATTAAGCAGCGTACTTAAATAGGCCGCATCTTCAAAAATGCGGCCTAACAAAAACGCGGCTTAATTAATAGCGCGACTTCTTAAAACGCGGCTTAATTTATTGTAAGCAAAGCAATGAGCGACGGGGAACTGTCATTGGACCCATTTGCATAGATTTTAAAAGTGGCGTTGAGGATAAAATAGAAGGAGTTGATTCCTGCGGCCTAATTAAAAACCCCTAAAATGCTAATTTTTGGCAGGTGCGGCACAATTAAAGCGCGGCTTAATTTAATGCGGCTTGATTACATACGCGGCTTAATATGACGTAATAAGGTACATTGACGGATGCAAGAAGCATATGAGAACAGAGATTACAACATATCCACATTGTTCAAAATTCTTTTCACGTAAAGTCAACATCAAATCTGTTGCGGCGATATTTCCCTAAACATGTTCATACTGCCTACTGCCCGTTCAAGGCGATTGGCTGTTAATAGACAGAAGACCTTCGAAGAATGCTTGACTATCAAGATTTAGTAGTTGTTAGCTTCTGCTGATCTCTAGGCATTCCTAAATAATTTATATGAGAACTAAAAGTGTTTCTTTTCGGTGACAGACTATTCTCTGATAATGTGTATAATACACGAAAATATTCACCAATGAAGAATTGTTAGTCTCCTTATTCTTCATATAACGAGAATATCTCCAATTTCACACACTTTATGAACGGTAGTTTTGGCCAAGACCGCATACATTTCTATAAATATCTCGTCATTTAACCACTTCCTAATTTCCGAGAAAGTTCCAACCTACACCAATCCTACTTCTTATTAAATGCAGAGGAATAGAAATTAAAGTCATCTTATGGAACCAGAGCTATTTTTCCACATCAACAAAGGTCAAAAAAGATGACACTGAAAAATTTCTTTTCAAAGTCTGCCTTTAGACTCATCTTCTGTTTAGAGTTTTGAGTCTTCGGATATCCTAAAGACCGTCTCGGTACAGGTTTGGCAATAACTACAGTACATGGAAACTCAAAACATCACCATCCAGGCTGGAAAACAGGTCATATACCGTGCAAAACCTGTGGCAGTATCTTGTAAAGAAAATGTTTCTTCTCAGCAAAAGAACGTATTCGTAAATACTAGATTAAAATGTTTTAGACGTACCATCATGCCATGCGTATGCCGTATAATGTCCGGAAGTCACTCTGAGGAGAAAATAAAACGTCAAGGAAAATAAGTCCCTCGTAAACATTATGTGAACGGTGAAATCAAATGACAATTGATTACTTGTTTTTCACTGGATTTAGCTCAACCATTCTGTTGAGTAATACGTTAAGCGTCATCAACCCTGGGCAAACGTACGAGAGAAATGCCAAATTGCATATGTTCAGAATGAACAAATATATGTTAAAGACAGTGTTGTCTGTCACAGTTCTGGGCCACTACCAATAGTGCGCTTAAGTTTGCTTACCTCTAAGTTCATACGTATAGTCCCTGTACCATATGATATGTACCTAGCTTTGCAATACCTGCCTGTTGGATGTAAACTACTGGAGGAACCCATTAACCTTATCAAAAGCTATATAACGACATCCTTACCATACTCAATAGTGAGGATTTTCTTTGATGGTTGACGTGCATTCAAACTTTGCACTTTGACACCTTGAATGTTTTTGTTAACAAAATCGGACACTACAGCTTACTATATCTCTGACATTCATAGCACATCATATTATATTAATTCAGCGTTTCTAAATGTACCAGCCCTAACAATACCTCTCCCCCTCGCACTACCAAAATTTCAAAATACCCCCCCCCCCTGGATAAAAATAAACAGTCCTAACTTGGTTACAAATTGTAAAACAAAAAATTTAGCAGTGCGGAAGAAAAGCGCAAACAAAATATTTTGTTGTTGACGTTTTGGTTGCGGTGTTTCGATTCAAAACCCAATGGCATATACTATTAGCTTAGTGGAAATAATAAGTTTGTGAGAAATTTTGCCAACACAAAAAAAGCTTTTAACTGGAAAATCTCACTTACTTTCTCAGTATACTTTGGACCCCTCTAGTACCGTTGTCTCAAATTTAGCCTATTTAAGATCTCAAGTAGCCCCCCCGGGGGGTCACTGGACCATCGTTGAATAACACTCCATTAACTAACGTTTGTCAAATATTAGTAATCTCAGCCGAAGTATTGAAAATCTCCCAAAAGTGAGGGAGATACCAGCCCTAGCAATGAATTCCATAATGGCTACGAAATTGGAGAATTCGATGTGTCTATCGATCTTCATCTCGGCCGTTGATAAAACTCGCCAAATAAAAGCCGTGTTTTAATGAACAAAGAAGTTGAGAAGAACTCAGAGCAGGAGCCAAAGGGGCAAAGGGAGGAGAGAAAAAATGAAGAGAAAAAAGTGACGGTGAAGAATATGAAAGAAAAGGAATAAGAGAAAACTGATAAAAAGCTCAAGATAACGCAACGGAAGAGGAAGAAGGTCAAGGGAGAAAAAAGGAATTAAAAGGTTTGGGAAAACAATAATAAGATGAAGATAAAAAGATGGTAAAGCGAATGCTACCCTTACACATTCGCAAATACGCTTCCATCTCCCTAGAATTACAGACACTCATTTTAACAAACTAACGAGGATAGAAGAGCAGTAATCTTACATCTAAATGTTTTGTTTTCTTCTCTCTATTGCATGAAGGCATGTACATATGTATAAAGCCATGCTCCTTTACAATGCTATGACTTTCGAACTTGGCAATGGCTACTGCATGTATTGCAGTAAATGGTACAATAGTGCTATTTGAAAGGCATGGCGAGTTTCCATTAGCAACTTACCCACTACCGTGATGTACTACGACAGCAGCAAGGTCATAAATATTCGTTCGATTGCCGGGCCGATTTTCTTTCTAAAAAATATAATGAAATAGCTGCTCATGACATCTTTCGGATCACTGGCATACTAATTGTTTCCTACAAAATGGTGTAACCACCTCATGCTAAATAGTTAAAGAGTTCGAAAGAAAAATATTGCGACGGTCTATAAGGAATTCAAGAGAAATTTTCTAAATTTATCTCACAGACAACGACATCTGAAACCGACGAAGAAGCATGGACACTTTTATGGACACTTACAAGAAATGACAGTCCTACAAAGTATCTTTTAGTTCTAGCGCTAAAAGATTTGTCGCTGACTTTGACGGTCATTGTCGCAGTAAGGGAAAATTTAAGTAACATTAAATTTACCTTCCATGGGCTAAAAGGAATAGGTAAAATCTACATGGGGATCCAGTGTATCTGACCTAAGGCATAGAACGGCTTTACAATACTAGGAAATAGATGATGTTCTCTCCGTTTTCAAAGAGTAAAAACACCACACCTATATTACCCATGTTGATATGTTTTTTATTTGCTCAGAATGAAGATTTCATTTGCTCTTTTCGAAGATTGAAAAAAACAAGCTAGGGAAATCTAATGAAAGGCATTTTCACTCTGTAGAGTTCAGTATATCAGGGATTCTTTCGAGTGTCCAATTATCTAGATAACATGACGAATGGCGTATTGCGTCAGCGATGGGAAGAAGTTTCCACAGCTGCGTTCATACATCTTTCAGAGAGCACGACAATGGATAAATGAATGACCAAGCTCGCTCCTTCATGTCTTTCCAAATACCCTCCGTAGTACCAGTAACATTGCCCACTCTTCGATGTCTAGTAACGCTATCAAAGCTGCCATTCTTGCCTTCAACAGCTTGTCAATAAACCAATCTGAAAAATCGGCTACGTTACCTCGGTTACACGCTCGACTAACCTAAGCGCAGTTTAAAGACATACCGAGTGCCGAGCAAACTCGAAAGTGAACAAGCAGTGGAGGCTCCTCAATTGGTGTTTGATATACAGATATACAGCAATAGTCGGACGGAGCGTACGGTTGTACAAACTGCCACGCATTGTTCAGCAGTAGATAGAACAATTCGTCAAAACTCTCCAGTAAAACTGAACGTCAAACTTTTAAAAAGTGGCGGGTAAGCACTTACCTGTGACTGTTTAAGGATGTACGGATTCATGTCAAGCGCATGGACTGGAAACTTGACATATGTTTCGATTTTACTCCGACCAAATTGTGAATAACGAAATCGCTTTAGGTGTAGGCATAAAACCTTCATAGTAAAAAGAAG
Source organism: Alatinidae sp. Z8VKAUB7J3 (assembly GCA_010016025.2). NCBI lineage: Eukaryota > Metazoa > Cnidaria > Cubozoa > Carybdeida > Alatinidae > Alatinidae sp. Z8VKAUB7J3. Next base: position 34,843,805 of record JAAAKM020000498.1, read on the forward strand.
ACATAATTGATATTGCGAAATAATAAAACAAGCCGGTTATACAAGAGCAAAATAGCATAACAAATTTGTTACTTGACATTCATTAGTTAAAAAACTGGTTAGTGGTACAAAATTTGAATATTCCGTCAAGTAACGGATTTATATTGCTAAATGTTTTCGCCCTACACTGATCACAGCAATTGTATAGAGTGAAGTAAGAAAAAATTTTGGGGGTTTATCAAATGAATCCGTTACTTAAAGAAAAAATCACATTTATTAGTCTATTCTCGGAAAGGTAATAAGTCTGTCTCACACAAAATCTACTTAAGACCAGAAGGTTCAATGCATAAGCACTTGTGCAAAAATCACGATATTTGTAAAGGTCCAGTTGACAAATAAAGGTTACTTCGAAATTTTCAAAGGTATGGGAAAATTCTAGGTACAAAGTCATGCATCATGCATTTATGAATAAAAGTAGTCTTGACGAGAGCAAAAGAAATCACCCCATTTTAAACGGAAAAAGAAAATTCTAACAGTTTTTGTAATCGTCTAACTATAGAGCATCATATAACCCACGTTGGACTCAAAATGGGGAAGGGATTACAAAATAAGTTCACTTGCGACATGACAACTAGAACAGAGTGGAGGCGGGGCTAAGGGCATGTGACATATTGCAGTTATAACTTGCAGAGAGTCAAGGAGGCTCGCAGTGATGAGGAAACCTTTAGATAGGCTAGGGAAAGTTAATAAGACGAAAAAAACATATTCAATTACAATTGAAACAACCGGATGGTCACCATGAAATGTGAATGTTTGCAATGTCTAGAGCTTGTCATCTAACAACCTTCTCTACACTGGTTGTGAAACAAGGAGCTCTTTCTTCTTGTTTGACCGACTCGCTATCATTTCCATCGTTAGTGCTGAATGTGTAACGGTAATTCCCCCCCAGTATTTTCTTGATTGCCTGCATTTTTACTCGTGGTATTACTGATTACTTTTGTTCTGGCTATTCATCCAATCAGTATCTACCTCATGCGCTAGTCATGTGTAATGTAACTTATTGCGTCATTATTTCACGCGTGTTTGCAGTAGTTTTACTGTTATTTATAATTGTGCTCATTCGTCATCTTTTGTCATGTGTGTTTCTCTTGATTTCATTGGTTAATTTAGATCTATTGTACAAATTCAACATACTCTCATGTACATCGATATTTTAACAATTGAAGGAGACAGAGGAGAAGGTTATGTGAATTGTGTTGGAGATTATTAGTGTATTTGTTGTTCGCCAAAGTCAAGGAATAGATTGTGTAAAGCCGTACGGCAACTTGAATCATTTGAGTGCTTGTTTAGTCGTTGGATCTTTTAAACCCTTCAACTATCTTGTACCATTACAAATGGTTACCAGTGACCAATGTCAGATGGAAACTATTTTCTTTAAGGTGCCACAAAGGTTCGGTTTTCACTGTTTGCTTTCATAATGTGGACCAACAAGTTCTTCTTAATTAAAAATAAAACGCTCCGGCTTCATTTTATACCCGACTTATTCTTACAAAGTGCCTTATTTCTTCAATGTTTCCTGTCGTCCTTGGAGTTGAATTCCGAACCTAAAGGATATTTAGAACGGGTGGAAATCTGAACAATCACCTAACATTTTTGTTCTGCCGAGCGTCTATCATAATTGGCGACATTTTGCTAGTAATACCGCGTACGTGAATAAAATATAAACTTGCTTACGTTTCAGATTTCCTTCACGATATTGCGAAAAAGGATCGATTTCCTGGCATGTCAATACTGTTTGCAGCTTTGTTGCGACATTTCCTAATCTTATATTCAAATTTCCGCATCCGAACACAAATTTTCGAACACTTCGAACATTTGGCATGTTTCGGTGTACATAAATATAGATAGTAAATTCGTAAATGCTTTATATCATGAAAAAACCAAGGTCAAAATCAGTGTTTTAAAATCGGGGCTCAAATGGTCCCATTTGCGCGATTTCCTTGATGTCCCACAATGTGGAACCATAGATGTAAATAACCTCAGCGGTTCAACTAAGTTTATACACCTGCCTGCGTACGAAAAAGCTCCTATGATCCTGCAATGGTGAAAAAGAAGGGAAAGTGATGGACATCATTGAGGCGCACGAGAGAAGCATAACACTTTAACGTGAATGAATAACATTGGGTACGCCAGGGGAACCACAGAACGGGAACCCAGAGGAGGCAGAACAAGAGGGAAGCCAAAGAGTAGTTGGGGACACCAGATAGAGGAGACAGGGTAAAGCAGGTGCATGCAAGGGGCTCAGGATCCAAGAATGGGAAGAAATGTAACTGCCATCCGTTGGCAGTGGCTTGGCGAGATAAGACGAAGATCTAGCTACATAATATAGGACTTTACACTGACCTGTACCAGAGTTGACAAGTACTAGTGTCATCAAGATTTTTCATACTTACATTTGGTAGACGTAATAGCCAAAATTTCTTTGTTGACGGCTGTCGTTGTTTACATCGTTCACACATGTATCTTTCAGATTCTGCCAGTTCTTCTACGTCAACAAAGCTTCTTAAACAGTCTATAAAATAAACACATAGCTGTTAAATTAAACAGGTCAAATGTCCAATTAAAACTGCGCCGCAAGTGCCTGAATACGCCACAACAATTCTTAATGTTTCCTCACTCAAACTTAGGTTACTTACTTACTAAATTTATTTACTTGCTTATAATCACAGTAACTAAAAACAAAACCCGTGAGTAAAACGAACGAGGTGGAGGCGAGAACAAGAAGAGGAAAATGATCAGAACGAAGCAAGCAAAGTTACGATTAAAGATAAAGGTCCCGTACTCTTTATAGAACACAGGGCATGTGATATGGGGGAGAATCACATACCCTGGACCACGGCATTGTGAGGTAGGGTGTCCAGTTCCTTTCCTTGCCGCCTTTTGATCTTTCTAAGCTAATGCCAATTTACTGCTGGGTTCGCAGTAGGAGTTTTTAGATTGACGGCAGAGTAGAGGCTCATACCTTCAGCCTTTAGCTTGCTAGACCAGCTCTCTACCAGCTTTCTACCAATTGAGCCAACTCGCCTCAGCATAAAGGTAACATTAGCGAGTTGGACCCTACGTTGATCTCGCCCTGGTTGATGCATGCGGTGATACGTATGCACACACGGTCTCCTTCACGATTACCTTCTCATTGAATACCTCAGGGTCGGAGCATTTCAGTTGAATTGAGACTCATGTTGAGTGCAATAATCATTTTAAAAGTTGTGTATCATCAACTATGTCCTTCGCTGTACCTGATAAGTGACAAGACTTGATTTCCTTCGTCTTTGCCGCCGATTTCATCGGAATATCTAAGGAAAGATCTACGAAAAACCGAAAAAAAAGAGATATTAAAATTCATAAGTCTGTGGGCGAAAGTTCATCAGGTGATATAAATCAATGGTATCTGCCTGAAAACAGTCATTTGTGTATAAATTGTAACTTTGCTATTTCTTGTGGAAAGACGAGGTTGCTTCTTGAGCATAGATATTTATTTTTTACAGGAGTGCCACAGCCTAATACTAATTTATGATTCGGTTATAACAGCACAATTGTATGGCATCTCCCTTTAAGAAGCTGTGGAGGGGGGGGGGGGTCATGTTTT
>JAAAKM020000498.1:34847439-34948142 GCA_010016025.2 Alatinidae sp. Z8VKAUB7J3
GGGGGAGGGGGGAGCTGGATCGACGAGTCATCTTCGTTTCTCGCTTCGCCCATTGAGTTACTTTTTGAAAGTAACGACATCAAATAGGATGAAAACGGTTGACATGTTTTGTACTTCCGCTTAGGCATGCATCCTATAAATGCATATATACTATGCATATTTGTACTTTCGCTCAGGCATATATACTAATACAAGAGCCAAAGTAGAAACGAAAAGTAATTGTAACAAATGTCGCCCAAAAATAATGACTAACTTGAGAAAAATGTGTACTGTACGGTCTGAAGTAATCAAACACTATCAGCAAGGCAATTAGACGGTTATGCAGGTGGTGGGTAGACGGATGGGTAGATGAATGGATAGGTGGGTAGACAGGTAGATGGGTGGTCTAGTACGTAAACAGGAAGGTAGCTATGTGTACAGTATTGTGGAGAGATGATTTGTAACTATGGAAATGATTTTCACTCAATCAAACTGTACTGTGGACCAAAATTGTTGGTTTAACACAGTGTTCAATTGCCTTCTTCAAGATCTAAGACTTGCAGTCCTTCTTGGTGTCTGTGGCAAAGCACTAACCACCCCACCCTGCCCCTACTTACAACTGGGGAGGGGTTGCAAACTCCCTATAATACCTACTGTGCACTCATACTGGTTTACAGGAACGATGACTATGTATGAAAAGCACTTACGTTATTTGCTCTTTTAAGGAAGTCTTTCAAATATATTATATTCCAAGAAATGTAACATTCAACCCCCTTCAGCGAGGAGATTACGACAAACACGAAGCAAAGCTTGCAAAGTACACAATTCCGTACCTAGGTATGCTTCCTGTTTCTTGGATGTTGTCCCACATAGCTGGCAATGAACCTGAAGACACAAAAACAAGATACATATTATTCCTGTTAAAGAGAGAACCGGTAAAAACTAACGAAATGGCAAAACAGCAATAACGCTTCTTATTGGCGAAAGACAGTATTCCTTCGCTTTTGTCTTAACAAACCACGGAAAACAGATAAACTTGTTTAACATCAATTGCGGTAATAAATTGCCTTCCCGATTTTGTACTTTTTACTACGTACTACTGTTTTATTGCCACAATTAACACCGCACCTTTACTTGAGCTTTGAGATACATGGGGTGTACCTCGTCAGTACTACAGAAACTGAGGAAATGGAGGAGAAACTGAGGAAATGGAAGAGAAACTGAGGAAATGGAAGTGAAACTGTGCTTTCATTTGGATGACCACGTCTTTCATACTCATGTCCCGCTAAAGCACACGATCAACAGTGTCATGCCCACTCATTGTTAATAATAAGGTGAATACTCTACCCACAAATAATTAATGAGGACACGCAAAAATGAAACTGTATCCTTAAAGACTTCGTCAGGCCCACTGGAAATTCGCTTGAAAGAAATAGGGCACCTACCTAATATATACAACATTCAGGCCCTCTTTCTTCGGCCTTTTAAGCACTTACGCAATTGCTATTAACTCTTTACAAATCTTAGTCTGCTGTATTAGGTATAGGCACAAATAGGGGGAATTTGGTCAAAGACCGTACAAGACCCGAAATATTCTTTCCGAAACTTACATCTTCACAAATATCAGGGCTGATGTACAGGGATTTCAGATACGCTCATTACGATATGATAAAAACTCACTTTCTAAATCTTTGCAGTCACCACAGTCACTCGTCTGCCTTCTATGTCCAGACAAAACTACACTTCTACTCCTGTTTATGTCTTCGACAAAACAAATTAGCCAAGACAAAGTTTGCCCTTAAGAACATGTTTACTCATACGTTTCCTTTAGTTGCTGCTGATTCCACAAGTGCGCCAAGTACCAAGATGAGTAACGAGATATATGACAGCCTCCCAAAAATCACAGACATTACCATGGCTTGAAGACTATGCCTTGTTGGACACACGACGAGGACGAGGACGAGGACGAGGACGAGGACGAGAAGAAGGACGCGAAGAAGGACGAGGACGAGGAAGCTGGGGAAGACGAGAAGGAAGATGACGACGACCCGAAAAGCAAGGAGGACGGGGACGAGAAGGGCAACGAAAGTGGGAACGAGAACTACAAGGATGACGACGTTGCTCCTGCTGATCATTAATTTATCTATTGATTTTACCCAAGATTGCAAAACACCTGACAAAAACACAGTACAATGTTAACTTGATTGTCACTCTCTTTGTTGGGGGCTAAGATGGTACGAAACGAAAATTTGCACCATACCATATCCCTTAAGGTTTCCAATAAAGTTAAATAAAAAAGTTCTCTTTCCATCTATTAATATTTATACCACTACAAAAAGGGAAATCTAGGAGTTAGCTGGATTTAAAGAGTTGTGATAGTTTATACCTCACTACGAAGTATCCCTCCAAAAATTCCAGTAACGATTGTATCCTCTCCATTACTGAACTTTTTTGTTTGTAAAAATTCTGTATGTACCCTATCCAGTAAATAATGCATAAATTCGTGGGCATCGTGTTGTTGGTATCCCCTGCAAAGATGCAATAGTAAACAAAGACCCATGGTCAATTTCCATAACTGACATAATGGAGTCACATAAAGAATACAGGGATGAGAAGTGGGCCAATATACCTATTGTAGTTATCATTTTTGTAATCAGCTTCCTTTTTTACACTTTAACTGCTGGCTGCTATTTACACTCGTCAAAAATCGCTTTGGCGATTTCCTCGTGTGATAAGCACTTTTGTCAACTTTTGGAACTAGATTCATTCCTTCGTAAACAGGAAATACTCGCAGGAGCCTCGTATTTTTAGCTGCTGTCCCAAATAATGCGGCTCAAATGGTGTAAAATAAGAAATACGTGGCTAACTAAGGATGAAGCGCGAGGGGCTCATAAGAAGTCTTTCACACGAAAACATTGTAAGAAACTGAAATTTACATTTGGCGCAACAACGCTAGTTACTTGGTTGTGCGGCTTAAAATGTGGGAGTCCATCTAACGTGATCTCACGTCCAAGTTTTGGCGGAAATACTGACGGCTTCCATCCCCTACTGCCTCGTCATTTTAAATTTGTCATTTGCGAGGGAAATATGCAAACTGAGTTCCAAAATCTCAGGTTTCTTGTACCACTGAACCAAAATACTAACTTATAATGGGTTAAATCATGTCACACGATTATTCAATGGCGGTAAACCTTACCTAAATCGTGGAACCACTTTCCATACAACTGAAAATAATGAATCTGGTGATATAGCAACCGACGATCCTTGCCACAGTGCACATAAAATTTTCCGTAGCTCTTCTACAAGAGATCTGCGAAAGTTAGAGGAAATAGAGGAAGTGATTATTGGCAAATGCAATCAACAATGAACTAACTCCTCAACTTGTAGTACTTGTAATAAGGTATATGTATAACATATTATGATGTATTCATTTTGAAAAAAAACACTAGAGAAATAGAAAATTTGTCACCACCGGGGATCGAACCTGTGACCCACGCTTTCGCGGCGTGCGCTCTACCAACTGAGCTAGGTGACCTCCGATGTTAACGTACTTTGTTTCTCTAGTCGCCACATTAGCTCCCAATCATCCATTGATGGACATCAACATCCAGCAATTGGAGAAAAACCTCTCTGCGCCATGTGGCTAGACCAAGGAAGAACGGTTCGATCCCCGTTGGTGACATATTTTCTATTTCTCTAGTGTACTTTTCAAAACTATCATTTCAGATCCTGTACCCTCGATGATATTTATTCCTTTTTAGGTCTAATGCTACGTTACTACGTCGACAATGTACAGGTCTTTAATTCACATAAAATTATATATGAAGATGACAGCACCGATTTTCGTGTCGGTTCCAAGTGTTCTTATATATACTATCAGTCTCACAGGGGGTACTGAAAAAGTTCCAGAAATATCGTTAATCTAACTATAGTACGCGTATACGATTGTTTATACTCAACAACAAAGACGCAGTAATTAAGTACAAGAGCCCACATGTGATATCAGTGATTCTTGTTTGGTGTTATTCTTGTTCTAGAGTCAAAACTCGTACACTGTGCAAGGGATCAAACTTGTAAAACGTTACATTAACTAGCAAAATCTCTTAATGTTGACTATATTATGGATAAGCTTCCTTTGGCATAACTTCAAATGTTGTTACTTTTCTACTTCAACGTCGTACTCGTGTTTTACTGTATATCACTAACAAATGTACTGACGTTTCTAAAGGTCTGAACATCTTCATGTCATACGTTACATTTTGTAATTCGAATCATCAGGCCCCGAATTCATCGAGAAGGCAAATTTAGGGTCTGAACAGCTTCATGTCATACGTTACATTTTGTAATTCGAATAATCAGGCCCGAATTTATCTAGCAGGCAATTTTACAGTGATAAAGAATGATACACTCCTGAATCGACTCCCAGTTCCCATCAAAACAACTGGAAGATTTTCTACAAACACTAAAACTGTAATTTAAGGAATACTAAGGTGTAACCAATCTGTTACTTACACGTCGTCTGATCTGTAACTCCTAGTATGATACTTTTTGTTATTTTCTCCAGGTTTGTCATTTAGCTCAATGGCTGGAATTTCTTTAAAGTAGCAACTAAAATGCTTCAGATTACTGCAACAGAAAATATCAAATAATAATTTAAATGAAGGAAGCGTACATACAGAAATGAGATCTGTTGACTAATCTTTGAAATGCGTTGACGTATAAATGCTCATTGAAGAGAGGCATTCTACAATCTTTTGAATCTCGTGGCAACGCCAATTTTACACTTTGACGATCGGAGACTTGGATGAGGTGGTTAGCATAGTTGAATTGCACGATGAGGAACCCATACGCCATTCTGAAGTTACTCGTTGGCGAATATAGTAAGAATTTATTTTCACTAGACTTGGGATTGAAACTTAGTTTTATCGGACATGTAATCAGGGACAATGAGTCATTGGATAGATTTCTTTTGACTGGTGCAGTATATGTACCAACGTTATATGGCGGTCATTCTCTGGTTGCGCGAACGGCTGATCGCATCGGATTACCGGGGCTGCGGTTTTTTTAATCTGATTTCTGAAATCCCCGATCCCGCCAATCCCATCATTTTGGAAGCTAAGCAGTTTATCGATGCGTTTCGTAACGTCATCAAACAATTAGTCGTCGATTTACAGCAATCCGGCACGCGTTACCAAAAACTCGATCCGCAACGCATTGCCGATGCGTATTACCTGATCCTGTGCGGAACCATCATGAGCAGTCAGGAATACCGGGAAACATGGCCGTCCGATAGGGCGGTGGAACAGATCGAGCGACTGATCGCGTAATTTTTTTATTTTCAATTTAACTAACTGGTTAGTTTTTTAAAACCATCATAAGGAGTATGGACATGAATCACGAAGTTACAACATCGAACGATACGATTGTCAATGGCGTAAATGTAACCGGTATGGAACAAACCGTCGACGCCGTCAAAAACGATCCGGCCATTGCTAAATTCCAGTTCCGTGCCACCAATAAGTGGATACTGGGCAGCCATAACCAGACCACTATACAAGGGTTTTACGGTGCGGGTGCAGAAGACACGCAACGCACACAACCCTTTATTCTGGACGCCGACGAAGCGCCTGTATTACTCGGTGAAGATAAGGGCCCCAATCCGGTGGAATATGTACTGACTGCATTGGTTTCATGCATGACAACCACTATGGTTTATCACGCTGCGGCGCAAGGCATCCGAATCGAAGCCATAGAATCTACGCTCGAAGGTAATCTCGACCTGCAGGGATTTTTAGGCTTGCGAGATGATATCCGCAAAGGTTACGAAAACATTACCGTGCGTTTCAAAGTCAAATCGGACGCCAGTCCGGATGTATTGGCGGCACTTGCCAAAAACTCACCGGTTTACGATGTCGTCACCAATCCGGTCCCCGTAGCGATATCGGTGGAAGCTGGCTGAGAACTTTTTATTCGGGACCAGTGCTGATTCACTACGATCCGAGCGCGACCGCGGGCGAATACATGTGCTTTTGAAAACCATCCGGTTCCGGGCCGATCCTGCCGCACCGCCCCGGATATCCGTGTAAACTTATGCCCTTTTGACGGGAACACACACGGGAAAACCTATGGATGAACAAGCAAGCTTGCTCGCGCTTTTTACCAGCAGCTTTCTGGCCGCAACATTATTGCCGGGCGGATCGGAAGCGGTGCTTGCCGGTGTATTGATTGCTTACCCCGATCTGCTCTGGCAAGCGCTGATTCTGGCGACTATTGGCAATACGCTTGGTGGGATGAGTTCGTATCTGATCGGCCGGTTGATACCGGATGAAAAAACGATGCTGAAAAAAACTGGCAACACAAGGCGTTACCTGGATTGGATCCATAAACACGGTGCGCCGATTCTGTTGCTGTCCTGGACGCCGGTTATCGGCGATGCACTGTGCGTTGCGGCCGGTTGGCTGCGCGTGAACTGGTTTTTAGCCATGATTTATATGGCAATCGGTAAATTCGCGCGGTATTGGATCGTCGCCACGGCGGCCAATACCGTTGTATCGACCATGAGTTGATCGCAACGAACGCTACTCACGCGCCGGTGCGCTGTTTCGCCAGCCAACCGGCCTGCATCGAAGTTGGTTTAGCTCTTCAGTAATTCCAGCAGTTCTCCGCTTTGGTACATTTCGGTCAGGATGTCCGAACCGCCGATAAATTCACCTTTGACATAGAGCTGCGGGATCGTCGGCCAGTTCGAGAAATCCTTTATGCCTTGGCGGATTTCGGGATCCTGCAACACATCCACTGCATACAAATCGTTCACACCACACGCGTTCAGAATATTCACCGCATTGGCTGAAAAGCCGCATTGCGGTTGTTCGGGCGTGCCTTTCATGTACAACACCACCGGGTGTGTTGTGACTTGATCTTTAATGACTTCTTCAACATTATTCATGTTTTCGACTCCAAATCTGTTTAAAGTTATGCAAAATAATGGCCTTCACAGACGCGCTTGATACCGGCCAGATCATGATGACTGGCGATAGACTCAAACCCAGCCGCCTGCATCAATTGACGACAGCGCGCGGACTGATTGTAGCCATGTTCTAACAACAATCGCCCGCCGTCAACCAGATATGCAGGCGCTTTCGCAATGATGTGGTTAATGCACGCCAGCCCGTTCTCCGGGGCCGACAGCGCAATGGCCGGTTCAAAACGTAAATCGCCCTGTTGCAGGTGTGGATCGCCCGGCGCGACATACGGCGGGTTGGACACAATCACATCGAACCGAGTCCGCTCATCAAGCGGCTCGAACCAGCTGCCCGCAAGCACCTGGACGTTGTCGGCTTCCAGCTTACGTGCATTCCAGCGCGCGATGTCAACTGCGCCATGAGACACATCCACGGCGGTAATATTTGCCTGGGGCCGGTGTTTTGCCAGTGTGATGGCGATTGCGCCGCTGCCGGTGCCGAGGTCAAGTAGGTGATAGGGTCTGTTTTCGGTCATTGCGGCAAGTGCGAGATCGACCAGCAATTCCGTTTCCGGGCGCGGCACCAGCACCGCTTGCGTGACGCGAAAAACCCGGCTGTAGAATTCGCGCTCGCCGGTCAGGTATGCCACCGGTACGCCGCTGACGCGTTGCAGCACGAGCGCACCGTATTGCCCGGCCTGTGTTTCTGTAAGCGGTTTTTCAGCGTGAGTGATCAAATACGCGTGGTTTACGCCTAACACGTGCTGCAACAACATACGCGCGTCAATTGCATCAACTTGTGTACCGGCCCAGGCCAAAGCCTGCGCAACGGTGCCGATGGCGCCCAAGTTAGCGGAATCAATTGTGTGGGGCTTCACTGCGGACATCGCGGCAGGCAACTCGCAATTAACGAACAATCAACCGGCTTCAGACGGATTATTCTTCCATCGACGCCGCCAGTTGCTCGGCTTGATGTTCCGCCATTAACGCCGAGCAGATTTCATCGATATCGCCATCCATAATCTGATCCATTTTATACAGCGTCAGATTGATACGGTGATCGGTAACCCGGCCTTGTGGAAAATTGTACGTGCGGATTCTTTCGGAGCGCTCCCCGGTTCCCACCAGCGACTTGCGCGTGGCCGCCTGTTCCGCCTGTTGCGCGCGCATCTGCTTGGCGTGGATGCGCGCGGCCAGTACGCTCATCGCCTGCGCCTTGTTTTTATGCTGCGAGCGCCCGTCCTGGCATTCCACGACTATGCCGGTCGGCAAATGGGTAATCCTCACCGCCGAATCGGTTTTGTTGATATGCTGTCCGCCGGCACCGGATGCCCGGAATGTATCGATACGCAATTCGGCCGGATTGAGTTCCACTTCGCTGATTTCGTCGGCTTCGGGAATCACCGCGACGGTACACGTGGACGTATGTACGCGCCCCTGCGTTTCCGTTACCGGAACACGCTGCACGCGATGACCGCCGGATTCGAACTTAAGCCGGGAATACGCACCCTGACCGACAATTTTGGCGATAATTTCCTTATACCCGCCGATATCCGACGGGCTTTGTGAAATGATTTCAACCTGCCACTGACGTCGCTCGGCGTAACGCGAATACATGCGAAACAGATTGCCCGCAAACAGCGCCGATTCATCCCCGCCAGTGCCGGCGCGAATTTCCAGAAAGATATTGCGCTCGTCGTTGGGATCTTTGGGTAACAGCTGTTTTTGCAGTTCCGTTTCGATTTCCGCGAGCTTGTCCTTGCCTTCGGTCATTTCGGCTTCGGCAAATTCGCGCATTTCGGGGTCGGCTGCCATTTCACGCGCGGTGCGGATATCCTGCTCGACCTGTTGATGAGCGTGATACAGATCGACTATCGGTATGATCTCGGCATGTTCGCGCGACAACTTGCGGAAATTGTCGAGGTCGGCCGTTGCCGTTTCGCTGCTGAGCATATGATTGAGTTCGTTGAGCCGCACGCTTAGGCGCTCAAGTCTGCGGGTAATACTGGCTTTCATTGCGGACGGTGCAGCTGATAAAGACGGTTGACGAGTTCGACCAGTTGCTCGCGCTCCTCCGCGCCGGCATGGTTCAGTGAACTGGACGGAATATGCAGGAATTTATTCATCAAGCTGCTACTGAACGATTCCAGTACTTTATGGGGATCTTCACCTTTGGCAAGCAGTTTTGTCGCACGCTCGAGTTCATGCCGGCGGTAGCGCTCGCCCTGGTCGCGCAACGCACGTATGGTGGGTACCAGTTCACGCGAGGCCAGCCAGCGCATGAAATCGAGTACATTGTTGTCGATAATAGACTCCGCTTGTTCGACGGCGCTTTGGCGCGCATCCATCCCTTCTTTTACAATTTCCGACAAGTCGTCAACATAATAAAGAAACACATCGTCCAGTTCGGAGACTTCCGATTCTACATCACGCGGCACGGCCAGATCGACAATGAAAATCGGGCGATGTTTGCGCGCTTTAATCGCGCGTTCGACCATGCCCTTACCCAGTATCGGCAACGGGCTTGCCGTGCAGGTCACCACAATATCATGCAACGCGAGTTGGTCGGGTAAATCCGCAAGCGTAATCGCGGTGGCGTTGAATTTTTTTGCTAACGCCTGTGCACGCTCGGTGGTGCGGTTGGCAACGGTAATGTGTTTCGGATCGCGCGATGCAAAATGGCTTGCGCAAAGGTCGATCATTTCGCCCGCGCCGATGAATAATACGCGCTGATCGCCGATGTCGCCGAAAATCCGTTCAGCCAGCCGTGCGGCGGCGGCGGCCATGGACACCGAGTTGGCGCCGATTTCGGTCGACGTGCGTACTTCCTTGGCGACAAAAAATGTCCGTTGAAACAACTTGTGCAGTAATAAGCCCAGCGTACCGGCATTTTGCGCCGATTTAACTGCGCTCTTCAATTGCCCCAGAATCTGCGGTTCACCCAGCACCATCGAATCCAGCCCGCTGGCAACGCGAAATGCGTGTTTGACGGCCTGTTCGCGCGGCAACTTATACAGATACGGTTCCAAATCGTGCACGTGCAATTGATGGAAATCCGCCATCCAGTGCATCGCTTCTTCGGGTTTTTCCGTACTGCAATAAATTTCCGTACGATTGCAGGTGGAAACAATCGCCGCTTCTTTTATCGGGTTACGCCCTACAAGGTCATGCAAGGCATGTTCCATCGTCGTTTCCGGAAACGTGACTTGCTCGCGCACGTCCAGCGGTGCGGTGGTATGGTTGATCCCAAAGGCGAATAACTGCATGAAAGTTAAGTCATCTACGCAATAGCGAAGTACAGAAAAACCTAGGATTATAATATTAAGCGGCTATAAATACTATCCTGACAATGCAAAAGACCTTTAATTCGATCACAGCCGTACAGCGCGCGTGACTGAATGGAATACAATCATCGATATAGCCGCATATTTGGGTTATACTTCGGCTGCTAACATTGGTCCGTACGCATTTATTTAATCTGGACACATTATTTCAATTCTTTATTTTTGAAAGCTATAGCACTGAAATTATAGAAAAATATAATTCGTCATGGAGATCTTATGAACAAGAAGTTAATTTGCGCGCTTTTATTTCTGGCACTGAGCGTCCCTTACGCAGCATTCGCTGAATCCGATGAAGACGCAACCGATGCAGCCGAAGAAACTGAAGCCGCAACCGAAGTTGAAACGGAAGCAGCCGCTGACGATGCTGCAGCAGAAGCGGATGTGGCGGAAGCCGAAGCGGATGCAGCACCCGAACTGGAAAGCGGTTCCGGCTGGAGAACGGTTCGCATAGCCGAATTAGGCAAATCAGGCAAAAAAGTATATATGGTGCTCGTCGAACAAAACCGTCACACCGATAAAACCCTCTATAGCAATGCGATCAGCCGACTGTGCCAGGGCGAGGAAGAATTCTGCCGTGTACGGTTCTGGAGCAACGAACGTTTTATCCCCGAACGTGTCGCAATGACCGCTGAACAAAACAAACAACTCAAGGTCGATTATCTGCTCAATAAAACAGCCGGCATCAGAGAATTACGCTGGTCCTGCGGCATCGATCCCAACAGCCAGAACTGCCTGCCTAACTAATAAGGTACGGCTAACGAAGCTGATCGGACACAAACATCAGTTTCACGCACTAAACGATAAACGCGACCGCGGTACTTTTTAGTCCGGTGGTCGCGCGCTTGCCTCACGTCGAACAAAGCCGGCACGAATTGTGTAACTGCGTGGCGCGTAATTGAATAAATTATCCAAATCAATCTCCGTTGCGTTTAATTCCCCGTGATGTTTGGGATTTTTCTTTTCATCCGGCGGCGGATATTCGATTTCGGCTTCCCCCTGAGTAAATTTCGGTAACGCGTTGTATATGTTTTACCTGCTTGGTTGGCAGCGAGTCGCCTTAGCCTTATATTGGAACCGGCTTATCCGATGCCGTTGTTAGCGGAGCAGTAATCGGAAATACCGACAAACTGCGTGACAGTCAGATTTTCGGCGCGCAAACTGGAGTCGATACCCAGATCGTCGAAGGCTTCACGCGTCAGAAAAGAAGACAATGTATTGCGTAGCGTTTTGCGTCTTTGTGAAAATGCCGCGGCGACGATGCGCGAAAACAATGCTTCGTCCGTTGCGATGGATGTGTCTTGGTGATCGCGGTCAAGGGGCTGCATATAGACAATGGCGGATTCCACTTTGGGGACGGGACGGAAGCAGTCGGCCGGTACGGTAAATAACTGTTCCATAGCAAAGCGATATTGCAGCATGACGGATAAACGGCCGTAACTGGATGTTGAAGGTCGCGCCACCATACGCTCGACGACTTCTTTCTGCAGCATGAAATACATGTCCCGTATCGCAACGGCGTAACGGCTGAGATGAAACAGCAGCGGGGTGGATATATTATACGGCAGATTGCCGACTACACGCAGATGACTGCCGAGAACCGAAAAATCGAATTTCAGCGCATCGGCCGAATAGATGGTAAGTTTTTCCCGGGGATAGTTTTGCCGCAGTCGTTCGACAATGTCCCGGTCCAATTCCACGACTGTTAGATGATCGAGCCGATCAACCAGCGGCGCGGTCAACGCGCCGAGTCCCGGGCCGATTTCAACCAGATTGTCGTCAGCCGTGGGATGTATGGCGCTGATGATGGCGGCAATGATCTGCCGGTCAACCAGAAAATTCTGGCCGAAACGCTTTCTGGCTTTATGGCGGGTGTTTTCCGGCATCGTCGGGAAGGTGTTGTGGGCTTAACCGGTCGCTATCGGCTGTGCGGCATCGTTTTTCGCGAGTTCAATAGCCGTTTGAATGGCGGTCAGCAGACTTCCTGCATCGGCATTTCCGGTGCCGGCCAGATCCAGCGCCGTACCATGGTCGACCGAAGTACGGATAATAGGCAGGCCGAGTGTCACGTTGACGCCACCACCGAAGCTTGCATGCTTTAATACGGGTAGCCCCTGGTCGTGATACATGGCCAGAATACAGTCAAATTGCGCCAGTTGTGACGGATTAAACAGCGTATCCGCAGGCAGCGGGCCGCTAAGCTGTAGGCCTTCGCGGCGCAGTTGTTCCAGTACCGGAATGATGACGTCGATTTCTTCGCGACCCAGGTGACCCGATTCGCCGGCGTGTGGATTCAGCCCGGCAACGGCGATTCGCGGTTGCGGCAGGCCGAAACGATGCATCAGGTCGTGGTGGATGATGCGTAACGTTTTCTTCAGGCTGTCGGTTGTGATGGCTGCCGCGACATTCTTCAGGGGGAGGTGGGTTGTCGCCAGCGCGACACGCATGCCGCCGCCTATGAGCATCATGACGGTTTCGCTTTGCGTGCGTTCGGCCAGATATTCGGTGTGTCCGGTGAATGTGATTCCGGCATCGTTAATTACGCCTTTGTGTACCGGTGCGGTGACCATCGCGTGATACCGCTTTTCGCAACAGCCGGTTATCGCTTGCCGCAGCATGGTCAACACGTAATCCGCGTTTGCCGTGTTTACTTCACCGGCTGTCACCGCATGCGCCAGCGGGACAGGATGAATTACCAGACAACCGGGTTGATGTTGTTCGAACGGTGCCGTTTCGCTGTCGATCAGCCGTATCGGTAATCGCAGTGCTTCGGCACGTGCGTGCATCAAGTCGCGATCCGCAAAAACGACCAGCCTGCAGTCGAGCGCATATTGTGCGATCTGCAGGCAGAGATCCGGTCCGATACCAGCGGGTTCGCCTGAGGTGATAACTAGTGTCGGAAGACGATCGGCAGGCATTTAAACATCTTCGGCAAGGTATTCGACATACGCCTGATCGCGCAGCTCACGCAGCATTTCCTGGATGACAACGTCCGCCTTACGCGACCGTATGGCTTGCCGGGCGTTATCACGCTGGCGCTCGTTGCTGACATCCTGGGTGCGGCGTTCCAATACCTGAATCAGATGCCAGCCAAATTGTGTTTGCACGGGGTCGCTGATCTGCCCGGGCAACAACCTGTCCATGGCCTGTTCGAATGGCGGTACGGTATGGCCGGGTGACAGCCAGCCGAGATCGCCACCGGATGATGCGCTACCGTCTTCGGAATACAGTTTGGCGAGTTCGGCAAAATTTTCCCCGTTGTCGATGCGCTCTTTCAGCGCAATGATTTGTTCCTTGGCGTCACTGTCCGAAATAAGCTCGCTGATTTTAACCAGAATATGGCGTGCATGCGTTTGGTCGATAATGACCGAGTTGTTTTCCAACTGACGCCGGTCGAGCAGTTTGAAAATATGGAACCCATTGGGGCTTTGCACGACGGGGGTGATTTCGTCTATTTCCAACGGGGACAGCAATTGTGCAAAGGTCGGCCCCATTTGACTGACCGGGCGCCAATCGAGTATACCGCCGCTCATGGCGTCCGGTGCGTCCGAAAATTCGGCGGCGACTTGTGCGAAGTCCGCGCCGGATTGTAATCGTTCAAGCGCTTCTTCGGCACGGCGGCCGCGTTGGAGGATTTTCAAATCATCCATATGTTCGTTGACGGAGACGAATACATGCGCCAGCAGATATTCTTCGTTACCGGATTCCGAAGCCTGCTGCGTGCGCAGATAATTGTCTATTTCGCCTTCGGTGACATTTACCTGGCTGCTGATCTGGCGTTCTTTCAGCCGGGCCATGATGATTTCATCGCGAATGTCTTTGCGGAACTGATTAAAGCTGATGCCGTCTTCTTCCAGTACGGCATAGAATTGCGGCAGCGTGAGCTGGTTTTCGTCGGCAATACGCCGTATGGTTTCATCGAGTTCGTTTTCGCCGACCGACATGCCGATTTCCTTGGCGTGTTGTAACTGGATCGATTTGATGATGAGTGTTTCGAGCACCTGACTTTGCAGCGACTCCAGATCGGGCGGTTCAATGCCTTGTTGCATCAGGTTTCGTTTTGCGGTGGCCGTGGCGTTATCCAGTTCGTTGAGGGTGATGACTTCCTCGTTGACAATGGCGACAATCTGATCCAGCAACATTTTCTGGTTGAACGGATTCAATTGCTGCGTGAGCGCGTCTTCGGGATCGAATTCTGTGTTATCGGTCTCTATCGCTTCCGCCGATTCCGTTTTCTGGATTTCAATTGCATCTTTTTCTTCGGCAGCGTCTTGCGTCGTGTCGGCGGCCCATGCGGATGAGAGCAAGAGCAGGAACGCGGCTGGCAGGCTGAGTATACTGAGATAAGTTTTTGCTGACATCGATACTAAGAGAGTTAATAAATACTGGTGTAACCCGGAATGCTTTGTTGCAGAACGCGCAACGGATTAGAACCGATATTCATCAGACCGTTCAGTTCAAGTTGCACGAATACAGCCGTGGTAGTGTTCTGTGTCGCGGTAGTGAGTTTTTGCACCACGACGCGAATTTTGTAGCAACAGGAGATATATTCAAACCCGGCCAGGCCGGCGAGCAATCGATCGTCTTCCAGTGAATAATTAATGCGTGCAACCGTATGCAGATTGGCAAAAAACGGCCACTGCACCGAAGTATCCACCTGTTTGATGGCAGTGTTGAGCTGATTCGGGTTGGTCAGAATATCGCTGCGTTCACGCACATCGCGGGTAAAACGGTAGCCCAGGTTAATCACTTTTCCGGGTTCCGGGTTGTAGCTGATGCCGGCGCGTATTTTTTCGGTATTCAGTGTTTGTTGGTCCAATTGAATATTCACATCGGTGCTGATTTCGCGTGTCAGCCGTCCGGCCAGCGCCGCAATAAAATCGGCCCGGCGGCTGGTAATCTGCGAAGAATCCAGGATAACGCGGCGCTCGTCGAAGCGAAATTGCTGGCCGACGGCAACGCGCAGGCGCTCGATACCGGTGGACGGTTCGAGCAGACGCGACGTCAGCGCGAGCGTAACCTGGTTGGCGTCGTTAATGCGGTCGCTGCCGCTGAAACGGTTTTCCGTGAGCATTTGCGCGAAGCTGAAATCGGATTCCGCCGAATCGAAATTGGGTAGGAAGCTTTGATCGTGAAACGGTATATAGACATAAAACGCGCGCGGTTCCAGTGTCTGGATGTAGCCGGTATTGCCGATGGTGATGTTGCGGTCGAAAACGACGCCGCTGTCGAGGCTGACAATCGGAATCAACCGGTCCGGGTTGTCTCCGCCTTTGGTGCCCGCAGCCGATAGCAGGTAGTTGGTGTAGTGCAGTCCGAATTTCGGTGTCAGAAAACCGTAGGAATTACGAAACGGCAGGCTGACGGTCGGAAAAAAAGTAAAGCGCTTACCGTCGGTCAGCGTCTGGTGCGAGAAATTGGTCCAGCTGGTGTCCAGACTGAAGTCCATACCGGCTATATTGCGTTTGACCGCGTTCAGGGTAATGTGCGGTAGCCGTTTGTATGGCGAAATGGTCAGCAGATTGGCGTTTACCGCGGCAAACGGATCCTGTAGCGTCTGGAAACGCTGCCCAATGGCCGAAAAACTCACCGCGCCGTCGTGGCCTAACGCGCCGTGATAATACAATCCCGCCTGTTGCAGCAGGTTGGTGCGGCTGATTTGCGATAAATTGTTGGACAGATCGCGTAAGAAACGGTTATCGGATACGCGGTTGTAATCGAACTGACCGCGCCAGCCATGACCGAAATACTGTGCGTGCTGAAATGAAACGCCGTAACGGGTGCGGTGGGTGTCAATGTCGTCCGGTAACACATCGGCGAGTAGCTGCCCTTGTACGTTCTGGCCGATATAGCGCATTTCGTTACTCAACAAAAAGCCGCGTTTCGACATCGCGCGCGGTGCAATGGTTGCATCCATATTCGGCGCGATGTTGAGATATATCGGAAACGCCAGGTCGGCGCCGCTGCGCGCGGTATAGCCCACCACCGGTGCGAGAAAACCGCTTTTGCGTTTGTTCGCGTAGGAAAAATCCAGCCATGGCGTATAGAGTATCGGCACGCCTTTGAAATGGATGCTGACATCACGTGCAACGCCGGTTTCCGTGTTGCTGTCGATTTTCAGATCTTTGGCCTGAATAAACCAATCTTCCTGCTCGACGGGGCAGGTGGTGTAGACGCCGCCTTCGAGACGATACTGGTTGTCGCCGTCTAAAAACAGCGTATCCCCGATGCCACGGCCGTCGCCTCTTTTCAGGGTATAGCGCGGATCGGTCAGAAAGCCGACATTGGTGTCCAAGTCGAGCTTGAGGTAGCTGCCTTCAATAATCTCTTTTTTTCGGTCGAGGCGTAGGTTGCCGGTTATTTCCGTTTCGTTTGTGTTTTTGAAATATTTCATCCGATCGGCGGTCAGCGTATTGTCGCCGTAGCACAGTTTGGCGTTACCGATTGCCTCGATTTCTTGCTCGTAGACGCCTTCAACGCGGTCTGCTTCAATGGTGACGACATTTCCGTTTTTGGGATCGTTGGCAAGGGTTTCTGTGGAAGGCGGAACAACAGTTTCGATTGTGGCGATGCCGGGTTTGGCGCGCGGCTTGATCGTGCCGCCTGTTGCTGCGAGTAACGAAGTGGTACAGCACAGGATTAGAAAAAGTAGGCTACAGGCGACGCCCGTACTCGGTTTATTCATGTTTTGCTTATGAGCGTGCGCTGTTTTTTTTCGTCCCTGCGATTCATCAGCCCGATCGGTCTGTTTACTAGCGGTGTTATCCGGGTGTTGGTTGTTGTAAGTCCGGCCGCAATTGAGATTCAATCGCAGTCGTCGCGCACCTCATTTGCGCGCAATCTTCCAGGCGTGTTGCGCAGTCGACTGCTGCCAGACGATTGTCAGCATCGATTCGCGCCAAATACGCACTATCAATCTAATCTGGCATTATATACAAAACAGTTCGAATCAGCTTAAACAATTGGAATATGTTAATCTGCTTCGAATGGGTGCGGCCAAAACACCATCGGAATTGTGCGCGTTTCTCGGGTAGGGCGCGTGTCTGGTGAATTGACGTCGCGGGGGTGATCAATCAGTGCGAAGCGGAGAATAAGATGATGGATGTCATGCCAATCAATAGTTGCGCGTTACCGAAAAGTTTGCGAGTTGTACCAGACAAGTTTTATGTTCTGATTCGGGCAATGGTGCGATCGCCGACAGTGCAATGTCGATTTCAGTTTGCGCGCATTTTCTTGCATAGTCCAGTGCCTGGGTGTCCTGTATGACTTTCAGTACCGGTTCAAGGTTGCCGATGCCGCCGTTTTGTATCGCTTGGCGAATCAGGTCGGCCTGTTCGATGCTGCCGGTGCGCATCGCATAAATCAACGGCAGGGTGGGTTTGCCCTCGGCAAGATCGTCGCCGAGATTTTTGCCGGTATCCTGATTGTCGCCGGAGTAATCCAACACATCGTCGATAAGCTGAAACGCGGTGCCCAGATGCATGCCGTAAATGGTCATGGCGCGTTCGAGTTCGGGCGTGGCGTCGCCGAGAATCGCACCCAGGCGGCTGGCGGCTTCGAATAGCTTCGCCGTTTTAAAACGAATGACGCGCAAGTAGTTTTCTTCATCCACATCCGGGTCGCGGCAATTCAGCAGTTGTAACACTTCGCCTTCGGCAATGGTGTTGGTCGCGTCGGCCAGTACCTGCATGACACGCATGCTGTCGACCTCAACCATCATCTGAAAGGCGCGCGAATACAGAAAGTCGCCGACCAGTACACTTGCCGCGTTACCGAACAGCGCATTGGCGGTTTCCTTGTTGCGGCGCATATCGGACTCGTCAACGACGTCGTCATGCAGCAATGTTGCGGTATGGATGAATTCGACAACGGCTGCGAGACTGTATTGGTGCTGGCCGGTATAGCCGAAAGAACCCGCGGACAGCACAACCAGCGCGGGACGCAGGCGCTTGCCACCGCTGTTGATGATGTATTCGCTGATTTGCCGGATGAGTGCTACGTGAGAATGCAGTTTTTGCCGGATGACTTCATCCACAATGCCCATGTCCTGGGCAATAAAACGCCTGATATGATCTATTGACACGATGTAACCTTGTAGAAAACGCTATGTTAGAAACGACATACTGTTGTGTCAAGCACAAGATGAAAATGGATCTAAACACGACAAATCTGTTCCAACGTGTTTTCGTCGAATTTTAAGCCTTTTTCAAATAATCGCGCACCATGTATATATTCATCGATAACCTTCGCATTGCTCCCACGGCCACCTTTGAACTGTTGCTCTGATAAGGCCAATTGATTTCCGTTCAATCGCATCATGTCCATGAAAAAAGTGTTGCCCATTGCTTGACCAGATCAAGCTGCGCCACCAAGGCAGCCGCAAAGCAGCCGTACGGCGCAGCATGGTTCAGAACGTTGCTAATGGATGAAACGTAGTCTGTTTAATGCACGGTCACACACTGCCCTCAACAACCCAAACGCTGCCGATGGTGGTAATAGCCTCGTCGCTGCTGGCGATATCGACGGCCAGCCATTCGCGCGTGACTTCGCCGTTATCGAGGCGCAGCAGTTGCTGGTTCAGTTCGGTTTCCGTGGCGAAGCGGCCGTAGGTCTGGTTATACAATGTCTGGATGTAGTTGGTATCGTCAAGTGCATTTAAGTCCGCGTGGGTCTGGAACCAGTTCAAAATGATATCGGGGCTGACGCCATGGTTCAGTGCATCGCGGCCCATCTGCCACTCGTCGATGGTGGCGTCGCGGTCGAAGAAGGTTTGCACTAGCCGCGCGAGTATTCCCTCCACCCGGTTGTGCGCTAGTATTTGGTTTTCACCGCTGTCGAACGCAATCATTTCGGCATTGGTGAGCGACAGCATGGCGCCGTCATTCAGTCGCGTGATTTCAACGGTGTTACCGACCTGTTCCAGATATACGTCGTCACGACTGCCGCGCATCCTGAGTACGTCATGGCCGTTGCCGCCGTCGACAAGAAATCCCAGTCCCTGCGTCAAGTAGCCCTGATCGTTTTGATCGCTGCCAGCTATGGTACGCGCGGTGTTCACTTGAATTACGTTCGGGTTCTCGTTCAAACCGGCAAGCAGTTCGTCAGTCGATTGATTGTTAAATTCGGCAGCTTCCGGCAGATTCAAGAACGCAGTGACGATATCGTCGCTTGTCGCGCCGATCCAGTTTTGCACGGCATTGCCCTCGGTTGCGGTCAGGTCGCGACCGAGCCAGGTTTTAACCAGATGGTGTGCGGCGGCTTCCGCTACCGAATAGGCGATAGCGAGGCTCGGCCCGGTTTCGAACCGGATCAGTTCGATATCGGTCAGCGTATCGGTTTCGTCATCATCGCGGTTTAACATGATACGGTTGCCGTTGACCGCGATCTTGTAGTCCGACAGTTTTCCGGCCTGTTCGGCGGTGTCGAATCCGAGCCCACCGTTGAGTATATCGTTGCCGCTGCCGCCTGTGAGTACATCGTGGCCGGCACCGCCGTAAACGGTATCGTTACCGGCATCGCCATTAGTCTGATCGTTACCGCCCAGACTGCCGACGGTGTCATTGCCGCCGCCGCCGAACAAAATGTCGTCGTCGGGGCCCAACACGATGAATTGATCCTGATCGTCGCCGACAGCGAAGTTTTCGCCGGCTCCGCCCGTGACACGAACGGCGCCGATAATAGCTGCAAACGCCACATTATCGAGCTGTATGGCGGTGCCCGGCGGCATGTTGCTCATGTCGACGATCAATGCGAGCTTGCCGTCAGCGGCAAGGTTTGAGCCTGAAATAATCAGCGGCAAATCCGGTGCCGTATCACTACCGGCGGTTGGTAAGATGGTTTGCACCGACACTTGTTCGTCGCTCGCCAGTGATGACAGGAAACGTTGTCCCTGTGCCGTTATTTCCAGCAGCGCACCGTTGTCGGTGGTCGTCCGCTGTGTGATACGTTCAACCAGATTGTTTACGGCGTCTTGTGCGTTCATTGGCGCGGATTGCCCATTGGCGGAAAGTCCGACGCCAGTCGGTAAACTCACCGTCAAAATTGTACCGCCTGATAGATTGGTCAGGACGGGGATGTCCGCATGTGTTTTTGAGACCGTGTTCGGGTCGTCAATGCGCGTACTATCGACAACCGGAATGGCCAGCGTCGTCGTGCCGTCGGTTTCGGTTTGTGTGTCGATAGTAACGCCGTCGAATGTTTTCGTACCGGGGGCCGTCGTGTCCGGGGTGGTTGTGTTATTGTCGTTGCCGCCATTATTACCGTTACTGCCGCTCGTGTTGTTACTTCCGTTGCTGCCGCCACCGCCACCACCACCGCCACTGCCGTTTGGAGGCGCTACAGTTGCGGTAATGGTATTTCCTGTCGCGTCAACAACGTTAACAGCTGCATCTGCGCCGGCCGCCCAGTCTTCAGCGGCGGCGAGATTGTATGTGGTCGCATCGTTGGAGGCAGTGCCATTTTTATTCACCAGCAGGTTGACCGCCGCTTTGTCAACTGCACTCAAAGTCAGTGTAAAGGTTGTTGCGGACGTGATATCGACATTGGCGGTGTCGGTCAACGTATAGGTTGCGCCACCTTCACCTGTCAATGTGAATTTGTTGGCGATAATGTCGTTGCCTGCACCGCCGGCTTTCAACAGGTTTACGCCGGTTACCGCCAGTGTGCCCGTGCCGGTATTGTACGTGGCGGCGGTAATCGTGGGTGTCGCGACGTTGCTAACAGTAATGGGATTTGCGGTTAAATCGGCTACATTAACAGCTGCATTTTCACCTGCCGCCCAGTCTTCGGCAGCGGCAAGATTGTAGATGGAGCCGTCCGTTGATGATGCACCGTTTTTGTTGACAATCTGATTGATCGCCGTTTTGTCGGTTGCACTCAGCGTAAGCGTGAATGCGGTGGCAGAAGTAATATCGACATTGGCGGTGTCGGTCAACGTATAGGTTGCACCGCTTTCGCCTGTAAACGTAAATTTGTTGGCGATAACATCATTTGCGGCGCCAATGGCACTTACAAAGTCAGTTCCGGTTACTATTAATGCTCCTGTATTGGCGTCATATGTGGCTGAGGTTATGGTGGAGACCGGGCCGCCGACAGTGATGCCGTTGCCTGTTGCGTCAACGACATTGACAGCCGCATCTGCACCAGTTGCCCAGTCTTCTGCTGCTGCGAGGTTGTAGGTCGTTGTATCGCTGGCTGCAACGCCGTTGATATCGAGCAGGGCGTTAACGCCAGCTTTATCGGTGGCGCTCAGTGTCAGCGTGAATTGAGTAGTGGAAGTGATATCGACATCCGCGGTGTCGGTCAGCGTGTACGTTCCACCAGCCAGACCGGTAACAGTAAACAAGCTCGCGTCTATGTCATTGTTTGCACCTGCCAGTTTGAGCAGTCCGGTACCGGTAACAGCCAGTACGCCCGTGCCTGTGTCATAGGTTGATGAAGTGATGGTTGGTGTAGCGACATTGCTGACGGTAATGGCGTTGGTCGCATCGGAAATGTCGGTGTTGCCGATGACGGTGTTCCAGTCGTCGACCCACAAAAAAAGCCAAAATTGTATAAAAAAGAAAGTGATTTACCAAAAACCCAAGGACTAACAAACGGCAAACCCCCCCCCCCCCCCCCCCCCCCCCCCCAGCACACACACACAGATTTCAACACGGTTAATGCCTATGTTTGTGTACGTTCATCGTTGTGTAGATTATAACGGAAGAGGTACGATTGTTACCATTTTCTCAGAATTTGAAAACGTTTCTTGGTATGCGAAAGTACCACATTGGGGTTATGACACCATAGCCCTCTCCTTCTGTACGCCAGTGCAATTCAGTGCCGAAGATGAGTTTAATCACCAAAACTCTCTTTCCATTCCTTGAATAAACCTTTTAGGTTCTACTAGATTAACAGCGAAAGCCCTCATCTTCAGCCAGAAGAAGTTTTGGATTGGACAAGTCACCAACAGCAGATATTACATTGAAAACTCAAAAGAATGTGGATAGAAGTCCCTGGGGTGATAACGGTGACAATAAAACTCTAAATATCCGCTAAAGAACATTTTTAATCTTAATTGAGCACGAAGGGATCTCAAAGGATATTAGAAAAAGTGATATAGGGATTATTTTAGTATTTACACTGTGGGTTGATTGTTGACAGTACAAACTTTAACAGACTGCTTTTATTGTAAATAAAACCCACGATAAAAGTGAGTACTACCGCCTTCTGTTCTCTAAGGGATGCAACGTTAGGGATGCTTCCACCGACGTCACTCAAAATTATTGACAATTTTCCCCCTTTCCCTCAATATCTACTTCCATGTTCCCCTATTAGGTTTAATAAGATTTAATATTTAAAGAACATTTTCCTTATGGAAATCGTAACCCTTAAAGTCATGACACCAATGTGAGGACAGGAATCGAGTACATACAAAACTGAACCTTTACCCCAAGTTGAAACCGTGGAAAATCATTAAGAGTGCACTTTATAC
Source organism: Alatinidae sp. Z8VKAUB7J3 (assembly GCA_010016025.2). Classification (NCBI taxonomy): domain Eukaryota; kingdom Metazoa; phylum Cnidaria; class Cubozoa; order Carybdeida; family Alatinidae; species Alatinidae sp. Z8VKAUB7J3. The sequence goes on from JAAAKM020000498.1 coordinate 34,870,196, forward strand.
ATAGTTATGGTGACAATATCAAAACCAAGCCTCTGCTTCGTCACTTCAATACTTTGAGTTGCAAATGCATCTACTCCTTCTTTCTAATATGTTGATATCGAAAACCCATGCATCAAAACCGATGAGTATTGCACATTGAATACTGCACTCAATTATTTTAGAAATTGTTCTAAGAATACTACAGTAATCATTACTTAATATTTGATCCCTTCCTTCACCAAATACATCTACCTGTACGTAATAATCTGATTTATGCTCCTGATATTCTGTATTTAGTAACAGTGCAAAGAGATTGTAATATACAGCCGCCTAACCAACTTCAGAGCAGAATGAATAAATTGAGTAGGCTGCTAAATTGCCTCACATATTTACCAATGATTGAATTATACTTGTTTTCAAGATTGCCTGTATACAAAATCTTTCCAGTTAGGGAAATGTATAGTTTCTACGATCCTTCAGTTTACTGTCGGATACACTTTTAAATTATAACCTCGACAGCTAACAATCTCTTAAAATGAATAGAGAAGGGTCACTTACTTGGCATTCATTATAGTCTGCATTCATTGATTCCAGTTGATGCTCCAGCGTGATCACTTTGTTCTTGAGTTGTTTATTGACCGTATCCCTGTTCATCAAATCTCGTCCTAATGAATCAACTTTCCTCTGGTATTCTCTTAACTGTTGCTCCGAACGCAAGTATTCCTCCTTACTGCGATGAGTCGACGTTGTCAAACTATCCAACTGTTCTTTCAAGTAATTCTTTTGTTTCATGGCGTTGTCCAACTGCACCTCAAGTCGCGAGTTATTATTTCTCGCATTCAAAAGATCTGCTTGGAGGGAAGCATTTTCTCCTTGGATCTTATCATTCTGACTTTTTAAGGCACTATTTTCCTGTCGCAAGTGTTCCAGTTCTTCTTCCAACACAGACTTGGCTTCTTTAAGGCGAGCAATGAACTCTTCTCGCTCGGCTGTTTCTCTGGCATACTTTTCATGCTCCCGTTGCAGATCGTAAAGTTGAACTTGCAAGGTACGGAATTCCCTCATCAGCTCTTCCTTTTCTCTCTGCAATTCTCTGTTTTGTGCAGACACTGCTTTGCGCAAAGATGACTCCACTTCGCGGAATCTTTTAACCACCGGCTGCATATTCTTGTCATCAGTTGCATAATACTCTTCTTCGACTGTACGGTATGTCTCCTCATCACGCACTTCCACCTTCTTTTTGCTTTCATACTTAGTTACAGTACGAGTCGAGGAAGAAGAGTAACCCTCTTCAACACCATCCACCTCCGTGCGTTCGATTTGGCTCTCAAGAGAAACCAGCTTCTCCTTAATCCAGTCATAATCAAACTTTAAAGCAGCTTTATCATTTTGCAACTGACGCATGCGGTCTGCAATTTCTAACTTTTCTCGCTGAGCTCTCTCCAATGCTTCCTCTAAGGCATTAAGATCACGCTGTAGTTTCTTAACAAAAGCATCTTTGCTCTCTCCACGGTGTCGCATTTGATCGTACTTTCTGTAAATTTCTTCAGTGGCATGTTGAGATGCTACTAACTCTTCCTTTAATTGCTGAATTGTCAGTTCCTTGCTTTGCAGCTCTTCTCGGACATCGAGCAATTCCTGATCCTTTGTATAGTAATCAATTTGCGAAGGTGCAGATGTGTGGATGATAGTCTTCATTTCATCTTTCATTTGGCATATTAACTCCTCTTGACTTTCAACTGTTGCTTGGAGTTCCAAGTTCTCAATTTCTAAGGCAGCACCTGATTTCAATTCCTCCCGATGCTGATCCCTCTCCCTCGTTGTCGTTGCCATCTTGTGCCGTTCACACGTATCCAACTAAGTAATCGGTGTACAGAGATGAAATTCTTCTCACCCCTCGCATAGAGGATGCTATCGACAACCGAACTGAGAAGAGTCAAATAAAGAATTCGATAGCTGCTATCGACTATTTATTATTAGAGTTCTTGTTACAATAACTGTATAAGTATGATGAAAGTATCGATTTGTAGAAGCCAAGGTTCTGCACGTCCTTCACTTGCGAAGTCAAAGCCGTAACTTAACTCTTTCACTGATGTGACCAAGTTAAAGAGCGAAGGACAGTCACCTAGGGTGCTTTCAGGATAGACCAATCAATAACGCATCCCGAAAAACGGGTTCTTAAGTATAGCCGCCCATACAGAACACAATATCGAAATGCTTCTGATTATCATATCGCAACTTTGTGCTCCCACCTGGAGAATTCAATTAGTGATCCTTTGTGGTTAAATGGTCATTTCACTGAAAGCGTTGTTTTGGAAGTCATACAATACTTAAACAATTTTATTAGCTGTTTGCATTCGGAACTTGGTCTTAAATGAGAGGCTCTAATTGGTTGCCTGTGATGAATGTCTGCTTTCTATTGGTTAGAATAGCTTCATAGGTATGGTATTCCGATATCTCAAGTGCTATTAGTTGCCTCACCTCTATCACCACACCTGTAGTGATATAATTACTGCTTTCAATATTTAATTTGTATTATGAATATTTAATGAAAGCTTTACGGATGTTAGGCAAGTACTTCCTTGATAAAACGTGGCTACATACTTATTGTTAGGGTTCACGTTTTAGGATGGAAGTCATTCTGGTGCACAAATGAGCTGACAGATTTGAATGTTGCTATTCATGATATGGTTACATACCAATATAGAGTTTCACAACCATTTAAGCTTGAACATAGAAACGATTTCGACTAAATCTTGATTTACTCTCATACGTAAATGCTTACAATTGGATTTTCACAAAACTTAAATGCCGCACTAAACTTCACAGTGTTTCAGGCCTTTCCACTTTCACCCCAAACAAACTAAAGTCTATTATGGTGGCAAACCCAAAGGGTATCAGGCTTAATTTGTTGGTAATATGCATCCTAGCAACAAATAGTAATTATTAGTAAAGATGTAGTGCAGATAGTAGAACTGGACTTCGATTTCATTTTGTTACATCTAAACCCTCTTTTCACGGTGCAATTTAAACATATATAAGCTAAAGCCAATATATGAAGAGACTGATTGTCATTTTCCTACACAACCCCTCCTCCCTTGCCAAATTTTGGGGTTTTTTTACAGTTTTATTCTGTCAACATACTTCTACTGAGTCACTTCGATTTCACTGTTATATCCTCCTCTTGATATCGTATTACAATATACGTGATATAATGAAATTATACCATGTAAATACTACATACAGCAACGCATGTCATCTTTCATTGTTGTACCACACGTATCCAATAAACACAAAATTTTATTCTCCCCAAAATATTTTACGCCTTCTTGAGGCTTAGAATCCATAGCATTATTTCGAGTTTTTCTTCGATGAAAACTCCTTTAGTCCCTTACGCATCTCTTTCCGAGTCTACGCGTGTTATATGTTTATAAGGCTTAATAGTAAAGATCAAACCTTGCGAAGTTCATGAATTATTAAATTATTATCATAAATCTACCAGTGTGCACTACTGTTATAACGCCATACTGAATAACACTTGGTTATTATAGGATCGGAAGAAAAAACGGCAAAGCGAGCGACATCAGTTGAAATGCATGTATTTTACATATTCTTGGCATTAAACTGATCGCAGCCTCTTATTATTTTTTTAAGTATTTAAGAACTCCCTATGGGTTCCTCCAGATCATGCAATCCGATGAAAATTTTTCCTGCAACCAGCCATTCCCGCAAACATCAAACACGTTGATGTAGAGCCCTGTACCTTGTTTTGTTGATAGTGACAACGGCTCGCTACAGTACCGTGGTTCCAGATTTCCCGCCAAAGATGCTTTCGACAAAATGTGGTTCGAAGCGAACTTTTGTTGTAATATAGTAAAAGTTTTAAAGGAATTTGGCAGAAATTGTGCCAGCCAATAAACTAGTAATCATATAGTATGACATTCAACAATGTTTAACCCCTGAACAATACGCGTCTCTGCGGACGCTCCAAGCAATACCACTTTCAAAAGAATAGTCATTAGGGGCCATCTATCAACTGCAAAACCCCTTAGCGGTGCGGGTGTAGTCATTTTTGTTACGAAATGTTACGAAAATGTAGGGGCAGGAGAATAACTGCTTATCAGGGGCTAAACTGAGAGATTGGCTCGAAAATAACATCTATTTTGTTACGTAAAAGAACCTTTGCAATCTCCAATTCGATAGTTTCTATAATTCACATTAAAACTGTAACTTTCCTTCTCAAAAACGATATAGTCTGCTACATTTGCTCAACTGTAAGTTTTTCCTATCATGTTGCGATTGTTTGACAGATCCATTATCCATTAAATCTTCAATGGAGCAAAGTGAAACGTGTCATCACGGGTACTGTGTGCAACTTTTGGCATATATTGAAATCTTAGGAAAGGTTCAGCCTCTTGATAGAACTGCAAGTTTATGCCTATGACATAAATTTTCATAATCGCGAAAGCCAAGGCATATAACGGTGTCGCTAGGTAGCACTAGATTTGTTACTAAGCGTTTCAAGGGGTAGGGGGTGGTGAAAAATGGTAAATTTGGGCGTTACATAATTTTTGGATGGCCCCATGTAAAGAATGTCTGATAAGAATATGGATAGGTAAGCGAGTAGGCAGTCCACTGTATACTATGCTGGCTTTCAATCTGTAACAAACTTTAACTATATTAACAATTCCTCTTCGCTGTCAACCATCAATATGCAACGGAGGAATCAGAATAGACTGCTTTTGTCTAGAATATAATTACTTCTGACGAATTTGTATCTTTTGTAAGCCAAACTTTTTTGAAGTTGGAAAAAGTAAAGCTCTCAGGTCACATAAACCTTACAAAGATACAATGAGTAGTTGTATCCCTATAGAGTGTGACAGTTAGCCCTCTACGAGTCCTGGGGTGTCAGATAGCTAAATGATAAATTGAAGAGTAGAATTACAGCTAATGAGACATGCTACCCGAGAAGAAGAAGCAACGTTGTTGATGTAAATAATTCTTGAATGGTAGTTGTGACTCCGCCATTTTATGTTGTTGTTTCAGTACTTGTTTTGACGTAGTTTTTAATTACAACAATAGCGCTCATTAAGACCTTCTTTAACTAGCTTCAAAACAACAATTCAAAATATCCTTCCCGTTTACTGATTTATTCAAGCTTGCCTATTGCATTTCTAAACTTCGTTAACCTTGAACGTAGGGTATAAACCTAAGTAATTTGACTCTTGATAATTTTTGCACGATTCTACCAATATTCTCTCGTACCTGCTTTATTAAATTAATAAGTTATTAATTACAATACAGATATAAGGGATTTTTATACAAATTGAGACTTTTAAAACAAAACTATGACACCCGTTGTGGTTCTGTGAATTGAGAATAACTCACATGATTTGGTTATGTGGTGTCATTAGTAGAAGCTTTTTAATTCCCTGTACGTGCCTAAACTAACATCTTGTGCTTAACTCGAATCTTTCCCAGCCTACAAAACCGTGGTGGGCTGGCTTGGAAGGAAGGAGGGGAGGGAAAAGGGTTCGTTTGGAATGTGCCCCCCCCCCTACCCCAATCAAAATTTGACTGGCTACATGGTTGGTATAGGCCGTGCCTTTAGAGATATAGAATACTCCTAGTTCTCGTCCAACTTGAGCCTTCCCATTCTTAAGAAGTTCTTAAACATCCTCTATTTGTTAAACCTTGAGTTCTTCTAAACAAAGTAGAACTAAAGAAATTATCTTGCTAAGCCATTACCCTGGACAACAATAAGCCGCTGCTAAACACATCCCACCCCCACCTGCCCTTCCCCTGTCGTTGCATTGCAAAATATGCTTTCTTAAACATCGAGTAACACCTGACCTTGATGAATCAATGTCTTCTCCACCTGGTTTCATTTTAATATAGCATTATATTCACATAGAAGGAAATAGTGGTTTAATTCTAAGAAATCCAACTCCTCTTACAATGCAATTTCCTTCCATACACGCGAAGCAATTATAAACAATCTTACAGGAGAACCAGACAAGCGAAGTTCCGTTTGGTTAACCATAATAAAAAATAATTGTCCAATCCTTTCATTCCTGAGCTCGTTATCTTCACGATTCAGCTGTAGTTTATCAGATTCAAACCTTTATTACAGCTACATTATATATTGACAGCAATTGCAATTGATGGGAATTAATCTAAGATGGTTGAATAACGGTAATTCTAGTTTCTTCTTGATATTATCCGTTAATTAGTCTCTGTATATTGCAAGTGCGGTTTGACCCATCATGTGCTGATTTTGTGCTGTGTCAGTTTACTTTTACCTAACCTTAAGCTTATGCATATTTGAAAGCGTCTATATATCAGTTCTTCCCTGTAAACGCCAGGTGAATACCCATAAATCTCTGAACAGAGCATGTTTATGAAATGTGCAGCAATATCAAATAATTATTAGCTTCCCTAGTTTTGTTTAGGTCATCAAATGTCTTTTGCACTTTGCACCGACAATAGAAGTTTACTATCAAGGCTTCTTGTGTACAAATATCTTTAACCAATAGGTTCACGAGTCTTTTAGTCTGCTAAAGCAAGGGATTTTAGAGAGTAGGGTTTGTTATACCGTCTACAATTGAAATTAAAGCAAAAAAAAAACACAGTGTTTAGAGGCACCTGAATCTGCCAGCATTGTAGTAATCATTTCCCTCCCAGATTCTTTAAATCACCCTGCTACACCCAAAACGTTTCATTGTCCTTTAAGTTTAGACGTTAAACAGCTTACAGTCACATAGCATCTTCTATTCAAGGCAGGACCAACACAGGGGTTCAAATAATCAGACTTCTTCTCATTTAGAATAACAGGCCCGTGCCACGAAGGGTATACCGCTTTAAACGAAGCATTCCAAGCAGAAAAAAATAGGCCACACTCGCCATCCAAACCTTAAAACAAATTATCCTAGATTACAGATGTCGTATATTTGTTTATAAATTTATAGTCCTTGTCTCGAATAATTACTATTAAATGAAACGTTTCTTGGAAAATAAATTACTATTTAATACTAGCTAAAACTCATCATACTTTTCTGTCATAGTTATTAAAAATCAGAAGGGAAGAAAATAAGTTTAAAGCACCGTGCATAAAATTATGACCTTCTCATATACTACTGTTTTGAATGACTGCTTGCTTAGTATCCAGGGTGCCACAGTGCCCAGTGATAGGGTTTAATAAAAATACAGCCGCCTGACTACATACAACTAATCAGCATTGAAACAGTTTACTCCGGCCGTCACCGGCCGCATCATGCTCATCAATCCTGAAAAGCTACCCATACTTCTCTGAATGGCACATTTATTAAATTAAACACATGTTAAAAGATTCAATGCCTCCCACTGCAAACAGTGAAAAATGACCATAAAGTGACCTTTCCAGAAGTCTAGCTTTGCTTTCATTATTCAAATTTTTGGTCACACTATTCAAGTTACGCTAGGAATACTTTTCATTTCCACTAACTGCTGGGTTATATTGACATGACATAAAATCTCTTGGTTGTAGTTGAAGATTTTGTGTCACTTAGACACATTTATAGCATGCATTTTATGTGAAAGGAAGCTTCCAAGAAAAAATAGATGCACTCTTAAACTCGTATATGTTTAAGGAGTCTAGAAACCAAATTGCAAACAAAGGAAGCCAAAACATATAAATATCATTTACAATTTCTTCCCGGCAGCTCGAACCGTCCATATAGGTGCTTCTTCAAAAATATCAATTTTGTACATTGTATCAGAGAAGAAGGCCTTGATCATCATATAACTCGTAAAGGACAGGGTGGTGGTTGGTTTAAACCAAGGACCCCCTTAGGAGTATTTGAGATTTTAATGGGGGGTGAAACTGAGACAAGAGGTACTTGGGGATCTAACAGCTAATAGCATGTTGCATTGTTATGTCAGAAAGCAAAAGCTAAACAAAGGCATATTGCCACGTTTACTCCAACGTGCCTTATATTCTTGTTTTAAACCTTTTCAGATAGTTGGGACTTTTCAGTGACTGTTGATTTTATGGTTTATTTGCTTAATTTCCATGCAGAGAAAAAATGTCGATATCTTATGAACCCGGGGGGGGGGTACTTAGAAATGTTGATAGCTCGAAGGGGGCAATACATTTTTCGACGTTGAGAAGCCCTGATTTAAACTAAGAATGCACAGGACCAACGGCAAGAAAATGCATGAAAACCAATGAGCTAATCCTAACAGCTCAATCCTCAACTTTGAGAGGTACCACCAGGTCGTGAGTAAATGGCCATATAAGAGTAAGCTATATAAACATCAAAAGGGCGTCATCTTTATTGCCATTGCCAGCAACCATATGTTTCATTCGTAGCAAGACCTTATGTGAACTTCTCCATTCCATAATGGCAGTGTTTAATTTCCTGCCCAACAGTAACACTCTGTGAAATACCCTGTATTTTAAGGGTTCATTTCACTATCGTATTAGCAAACCATTAGCAAACTTGTGATATCATGAAGCATGCTTTATATCGCATGAATAAGAACCATACATGGAGATACGCTCTGACAAGTTTGTTGTTTCTTTGTTTTCTGTTACGATTTTTATGGGTTTTTTGAGAGATGTTTTCCTCCACACACGTAGGTGCCAATACTAGGTACAGCATTATATTGAAGTATCTTTAGACTCTTTTTACTATTTTTTCTTTTAATCCTTATATTGCTGCTCAATATTACTGTTGCCTTATATTCCTGTAGTAGTAACACTTTAAGGCCATCATTAAAATAGGGAGAAGTAGCAAAGCCCGCTCGAGGCAGCCAGTGGATTTGAGCACACTTCAACTTGTTCGAATAAATATATCTTCAAAATTTGGTGAAAGCCAAGAACAGGACAATATTCATTGTTATCATTGTTCAACTATTTGAGTAGTAAATACGTTCTTTTTGTATAATAAGCCTGAGTATTAGATACAACATTTGTAATTTATAAGGAAAGTATTAGACACTAGCTGTGTACTAGATAACTACTTTTTCTATGAAGCTGCTCTAGAGGGAAACAAGTTTAATGTTTAAACAAGTGTGATATTATCAAATTAATGACTTTTTTACGATTTTTCTTCACCTGTATGTGTAGACAGTATAAGAGCAGTGTATCTATTACAAAATCAGAAAATTTAAGATCAACTGAATCAAAACAAATACTTACGAAAACTCAGCTTATGTCAGTAATTAGTAGGGCTTTATTGTTACATGATTTAACACCCATTTTATTTCTCTTTTGTAGCAACTTGATAGCAGTATTGTGTGATTCCTTTGCTGCATTTATACATGCATGCAAATACGTTTGCTTCGTAGTTGAAAAAATTGCTCTTAAATTTCCTAACTATGATGCATTTCCAGGCACTACTACTCTAGATCTGCTCATCAATAAATAATAAAAGATAAAAAGCAAAACCAGATGTTTTTAGATTTAGTGTAAGCTTAACAGGGTATGTCACATGTTTAACAAACACCATCATTGAATCATACCTCATTTATTATAAAATGAAAAGAGAAATTGTCAGCCAGTTTAGGCAGATCAAAGACTTACTAAATTGATTTTATAAGAAAACAAGTCGTGAAGTCCACAAGATTGTCCATTGAATGGATTCGCAGCTTTAGGATGTCCACACTAAATTTGCCGTTATGATCTTTTGGGTATAAATTTTTTGTTGTTGAGTTTTGATGTTATTTACTATAGAGAAACATACTCAGATGGTTGATGATCAGTTTGCTATTTGATCTTATCCGTGTGATTTCTGTGTTTAAAGAAATTGAAGACTTTGAAACTAAATCTTTATTGCCCAATTTTGCGCACAATCATAATAAGCAAACATAATAACCAGGACTTTTGCAATCATGATGATGTATCCTAGGGAAGATACAAAATACTGAGAAGACAAACCGATTGAAAAACATCTTGTCATCCTTTTTACGATCAAACTGATATGTTTCCTTATCTGATATATTTATCGTCATGAAGTTGCGGCGGAACAAAGTCAAAGTTGGGAGTGAGAAATGACCAAACACTTTTGACATTCAGAGCAGATTTTGCATCCTTTGAGAATTAGGAATTGTCCTGGGCCTCTCCTCCCCTCTTGCTACCTTGTTTCTGTGTTTCTTTTGTTCCCTTTGTAAGGAAAAAAAAATTCCTTTGCAAAAATTGATGAGGCTGAAGCCTACCAACCCCCTCTAGCACCGCCACTGTAACGAGTCGCAGTGCGGTCAGCAGTGGATTCCCTCGTTCTTCTGCTTCAGGGAGTTAAAGTGATTTTCTTAAAGACATTGACCGTAACTAGAGAAATGAATTTCATTCTGAATCTGCTCTTCCTCAAGGCGACATTAAATTCCATGGCATAAGAATGTACACAGACCTTCTGGTCACGACATCGAGATCTAGTAGCCTCATTCTGATAAGCCTAAGTTAATCAATGCACCTGGTAATATTAATAGTGCTCAGTGACCACACTGAAACGGTATTTTAAGAATTGTTGGCTCTTCCTGCGACATATCCGTCAGCGTTAACAGAATGCACACTTGCCATTTGAACGATGATTACCTCAGTAAATTGACCTGGAGACAAATCTGTGATACTTCCACGCCTCACAATTTTGTATCATTATTGACTTATAATAGATTTATCTGACAGTATCCAATATATTGACTTTGCCCAAGCTGCTAAAATAGTTGCTTCACAGCCCATGTCGACAATGATGATGCTTAACTCCAACGACATGAATTGTTGTAGCCAAGTTATTGTGTTTGTGGAATCAAATCTTGAAGATGTATGATTTTTGAAGAACAATAGCTCTTTTTTGATGATGCGAACGTATAAACAGTTTTAAACCATAACCATCATAATACCTACAACTTATTGTTGTTTGCTTCTGGAGTTATCTATCGCAAATATTTCCAACCGACAATGTTCGTATCCCCAGATTCTTATGCCTGTGCAACTCTCTTTCTAAAACATGACCGCAAATCTTTCTTTGCCAAAGCTAGTTCTGTTATTACTTTTTACGATAATTGGGTTCAAACTTTTGAAATAGTTGATGTCTCGGAGGTCATTTCAATAATACTGCACAAGCGATTTGGTTTATCTCTGTCGATAGTCAATGTAACTACTTTCGAGATATCAAGACAGTTGCGTTTTAACGTGCAAATAAGGTCGCAAAGCATGACAATCAAATAAGTCAATTCTTATCTTATCCTAAATGATTACAGGTTGCATAGTTCAAGTTGAAGCAAAAGAAGCCAGACATGATAGGTTATGCAAACGCGTCAAGCAGATAATTTTTAATGCACTCTTAAAACACATAACTCAACAAAGTAGGCTTGAAGAACCGAAGCTTGCATGGGTACGCATCGATGTACATAATAGAGGGCAATTTTAATATATGCAAATAAAAATATCTATGGGTTCTAACAGCCCACCCTAAAGATGATAAGTAAATCATTGTAACGTAAACTTCTAGGCCTACTCAGGGGAGTGAAAATTCAATGCTCGCAAACAACTTAAACTAGTAAATTTAATATTTTGCACATATGAAAGTTTTTAATAGCCAAAACCATCATACACAAACATCATTTGCACCACATAAGCATAGAAATATATGTAATGACCTTGTTAGCAAATGTTATTGAAGAGGTAAGTTTCTAGCCTAATAAAAAACGAAACAGCTTTTTGTTTAAGGTGGGAAAGTCGAACTTAAAACCAAAAATGCAAACTTGACACTTGACTTGACTTAAATGCATAATCTTTGTCAGATCTTTGCACATTTTTTGTTCGCTATTTGTTTCCATCGACGACGATCCATTGCGTTTCGTTCTATTGTTAACATTGGGGTCTGCATTCCCTTTCCGATTTGGTCTGACCAGCGCTTCGTAGGTCTCCCTTTTCGTCGCTTTCCACCAAACTGTTCCCTGTACGCTCGGAAAACAAAACTGCAAAAGTTCAAATGTTTTAATCCAAGTGTATACAATCTTCTGTTTTAGGTTCGCTTATGTCACCTTTGCTGATAACCGCTGTTTGAACATTATCATTAAGACTCCTCTACGATAAGACCAACCTCATCATATTTTTTGTTTATGCTTAACGCAAGATTAATTGATATTAATATGTATGTGCTTACTTATTTTAGGCTGTCTATTATCACTTTTAAATATCATTGAGAAGAGAGGATTTACAATGTCAATTTAGAATAGATACTATAGAAATATACAAAATATCACGAAAGGGGAATAGAATCCGTGACCCACGAGCTTTTTCTAACTTTGAATGGGCTTTGAAGAGCAAGACAAACCAAATAGCAGTCCCTCTTTGGTCAAGTCACATGGTGAGGACAGGTTGGTCTCTTATTGCGTTGAGCTGAATGTTGATGCCCACCGGAGGATGATTGGGAGCTGATGTGGCGACTAGAGAAATAGAGTATGTGAACATCGGAGGTCACCAAGCTCTGTTGGTAGAGCATACGCCATTAAAGCGTTGGCCAAGGGCACGTGCACCTGTGGTGACATGTTTTCTACTTCTCTAGTGTCTTTTCTCAATTGGGACTTTTGCTTTTTCATGTCTGTTACAGAATGGAAACATGTTCATAACAGTTCCTCTCCAATAAGACAAACCTCATAAAATTATCTAATGGAAGTTTAGGTTTGATCAATAAAATTTTCTTTGTTTCAGGTTGACTGTTGTCGCATTCGTTTGATAATTGCTGCCACAGAATGACACAGGCTTCTACAGACCCCTCTCCCATATGACCAACCTCAAAACATTTGCAGAATTATGCCACCTTCGGCCATAATAATTTCCTACAGGAGCCCTCACTCCAGTCCACAGCCCACAGCCCTCAGTCCACAGCCCTGTCGCCTTGTATTTAATGAGATCAATTTTGTTTGATTTCCAGGAAACTTTAACGAGTTTAAAACATTGTTGTCACTCGCCGTTCCCTTTGATCGTGATTGGAGAGATAACAATAATATATTACGGTCTCCAGCTTTGTTCAAGCTATAGTAATTCACTTTAGTATGATGAATACAGCAAGGACAAGCTCTTGAAGAAATGCTAACAAGACTAAAGCTATTATTTTTGTACTATTTCCCTTTTTGGTGTAATTCACCTCGTGATACTCAATGAATGTATGGGTGTATATGCCAACAACTGGAATAAAACCACCAGATAGACAAATTTGATTAGACTATGTTGCCCCTGATAATAGTATATATGCGATACTCTGTTATTGTAAAATGTGTACATAGATACTAATTGTTATCTTTCTTGTTATTAGGTGTGTCATGTCGACATGACCAAGGAGTTAATCATAAACAAAGCTGATAAACGCAGTGTCATGACCACAGGGTGGCAATATTGCATTGACTAGTTTTATGAATGTAGCTGGTGTTCTATATCATGAAAATGTTATTGGGAACAAAGTAGACGGCAAGCACATTTTCTCTGGTACACTGAAATTCCTTTTCCTTTAGGTCACATTTGCTACAAAAGCACAGTTCCTCTCTGTTAAATGATACAGCGCTATCTTAATTTTAAACTCAATGCCTTACTGGTAATCTGCATGATACAATAACATTCCCCACTTTTTTCTCCTGGCATGCTACATGAGACAGCAGGATTTGATATACAGGAGCGTTTAATTAGTATATTTAGAAACACAACAGCAGCAACAAAACCAAAGGAAAAAAGGAAGGGAGAATAAAGTTAATTACATGAAGAGTAATAGTTCCGGGGAAGTCCAGTCTCTGTTGCGCCTATTAAAGATACAGTAAGATGTTCTGATGGCTACTTCTGAACATTTCACCATAAGCCTGATTCATCTATGTCTAAATGTTTTACAAATTTTATAAAATCGAATGAGTCCTCCGTAAAAAGATCAAAGTTGAAATTTCAAGAGTAACTAACCGTAAATCTAAAGTTTGATCAATTAGGTCTTTTTCAAGATCAGAGTATTTGTTTTTTTATGCTCCCTTGACTTGATTAAATTTATCTCAAACAAACTGTTAGTTCTATCACTGTTAGTTATCTCCATTGAAAGTTACAGCTATATCCGCTCGAAGCGTCTTGAACAATCCGCTGGGGTTTTTATATCCAGGAGTATCGGCAAGCAAGGAAACATGAGTAGATACTTCAGTCAATAGATAGGCCACAGACCTTTGTAGAAATACATTTCAAGGTCCAGAGGTTGCTATTTGACGGAAGGGCAAGGATTAGTGCCCTGCGACAAATGTGAAGATGTTAACAGGAAGTTTATTAGCAACGTTTTGCCAAGATTGAAGGGACTTTGTAGTGACGTTGTTTACCAGAAATTTTATCAGTATGTTCTGTTTGTCTAACTGATTATTGTTTCCAAATTAAGTCTTCTTTGTTTTTGCACAATAAATCACAGTATCTCTTCGAGGACTTTCGTCTATGATCTGTTTGCGTCTGCTGACAAGGGATGTTCACATTTGTTGTTGTATTCGACTTCGAAGTAGCTGCAAAGATCGCTCTTGAGTTTTGATCGTTAGAATTTTTCAAAGTTATACGTGCAGAAGACTGACAGTAAGTTGCTAGACCGGAGAAAAGTGTAAAGCGAAATCCTAGCCGTTTCTTTGAAAGTTACAGGTCTGTCACATTAGAAGAAGGCGGGAAACGGATCTGTTTCCTAACGTAATAATTTCCAAGATTCTCACATTTTGATTTTAGCCAAATGGAATCAAATTTATAGATGGTTAAGGTCTACTATATTTTCGAGCACACGTAACGATGTATACAATCAATTTTATGGCGCGGACGGCAGTTTGTCAATGTTCGGGAGGTAGTTGTTAAGGGGTGTGGTTATACTACTACTACTAATAGTAATAATAATAATTTTTTTAAACTCAATTTTTATTTCACCATAACACCAATACACGGTTTGACACTCTCTTACAAAAGGCATATCAACACTGTTACGATATACAACCCTAGTAACAAGAAATACTTTGAATCATCAAGAGAGAGAAACAAAAACAAAATCAAAAAAAAATCAGAAACAACAGCAATAAAAAAAAGAAAAAAAAGAATAGAAAAAAAAATAATGTTATTTACCAAATAAGTAACTCAGGATTAGTCTATTCCTTATCCTTTCTACAAAAAATGTAATAACTGGTGCGTATTGCACAACTAATGATCTTCCTGATCAGATAATCTCTATTTTCAATTTCTAAATGTTCAATCATATCAGAAAAGGATTTGCTATCCTTGAAAATCCCAACAATCGAACTCATACTAAGATTTATAAATCAAACATTATATTTTGTGTTTAATTCTAAGCACAGAAGCTTGTATTTCTCAGCTTTCCGGTCAAAGTGTGAACTCATTTTGGTCTCAAAGCAAACGGTCAGTTCCACAACGTAGAGAAAGTCATTCCTTTTAATAATTAAGTCTGGTCGAAAAATACTTCCAGAGATTATTGAAGGCGAGAGAAAACCAGCAACGCCACAGTAAACTGACAGATATAAGCTTGCAGACGAAATATAAGCAGCTATTATATGAAGGACTGAGTCATGGCGCCAATTGTAACGTCCCTGATCTAGATGAATCTTGCAACCTGAAACGACATGCTGTAGAGTTTGAGGATTCAAACAAGAAAAACATAATTGCTCTCTGACTTCTTCCATAGCTTCATGTTTGTAAGAGTCGGTAAGGTGTTATTTAGATAACGACAAGTTGTAGATGTTGCGTGGAATTCCATTGAGTGCTTTGTGCCGCATGTCTAAGTGATCTTGTAAATTATCCTTAATCAAGGCCTTTACAATGAAGCCCTGAGATGTGAGACATTTGGTAACCCCTGACACTTTCTGATCCCGTATTTCTTTTATAACATTTTTACTTGATTTGTAGTGATCATATTGTATGTGCTTATTTTTAGTGTTTGGAATGGTCGGTTCTTTGAAACCGATACGTTCTAGCGCCCCTTACGTTTGTCTAGTTCTTTCGTCAGCGATATTGATACCACTCCTTATACGATTTTAAATCTTTATCAGAAACTTGATGAAATTTGTATACTACTGTAAGGTGCGTTAGCCCCCTCGCTATTTTCAAAGTGATGTTGTTCTTTGGCAAAGATCACATAGAGGACACACAAAAAACGCAAAGCCTTGCATGATATCTCAGCTCCCATTTTATTATTTGGTGCCGCCGCTCTGTCTTAGAGGTAGAGGACGGGAAAAGATGGACAGTAAATAACTTAGGGAAGAGGTTTCTTGAAACTTTGAAAAATAATTTTCCTGCAGACAGGTACTGACTCTAATCCCACTTAGGTATCTAACCTCTGATTACAGTGTTGTTATTTTACTTTCAATTCATCAGACTTATCGATCAGGACTTCTTATACACCATACCTATCGACGACATATGGTGATATAATAGCAATGGGCAGGGTGTAAGATTTAACCACCTGGTCTTCAACATACAGAATTCGTTTTGTAACGAATCTAAATGTAGAATGGTTATGGAAAACTGCAAGGGAATAAAGTGACATAACACAATATTACATATTGGACTCCTAATTAGGCGTATGGATGCAGGGGCAAATTCACCTCTCATTTGACTTATCAGAGCCAATGCTGGCCAATATTGCAGCCTGTTGGCCACTTACAATATTCTTGGAAACTTCATTTTGGGTTGATACAAATTTCAAAGGAGTGTATCATCTCACTGACTTATTACCGTGAAATTGATTCGGATGAAGATTTACCATTGTTCACAACTGTCGTGTTGCTTTTCTTTAAGCGTTCTAATGAATGCGGTTTGGAATAATAGTCTTGTAAAAATTTTTCAGTACGCTCGTTTACCTTAAGACAGTCAGGGGTGGATCTGCCAAGATTTAATAGATCAGTAGATAGTCATTACCCGGAGTGATAGGAAATTTTTTCATACATGATGGAGAAAGGTACTTATTTCTACAACCCAATTAGTCACCTTTCTTCATAGGTTACCAAACAACATAAGCCCCACTATTTATAAATTGAACCTTTGGGCCGTTGCGTACAAGGCATGCCAATATTGCCCGAGAAACAGAGACCCCCTCGGATCTGCAAAGCTGTCATGTTATTATTGTTTGTAGGTATTGCCTAGTATAATATTGTGCTTTGTCAAACTGTCGATAGCTCAAAGCGTTTCAGTTCAATCGACTTAGTGCCCGTTGGTGTTGATGATACTTATCTTTCAATTTTTTCTCTCGTCAATAATACTTTTATGCAACATGGTCACATCAATAGGACACTATAATTTCAAATCACCTCCTGTGCTTAAGTGGCCTTTTCTCAGAGTCTTTTCTCTTATATCATTTTACACATTAGGCCTACAATCTTCATCAGCCTTTGGTCCCTCATATTACAAAAGTAGCCAAACATTTCTACCTTCCTGTAAATTGTAAATTATTTCTTGCATTAAATTGTTATTCATGAAATTTAATAATCTGGTGGTGAGCAGTCGTCTGTAAAATCTGAAATCAGCCCCAATAGCGCTATTGCAGGCGCCGCCACTGCAATGCCTACGTCATCGCTATTGTCCACACCTACTGGTACGTTTGATGTAAAATTGATCGGGGTCGTTGATTGCAAATAATGATTCTGTGCTTGATCACGAAGAAGACTTTGATAATGACTGCTATCAACATGCCTATTCCAGCTTATTCTTATTGTGTGGTCATCATATCTATCACGTTACTGACATTTAATAGTGATAGAAAAGCAATCATGGCGAAATGCACCTTTCGGAACAACTATTTAACTTAATACAAAGTGCTTAAATATTTGCCATGGCTAGTTCGTTTCGCAACATGAGAGTAATTGTCATCTGATACGATGATCGCTTTGCTACTCTATTCTATTACATAATGTTGACATTCATGGTCTATTTCGTCCGATACCAGATACAAGGCTATATTGATCACGCCCGGTATAGCATTTGATCGCGGGAGTTACTAAGAGTGTTAATATCAAGTCTTTTTTCAAGAAATGATTAGTAAAAAATATTTTTTCTGATGGAGTAATAAACTATCAATGACAGAGAAATTAAGGCAATAGGAGCCACGAAAAGTGACAGTTTTTGTTATTTAACGTTTTCTCATGCAAAGAGCGCAAGGAAAACACTGAAACAATAAAGAAAAAGGGAAAGAAGAGTCCCTTGTTGCGTCAAAAGATGCCAACTATTTTCTGATTATATCGATAGGAATAAATTTCCTGAAACCATTGATTACATCTCAGCCCTACACTTTTGACTTGATGCCGCCCCATCCAACAATGCATCATATTACAAATTATCTTAACACTCTGTTTCAATCTAATTAGGAGGGAAGCATAGTGGTTAATAAATTTAATTTATTGTGAACTACTTTAATTTGGAACAATTAACTCTGTATAAAGTTGTTGCTGATGATGCTGGTGGGTGCTTCGATGCATGTCCAAAATGCTGCTGGTGCTACTCTTTCCCATGCCCTTTAATGAAGAAAAGGGGAGCAGTTTAGGAAGCCTGGCTTAAACCTTGTTTATTTTACTAGAATACTAGATGATTCGAAATAAAGAATATGTATGATCTATTAACCATAATTGAAAATAAGGCTAAGATGTCGGACGGAGTGTAGGATAACTATTAGCAAGTAATTGCTGATACTAAAGCTTCATGATGCGTGAAAACAATAGTACATCGCACTACCTTCCTCCCATTTGATATAAGATTCTGATATAAAAGGAATTATTTGAAACAAGATTACTATTTCGAACCTCTTTTTGACAGATCTGCAGCATAGCGCACAACACCTTGTTTGTGTAGGATTGAAAAAGGTATTTGAGAAAAGATCAACATTACAAGAGTTTGAGTATTGCAAAAAAGATGAAAGTCTTCATATGGATGTTCAAAACTGGACTCTGCACATGGCCATAAGTGAATATGGAACATTAGTTTTAGGGCGAGTCCTGTATTCAAATTGGAACGTTGAATTACGAAAATTCTCAAAGTTTCTCCTTACTGTATCTACAAAACAAATTTTCATCAAGAGATATAACACGGAAGACCATAACAAGGTATGATGTACTCTCGAATAGTAAACACTAAACAGTATTGCAAAACAAAGATCGATACTTACTGAATTGTACGGCTCAATCGAGACGCACAATGCTCTCTGAGGGTCAGAGTAAAAGACACAACATCCATAAGCAACCTCTCCAATTTATATCATGTATGGAACAGAGGAGCGTTACTGGCAGTTGACGATAACATGATGTAAAATTGCTCGGCATTAATTATCTTCTTAAATAAAGCAAAATAAAAAAAAAGGTAGAAAAAAGACCAGTTGTCAGTGAGGGTGGCAGCATAAGTTGTTCTCGTACATTAAGACTACGTAACAAACTTTCAAATCATTGAAACTGAAGGTCTTTAGTTCTTGTTTATTCAAATTAATAATGACCAGACCATGCTTGGGTTCTGTTTGGTTAGAAAGTAGATGAAAATCAATTAGTTATTATTTAGTCTATTTAGTACTTTAAATAGTAGGTGTTTTTAGCTACAAATAATACAGCTTTCTAGTTTACAACTCATCAGGAAAAGAAGAAAGCAACAAAGCATTTATCTATCCTTCTACAAAAGATATGTTATGTAGATCACATGATGCAACAAATTATGATTTGATGTAAAGTGATGAAGAATTGAAATATATCTAGGGTGGACTTACGTACATACACTTACGTCCACCCCAAATATACTTCAATCCTTCATAACTGATATAAACTTCTTATTTTTTATTTG
The DNA here is from genome assembly GCA_010016025.2 of Alatinidae sp. Z8VKAUB7J3. Classification (NCBI taxonomy): domain Eukaryota; kingdom Metazoa; phylum Cnidaria; class Cubozoa; order Carybdeida; family Alatinidae; species Alatinidae sp. Z8VKAUB7J3. The sequence goes on from JAAAKM020000498.1 coordinate 34,889,970, forward strand.
ATTTCGGCAATTGCATTGATGTTGAAGTTAAGAAAATAAAATTTTCATGGTTGAAGTACTACGTAAACCAGAATATTAAGCTGAGTTGCGATCCAAGTTGAAAGAGGAAAGTGTCTCTAATCCCACTGTTAGCTCAAGAACGTTTTATGTAGTTACTGCATAATAATGTGATTTACCCAAATCATTAGCATATACTATTGCATTCTGTACATGATGTCTTCCATTGTGTCATACCGGATAATAACGATAATAGTGATAATGTATTTACTACAAATAGTAACAATTGTAAGTTAAATTTGTCACCGTAAGTTTTGTTTCACTTTCAATATCCATTACCAGAATTCTTAAAATCTTTAAAGTTTTCGAAAACTTTATGTGACAGGACTCTGACTCTTTTTTCATTGTTTTAAGACAATGTGTGATCGTATTGGAGTGCGATGAATTAGTGAAGTTTTACAGTTTACAAGGAAATGTAATGAAAATAGTTATGGATAGATTATAGACAAACGACATGTTCAGACAAAATTGCTATAAGGATACAAATTTTCAGAATTTCACTGTCATTTATTCTTCTAGAAATTTTACTCTGAAATCAGCTTTACAGGACATAGCGTTGTTACTGGTTTTGCCTTGCGCAAAGGACCACCTTGTTGGGTCTTCTAGGATTCCTCGTGAGTGTTATGTTACAAAGACGTAAGGACGTTTGCATGCTTTGGTCATAAACTATGACTCGCCGTTGAATAAATATTTTTGGGTTGTTGGTGTAGAGTAAATAAGGTGACGCCAGACCTTCAAATTTTCTGGCGTCACCTTATCAAGCAGATTTATAGGACCGCCGTCATGCTAAAATTAAGTCCATGGTGACAGTAAGACTACAATTATTATTACTGTTACTGTTACGGCAGCACTGATATTTGAATGTAAGAATATCAATAAAGACATTAATTTAGAAATGATTTAACAAATTTATATAGCGCTAATTCCTTAGCACATCGACGGTTCACAACTCTTAGTTACCCAAAATTGTTGAGTGATCAACCTTATAGTACAAATGCGATTGTAAATGGCATAAAATCGTTTAGTCTACTCTAAATTGCTTCTCTTTGTGCATCAAACTACAAATAGGATTGATTCTTCTTAACTTTATTCAACATATATTTTCCTTATAAAGTCTCTTTGCATAGAGTATCGAAATAGGAAAGATACGTACCGTGCCATTTCAGATACGAAGAAGTGGTTCGAAATATATCACATGCAAACCTGGATAAAAGATTTCCCTTACTGCACAGATGATTTGGATGAAATCCTACTTCATAATGTCCAGTTTCCCAATTTCAGACAAACGGAGACTTTACATGTTTGTTCTTCGTTTAATGTAAAAGCTATTTGTCAGTTATGTGAGCATGATCATGTCGCTGGGTAGAACAAATTCAAAATAATATCAAAATTAATACTTGCTACGTATTGAGAATCAATTAGTCGTTGATGTGCAATGGTGTTAAATTGAATATATTGAGTGGAATTAATAGAAGAAAAAAGATCAAGATAACTTTCAAATAAGCTGTTTCTTTAATGACAGTTGACGCAGTTATTGTGAAATAAACTAAGATCAACCTTGGTAACAATAATAGCAAGATTAAAGAAATAAAGATAGTGAATAAATAATCTTGCTGATATGCTTTACCACATTAAACGAACACAGGACACACCCAATAGATTTTAAAATAGAAGATATAAAAAAAACCTAACAAAGAAAAAAAGGATGCAAATCCCCCACCCCCACCCACCGTTTACTTTGATGCAAACAGATATGAAGGACTACTGTTTTTCATCTATCATTTTATTGATACCAAAATTCTGCAAAAGACGAACCTACCTAATTAAATAAGGATAAATTAGATACTCGACGGACACATATATTCCATTTTCCAAGTGAGAAAGACAGACATCTCCCACAGAGTTGGCACATGAAGCTAAGAAAGAATATTTACAAATGACACCTTTATGACAAATAGAGGGAGGACGACATCAAGGACGACAGTGTCTATGGTAAGAGATAGAGCATATACGTAGTTAAAGGAATATACTGACTGCACTTGTTGCAAAAAGTTTAGTTTAAAGCTTAAATAAGCACTAAATACTTGTCTCTAAATAATGCAAGCGGTTGCAGCTTCTTTCCTACAAGTGTTTTGATGTCCATATTTGTATAATATTTTTTCACTCAACTCTATTTAAGCAGTTATATTCGATATTTATATGAATGAAGGAGTATAGCACAACTGACGACACAATGTAGTAAAGAACTCTTATGCTACCTTTTTGACAAAAACTTGTTATTTTTAATACAAGAATCCCAAAGATTTGATCCCACCTATTTTATGATTAATTATTGCTATGATATTGAATTCAACCATCAACATTAAAAACGCAGTATTGTAAACCAATTGACAGAAAGTTGGCTGTCTTATTATCGATGAAACATGTACTTCTCTCCATGTTTTATATTATCTAACAAAGCCTGGATTTAAAATCAGAGAATTATACAGATACGAGCATGTGCTCTTGTGACAAACCACGTCGTGCTATTTTGCAATAGCATTCTGGAATAAATATTTATGCAGATAGGAAAATGTATGCCCTATCCCTTTTCCGTCAATCAACAGATGGAAACAGAATTCAATATTTAACTTCTAGCAAACACTTGACCGCATGACAGCCTTTAGTCCAGGAAAAAACAGTATTAGAAAAATATTCTTTGTCAATTAGATACTATATTAACTTTCTGGAATAATTCATTGCACTCCGTTTTTCTACTCAAATTCCTTTCTCTGCAAAATTTATTCGCGTTAAAGAGATATGTGTAGTCTCTCAGAAACTGGTTTGTTTTTCTATGGCCATAAATATCAATGATGAATGCAGAAGAGAATAATTCAGTCTGATGTTCTATCTTCTTCTGCATATAATGTACTACAAATAGAAAGGAAGCCTTCGCAAAAAGTGAAGTATTTCACTCAAAGTACTTTATTACGTATATGTCTTTGGAACTGTAAGTATTTAGCTCCCTTTGAAATTTTATTTACTACGTGACTCAAGAGACTGCTTTGAAACAAAGCACGTGTTTTAACAAACAAATCTCTACCCAACTATTATTGTCTTTGTCTTTAGAATTGGACTGATTTACGGGACTCTGTTGTTCAAAACACGTATTGTAAGAGAAGGGCAGATTACAAGGATGTTTCTTAGTATACCGCACGACTCTAATCTTTACTGCTTTTGTAAAAGAACAATGCTTTTGAAATTCACTGATACTGAAGACTCAACGCCATTGGTTTCCTGAGAGTTAACTTATATGAAGGCACGTAGCTGTCTTTCATCTTCGATGGGATAGGGTAACGGTCCAGTATTGCTCTTTGAGGTAAAGGCATTGGGCTTTGATAGTTGTATGATGAGCGACCTTCATTGATTACGCCTGAAATGAATAAGAAGAGAAGAGTCGAGTTTAATCGCAGTTATGTGTCTGTAAGGTACAGCTGTAAAAGTCTACTTTACCAGTCTACTTTACCCATGTAATTAAACTGGGAACAGTAGAAGTATCAAACTGCATTTAGTGAACAAATGTTTGAACATAAAGAAGTTTGCGAGGGCTTTTCGGCAAAGGGGTGATTAACATTAACATAACATGATTAATTTTTATTTATGTTAAATAGCGTACGTACTTACATAAAATGATAAAAATATGCTTTAAAACATACAGAGTTATATAAAAGTAGAAAAAGGGTTTGTGTTACGAGCTTCTACCACAAATTGTTACCAAGGTCGTTGGTTTATACACTTTATTTTTCTTGGTCTGAATTTCTATGCCGAATTGTATTGTTTAGTGCTTTTTTCATTAATCATCTGCTCAGAACGCTTGATTATTTGTTTATTCTTTCCTGATCAATTGTATTTTCATGCCAACAGTTTCAGAAAGCGTTTAAGATGCCGACATTCTGGACCGAAAGAAAGTACCCTTTCCAAAATAGTAGTATTCATCATCTGTTGAACTTTTCTACAACATGATAACCCTTGTCAAGGCAGACAGGCAAAAATGGCTTCATGTTACGTAGCTAATGTTATAAGTGAGCTCATCATCAACAGAGATTCCCAATTTAATGGTTAGTTAGACGGCTGGTAATTTTAATGTAGAAAGCATTTCTTCTAAATTGACATTACAGATGATTTTGTTTTGTTGTTAACGCACGCCGGTCTATTAAACTACGAGGTTGCTATGAAACAGTTAGAACAAGAAATGTCACTGAAAACATGCGGTTCGAGGGAACTATTCCACCGTGCTAGATATTAATCCAATAAAAGATGTTGTTAGTAGCACTGAAGAATGGAAATTGTGACTAAGAGATGGAATGAAGTTAAGGATAGGGTGTGGCTTATGATGAGCTTTCTTAACTTTGACTTCATATACATGGAAGCTTACTACAGTAATATGACACGATAGTAATGTTAGTGATGCAAAATAAACCCTTTCTGGCAGTTCTATGACGTAAATTAGTAATCTTAGAAATGACATTTGAGGAAAAGGAGAGTATGGTAACCACATAGTTTCCTCGTAAATTGGGGACCAACTGGGAGAACTGTCTCACATGAGAAAGGTACAAACTTCCTCTTCCTCCATACATGTAAGCTTAGATGATTCTTTCAGTTTTATCAGAAACAATATATTTATTTAGTTTTGTATACATATTGTCGTAAATGTGAGGTCAGTACTAAATGTCTCAACAGATATACTAAGTAGGTACGGGTTGTATAAAATAACATTGTCATGAAATAATTGGTGTGACTGGCAATAGGGTAGGGAGTATATTGTAAATGTGTTATTGAAATATTTTCATTACAAAAAATATGACAAGTATGCTGTTGAAGTTAAGTTATGTTATTCCAGTTCAACTGATGACAAAAATAATACATTGATTGGCTTTTGATTTACAAATGATGCTGCCTGTGTCCGTACTTGTATGACTTGTACTGCAGTCTAAGATCTGATGTGTCGATATCATAAAATAGCTGTCTTTCTTTAATTAGTCGACAATAAGTGGTGATAATTCTAGCGATGGAATGGCCAGGATAAATAGAAATCATACTTATAACCAGTAGATGTTACTTAGACGTAAAATACTTATCAAAACAATTTTATTCGTCAACTTCACATATAAACCGAGGTTTCGTCGGTGTATAGATAGTATCATTTTAAGACAAAATAAAAAATGTATTGTTAAACTTAATACGTTGAAAACTGACCAATAAAAAGAACTTGATTTTTGGTTTCCTCATAATTCCATTGACTGTGCTCCTAATGAGAAGACAATTACTTCTCTGTCCTGCTAAGAAATAATATCTCATTGGCACGGTCTTGTCTGCTAGCAAAAGACTACATTTCATTTGTATTACAGAGTACCATCATTTACTCAGTTAGCCACTGTTGGCAGATGTGATCATAGTTCATCAAACGTAGAATTGTGCCAAAGCGCATCGTAAACAGATAGTAGCTGAAGCCTGAGAAGGTTTTGTGTTGCCACTCCTCCCTATGTTTGCAAACGTTTATATCCCAATGCGCAAGAAAAGACCATAAAAATTTCATTTTCGTTGGATAGATTCGACTTGATTATTTGAACACTGATTTATGCCATCACATTGTTCATAGCTCATTGAAAGGTATCAGGGGTTAACAAATTATACATCATTTATGACGCCACAATACTCTATGTGAAAGTATGATTAAGTAATCCGTTGTGGGGTAACAACTTATTGGGAGACGAGTAGAAAGATAGCGAGACAGATTTAATAGGAGATATGATAAGTAAAAGTACAACAAGGATGAAAAGGCAAACATTGCAAGCAGACTAGATAAAAGTTTACTTCCATAATAGGTTTAAAAAAGCACAAGGTATTGCTTTACTTAAGAAAAACCGATAACCTAGCAATCCTTGTTTTTAATTTATCAAATTAAGCAATGAACTTATTATTGTTATATGTGCTCTATTTTGTATTGTATTTGTATCTCAAGGCAAGACGAATGTCAATTTATTCTTTTATACTTTCTTGCATTGGAACTTGATGGCTTCTTTTAAATCTCAAAATCTGTTTCTCGATTAGACGACCCCTGGTGCTTCATGATTGAAAGTGATGTTCCCCGCTAATAAAGGTTGGTACCTTTACCACACTATTTCCCCTCTTTATACCAGCCTTCTTATCCACCTTCTTTGTCTTGGACTGCCCATTCTGTTAAACTGTATCCTTTTTCATTCTTAAAAAGAGGTAAGAGGTAATTTAGGAAGGTCACATCATTCTGAACCAGTTCTTCTGCCTTTGTGATAATATTCCACCTTGGCATGATTATTGGTGTATAGTTACGTTCATTATAATATGAAATCCGACGTTCACAGTGAAATCAAACAGAAATTACAAAGTACGACCAAGGAGAGCTTTATAAGCTGCAAGAAAAGAGACTTTTACAGGCAGATAATCTATACGATGCCTCAATCTAAATCTTGTGCGACTGTTAACATTGGTGATGCGTGTCTTTCGGACAGCGCTGCACGTTTGTCGACGCAACAGGTCTCGGAAATTCCCTGATAACAGGTGGCAGTTAGACTGCGACGTAAGTATGGCTAACTAATATCTTAGATGAGCAATCCAATAAAATTAATAATGGCTTTCACAGCTACTTTTCTCACGTAATGAAGCATATGCGAGTCGAATCCAGCGAGAGCTTGTCTCTTTATGATGGCTTTAAACAAATAGTAAGCATTGTTTATCGACAAAGTAGTGACAAAGTTTGGTTGGTAAAGTAAGCTTTAAATCTACTGCAGACTTAAGTAACGTGCTGTGATTTCAGTATTGTCTGATTCTACATTATATGAATTTTTTAAGGTTTTAACATTTCAGTGTATCATGGAAGATTGAAACTATTATGCAGCACATCAGAGAACCAAGAGGTTCGTTTGGCAAGGACAAAATGTCTTACTTAAAGATGGAGCTTGACTAAACTCACACAAATCCCTTTCATTATCGCCCCAGGCGACCTATTTATCTACGTTTTGTAAAAATTAAAATTTCAAGGGCCTTACGAAGCGGTCTATATTTTTAGATTTAATTCGGAATTGCCATAGCTGAATTCATAAGATGAAAAATATCTTTACTGTTGTATTTTAATTCAATATTATGTGTCTACGAATCTTGATGCCTTGTGGTGAGAAATGGTGTTGTTGTTATTTGTGTCTTTCAGACGGATCAAACATTTCCACTGTTGCCATTACGCCATTATGCCATTATCACCATTACGTCCTCACACGCACATAGGTACACAGAAATCAGCTGTGGTACACACAGAGTGTGTTTAGAGAATTACGATAATTGTGTAATACAGTTACTCTTACAAAGTTAGATGCATTCTAAGGTATTTTAGGCGTCGACCTGTTTCTACATCTTTGAGTGAATGGGCGCGCTTTATGCTATAGTCTGTATCTTATATCATAGAGGGTCGTCTCATCTCACTAACTAGCTCAATTATTAAGTTTTGTAAAACGCAGTAAGAACAAAATTACAAAATTGTAATACATCAGATTCCTCGCTTGACACGACACAGACCTTTGACACTATTGTGACGAGGTTAAGTCCTGTAACAGATCACGCAACATATATATATATATATATATATATATATTCATGTTTATGCAGCTGACCAGTTTTAGACACTGGAAGTGGGTTTACTCATGTTATTTATATTGACAAACACAGGGTGGGATGTCTCCTTCACTTTTTTTATGTTACAAATGTATTGCATGATCACCATATATTGATGTAAAATGGTCACGTTTTCAACAGACACTATACGGCATTTTACTCACAGATATTTTTATTTCTCCCCTAACCCTCCTAGCAGTTATCGGTACCCAAACCAATTACATCCTCCTTCCATATCTAATATGGAATTAATGAACGTTTTAAACAAATGTAGTGTAATGGCGTGGATGACGCCTGGGTGCATTATAGGTACCCGTATGTTTGATACCCCATTTCATAACATACCACGAAATGGGCAAGCCCAATATAGAATTAGCTTAATCATGCCACGGGACCTCATAATTATGTCCATTGTTTTCCAGTCTTTTTCTCCAGTCTTCCGTCTCCTTGTTATTTCACTCTCTCAAATATCCAATAACTGACAAGAGGTGACAAGGAATCAACAATTCTGGCTATCCGTTGATCAATTTTAAAATCAGTTTGAGGAAAGGAAAGGCTTTTCTAACGTTTCTCAAGACAATATTATATACATTTATGTAAAAGCAGGGAAGCGTTAAATTTTTACTTATGATATTGCTCCTATAATTTCTGGATAACTTTAGAAACTTGAAGGCTAAAAGCTCTCCAAAGACAAGATAGAGATTGTGAATAATGATCTAATTGGTTTCAGAGCTTAAGTTGAAAATAATGATAGTTGTAAAGATTATTTAACTGATCGCTGGTTATAGTTAGGAAACGCGTTAGTAATGATCCTCAGTGCTCTACCTCACGGGGACACGTATGCAACGAGGAAGAAAATTCTAATTTTCAGCGGATGTATGCATTGAACATGAATCCTCTAATTTACCAAGTAAGTAAACATAATTTTGATTGAGAACGTTGAGAAATATATATATATTTGCTCTATTGATTGGAATGTTTTCGTATGTGAATAGTATCAGTTATATATATTTTGAACCAGCGAAATATTTCTTGTGTTTTGTAACCTTAATAGAGTTTTGCTTCTTTCATAAACGTTTGCGGATCAACGGTGAATGTTTTCAGTTGAGTTTTGTTTCCATCCTTTCTTATATGCATTTGATATTCATGCACATTGATATTCCTAAAGGCTTCATTACTCAATTTTTCAGGCTCATTAAGTTTGGCTTCTAAAATTATCAGATCAAAATTAACAGTGATTAGTAGTGCTCGCCTTTGCGTTCATTATCAATATATATATATATATATATATATATATATAAATGTAGATATATAACTATATATTGATGCATAAACTTTTATAAAATCTGTGGTAGCATTTTGCATAGTCCAGAAGGAAGCTAATTACAACATCATAAACATAACTAAGGTTTAGGTTCATCGCAAACTCATGAAATGCGTCTTTTCACTCCCTGCATTTTCATGGCTTGCTTTCTGTCCACAATCGAAAAAACATTTTATTTGGAAATAAGACAAAAAAGGAAATCCAAATCGTCATAAGTTACGTTTGTGTATTAGGTCAAGAATCAGGGTAACAATGTATAAACTTTATCGAAGTAACTTTTGAAAAGAAAAGTGACGTGAATCACGACGTGTTTAAGGCAACTTAATTACTTTTGCGTTTTTGTGCTCAAAGTTTATGACGCGAAATCATTACGCACTTTTAGAAATCTAACAATTTGCGTCAGTGCCATGTTTTGCTAATGAGTAGATCCACATCATTGTAAATGCGTATGTAATGCCAAGGAAAGTATCGCGTAAATAGTTAGAGCTTTAAATTTTGTCCCTGGCAAAACCAAGTTTAGTCGCAAAATGGATTCCATTGAACGTTTATCACTTTTATAATGGAGCAAATTCATGAATATAGTGATTTTAAATTGTCTACAGCAACTGCATAAGGCAGTCCACCGAAAACAAATAGGAAACATATGCTGATATGCTGGTTATTTAGTGTAAATAAACATGATTGAGAATGAAAGGCTTATAAATAAACGAAAAGGGTACATGAAGATGTTGGTTTCCACCCTTTTTCGACAAAAATATCTGGTAATAGTAGAAAAATATGATATCACAAAAGAAGGATGGTGTAAATTCTAGCAGGTACAGTAATTGGCATTACGACTCATGCATATAAAAGCCTTTTAGTTGTTAGTAGCCATCATTGTTGTAAATGACGCTAAACCGGTTTTGCTCGCGCAATGTTCCGAAGTGATGGAAACACTGGTCGTGCATTGAATTTTGGAATGCACTGTAAAGTGAAGAACAAGAATTCAGACTACTAATCTCGCAAAACAGGCCTGCAGCGAAACTTTACTTCAAAGAAACAGTTCTAATTTCTTTTCTAGTTGGAAAATGTTGCTGCAACTGATACGTGCCAGTTTTGTTCTTGTGTTCATTCAAAAGTAATTTTGGTGCGCCGAACATGTGAATTAAGTAAAGTTTAAACTTTTTTATCATCGCCGCAGCTTTAAAGATTTTTGACACCTTCCATAAATAACTTCAAAGGCATTGGCGACATGGAATAAAAAACAGATATCACAATTATCATCAGCTTTCAAAAACGAGATCCATGCGCTTAATAAAGCACTGTAGCAAGCGATCATTTTCAGTTCTTCAAAGCAACAATCTCTATCCAAAGTTTACGGTCATTTTTTCTCCTTCCACTTCAACAATCAATTTGCGCAAAGCGCACATCAAAACACTATTTGGTGGTCTCAATAAACGTGATATTCTATGTCATGAGGAAACACTTTTCGCCGGTAGTAAACAACGACGGGAAAAGTCTCACGGATACGAAATTTCATTTAACCAAAACGGCTTTTGCAAGGAAGCGCTCTTTTGTACAGAGATCTTTGGTATATGCATATATATAAAAATGTTAAAAACAGTTTCTTGCTGGAGGCGAGCCTTCGGAATAAAAGTCCTTATTGAGGCTAAAAAATTGCTTTTTTTAGCCTGAAGAAGGAAGAAGGAATTTTATTCTGAAAGCTCGCCTCGAGCAAGAACCTGTTTTTTTAACATAGGTTTTAATAGCCTGTTTAGTTTATATATATATATACATACATGATGATGATGATGGAATCTCTCGTCGAGTTCGACGGATGAGGGCCAAGAAGCTTATTTTGTTTTACTCTTCTTACAATATTTGTTGCGCATGGGTGACACAAGGCCAGCTCTGCTCTTACAAAGATACAAGTCGGGCAGGTACAACTAACACACTTGCTCTACGGAGATGTTCCTGATTTGACTACCGTGTGTGAATATATGTGTTAATACCGGCGTTACATGTATATTATTTTATTATCTTTATTCATTTTTGTCCTTTTCATTCAAATTATTTCATTCCATTCATTTTATATGCTAGCGTCCTTACCATCGCAGATATCAATATCTCTCTCCAAGTTTCAAATCTCTTAAGCCCAAGCGTTTGGTTTCTTGTTTCGACGTTGTATGTAGATTACCTGTTTAATATGACAAACGTTTTACGTTCTTATCTGAAGAGTTACACTATTGAATACATGTCTTTGTATAAGTTATAAAATGAATCAAGATAATGGGATTATCATGGTGTATTCACTTTATTAGGTTGTTCATAGTGCTCAAATGCATAAAACAGTATACAACTCTTTGTGAGTAATTCTGGACCTTAATGAATTGTATTCAAACTTATATTAGTGGCCATAGTAGAGATACACCAATACATAAGGTGTTGCATATGGAGCTGGTTGGAGTCCCTATTTATTGCACTTTGATTGTTTTGCGATACACGTAAAAATGTCTGATAGAGAATTTTGGACAAGTTCCCGGTCAATAGGGTGCTGAAGTAACTTATCAACCGCGCTTAGCAAATGAACGAATTAAACTATTGCATCGAAAAGTTGCATAGTGGGTAAACAGTGAAATATGTAATGAAGAAATACATTCTAATGGACCAATCCTCATTCATCACATAAATACAAAATTTCCTCTTGACATTTTAGGATAGCACTGCTTGACCTTGTTGAATACGCCTGTCGCTTATCTGAAAGAAATACTATCGTTAGTTACTGAAATTTCGTAACTTGAGTGAAAGCAAATAACCATATGTATAGGATACCGTAACAGTTTCTAACAGACTTCATATAAATGTTTTTCTGGGAAATTGGAACAGTAATCTGTGGCAGTTGGTGTCTCTTTGGCTTTCTCCAGCTTTCTTTTATAGTCGTAGTATAATGTTTGTTGATCGATACTAAGTTTTGTTCTTGCCAACCCTAACTAAATCGGATTACAGGAGCATGTGATCTGGAGTAATGCTTGTAACGAATAAACAAGTATTGCTCAAAAACCATTCGCGGCTATGTTGGTTCAAATCCATCATCGTTCTATTTACCGCAAAAAGTTTGTACTAGTAAGGAGAAATTAAACAATTGTCAAGCCAAGTAGAACACAAATCTAAAGTCAGTGTCCGTAATTTTGAATGGGCACCTGCCATTTTTCAGAATTGCAGCAGTAATTATAACAAAGGTCTAAAAGAAGGTAAGTTGTAGGAGAAATTACAGGAGATTCTCATGAACAATTACGAGGGAAATGAATTTAGCAAGAGCTAGATACAAACCCGAGACTGACTATGATACCGATACATCGACACCGCTCTAACAACTGAGATGTTGGGATAGAAACGTTTACTCCACTTGCTGTATTAGCTCCCAATTCGCCATCAGTAGACGCTGTATCTAGAATGGGGCAAAAGCAAAAATCAAGTACTCTGCAACAAGTAAGTAAAATAATTGAAAATAGGAATTAAAAAAGTATTCGAAAGGAAAAGAAGAACGTCAGGGGTTCCGTTTCAGCCTGGGATGCAAGGTACTGCGGCGTGATGCCCAAACAACCGACCTACGTATATCCTATAATAAGGGCTAATATGGAGAATAGAGAATAAACAATAATTGAGTCTTCAAAGTTGAATTGGAGCCTAGAAAAATTGCAGAAAACAAACATGGAGCTAAGCATACCATGTTGCCTTAGGCTATAAGAAACAGTACAGAGTGAGAGTCAGTTTACATGTAATTTAGAGGTTTTTGTCAGTTTAAGCTAATAATATATTCCTACAATACAGACTAGCAAAGCAACAATGATCCGGTTTTAAAGCAAGGGGGGGGGGGGGGGGGGGGGGTTTTTTTTGTTTGAAAAAAGGGGAAGGCCCATTTTCATAATAGGACCAGCCAATCTAAGCAACCATGCTTTCATTGTGCTGAAGACTCTTGCAATTTACGTTCTTCATGTTCTTAGCACTTGTGTGTACTTACTATCAAGAAATTTCCTTTCAATAAAATATATAAGATTAATTTCTCGCTACCACAAAGGAGAACCAACTCAACTTTTAGCCTGAACCCTTGAAAAACTTGATTTCGTTTCAGATAGACCACATTTGTTCATTTCGTAAAAAGCTTTCCGAGCAAAAGTGTTTCTATCTCGCTTTCGGTTAACCTTTACAGGCACTGTCCACGAAAATTGCTTCCTCACAGAGGGGAGCCATATTTTCAAAAAGTTGATTGAACATGATCGCTGTCGATTTTGTGTTCAGCTTAGTCCAAAATTTCAATCACTTTACACACTACAGAAAGGCATTTAAGATAGTTCAAATGCTTTTGAATATAAACATGATGTTGTCGGTAAAGTCAGTGCTGTATAAGACTTAAGAACTCTCTCTTCTACTCCTCTTACCCCTGAAAATGAACCCTAATATTTCATATGGTCTAGGAGTGATTTTTCAGAGCATAGTCATGGTTAATAGTGAAGAGGTATGGGAAAGAGAGTCTTCTCGTATGATACCTTTGTGGGTTATGTAATAATATGTATCTCCATCAAGCGAAAACACTTATGCTTTTATCTTTTGATAGTGCGACTTGCATCTGAGTTTTGTAGGGATGTCATATGCTGAAAGTATCATGAACATGGTATTATATTTTACTAAATCAAAGGCTTCACAAAAATCAATTATTTTAACACTACTGATCACTTACGTGGCCTTGATTTCTTATTACACATTGCGATGATAAGTAAGGAATTTTGCAGCAATTGATCTTATACGTTGGAATCCATATTGATTTCCCTTAAATCAGGGTTTGTATCGCATAGAGGGTCTAGTGTGATTAGTTCTGCAGTTATGATCCTTCAGTGGAGCACAGATTACCAGCATGGGGTAAGGGGCAGAATGGTTCTAAAAGCGAAGGGGTCAAGCAGATAAAGAAGTTTTTATGCCACATAAAAAAACAGAAACCTGCAGCCATCTATGCACATCAAGGGAAGCCAATGAGCAAGCAGAGAAGGAGGGGCAACAAATTATTCACGAAAATATTATAATTAAAAGTCAATTATAAATATTTTGGGCCACATATGATTATGTATCGGAATATTGTTATTAAACATTAGTTTCTGAGTTACTGATAAAGAAAATTTAATCTGAAAAGTTTTGGGGCAATATCTTAACACGGTAGAATTCATCAGGGCACCTGGCCCCCCAAATACCGCTCCTTCTCTACGGGCTTGCACAGAGCACAAGTAAATACTACTCAAAACACATGGAAATGGACTGATTGTAATACACATGGAGTATCAAGTTAATATCAACAAAAAAATAGCAAAGTTTTATATATTAAGTAACAAAAAGGAGGGGGCATAAACACAGTACAAAACAGTGTAATAGAATACAGTGCTTACCGTATGGCAACAAGCAGCCTTTTCTGTGTTGCAGTGGTTAGCAATGAACACAAAATTGTTGCAAGCCTCTCAACATCTCTATCTCTGGTGTATCTTTTCAACAAAGACACCAAAAATGTTTTCTTATGTTCTTCACCAGTTAGGCAGTAATTCATCTAAAAGTGTGACAAACGCAGCATTTGATTTCATCAACCAATTTCAAGTCAGTATTGGTAGTAAGAGAAGTTCTCTTCCCCTAGGAAACTAACCCTAATATGTATGTATCTTCAATGAGAGTGGTAATGGATGGGTATTCAACAACTATCTCGAACAAGAACTCCTGACAAACCCCACAAATGAGAAGGGGTACTATGAGCTCTGCAACCATGACTAAATCTCTGTTTATTTCACTAGTTTCAACCAGTTGAAAGGGTTATCAAGGAGAGTAGCATCAAAGTGGCATTCATGCAAGAGCTCAGGCGGAAAGCAAAGATAGTCAGAGAGGTTAGAGAAGGCTACAAAATCAACTATAGTGAAAAAAAATTAGTTGGAATGACACTGGAGTGATCTTAAGCCCTACACTGAAGAATAAAGTCATTGTAGAAGAGATATCAGCAGATAAATTATAAGGGTGAAGCTGCAGCTTGCTAGCGGAGTTGTAAATGTGATCTCAGCCTGTGCATACTGGTTCTAGTAAGAAAAAAGCCCCCCCAGAAAAAAGCCCCCTGGAAAAAGACCCCCCAAAAATTGCCCCCTGGAAAAAAGACCCACAAGGAAATATGCCCCCTGGAAATTTGCCCCCGAGGAAAAAAGCCGCCCAACAATTCTTTGTCACCTCACGTTACGGTGGCAAACTACTGGAGCACATACAAGAGAGCATATAATCTGACTTATTGAACACAGTTTTTGTTTCTGTACTTTAGTTAAGGGTTTCTTGTGCACTTTTAGTACAAGAAAATTGATCAGTCAAGTCTTTCTTTACTGGTCATTAAGGTTTTACTTTTCAATTTGTGATGAAATTGGGTGCGGATTTCTGGGTGGACGGATCACAGAGGAGTCTTGCCATTTCTATCGCTAAAGCCTTTGGTATTGGAATCTCCCTCTTCTCTCCACAAACTTCAAATAAACTTGGAGGTGGTGGCTGAAATTTCCATTGAATACATGTGCAATAGGACAGTCTGCAAAGCGTCATTAATTGCAACATCAATGATGATTTGCAGTGTGCCTAGGGCTTGTCATGAAGTGGACTTTTGCAAAAATTTCTTATGGTCCCATGTTTTTGCTGCATGACTTGCATTTAATAAAACCATGTATCACAGCTGTGAATCCAAGTAGGTAACTTAACAGATGGGAAGACAAAATAATCTCTCACTTTCAATCTTAAGCACACAGATCCAGTTTATTAAAATCACACATTTTCAAACGTGATATTTCTATTAAATCTTGGAAGCTGAAGCAGGACATCCACCTTCTCAATGCTGTAGGTATGTTGACTGCAATGGAAGAATTTTGTCTATAGTAGATGATTACCCAAATCGGGAAAATCTTAATTATCTATGTTGTATTGCCTGTAACTTAGGATTTTAGTATACTGGTGTAAATGAAAATTATGTGTCACCACAGAGTAAACGAGTTGTAAACGACAAGGTTATACCTGGAAAACTAGTTATGATGCACATCTAAGAAAATGAGCAACATCCAAGAAGATTATCTAAAGATATCAAAAAGACAGAAATACAAGAAGAAGGTACAAAGGGAGTATCAGCAGTAATGGAGGTACCAGGAGAGACATCAAGAAAGAGGAAGGGATGTATGAAAGAAAAGAAATAAAAGTAGTGGAATGCAGAGGTTAGGAGCAGACTAATAAACTTTTGGGTGCCTAATAGAAGGGGGGTGGAAAACGACCAAAAATGTAATAGATGGGGGCAGGGTGGACCAAAATTGTAAAAAATGATGAAAAATGTTTAGAATCATTTTCCAAATGAATTATAACATATATAATGCAAACAGATGAAACAAGCAGGTGTGTGAAGTCAAGACAGTCTGCTGCAGGTCTTCCAAGATTTCTACTCAATGACAGTGATACTGCTAACAACTGTAATGCATCTATTGACACCTCTACAAGCCTCATAAAAGGCCATGAATAGAGTGATTTGTAAATGTAGGTTTTCGTCACACAGGATTGTATCTCCTCTAACAATTGTCTTAGGTGGAAGGTTACCTAAAATTAATAAGGAAGGGGGGGTGTCCTGGGTGGAAAATTCTTGAAAAATTAATTGGTAGGGGATGTAGGCTAAATAAGGCACCCAAGAGTAAAAGGCAAAAGCCTTAAACACATTGCAAAGACCTAAATATCAAAGGATAAGACTTGAATGCAGTGGGGGTAAATCTGAGAAGAAAGCTATCAAAACAATGAGGCATCAAGCTTGGAGGGACTGGTATAACATGCTTGAAGCACCAGAGGGAAAGAGAACAATCCATAAAACTGCAAACAGACAAAAGAAACACAGTGACACAAAGGAGAGATAGCAGCAATAAAAGATATATAGTGGTGGGAACATCTTTAAAGAGAGAGAAAAAACTACCAAATGATGATGGTATTATTACAAGCAATTGCTCATGTTGAATATAATGGAGATCTACTAAAGGGAATAGCAACATTTAAAGAGCCAATAAAGAACATTGCAAAGAATGAAGAAAAGGAAACTATAGAAACAATAAAGAAGGTAACAAACAAAGGATGCTCAAGAATATCTGCCGACCTGATGATCACCTTGGAAGGAACAAGGCTTGTGATGATGCTGAAGAGTTACACCACATTTGGAGGAAAAAATCAATACCATCGGGTTGGGAAATGAGTGAGATAGATCAAGCAGAAGAGTGATGCCCTAGTGAAGGAGATATCAAGCTGCTTAAAGCATAAACTGAAGACAGTGGAAACCATTCTAGAACAGAATCCATATCAATAATCACTGATCTCCAGGGAATCTCCTGCAGCTCAGCATAATTCCCTGCAGCTACAGAGAATTTGATAATAATATTGTTGAAGTAAAATACTCTCTGAAGCTGCCAGTAAACATTTTCCCTTCAGCTAGCCTAGCAGAAACGAAATTCCTCACAGCTGCAAGTGTCTAGCTACAATGACCCCTGTTGCTATTTAGATGGACAACATGCAGCTTGGAGTCAAGAGTGGAAGGAGCTGGGAGAGGAATTCCATTCTTTGGTCACCAGCAGGTCTCTATATAACCTATATAGTTGTATTCTATAGTGATAACTCTAGTCTTACAACATGATGAACTGGGTTGGTTGCAAATGTAACAAGATACATCAGGTATAACAAGAAAAAGTGCAATGGGATACATGGAGCAGTTTTTGGGAAGGGGCAGGATACAAACAACAAAAAGAGCTTTAGAATTTGGAATGGAAGAAAAAATGGGACGAGTAAAGTTAAACTGCAAAGCTGAACTAAAAAGATTGGTCTGCTTAAAAGAGGTTACAGCTGGCAGGAAGAAAGCTAACAAAAGTAAATGATGATGATGATAATTAACACACTGGTTAGTATTATCAAGAAACCAAAAGACAACAGAGAGAGAGAGAATCCTTATGAAGCTCTGTTAACCTTCTGTGTGTGATTATAATGATTATAATGTTCGAACAAGACAAGAGTATGCACAGACTATGACTCATAATCAAATTCACTATTGCATACTGGCACAGCAAGTTGAATGATAATGGCCAACAGCTCTCGCAAGTCAAATGGTACCAACATGCATGGATGACAAACCATTACTGAAGTACAAGCAGGACCCTTTGCAGAAGAACCTCCAATAGCCATTGTATAAACATATACTGGAATCGTCCTTCTGAGAGCATTTAGTAAGGCTTAACCACTCAAAGCACCAGGAACATTTATAACACTATCAAATAGTTGACAACAAAATTCAATGAAATCCACCTTTCCCTTCAAATCCAAAGCAGAAAATGCAATCATAGACCTGAAAAAGTGTATTGATAGAACGAAGGTTGGATATTACCTTGAACATGAAAACTCAGTCTCTTAAATATCTACTAGTGCTAGAGGCCATTGAGAAGCTATATACATTGTGGATGCTGAGACAACTTCGAAAGAGCTTAAGTAGTAAATTACACACTCTTGTGGTATAGCACCAGGTGAGCATGGTATTCTTCTTGAGATCATAATTTAAGCAGTGAAAAGCCAGCCTCAGACCCCCCAAAAAGTCATGTATCAATGTTGGATGAAAGCCAGGTGACCAAGACTGCCATGATACAAAAACTACCATGCCATATGAAAGTGATGGCATGAGTACCTGCAACAACTACCAGGCAACCTCGTTAGCAAGCGAAGTCTATAACAGCAGTATTTTGAAACCAGTTACTACGATAGCAAATTCCCAAGGACAGAGACCCATACACGGACCTAGTTCATGTGGATGTCACATAGGAAAGGCATTTGTGAGCTCTGACACATCCGGTTCACACTTTCCCGTCTAAATACATACATGTATAAAATGGTTAAGTTATAAAAAATTTTACAACAATTTGCTTAACAGTAAGTGTAGACACACCTGGATTGTCTCGGTGCCACCCCTGCTTATTTTAATTTGTTTAAGCACTAACCCTGAATTGGCCAAATCCCAAAATGAATTAGATCTCCACACAATAATATCATGCCTACAAAATTATAGACTAGTGGTTACTTAAGGCATCCAGCTAGTCTGAAAAATTACCCCATCCCTCCTTGACACCACCTTTACAATTTTCATTTTTCATCAGTTATGTTGATGTATTACTTAACTTATTATTTGTTTACGAATTCTCTCTTTGCAAAATGACTCAATGTCTTTAATGTGCTATTAGACATGGGCACAGTACAATCACTACTAATACCGCAGTTGGCATTGTCGAGTCTATGATCTAAATTTAGGACTCATACAAAATGCTAGAGATTGTCTGGTGATGTATTGCCTTTTAATTTGGCTAATTGTTTACATTCAGCTGAACGTCACCGCGCTAATTACGAGGACAAAATATCGACGTGTTATCACAATCAGGAACTGTTGTGATATAGTGCACCTCAACAATTCCCCTTCAATTGAGCACCTGTATCACCTCTCATCAGCTGTTTATGAGCTTACGGTTACAGAAGTTGAACTATCGGCTCGTAATAGTATCATGTATAGATATTGTTTAAAAGCAAGATAGGCATCGCCGATATTAGCCTTCTGTAAGTACAAATTCGCAAATTTACCTGCAGAAAAAAAACTTTCATTCATCAGAAAACTGCACAGACAAAGAACAAACAAGTCAACTTACTTGCTTGAAAAACTCTTTAGCACGCTTTAATCGTATAGCATCATTCCTTGAAGCTTCGCCAGCTTTCTTTAATGCAAAGCCTCCTGCGATGACTACTAGTCTTAATTTGCTCGTACAATTTAGAATAAGGCGCTCCACTTCATGTTTCCCTCTGTGGCTCACTCGCATCCCATTAATTCGCAAAACCATATCACCTGGGTGAACGCCAGCGTCACTTGCTGGTGATCCCCTGAAAACTTCACGGACGAAAACAGGACCATGTCCCCGTAGACTGATCCCAAAACCGACATCTTTTCTCCTCCTTAAATCAAACTTCCGTATCCTTGAAATAACTACCAAAGAAGGAGGTACCTTCAAAGAACGCTTCGCAAGATTGATAACTTCCTCTCGTGATAATTTCTGAACATTTTCCCCGTCGAGTTCTACAAGCTGATCGCCAGCTTGAAGTCCTGCTCGTTGAGCTACGGAATCATCTTTAACATTCGTAATAATCACAGGTGAATTGCCACTGATATGAAATCCAAATCTTACTGGCCATTTGGCATTATCCAAGGCCATGGGATTGAGTTACAATCACTAGACGAAACGTGTTTTTTCTGAAATGTGTCCGTTCTCATTTCAAGTCACAAATCACAGCAATGACTCCATTGTTGATGACATGTTGGTCATTCCATCTTCTCAGCATCATGCTGCATGAATCATCACCATGGAAACTAAGGATTGACAGTATTACAATAAATGTCACAACACTTCATTTGATATCCTTGACTCTTTTCGTAATCAGCGAAGCAACGTGAATCGAGATCTTATCTCCTCTCCTCAAAAAGTAAATAGTAACCAAACGCGGAACAATGCTCACAGCTCATCTCAATGATAATTTCGCCAATACAAAAGAATCATAAATTCCACACAATGAGGAAACTACTCGCGTATCCATGTATTTGTATTACCATTCGAGACTAATTAATTGAAATTCACGACAGATGACAGAGCGCACTCGCTACGTTAAAAAAGTTTGCATGGTTAAGTAGCCCTGCAGTTTACCTTCGTTGGTCACAAACTTCACCTAATCTTCCCACAGTTGCTTCATTTATTTCCGCACTGCTGATGCTTCGATGCGTCAAACACAACTTTGATGTACTTCCGATGGGATTTAAATAATAAACGAATCCAATTTATATTTATCAAGGGAGTTGTTACACAAAGGTTATCTTTAATTCTTGTTTCTCTCTGCACTTGAAATTTTGTCTCCTTTGTTTATGTTTTTAAATATCGTTGACTAAGGAAAAATGTTCTTGCTAATAATGTTTGTGGCTTTTGTGGTGTACAATAGCTCAGCAAGTACCTCTTTGCGAGCTGAATAGCAGTGACTTGGTGGTCGCAGAATATATCCGACAATTTTTGTGGCCCTTTTTGACTTCTATTTGCGAAGAAAAAGTTCAAATGTCCCTTTGTTTTTTCTCAGCAAGGGTTGGTGTTTCACACAACCAACATTATGCTCGTAGAGTACGACAAGGTGAAAAGAGAATGATACTGCGTAACTATAGTTGTGCGGGTGTGTGTTAAGGCACTTTGAGCTTGAGAAGGAGTGTAACTTATCCACGTTTTATTTTTGAAAAGAACACCAGAGAAATAGAAAATATGTCTCCACTGGGGATCGAACCCGTGACCCACGCTCTCGCGGCGCGCGCTTTACCAACTGGACTAAGTGACTTCCGATGTTAACAAACTTTAATTTCTCTAGTCGCCACATTAGCTCCCAATCATCCACCGGTCGACGAAATTTCCACGGTCCGCGAAATTTCCTTTCTCTGAAGTGAATCCAAAACATTATGATCATATCCACATGCCATTTATATGGTGTCCCGATATAGCAAGCCCGCTACGAAGCTACGAGGTTCGTTGTAGTCCTCATCATTTCCAAGGATTCTGGTACCGAAAAGTCGTGCTCTATCATTCCAGACAAATTACTGTGACCAGTGTCTTGTAAAAACCTTGAGAAATCGCAAAGCCGTTACTTTACGCAACTTTTTAATAGTATTTCATTCTATTAATCCTAAATATATTAACTAAAATGCTTTTAAACCTTTTACTGATACAAACAATAATAAATTGATTACAGTAATTACGCGTAACCATTTCCCCTCATGGGCCTCTCCGTATGATCTGCAACATCCCGGACCTCCTGATAAGTTTAAAAGTTGCTGTTGTTGCCTTTCATTTTTCGTTCATAAAGAGTCTTGAGGCAATATCTTTAAAGTAACGACTAAGACATCTTGTTTTGACTCAGCCATTAAAAGACGTGAAATAAACTGCTACCCTTACGCAGGTTTGAGACCGTGGCAACCTTGAAGTCATGCACGTAGGAATGGGATTTCCTATTTTTTATTATCATGTAATCCTGTTCTTTTTTTATATATGTATAGGGGAGGAATTTGTAAATCATAACAAATGTTTATTCCATTTTCAACTACTTGCTGTTAATATTGATTTTTGCCCACGCTGATTTTGCTGCCAAGATTCAACAGCTTTGCCGCTGCCATTGCGCCACGAAATCGTTTACATAAGTTTACATACTTTTCTATTTCTCTAGAGTTCTGTTAAAAACTGAAATCATTTACATAAGTTATTCATCAACTTAGGTAACCCATATCTTAAATAATTCGCCGGTCCACAATTAGTGTCTCCCCAGACCATTTGCATGTTAAGGACACCCTGAACATTGTTTGCCGGCCCCTGTCGTCGGTCTTCGAATTGCGAACTACAGTAGTATTCCGTACCCTATCAACTGATAAGACTCGAAACTGATGTATCACTTAACGATTATTATCCTTAGAATGCCAACTCTTGTAAACTTTAATATATGACAGTTTCAGTTGCCTCACTTTGACATCGTGTGCCTCACATGGACAAGATCGCACACGTTGTTTTTTATAAGCAACTCCATTTTCGGGATCAGGCCTCGAGTTGCTTAGCATTTTTCCAAACTCAGGATTGGAGTTGCTTAAGTAGTTGCTTAGTTATCACTGCAGATTGACGTCGAATTTCGTTGTGCTGTCGGTGTGTGTCAACTCCACCAGATGCCCGCGACGATGTCGACGATGCGATAATTTATGACGATTTTGAAGGAGACGAAGATAGGAGAGATGCCGAGCTTGTTGTAAATGATGGAGTGCCAAATGATGGTTGGATTTTTGATCTCTTTGCTTGACACATTATCAACAGTGTGGTATTTGTTATATATGAACAGTTTGTAATCAATTCTTAATGAAAAACGTTTCATGATTTGTTTTTTAGGTAATTTAAAAGTGTCCCTACTGAATTTGAGGCCTCGAGTTGCTTAGCTAGTTGCTTAGATTTTGAACCAAATCGAGGCCTCAGTTGGTTGTATTAAAAAAGGTATGATTACCGCATGTTAGGTTCCTTCTGCTGACGTGATCTGATGTTGACGTTATCTTGTATTCACCCTTTCGTTGTCTGAAGAAGTAGAAGAATGATGGTGTCTTGAGAATAAAATAGTGTTTCTCTTATCGCCTCAAACCCTTCATATGGCTGTAAGCCGACCTTCAACAATTATCAGGTGTAGCCTAAGAAAAACGATTTCCTTTATTTTCACATAAATAAATGGCATACTCCGTCAACTATTCCTTTGTCCTCGAAGGCTTTTCGTACTCTATCTCCTCCCCATTATTTGTCATGAAGGCAATCGTTAGAACCATTTTGATGGACTATCCACGTTCATCTTATATTATTTATCACGTTTCCATGCAGAGATGGAGTAGCTCTCGGTTTTCATGAGCTCCCCATCAACCAGAGTATCTTATTCAATTAAATATCTTGTAGACAGAAATTCATCTGTAAAGAAGTAAACAATCAATTTCGAAACATGGCCCAAAATGTATGAAAATTAGTTGCCCAGAAGTGGCATAACCCATCGTACTATGAAAGTTGAAATTGGCCCATGTGCATTTTTGAGATTCAAAATGAAACGTTCGTTTATCATCCTTCTCACATGGCTCTCATAACAGTGTGAGTCACTACAACCGTCTGCAAAATTTCTAATCTCGTACTTCCCTTGAGGGTCACCGCCGATCAATTCGTGTGCTTTGCGATCAATCGCACTTCAGGAATTCTACTATAATTTCACGAGCAAATTATGGGATGTTGTTGATATAATCACAGCAGGATATGTTTGACATTATCTTAAGGGATTAAAGAGCTGCGATTTTTAAGTAACAGAGCGTATTCTAGTTAGTTTAGTTTAGACAGATTTTGTTCTTCTTCATATTCTTCTAGGTATCATACCCAAAGACGTTGACAATCATAGAATACTTCTCTTTTCTGGCCAGCCATTTCAAACAATTGCAAAATAGAAAACAATATATAAGTCAGTTGTGTTGTCTACTACATGTGTAAAGTTGAGCCCCGAGTTGCGTATTTGGTGCATGCACATTAGTGTTTCATTTAAGGCAGTTGTTCCTAACAAGGAGAGCTCGCATAGAGATAGCAGCCCATGGGGTGCAAGAATACTATTAGTCTGCATGAAAACAAAACCACTAAAAGTTTTATTTCCGTATTTAACACTTCAGTAATTTCTTGTAAATATAGTACTCTGTTCACAGTCAACACAAAATCTTGAAATCACTTGGGTGCGCAGGCAGACATTCTGGTTAATGTCAACGTCAAAGTGCCACATTTAGATAAACTTTTAAGCAGCGGTAAAATAATTAAAATAAAGTTGTCTGATGACCCTTTAAACATTTGTACCATTATATTTAAAAGAAAATTACATGCACTGATAAAAGATGTGAGAGGCACAAAAAAGTTTTAATTACTGATCTTAGGGAATAAGGTAGTCCTTTAGTGGGCACTACCTAACACTGTGATTTTATCTGGGAGTACATTGTACCAAAATTAATACCGTAAAGTTCTGGTATTTATATTTCAATTATAAATAAATAGTCCATGTAAAAAACTACACATTAACAGAAGAGTCATCAGTAATATATCGGGTATTGCGTAAATGCAGTAACACTTGAAAGGCTATTTTTATAGTCGGTATATTTAAGTACATTCAACGCATTGCACTACTTTATTCATTACATTGTATTTCATATCAATTGTTTTAACTTTATTTACTTCCACAAGTAATTTTACGCAATGGGATGGGGGTGGGGAGGACGATGGAGAAATTTCTGGAAGCTCAATGGGCATGAGTACATAAAGAATATTAAGAACCACCAATCCAAGACATTACGAAGCGATATTGTACAAAAAATTCCTTTACTCAAATAAACGGAGATTTACGAAAAACATTATAGCAGAAGATGGAGACCACTTTAAGTACATCATTTGCCTGATTTTACTGACGATCCATACTCTTATGGCAATAAAAGAAACTAGAAAAAGAGAAAATATATCACCACCGGGGACATGCTACATTCTAATTTTCTATTTCTCTACCATCTTTTCAACATTGACTTTTCAAATCCTCTCTTCTCGACGATATATTCCTATGTCTACGGTGCAGTGGAACATCATTTATGTAACAAAATACATTTGCGGTGCATTACATATATCTTACGGACCATTTAAGTAGTCTTATTCAATATTACGCTATCGCTTCATGAAAATATCTTTAAAATAAAGTTGATGGAATGAGGGTCTACACATTTGTTAACCATTAAAAACTACTAAAAAATTCTATGGACAATTATATCATTGTACGAAACTGTTAATGCAAGAAAAGAGTTCTCACAAATGATAAGCTTGCTCAATTCCTTAAAACTTCTATTATGTCAATATAACTAGAGGAAGGTAAACCGGTCTACAGACTCACCGACAGAGTGAGAATGTTATTTATACATATATATTAAGTATATAGACATTCTATATTATTCTTTGTCACTACCATGTGTATACTCGTAACACGATTCACATTTATATACCATAGAGCACACTTTCTTGTAATAAAAACCTTACTTCGTTCTACCTTTCTAGGCTGCTAGCTACCCTTTTAACAACCACCAGGTGTTGCCAAACGGCCCTATACGCTTTCTTCTTGTGAGTCTCATTTAACATTGTTAAATTCACCATATCATACCCCCAGCAGAGAATCAGGAAATAATATCATAAGAATTTTGATGGAAATAAAAGGGGTAATTGGCACTTTGCTATGTACTGAATATGAAGATATTTGTTTTGGGGGGACAAATAACTTTAAAATTTCTGTACGAGATGATTAAGATTATGTGATTAAATGAAATTATTAAAGATCAGGAGATTACGTCTGTGATTTTTGAAATAATTTGGGGGTTATTTTGAGACTTATTTAAAATATGTAAGAGAATATTTTGAGTTAGTTCCCCCCTCTTTTATGTTAACACTGTAGTTGTATTTAGATAAGGCCTGGATATATTCCAATCACCAAAATCTGGTTATTGGCGCCAACAATATCGTCCAACGTCTATGTATTTAACTGTTACAACATTAGGAAACAGATCCTTTAATTTTTGAGTTATTCATATATGATATATCAGATTTTTTGTCGTCCCATCCTTTTCTATCATATCGTATCAGGAACTGCTACAAGAGTGGCGAGTAGCAGGTGCCTTTTATTTACTTTTTATTGCTCACGTTGATTCAAATACTTCAATTTACGAAGGATATTCTTCTGTTCCTTTCATCTTCTTTGAATTGAAATTTCACTTCTAGTTAAACATTTTGATTGATATGTTTTGAAAAGGCGGAGAATAATACTTTATCAATTATAAGCCTAGGTAAATACATACAATACTAGCAGCTAGGCTCGAGAGCCCCCTTCTAAAAATTAATATCTTCAGACAGCATCAAATACAAAATTTGAATTTGCGGATTTCTCACAGTTGTTCTCGTATTAAGCTTCACATATTGTTTGCTCACTTTAGATTGCCTCTGCAGCAACTCTAATAAACACTTGGCTTAGATTTTCTACGTGGAAAAGGGTGGCATTATTAAACAGCTGTTTAATACGGGGGTATTTTGAGGTAGATCTCATAAGAAGGGTGTTAGCTTTGAAAAGAACACTAGACACGCTTTCACGGCGCGCTCTCTACCAACTGAGCTCGGTGGCCTCCGATGTTTACATACTTCTATTTCTCTAGTCGCCACATTAGCTCCCAATTATCCACCGGTGGACATCGACATCCAGCTCAACGCAATTGGAGACCAGCCTCTCTGCGCCATGTGACTTGACGAAGGAACAACTGCCCTCCGGCCCGTCATCGATCCAAAGGCCATTAAAGTTACAGAGTATCATCGAGAACAGAGGATTTGAAATGTTAGTTTTGAAAAGAGCATGGAGAAATAGAAAATATGTCAAATTAGAGTGTCCAGTGTTCTTTTCAAAACTAACATTTCAAATCCTCTGTTCTCGAAGAAGAGTGTTACATTTAATTTTAAGAAATGTGTTCTTCAAATAGGGGACAGTACAATGGTCACATATTCACTCATTGGATAGTATCCTTGTATGCTCCAAGTATGAGGATACGTCTGCATCGCTTCATCTAATTATGCCACAAGCCAGGGCAAGTTCGTTAGTGAGTCCTGTTTCTCGTCATTTGGTTTGAGGGAGTACCTTCAACAGTTTGTTCTATAAACTACAGTAATGTCAACGTAGACAACACTTAGGCTATCCGTTACAAATTTCAATTCAATAATTCGCGTTTAACTGCCGCAGTGGCACCATGGCATGTCATAAACATGGCTGTTCATAATATAACTTTAACCCATTTTACCTTTCCTTTCGTTTCCACCTTATCCTCCACATAAATGCCTTTTCTTCAGAATGACGCCCTATTTCAAGGCCAAATATTTCTGCTGGCTAGCTGCTATTAATGTATTTGAATGATGAAAAGACTCATGTTTTCTAACGTGCTTCTTTATGTTGTTTGATTGGTTCAAGGTATAGCCAGACCAGCTAATTGCGTAAGTTTGCGAAGTTTCATCATTTTCATTCGAATGCATAACTCTGTCAATAGTAAGAATGGAGTCCCTATCGCCATAGCTTAAAAAGTCTGCAACGGTTAGATTAGGAATGCCTTATCCACATACTCAAAACGGATCGGCAATTCAGAAACCAGATACAGCAGTGCTGCAGAGAGCTGAGTGCCCATGCATTAAAGCAATCATCATCAACTACCTAGTCAAAGCCAACACTAGGGCGCAGCGACATTCAATATATTCTCCAGTTAGATCCACATTAGTAGCCGATGTACAGTTTGTTAAAAAATGAATAAGCCTGTATCTAGTCTACACTAGCACATGAAGGTTTACAGAGGTTTTATTCTCCAATCTGGCCCAGTCAATTCCATGAAGACGTTGAAGCTCCTTTGCCATCTGTGTTATAAGTCTTGTAAGCCCGCTGCTTGTCTGAGTTCTGATGTTCCACGGTGCTTCTGAAGGAATTGGGGAAAGTCTACATAATACATCTGTATCGCTGACGAAATTCCACGGAGCTTACATTTTCCCTAGATGTTTGAAAGTCGTATTTCTATGGCTAAAAATCTACAAATACTGCATATATTGTTCATTTGTAATGTATGTCACTCACAGGGTTTAAAATTTGTTAAGCAGTCTCTATCGATTTCTTGTTGGAAATTTTTTATAATGTTACATTTTCTTACATGCTTTCTCCCAACTTTGAATAGGGAAGTGTATTCTATCATCTTGTTGGGGCTACATTTGTTTTGGGGTTCTCGAACAGAAGAATCTTGCAATTAGACATCTCTTCCATCTCTCTAATGTCTTTCAAAGGTTAAATATACTTATGTCTAAGCAAATACTCCTTTCTGTGTAGGAGATGATGCCAACTGACTTGGATAGAGACACATTACTAGATTATAAGAATAAAAGATAGGCATCAATTTTAACACTTCGTATCAGTAAGTTGCTGTGTGTTACAAAATATCTACAGATGCACTGTTACTTAAAGGGTTTTTATGTTGTGCTTGTTCGTTTTGTTTTCAATGAGGTTGCTCACAACAACGCTTATATGGCACTGAGATGATGAGATCT
This sequence comes from Alatinidae sp. Z8VKAUB7J3, assembly GCA_010016025.2. Lineage (NCBI taxonomy): Eukaryota > Metazoa > Cnidaria > Cubozoa > Carybdeida > Alatinidae > Alatinidae sp. Z8VKAUB7J3. The sequence goes on from JAAAKM020000498.1 coordinate 34,918,812, forward strand.
ACAGAAAAAGAAAGGATAGAAAGAAAGATTAAGCTAATGGAACCCTGTTACTGAGAATCTTGAACCGATTAAGGTTGCATTCATTAAGGGAAGTAGGAGGCAGACAGGGAATTCCAGAGAAAGACCGTACGAGGAGAGAAACTCATGGCATGAGTGGAAGTCCTGCACTTAGGTACCTCAACAGCGAATGGATGAAGCTTCATGGAGGAACGTGTAGTATGTGACACAGACTTTAGTGGTGGAACCAAGGAAGTGAGCTCTTTACTATACCACCCATTGAAGTATCTATTGAAAAGGAAAAGAGTTGATATAGCCAGACGGTGTGAAAGAACTTCAAGGGTAGGTAAGTGAACTATATCAGATATGGCAACAATACTCCATACCTGGTCGAATTGAAGATTTATATAAGTAAAGAATAATCTTCGGTGAGAGCTATTTTTGCACCAGATCGAGAGAGCCAACTTTCATTGAAGCTGACTTGGCAATAGCGTGGACGTAGGATTTCCAAGATCCCGGAAGAAAGAAAGCCCAAGAAGCCTGACACCAGAGGACTGCATTCATAGTAACTGGTGGAAGAATGGGTTTCTTATGGCAGTTGAAAGAGAGAAGCTTTGTCTTCTGCTCATTGAAAGTAACCAGCCATTTCCTTCCCTAATCAGCAACTACGCGGAGATTTTTCTCAAGAACGTTCGCTTCCTAACTTTACTAACGGTATGGCTTGTCCACGCGCGGAGAAACGGTGGTGTCGTCAGGAAAACTAATTCTGCAAGGATCCGATGAGGCAAATCAGTTATATAGAGTACGGATATTTGGGCTATGAAAAGAACCCTGCGTAACACCAGCGTTAACTGGGTAACTGGTGGAGGAACGACCATTAAGTACAACCTTTATACGGCGACCACAAAGGAAGATCTGTAATATGGACAGTATTTTGCCTGTAGAGCAGTATGCCTTGAGCTTAACTTGTCCCTTCATGTTAGGGCCCTCAAAATGATTCTAAAATGATTCTAAAATGCAGAGATATATCGGCAAATGTCACACCAAACGAATGAGGGTTCAACGATGTTCCAGAAGGGCTTACACAAAAGTTACGTTTGTTGGTGAAGCATGCCCTAAAATATGCTCATAGGTAATAAGCATGCCCTACAGAGATAATCTAGCTACGGAACTGTTGCAACAAAACAAGCTGCATCCTACCTTTAATGGGCTTTTGGGGTTTAACAAGGCATCGGGGGCTAGTAAGCCCACTGTCATATAAACGTATATAGCTGCTGTCTGTAACGCTTTGTTTTGAACCTTGGTATCTCACCACCAAATATAATTAAGACCGCCAACATCGAATTTAGCACTTTTTAAAATGCAGGCAATGGTCTCCGACGTGTTGTCGTACCTATAAAAGGTAAAGTACTACTCCAAGATTTTCGTCTTAAGGAAGTCAAATTTGAATGGTACTTTATATTGCATCGTAATGTTTGATGTGCTGGATACATCAGAATAAACGTAACTGTAATTGGTATCCTTGCTAGGTAGTGTTAAAGGAAATGAATATATACCCATATATTGTTTGCACGCTCTACTATAAGTATAATCGTTCTTAAATGGTTTTTAATGTAGTAGAAACAAAATGGTAAACGAGGAATCAACCCAACTTTGCAACACAATAATATTCTCTCAAGTAGTATTATTATTACAGTTTGCAGTCATTCAACGATAATGATAATGATCATGATTATCATGATTATAATAGTGATATTAATAATAACGATCACTGATGATGATGATTATAATAATGGTAAAGACGATCGCGACGAAGACCATTATTAAGGGTTTAAATAATGACGATGATGATCATGACGATAACGATGATGAGGACAGTCTAAATCCAGCCCAGGTTTCCTATTAGTGGGTGAACAATCCAACGCGTGAGAAAGATAATGATGCGTCATGCTGGTCATGCAATGATGATTATGATAACGATATTGATAACAATGATAAGCACGATGATGATGGTGGTGGTTATGATGTTCTTGATGATTATTATTAGAATGAGAATGAGAATGATATTGATAACAATGATAATGACGATGATGATGATGATGATGACGACGATGATGACGACGATGATAATGATAATGATGATGACAATGATGATGATGATGACGATTATGGTGATAATGGTGATGATGAAGATGATGATCATAATCATAATCATGGTTGTGGTGATGATGATGATGACGACGATGATGATGATGATTATGATGATGTATCTGCCCCTCGTACATCATTTACTCCTGTTGGCTCCAGTTTCAAGTATTCTTCCCGTTCTAATGGTCACAAAGTATATTTTGTCAAATGGACTTTTGGAGCAGACACGATGAAAGTTTTACTCTAGACGTTCTATAGGTAAAATTTTTCAACTTATTTGAATGTAGAATCAAGCTAGCATGCATTATGTGTTGTTTTAATGAAAGAAATGGATAAGGTGACAAAATGCAGAGTCTGTTTGCATCTGTTTCCATATTTTCAAATGATACAATATTTTTAATCGGGTAAGAAAGAGCAGAGGAAAGTTTTCTTGGTGGTTCTTTTATTAGTATATCTCTTGTTTGTTGCATAATTATAAAACATTTCTATAAAAACGCTGTTTATTCCTATGATATTTTTTGAAATACAGAGAATAAAAGAGAGAGCCTCTCTTGATAGCCATCACTTACAATAACAAACGACGTTTTCTTTCAATTCACTAGAGCAGCTGACAAGGTGTCTGTCTATACATACTGCTTGCGTACAAGAACCTCTTCGAAAAGAACTATTGTGACGTTTGCCTGCTTATTAGTGCACTGTTGATATAGTTTAAAATACAGTCTCGCTCACAAGAAAGTATGGTTCCAAAAATAATTTTTAAAAAAGGGCGACGAGACAGTGATGTTAGTAGGCTTTACACTTATTAGAGCGATGACTTTTAACTGGAAACTGCTATGTGTAGATTTGATTGGCGATGAAATACCAATTTATCGTTTGACAAAAGAATCATTTAAACCAGGGTATCCCAACCTCTGAAAGTGTATTGCCCTACTTTGAGCTACTAAAAGTTCTAAGTACCAAAAGTTCGTGGATACTTTGAGGACAGCCACAAGTATAGGATAACAACCAGATGTCTCCGACTTCTTTAGATACCACTTTACATCTCGGACTTAATTGAAAGTAACTTTAACTGGAAACTGCTATGTGTAGATTTGGTTTGAGATGAAATATCAGTTTATCTTTTGACAAAAAAATCATTTAGACCAGGGTTTCTCAACCTCTGAAAGTGTATTGCCCCACTTTGAGCAACCACACGTTCTAAGTAACCCCCTTGGTCCATAGGAATTCACCATTGTTTCTTTTCATATATATTAAACGGTTACGCCATGAAATAGACAGTCAACAAGGAGTCCTAACTTGCTTACCAGCTGTCAAATAAAAATGTTAGCAATGTGGGTGGAAATGAGCCAATATTCATTAACATTTTTGTTCGGCTTTGGCATTTTGACATAAGAAAAGCAGTTAAACATGCTGTTGGACCCCCTAGCTGTAAGCTGTACCCACCTTGTGTCCCTTCTCTCAATGTAACCTCCTTTAAAATCTGAAATACTCCCCTAAGGGGGTCCCTTTACCGCCGTTGAGAAATACTGATTTTGACCAATATCCAGATTTATACATATCCCAAATAAAATTATGACAGAAAACTGGATAAATAGCACTCAGCATAAACACTTAAAGAGTCACAAACTCAAGAAAGGTTTTAGGAAAGGACAAAATTTTTACAGTTCACCCAAGAACCATCAATGCCTCAATAATCAGTCAATAGAAGAAATATACATTACAGTGGGAAGGTAGAAGTGTTTGTAGGAAATGCTGTACGAAACTACAAGTTGTCGATGAGAGTGATATTAACGGACGGATTTAATTGGTGTAGGAAGAAAGATGGTAAGTATTAAATAAAAGTAAGACTGACACTCAAACATCACTCAAATTGAGACTGACCAATTCCCTTGGATCTGACGGCAGAGAAGGATCTGAAAGCTGTTTAATATAGAAATCATCTACTCCTAAATGCATGATCAGGTTAAGGACAAATCGGTGCTTCCATTAAGAGACAAATTCAAGAAGGATTGTCGAGCAAGACTATAGAAACTCTTTATACAAGACCACACAATAGTTCATATAATATGTCATGGTTATTTTTAGACAGCAGGCTATGTCATTTTGGCCTCGTTTTATGTTAAGGTTTTGTTGTGAAAGTATCTCTTAGTCATCTCTCACCTGAAAGAAGTTTGAATACTACTTCCCAGCGTGGATGGTCTCTTCAACAAATAATATTTACGGACCTTTCCGTACAAACTTGCAAAAATGTTATTAATCATGCTCTCTGAGAACGATGAGCTGAATAGGCCAAAGATTCCACAGTATTTCAGCAAAAACGTTAGATGGAAGCATTGGACGGTTTAAGTTAGATTTTACTCTTGCAATCCAAGGGTTCTATTCAATTACTTTCATAACTTATTAAATATATCGATTAAAATGTGAAGGATTCCCAATCGCATAAAATAGTTGTGTTGGTTTGATATCTAGTCCAAGAGCCTTCGTAGGTTTTCGTCTCTCGAGAAACTTTTATGCAACATGGTTTAAGGCTGTTGATTATCATGATGTATTATCTCCTCCCAAAGCAGATAGCGCACTAATATAAGAAAACGCTTTTAAGAATTGGCGGTATATATCTCAGGAAGGTCTAATTTTGACTGTACAACGATGTTATTGCACCGTTGTGTCTTTCGTTTTCAATCATAGACTGAAACAAGTGGCTAGACTCAGAGCTCATGATATATCCCGAGAACTGTAAAACTTTACTTCTGTTGGTGGGTGATATGTGAGAGGCTTAAGATATCACTTAGCATCGGGATAGATACGGAGTTGCTTGTCTTTACTTTATCAGTTCTCTATTTAGCTCTATCCATCTGACTGATTCAATATTCCTATCTGATGGACTGTAGTTCTTACCTTACATATCCGCCTGGTGCCTGCTGGCACATAGGCTCTCCGGAAAACGTCTCTGCCCTGCTCAGTCTGCAGATGTTACCAGAACCTAGTTCTGTCTGCATCATCCCGATAGATTTCTTTCCTTCCCCCTCTCTCTCTCCCTCTACCGTACTTCGCCACTTCGTCTTAGTTCTTTCCCTCTCTTAAGCTCTAAGATTTTGCAACCGGACTATTTGCAATTTTTTTTGTAAAAGTTATTCATAGTTGTTTTACACATTTTTGCCATATATTTTCACGTATATATCTATATACGGATCATTTTGTTCAAAATATTTAGTTGTATTATGCAATAAGGACCGGGTTTCTTAGTCATGAAACAGGATATGAATCTTCTGTAAATCGCCCTCTATGCCTGTTTCTACCTTTCTACCCGGTGCAGTAGTGTATAACTAAAATAATGGCATCAAAAGGTTTTACAAGAAAGACCGTATAATTAGTGGACCATGACTCGAGGCACTGTGACTCGTTCTTCAAACTATTTTCTTCGTCATCATTCATCGTCATCATCACTTGCATTTATTGTCCATTTTCCCTGCTTGTATTGGTTGGACATTTTCTTATGTACGACTTCCAAGGTACTCTGTCCTAGGCTAACTCCGTATTCAATCTTCTTTCCTTAAAATATCTCTTTACCAGTTCATTCCAGGTAATCTTTGGGCTTCCTTTTTCTACATTTCAATTTACTAATATGTTCCAGCATTTATTTGGCAAAGCTTTTTCTCCCATTCTTTCTATGTGCCAATACCATTCTAATCTTCTACGCTGTATAGATTCTTGTATACTTCTCAATTTCAGTCTGTTTCTCAGTTCAAAACTTGGGATCTGCTGACTCAAAGTAACTACGCACATACACCTTGTCATTTTATTATCATTTCTTTCGAGTCTTCTTAAATCAGCTTCTTTTGCCGGTCAGGTCTCACTTCCATAAAGCACGACACTGCAAACACATGTTTGATATACTTTCTCTCTCATCAGTAAAAGGAAAACTTTACCGGTTAGCAAGGGTAGCAGCTCCCTGAACTTGTTCCACCCATTTCTGATTCTTGCAGTTACACTATCTTCAGCTCCCCATCTGGCTCCTATAGTGCCTCCAAGATAAAAGAATTTGTCTACCATGTCTATTCTTTGGCCATCCCATTGTATCTCAATATCTTCATCTTCTTTTTCTTGTAAGTCAACAGTGGAACACTTGATGCACTTGAACACTTAGCCTGTTACCAGTCTCCCTTTTATGCCACTGCATTTCTTATGCACCCAATGCTGTAATGTTTGTAAGGTTAGCTCTTAGACCTTTTGACTCAATTGCTGCCTTCTATCTTTCCATCTTTTCTTTGAAGGCATTAAGTGTTTCACTCCTCTAAACACCCTGTTCTGAATACCACCGACACGGCCTCCAACACTACAATAATGAGTAGAGGACTACAAACTGACCCCTGATGAAGACTCACATTGACAAAGAAATCGTCACAGAAGGTACCATTGATTCGTACTAGACTTGCATTTGTGTAAAGGGACCGTATTACTCTAACTAGCCACTCTTCTACACTTAAATTCATAAGTACCAAACACAAAACATCTCATGTGCACCCCGTCAAACGGCTTCTCTAAATCTACAACAACAAAATATAAATGTTTCTTTCCAGACAGATATTTCTCTTGCAATTGCCTTGAACTAAAGATTGGATAAGTGGTTCCACGGCCAGGCATGAAACCAAATTGCATTTCATTTATGTCTATTTGCTCACGCAATAACTTTTTCAACCACTCTTTCAAGAATCTTCAAGACATAATCTGTAAGTTTAAACCTCTGTAAATTTCTCGCTATCTCTAAAGCATGTCCTTTACCTTTATAACAGTTTACAGCAGTGCTAAGCTCCCAGTCGAAAGGAATGGTGCCATCCTCTAGGCCTACAATCTGATTCACTAAATTTGTGATTATCTCAATACCATCTTCATCGGCTGCCTCAACCATTTCGGAGCCATCTCCGGATGACCCAGCAGTCTTTCCATTCTTCATTTTGTTCACAAAATTACCTAACTTTTATTTAATTTTCATTCAAGCTAGGAATTTCTTGTTATAATGTATCTCTCATGATTATGTACCTTTCTATTGAGACAAAATGATGCAAAGACGTCCTTTAATTCCCTTTGGTGTTCAACTATTTTCTTGATTGGTGCTCTTTGTTGCAGACACAATACAGCACGGCTCATGATGTCACCAGTTTCTATTAGTTACCAGACCCTTCTCCTTCGTGTCAGAAGGTCGAAGAAACTTGTTTACTGAAAGCAGTTATGTCGTAGGAGTCTTGTTAAGATCCGCAGACTCACAAACTCTGCGCAAGAAAAGGTGGATAAGTAGCAAAGTAGCAAACGCGTTCAATAACTTCTGTGTGTTTAGAGTGCTCACTCTGACGTATATATTTTTCTTTTTTAACGGATCAGCAGGCAGTTAAGTCAGTTCCACTGGCGTTTGTCTGTTGATAGTGGCAGTAGTCGCAACTGGCCATGAAGTTTATTTTAAAGTTTTCGATCACATTATTTTTACTTGGTAACATCTACGTTTGCTGTCTTGGAAGGAAAAGACAAGCACATTCTTCGTTGGGAGTTTCACGATGTCCCAGTATCAAAGTAGAAAAGAAAACAATAATTCGAACAAGGAGCTCAATCGATAATGGAGCACGATTGCTGCACAAAGAGTATGTATCGACAGCCAGAGAATGTTATACGATGTGTTGCGATCGGAAAGACTGTGATACGGGTGTAATGCGATACACTCATGGAAATCCACGAAAGATCTGCTATTTGTTTTACTGTGGATTCCCATCACGTTGTGCCTTCGTTCCGCATAACAGTTATGCCATTATCCATTTTATGGAGCCACAGTGGGAGAAAGATTCAGAAACCGGCGAAGATGGTAGTAAAAAGGAAGTAAGCACTGAAACGACCAAAGTAATGACGCCTACGAAAATGCCTGATAGCAACAGGGGACGCTTGCCAGAAGGTAATTACGATAATAGTTTAGTTGGCAGTATAAATACAGCAGTGACCATGTTGCTAGTTTTACACAGCAAAACAACGACAGGTTGTTTAGTTTCCCGGAAACCTAGCCAAATTTTACGGACTCTGGTTCCATTTTTCTCTTCCTCTGAACGCACAACTTTAATTTTTAAGGGTGACTGTTTGGTGTGTACACGACCCAAAATTAGAATCAATTTCTTTTGCCTACGAAACATACCTCAAAGTCGCCAGGTTTCTCTCCAGGCATTTCGTTAAACAAAGCGATCGTGTTGTTACTGGTGTGTGAATCTTTGATTCGAGAACGGGAAGAAAATATTCTACAGGCAGGGCAAACTGGAGGGGTAAGGTCATAGCTATAGATTCAATAGTAAGTGATCGGTGGAAATATTTTGTGCATGTGGTCATAATTTGGACCAAATTCTGTTTGGAAAACTCAGTTTACCAACCGTATTCACAGCCGCAACAAGTCTAGATGCTTTCAAATGATCTGGAACATTGTTGAGGAAAGTACTCATTAATATTTAGAATAGGCCTACTCTAGTGTTAATGGAATTTATCGATTTGTCATTGCATCCTTTACCTCATGTATCTATGAGGGAAAAGTTGGCATATTCGTTTTTTCTATCCCCCATAGTTCCACTGACTGAGTTTGACATTGTTCGAATGGACAGAAACTAGACAAAGGAAGTCATGACATAATCGTGATGCAATGTTATTGTGTTATTTTAGCTATTGCACTATTTTGTTGGTCGATATGACCATATCGTGATTACAGACATTTTGTGTTATATATAGATCGGTTTGCTTCGTAATTCGAAGTAGGATTCGGTAGCAGTTCTCTTTTTCGTACGCCCTTTATTTAGGAAGGACTTACACCCATTATCATGATTTTGATAATGGTAATGATGGTGATACTATCTGATAATGGTAATGATGGTGATACTGTCTTCTGTGTTGTCTTTGAAATTGAGTACCAAAGCACAAATACTGGACACAGAACTGAGGATACCACGTGTACCAGAAAACTGGATCAAGAGAGTGTCATGTAGATCAAAGACCAACCACCATATGAGCTTGTTGATCAGTAAAAATTGTATGACAACAGGAGCCATCTACTTAATTCTTAAAAAGTTTCCAGCCCAGAACAGACAGGTCTCTGTCTTATCATCGGAAATGAGCTTTATATTATGGTGAAGTTAATGACCAGCAAACATTCTAAGGAATTCAAGGAACTTTTTAAAACATTTTGCCATTGCTATAGACGTTAGGCTGAAGCTATAGATTGCAAGTACAGTCTGGTATGAAGCAAAGCCAGGGTAAAGGGAATGGCAGGTGTTTCACATAATATATGGGTTCTATAATTTGCAACTTGTTGTTCAAGGCTGTGGTCTGTGTTGATTAATAATTGGAATTAACTATGTTTAGAACTGGATATTTATTTGAAAACATGTTAATGACCAAAATCAAACATTGAATATAAGCAAATGTGATACTGATTAAGTATGCATCCTTATATAAGGAGTATGGACTAGGGACATTTTTATAAATTTTATGTGAAATGTTTTAAAACCCTCAGAAAGTGACAATAGATTTTACTTAAAGAATCTGTAATAGATCTAATAAATAGATAGATCTAATAAATACATGCAATAGCATAAACCACTTGCTATTACATGTATATAGGTTTCCTACAATCAATTTAAGTTGCCTGAGATTACCTTACGCTAATCAGTGTGAGGTAATCTCAGACTCCTTAAATTTGATCATAGTATTCTCAAGATAAGAAAACACTCAAGTTCTTCTAGTTATAGTTTCTGTAAAGGGGATAGACTTAATTTTGTTTCCTTATACAGTAAAGTGTATACATGCTAAGTTTTCCATCTTCTTATATCAAATAGAGGAACCTTTGCCACTGGTGTATTTGACACAGTGGATATTGATCTAATCGTATTGACATTACTGATTTATTGATTTGTTATCCTGATATGGTTGATACCCTCATCACTTTGGTGCTCTTCATGTCTGTGTCTCATCAATTCACCCAATTATTTCAGTTACTCTTCCTGAACTATGTCTCAATCTTAAATATAGGCATACTTAGGCCTATATTGTATGTTGCTAGATTTAAATATTGTGACTTTGCATCCTCACTATTCTATACCAAGTTTTAATGCATTTATATTGTCTTGCCATCATGCAGTTTTAAGTTAAGTTGTAAGTGAAACCTTATGTCTGACATTCATCAATATCTACTGACAGGCAAGGTATATGGCTTTGATGATACTGAAGTTGGTTCTTAATGTCATCTGTGCTTGTTAACTTGCTCTGCTTATCACAGGGCCATTTCACTTAATCCAAGTTTAAACAATAAGAATTATGACATTGAGGTTTCTATAACTAGTACAGTCAAGATTCTGGAACTTAAATAGGTTACAAATGTTATTTATATGTCACATTGCTTTTCATATCCAAAGAGGGTCTCGTTTGAAACTTTCAGCTAGCACATTAAAAGTCAGTACTAAGTTACTTCCAGATCTTGGTTGGCCTATGACCGAAGCAGAAGCACAACCTTTGGACTTGTAGTTATAACATCATGTACACTTTTGTGTGTGTTTCTTATTGGCCAAAATGCAAATGAACAAAATTGCATGCCTATAAAATGAATTTCAGCTAGACCCTACTTTGGAATCTCTTGGAATTTAGTCTGTAAACTTTATTGACAACAAAGGATGTCTGAAATACTACGAGAAAGCATGTTTATTGCCAATTGATCTTACAATTGACTGAAAAATAGCATAGTCAGGAGAGAGGTTTAAAGTTGGTAACATGTAGTCATAATGATGTAATTAGCTCTTTTAAAAATCTGTATAGAAAGACAATGGTTACTTTTGTATAAAGGTGGTTCCCATTGTAAAACAGAAAGTGTGTTAAGCTTTAAGGTTTGTGTCATTAGATTATCTGACAGATTATATTTCATTTCATTAGAAAAGTGCCCACCAGGATCACCAGTTGCAATGTGCTCGGAGGATCCATGTTCAGTAGCCTCATGTGATGCTTTTCCTAATGCAAGATGTCAGCCAAGTTATTGTGGTGGATGTTCGGCTAATTTCTATAATGAAGAGATGCAAAGAGTAAAGTGTGAGAAGACAAGTATGTTAATTTTTCCATGGCAATTTTATTCGATTTTGATTATACTGCTTACTGAATGAGCTGCCAAACATACCTATTGTGGCATAGTAGATACAAATTGGATAAGAAAGTAAAAATTTATGACTATCACTAATAGCAAGCACAGCTTTAATATATATACATGAAAGTTGAAACAGAGAAGGAAGCTTAGCAACTTGGAAGCCCTCTTGTAAACCTCAGCAAAATGTAAAAAACCTTGGTACTGTATGTCACTGTTAAATAGTTTTATTGTCAACAATTCCAATAGCTCAAATTTTTAGTCATTTACATTTTATGAAAATTTTTATGTAGTCAAAAATTATCCTCTTAATCAATGTATACATCAACAGAAAGTAGCAAACAGATTTGTAAAGAATAGTTGCAATGGATGCAAAGAGCTATTGACGTGGTTATCTTGCATGTAATTTATGAACTTGTTCAGTTTGCCACTACCTCTACACTACCTTGCTGGTGAAAACTCATAAGTTGATCATGTGTTCGGGTTGATTACTTTATAATTTGCCGTTTGACACCAAAATTTTTATTCATTATGTGTTACAGGTACGCAACCGAAGACCGGAAGTTCTCAGGGTGAAGAAAAATCCAGTGGAGAAGGAGAAAATGCTACAAGCAATAAGAAGACAAAGACAAAGTGGGGTGTTACAGTTAATGAGGATGTTGTTGTTGTTTCCCCAGAAGATGGAGGTGGTTTACCAACAGATGAAACAACTGCAAATGGGGAGGATCCGTACTTTCAAACAGATCGTCGAGAATGGCTTGATGGAGCTAAGAAGGGAGAGAAAAGGCATACTTTGCCACCTGCAACACAAGGTACGTATTGTGTTTATCTCAGTAGCATGAATGCACACTTGGAAGGGCCCTTAAAATGGCATGTAGGAAATGATTTTGTGGAAAACATAGTGGTAATTAATTAGAATAGCCTCATTAAAGTAGTGGTACTAAAACATGTTACAGTTTAAGAGAAGACTAAGTTTAGTCAAGTCTTAGTTGTACATGTCGCCTTTCGCTTTGTTTTCCATATTGTTTTGTTTGTGTTCTGTTATTATATAATTGTTCTTTGCTGTACAAGGTAGATAATGGCTATTCTTTACATGTGAAATTGCTGTAAGCAATTAGGAAAGTAATATGGTAATTAACAGAAAGACTACCAAGCGAAAAAATGGTTGGGGAGTACCCAGTAGCAGGAGGTGCAGTAGGTAAGTAGGAACAGAGGGGAAGATCTAGTGTGATTTTATGTACCCACCCCTATTCATGTGTAGACTTCCTCACCAAGTAATGGATTTTGTCTCCCATTTTTTGCAATATAAGAACAGTACTAGGCATATCTCCAAGTTCCAATTAGTATCCTACTCCGGTGATGGTATTTGGTGCCCTGTGCATTGCAGGGGAGAGAAGCAAGCCTCAGTATGGGGCAAAGCAGAAGAGTCACTTGATGATATTTCTAAATAATACCTTGCAACCAATGTTAAAATTGAGGAGATAGAATTAATTGCAATAAATCAAAATGGCACAATAAGACACTCATGTTTGATAGTAATGTAAGATTGAAAGTATATAAAAATTACATATCCCGATCGAATGAGACATTAATGTAACAATACACATAGACAAATCACAGGGAACTATCTACACAGTAGCTTATGTTTGGAGATATGATATTTCTAAAAAGCTCAAGAGAAATTTCGTTCTTGGTATTACTTTATGGTAGTCAAACGTGGATGTAAACAAAAAGACTAGAGAGAATATTGTATGGAAAATGTACCACTATACTGAGGTCGGCACTAAGTGTCTCATGGAAAGATAAAATTACAAGCAATTGGCTGCATGGAATGCTGAAATCTGTTTCAGAAGTTGTTAGGGATTAATAGAATCTAGTTAGCTGGCCATTGGTGGAGATTTAGGAATGTCCTAGTTGGCAAGGATCTTGTGTGGGAGTCCTTCCATGAAATGTTAGGCATCGACAGGCCAGGGAAAACTTATGTTACCAACTTTGTAATGCCTGCATGTGTTCTAATAAACTATTGCACCTGCTGCCAGACAAAATTGGATGGTGAGAATTAGTCATGGTAGTTGATGCAAGCAGTATTAACTGCTGCTGCGGATGATGATGACGATGATGATTATGATGTTGATGGTGATGATGATGATACCTATGAACAGGGTTTAGAGTGTTTTATTGTTCTTCTTAACTTGTGTTGTATTATATTATTGTAGTCACTCCATTGTTTCAAAGGCTAAGAAATTCCCAATACTAATCGTTGGTTTTACTCCTCTTGTTACAGTTACAACCAAGTATTTCTTTGCAAACTTTACTGGCCCTGAGAAGAGTTTAGGACCCGAGAATGGAGTGCCAACTGTACAACCCAAAACCGTGGTCCATTCTGTTCCATTCTCCGTTCCACTCTTAATTGCTATGTTGATATGCGTGGTGGTACTCACAGCCGTCGTCTGGAAAATGCGTTGCAATAAAATTGGCAAGAAAGGCAAGAAATTTGCAGTGGATGATGGCGATTACTTGATTAATGGCATGTACTTGTAAGATTGGAAAGTCATGGAAAAGATCATCAAACACGCATACCACCACCAGCTGTCATTTTATATATGGCAAAGGCAAGTCAAAAGAATACACTGGCACATACAGAGGATCCTACACTTCTTGCATTGCAGTTTGTGTTTCGCAGCCTTTGAATATTTTGTAGATAGTAATATCAGTTGTGTATGTAAGATGATAATGAAAGTAATTTTGCTGTTGAGTAGAGGGGGCTCGGAAATTTAGCAAACTTATGCATATATATATGAGCAAGGGAGACCCAAGAGTCAAGTAGTGAATTGGAGGTGCCTGTGATGGTTGTGCAAGGAATTGTAAGGATTCCTAGTAAGTTTTAGTTTTGATAAGGCAAAAGCTGGTTTCTTGTTGGAACGATTCTCTGTATGCTTGTTAAGTGTAATTGTTCCTGTGGACGTATATAGTAACTACATTCAACTGAGCTGAGTTACAAGAGTATCTTAATGCAAGTTGACCTTGCAAAACTTGATAGAGGAGGTTGTATATTAATTTTTGGTGGACAGTGAAGCACCGTTCCGCCATGATTTTGGTTGGGTAAATCACTTAGCTTGTCATGGACGTTGTTAAGGAGCCACGTATTGTGTAGGTGTAGAAATGCCTGTACCCATAAACCTTGTAATACTTAACTATATTTGATCAGAATAAAGTATGTTTGTTTACGTTGTTTTTGCAATGTGAAATAGGATTGAGACCATCATGAAAGGGGGTTTTTCATCGCTAATGTCAGCAACTGTTGCTGGTAAACTAAAGAAAGCCAAAAACACCCCCTATGTACTGTAAGTTTACTCTGATAGTACGCTAGCAGTTTGATAATTGACACCGTACCTCGCGCGTTGAAGTTGCCTTGAAACGATTCGTAAGTTGAGAAGGTGTACCCACTCAATACGTAACTCAGTTTGAACAAAGCATTGACTGGTTTTCTATTATGTGAAAGTTCCTACGTGTGTCGTAGTTTTAAGGTCATTCAAGTAGAAGACTACTCGGATGCAACATTTCTGCACCAAGAGTGTGTCCAGCTCTACTTTCAGATGTGATTTCGTTTACGCTGGTAAGCTTGAAGGATTAATCGCCACAGACCAAAGATCTACATCCAGGCGCAGTTGTTTTCAATTTTCGTGGATTACTATTACTGTTCAATGATCGACAGATCATCTAAATTTTAGGCACTTGTTTCCAAACATTTTTTGATGCTCCCCGTTTTATCCCATGTAAAACTAATACATGTAAAACTTCGTTATGAAAATTTAACTCTTTGATAAAGAAACTCGTACACTTGCGATATTCGGAAGACTGAAATGGTCTGTATAAAATTTCGATATGCCAATAAATGAAAGGAAGTGTTTGCAATATAAATTAAGAAATAGTTGCAATAATATTAATTTGAATCAACAACATGTGTGTGACATGTAGCGCGATATACTCTGCCAAGATTACAGAAGTACATCTGAGTAAGTTTGAAATCCAACAGATTAACCAATACTTGACTGGTTTCTGGCGGCCTTGCTGAAGGCAATATTTAGAACGGAGATTTTCGTTTACCTTAGACTCCTGCATCCTTTACGTGAATAATGAGTTCGTGTGGCATGGTCCACGAGCACTCCTCTCCGTTGGAACATCACGGTCTCATTTTCCCCTTTCTTCTGATGTATAAGGGAGGTTGGTAACGAAATCAAGCGTCTTTGTGTTCCTCTTACGTAACTTTCGATAGCTAAGAAATCACGTAAACATAATTTTGGTCTGATGTCACTGGGTTCCTTACTTTTGTTTTCTTTATATCCTGTGTATTGGTTGTTAACTAATTTGTGCGTATTTCTGAAGACAAAGTAGGAAAAGTTAGTTTTAATAGCGAAGTGAAATGTTCAACTTACCATCACTCTCAACATCACAAGACAGTTGCACTACATGAACGAAGGCATAGCAGGAATTTTTTAATGAGGCAAATATTAGAAAGAAGGTACAAAATTATGATCACATATGATGTGCAGATTTGGTGAATTTATATCCACTATTAAGGGTTTAAGATGCGTAGCTAAGTAAAAACGTAAGGGAGCGAGGAAGGACTCGTGAATGATAACATTTGATAAGGAAGAGCAGTTATAATCGCCACAACTTAAATTACCTGCTTTTTAACTTCATGTTCTGTTTACAGGATGTACACTTTTTCTTATAAACAACCGCCCCGAAAAGTACTGAAATTTTAAACAACTTATAAACAACTCACTTGGAGCGATTTCTATGTAAAACATTAAACAACCGTTAAGGGCAAATCAACACTTAGTGGGATGGTGACAAAAAAAGACATTTTTTTAAGAGTAGCTATGGAACATAACATTTAAAGGCTTTACATAGTAATAAAAGCTGTAACAAAACCCATTTCCAAAAGTTACTGCAGAAAGTACAGCATGTTAACACAATAATTATAATCTACAAACAACTACTTAACAACTTTTGGGGGCGTTTTTGACTAAAGAACTAAACAATCTTTGGGGCAAAATTCAAAAAGTGAGCTGTTTATAAAAAGATGAAAGTGACCTGATCAATCACACGTGGTAATATAATTGCTACCAGTACACAGAAAACTATCTGTTGAGTCGCTACATCTGACAATGCCATTGGCTCTTAAAGCACATTAATTGTCGTGACATTTTAACACAGTGTTGAATCGAAGGGGCAATTATTGTTCAGTTGAAAAATTTCGTAAACCATCTGTACCGCATCTTGCTGATCGAGATGCATCAAGTTCCAAAACTTTCCACCATCACAACGCTTATTCTTCACCCAACAAGTAGAATGTTACCTTTATGCTATTCATATAGTGCGTGCGCATTGCAATGTCAAAAATCAGATATCCTTTCTTTGTTTTACAAAAACATCAGCTTTAAGATATACATCTTTATTATGTACTGTATATCCTATATCTCACGAAATGTTTCTGAGATTTTGTTTCGGAAACCATACATGTATAGTGCACGTTTCTTTATTTTAGAAAGTAGGATCGGTATAGGTCATCTTCATTTTGGGAAACTATCTTAATCAAAAGGCTTTCGGCCCTGTATAGCAAGTTTTTCTTG
Source organism: Alatinidae sp. Z8VKAUB7J3 (assembly GCA_010016025.2). Lineage (NCBI taxonomy): Eukaryota > Metazoa > Cnidaria > Cubozoa > Carybdeida > Alatinidae > Alatinidae sp. Z8VKAUB7J3. Next base: position 34,935,735 of record JAAAKM020000498.1, read on the forward strand.
CTAAAGTTTATTCATATTTTTACTGTCTTTGGTTCAGGCAGTTTCTTCAAACTTAACACAGTGTTATCGGGAGTTAGTCAATTAAAGTGATGTAGGTTTTTTATTGTGCGAAAAACAAGTATAAAATGCGCATTTAATACTACAAGGCCAAGAAAATAATCGGTCCATGCAAAAAAGGAATCGAAATTTTATCATAGATTGTTATTCTTCCCTCTTTAGAACCATCTTGAACCATCCTTTTAGGCTCATCTACTTCCCTCGTCTCATTCAAATAACCACTAAAAATACTTCAATCCTCGGCGGAAATGGTGGTAGGTGACGCAAAATTACGCACGTGGCAGTTTGAAAATACATTGTTGCTCGACTTTTTGGCATACTGTGCAAATTCAGTAGAGTCATGTAACAGGGACATTCGCCCAATCCTGAAAAATGGACTCATCTGTCGTTCTACCTAACCATTTGAAGAAAGCCTTACCGCATTTACACCATTTAGGAAATTTCAATCTCCAACTCCTTGATTGGTATACAGCTGATGGCTATGACTTCGGATACTAAGTTGATCAGTGCATAACAAGGCCCCCTTCTAAGTATTGTTTTCGGAAAATCAACATAAATTAGTAGATTTTTAGGTAAATACAATTAACAAGACGAGGCTCCCTAACTCAACGGTTTTCACTTTAACTGTCATTTTTCCGAATCATAGCATAATTTGCAGGGAAAAAAGGTACTGCAGTAAACCTTGTCTATTACTTAAGCATATCTGAACCTTCTGGATGCATAATTAATCCTCCCTAGTGATCTGGAGCCGATAAGAAATATGTTGAGTTAGAACATGTTGAGAACACTCAGAATAGAGAGAGGAAGAGAGTGACTGTACGTCCTTCACTGTTGCAACGCTGATGTGCTAGCCATTACACCATCGTCCCATACTATTGAGACAGAAAAGTTTGTGATGTTTTAATTGACATCAGTGCAGAATCTTGTATATCCTTACATGAATACGATGAGCAACTTCAGCAGTTTATTAAGCCGGATCTTAAGTGTTCTGGTAATACAGTCCCAGTTTCACTAACCTCTGACAGCCTCTCCTTCAATAACCTCGTTGTGGTAATCAAAGTCCTAAGGGACGTACTCATCACAGCAAGTGAGGTAATCACAATCACATCTCAACGCAATTTAGTTACCTTTATCTCAACATGTTTCAATTCATAGGACGCTTCATCCTGTAAGAATTTCAGGGCCAATCTAGAAAATAATATGTACTAGATTTCTGCATGATTTCTGGTTTAACTGATTTTAAGACTTCCCTGACTTTTAACTCTCTGGATAGAAACGTCCTCAAGGAGATAATGAGGCGTCATAGAGTTCCATTGAAGATAATAGAACTACCACGTTAAGAGTCCACAAATTTCCTACTGAGTCATTTGACATTATGATTGGTGTTAGACAGGGCGATACTTCATCGCATGCCTTTTCTAGCTTTGCTTTTAATCATTGACTTCTCATCAATTCATTGCTTCTCTTTTCTTAAAACAAATAGCTACAGACATCTGAATGATAGCTTTAGACTATGAAGAAGACTTTAGCCCATTCCAAAATGTCGTTGAAAAGGTCAGCAGCGTCGCTACAACTTTTGGTTTAAGGATCAAAACCACTAAAACGAAAGTGCCCTCTCTTGGCGATGTTATACATTTCTGCAATATTGTCGTATCACAGTTTCCTACCGTATCACTTTGTCTTCGTTCTTTTGAATATGGAACTTATGCCTTTTCGTTTTCGACAGACCTAACTTTCTTGCCATAGATGCAGCTTTTGATAACAATGCAACGCCCTTAAGGCTGCACACCGGAGCTCCTCTTTAAATTTTCCTGTCTTTTGACCCCTGATTGGGCTTACGAAATTCAAGAGGCCTACCACTTAAACTTGATACCTTAATATTCCGCATGTTAATCATGCTTAAGAAACTTCATCAAAATACTTGACTGACTGAGGCGCCTTCTACGCAAATTGCCAATATCTACTTTCGAATGCAGATATTTCCTGTGCTCAATCTTGTATCTAGCAATTTTAAAACTGAGTGAATATTTCTTCAGTAAAATTCCCTCAAACTACTGGGGGGACTATTTGGAGGTAGGGGATTTGGAATAATTTAAAGTAAACTTTGGAGACATGATACTGACTTACGAGAAATAGGTGAACGCTTGGAGGGGGAATGGAAACAACAGTCTTTACCTTTTTTCATCGTCCTTCGTACTGCGTAGGGGTTATTAAAAGACACTGACCGACCCACTTACCCACTGGGGTGAATCTTAATGTGTTTCTTTCTGCTAACTATTTCGTTCTAGAGATCTTTAACTGGCTTCCTTGAATGTCCATCTCTAAATTTAAAGCCTTCAATCTACCTTTGCTTGTCAGAATACCCAGAATGTCAACAATTCTGCGAACCAACGCCATCTTGAAAAACTGAACTCACGACATGCGCAATAAGCTGCGCAATATGGATAAGTTAGACCTCTTTTCGTTAGAATGGCAGTGGATTCCAACTATGTATCCAGCCTCGCTTTGAGCTTCGTCCATCAGTAAAAGTAGCAGCTTACGTATTCAAGCTCCATACAGCTTGAATGACTGCATGACTCGATAGTTGTTATACCTGAGGAGTAAAAATTTACTGAAACAGAATATAGTGAGTAAAAGGGGTGAAACCTGTGAAAGTTAGGTAGAGAGTCTCATATCAGTGACCTAATTACAAGCCTCAAAGTAAGGAACTGAATTGCTGAATTTCGAGACTACATTGGATAACCAGAAAGGGTGACAAACATGTTGCAATGTATGATACCGACTAGGCTGATGAAAATAGATTTTGCCTTTTTAAGAAGATAGCACCTAACGCAAATGTACACGTCTAACTGTGACAACCTTAGGTACACATTCGCAAAGCCGTGCCCACTATAAGTACTGGATGTTCCCAAGGGTAGGTACTTTATTAGCGTTTAGCCAAGGCAATAGAAAAGGCGAGCTAGGGATCAGTGCCACCTTAAACATTTTTCAGAGCCCCTGGAACACTCATCAAGACCTTGAACTAGAAGAATATCTGAAAGAGTCTATTTCAATTTAATACAATCAATGCCCCCTCTCGCCCTCCCTTCTTATGGCCATACCAGCTGGCTGCAGAACAGCATTGGGTAGCAAGATAATAAAAACTTTAGCTGCAGTGTAGGCTAACAAGTTGACATAAGATGCTTGGGGTAACCTTGGAAAAACTCTTACTCATTTACACAGTGAGCTTTATCTTTGTTCTTTGCAAGTAGTTTGGCTGGCCAACCTTTTCTTAGATTCGCAGCAAAACTTGGAAACGATTAGGTAGAAATTCAGCCACGGGTAAGCAAAATGCAACCTCAGACCTACCTCCTTTTGGGGAACCCCCGAAGAACTGCCCTCCCAGTTGACCTGCATGGAGAACTGTTTTACAGCAGCTCAGAGGAATTTTGCGGTCTGTTTTCTTTCCTTACAAAAGATCACGACTGATGTGCCGATGATGCAATATTAGTAGTCAACATTTATCCTCGTGTAATGTAGACTTTGTACCTGAAGTAAATAATCTGTTTGTTAATAGAAAAGTGATGGATATTACTTTCAAACAAGAGCGCATTCTCTTCAAAGTTATCATTGAAGTATGGAACCCTTTGAAGACACTTGCTTTCTTGTTCTAAAATTGACGCATCAGACCCGGTATTTTTGATTGTTTAACCTCTGCGTGAACTCCACATTCGTTTCCCTTGGTCGCCCTGCTCTTTTACTCAGATCCCCAATCGATAATGTGTTGCCCTAATTAGCATTAGACCACTCCTGAAAGGCCTAATTACGTCAAGGCAATCTAATTAATCGATGTGCCCAATTCAAGGTACAGAATCATCGTTTAACATCTGTCTCTTGCTATCCCAAAGGCATTTTATCCGTCTAATCTGAAAGAAGCCATTAACATACCTGTGTCTAATCTAATGTTGGTATGGACAACAGCAAGACCTTTCTGTAGCAACAGACAGTAGAGAGAGGAGAACAGTGCACTATGTCAGTCGGGTCTTGCAGAAAAGAGGTTACCGAATCATAAACAATCTAGTACAGAGATTTCCGAACAACGACCGGCAGATTCAATCTGGCTAACAATGTTAGTTTTATCAGGCTTACTAATTACTGATCATAAATTCCGCATTACAAAACAACGAATAAAATGCCAGGTAAAGAGCTTACCTTACCTTGCTAGCGATAAGCGATAAGTTCTCGGTCCCCTGTTCCCTGTTCCCTATTCCCAGTTCTCTCTTGCAGTTTTCGGTCCCTCTCTTACCACCTTGATTTATCTGGTCCAACGTGGCTATACACTCCCAGGACTAGCAGGCAGCATGGCCAAGTAGCTAGAGCAATGTTTCATAATTCACGGGCTATGAGATTCAGAGATTCAAGCCCTAATAATACAGTAAGGTATTTCCGTAAAATACGAACTCCGTTGCTACATACAGTTCCAATATGTAAAATTGGAACGTGGCTACGACGCTAAGGCACTAATGACGCTAAAGCAGCAATAACGCTAAAGCATTAATAACGTTAAAGCAGTGATAACGCTAAAGCAGCCATGACGCTAAAGCAACCATGACGCTAAAGCAGCCATGACGCTAAAGCAGCCATGACGCTAAAGTAACCATGACCCTAAACCAGCCATGACGCTAAAGCAGGACTAACCAGGACACCAGAAGGGGAATAAGAGAGGGTGAGCGAGCACAACGTCGAAATAAAGGCGGAAATGAACTTGGATATGCCCCGCAGAAGTATGTGGCAGTGTGTGCATCAGGCGGTAGTCACTAACTGGCCTTATGCATCCTCTAGGGCCCAATCACGATAGGTAAGTACTTACAGCAACCATGAGGCTGACTTCATGTAGGTAGCGGGAGTCATTTCGGACGGCAATGTTCAACAAAGAGAGCAGAGAAACTGAAAAAATGAGGAGACCTGTTCATATTTCAGACAAATAGGGGATGGTTCGAAGAACCGGCTGACTTCGGGAGGCTTCAAGCCTTCCTTGCTTCCGTTTAGTTTCGTGACTGAGGTACGTGAAATAGAGCAAGACGCAAACTTGGGTGCGCAAAGTACACATCGTTTAAACAAGATTACCGGAAAATGCTAACATGAGTATTTACAATAGAATTCAGATAAACAAAGTTCCACATGGGAGATAATACACCGCATTGACGTCAGTATATGTTTAAAAGGGCTCCTTCTTTTATTAATGGAGGTAACTATTGTGTGTTCTTTTCTACATGGACACAGAGCATAAATAACTCCTTTTAATGAGTTTGAAATCGAAACCCACGCAAATAAAAGGATGAAATCTGGGTGGATCGAGAGGATTAGGCACAAGGTATTGCAATTATTTTGTTACCTCATTTGATGGTATGCAGAATCCAATATCAGGTTGCACGTAATGCTAGAAACAGCATACTCAGCGCAAGGCATTACCTACAAGAGGACCCTTGTACCTACCTGGGTAGTTAAGAATGCTGACAATCAGGTACTAAATGACAAATTGTCCCAGAGTCAATCAACGATTACCATCATTATTATCATCTTTGTGACCATCATCATCATTATCATCATTATTATCATCTTCATATCATCATCATCATCATCATCATCATCATCATCATTAACATCACCATCATCATCATCATCATCATAATTATCAACACCACCATCAACGCCAATATTATCCTCTCTCTCATCATTGTCATTTTACTCATCATCACCATCATCATTATCATCATCATCACCACCATCATCATTATCGTCCTCATTACCATCACCATCATCTTCACTATGAACAGCACCACTATCACCGTCACCATCATCGCAATAAACATCAACATTATCCTTGTCATCGTAATCATCATCATTATCATCATCGTCATTTTCGTCGTAATATCAACATCATCACCATCATCTTAATGATTATCTGCATCAATGTCAGCTTCATCATCATTGTTCCCAATATCAACCGCAACCTCAACACTAGCATCATTAACGCCGCTATTATCATTATCATCGTCATCGTCATCATCATCATCATCATCCTCATCATCGTCATTATCATCATCATCATCACCACCATCATCTTCATCATTATCATCCTCGCCATTATCAGTATCATCGTCTTTATTATCATCACCATCATCATTATCGTCGTCATCATCATCACCCAAATCTTCTTTACCCGTGAACAGCACTTGCCTGCTCAGAATCTGTACTTCTTCTCTCCATCTTTCGTGTTCAACTACATCCCCCTCCCCACCATCAGCCATACATTTTGCTTGGCGTTCGTCGTACTTTTGTCAAGGTGGACGCAACCATTGGTAATGACCTTTTAACAATTTTGGGTGGATTTATGATATATGTTAACAATTTCTAGATCTTATAGTAGTAAGAAGCATTTGTTTCAGAAATTATGACATTGATAACTTCGAACATTGAAGCAAAGACATAGTCTAAGCAAAAAGTATTAACTTGTTTAAAGAATACAAAAGAAAGGAAGGGCTAAAAAAAAGAAAAAAAGACAGAAAGAAGAGTAGAAAGGAACAAGAAAAGAAGAAAAAAGAAAGGAAAGTAGAAGCAAAGAAGGAACGAAAAAAGGAAAGAAAGAAAGAAAAAGTAGGAAAGAAAGTAGAGACGGAATAAATGGAGAAAAGAGAAAAAGAAGAAAAATAGAAAGAAAGGAACGAAGAGAAAAGAAGAAAGAAAACTTTTTACTTCCTTTCATAGAAGGATAAATCACTTCTTGAGCGTATCGACATCTCCCATTAAATTTCATATTTCCTTTTCCTTTTGAGTGTATTAAGAGGTTTGAGATGAGTAGATGATGCTGAGATTTCGTAATAATTTGAGGTCACTGTAAAGATAACTAGATCATTTATGGATTACTTCGAGATTAGTCTGAGTTATGCAGGGATTACCTTCAGTTATTTACCCCTTGCGTGAAATTTTGACTTCTGACGTGGCAACTGTGTGCACAAAGCAGATTTAGTTTCATAGTGATAGACTTTCCTGCACTTAATCCTAAATTCAAATACTCATTCAGACCACGAAACAAATAACGGCAGCAATATGAAAAGGAGCTTGAGAATGACACGAAAGAAATGCGGAGAAGCCCTTTTCAACTGATTGATCAAAAAACATTCAAATAGTCAAAGCCGGATTTAAGCTTGGGCAGGTCGGGTAGTTGCTCAAGGGCCTCCACATGGCTTCTGAAAAAGTTTAATAAGAACCAATAATTATTTTTAACAAAACAGAATAATAACTAAGACTGACTCGACGTGAAAACTGTCTGACTAACTTAAATTCTTCATACAACTTATATGAGAAAATTATTCGATAGTACATGATTTTCATGCCTTATTTACCTCAGTTACATCTCCATTTGCAACATGACGACTTCCACTTCTTGGGTTCTTAAAGTTGTTTTACTTATATGTGATACATGGTTAGCCTCTTTATTTTCTCATTGGGTGAACCATGGTTCTAAATCTACTGGGCCCCCACAATGAAGCTACTGAAATCATAACGACAGTTTCTGTAAGCATCCCGGGCACGAGTGACGTGTCGTAGATCACTCCCGAGGGTTGAACCACTTCAATTAAGAAGAGTGCACAGTTTCCGTGAAAAGAACCGGATTCCCCTACGATTTCTACAATAGGGCAAGCAAAAGTGTACGAGATTTTTTGCAAATGGTTTATCCTCAATTACGCCATAGGTGGAATGTAGGTGCATTCCTTTCCTCCGAAGCTCTCTTTCATGATATCCAGATTTTAATTCATGCCCAACTTTTGCATGGTATTTGCACACACGGCAATGAAAGAAGTCCCGTTTTCGAATATCTTCCTGATTTTACGCATAAATCAACATCCTTCAACCATGTGCTACTTTTGTATAAGTTTGCATATGAGGGGACTTTATAATCTTTAATTTGTAATTCATCTCCTCGTCTGAGGGACGAATAACTCAGAGAGAGGACCAAATACCAATATATTAGTCGGTGATTGCAAGAGGGACATTATTTCACAAGGGGACTTTCTTCTGGTCTGATTTGATATGCAACCTCTCGGTGCTAGGAGGATTTTTTACAAGATATTTGTAACAATTTGAGAATTCATATTGTAGCAGAGCACGGAACCCCTCGTCAATGATCCCTTTCGGCTGCCGACTTGAGTGTTTGGCGGCTGTCACCACCTGCAGCGACATTTCGGAGAAATCCTTCAAACGCAGACATAGTTCCGCTTACATGATATGGCTGGTGACACATCGCCCAGCGCACGTAACACATCATAACGTGGGCGTGTGTGGGCCAGAGTATCACTGATGGATCAATCAAGTATCTTATTTTGAATACTTTTAAATCTGATGTGCTAAGATTACAAAATTGCTCCTTCATTTTGCGTCATTCAGTAAGAATGAAGTTCCTGTCGACCTTTTCATGGTTTTTATGTCATTGTTGTGACCCCAAATTACGAAACTGATTGGCATGTATTCCTACTTTCCTTGATGAGGGTTGTTATTTGGGGTCAATCGGAAATGAGATGAGGCAAATCTTAACATATTCTGTTGAGTCAAATTAGTTAGTCTGATAGAATGTTACTCGGGCAGAACTAGTCGCTAAAACAGCACCCCCAGGGTCCCTAAAGTGTTTTCCTTAATACAATCCCACTAAATTTTACTGGATAGTTTCTTATAGCAGACCGGCCTTCCAGTTACACGGCACCCATAACAACTCTCTCTGTAAAGGCTCTCCGACATATCTGCTCAGAAACTATCCTTCACGACGTGGTCCAAATCTAAAGAAAAATGTAATCATTTGGAGACCGTATGACAACAGAGGGAACCTGGTACCAAGTAATTGGTGCTTTGGAAGACTGCTCTCGTTTATGCAATCTCATTCAACTACGCCAAAGTCTCTAATGTACACCGTAAATGTCAGTTATCACGTGTTCTCTTTTGTATTCTTAATGCATCAAGTTCGGTCCCATCTAAACAACTGTAGCGTCATGGCCGTATATTAGCAAGGCACTGTTTGCATACCTTTTGATAGTGTTCGACTATCCTTTCAGATGGCTCAATGTGCCTCATAACATTTTCAGAGTGGAGTTTTATTCTGGGCAGAGAAAATTGGCTAGGTTCCGAGGCAGTTTGGGGCATTACTCTGCATCTCAATTACTTGGTTCAAATGTGAGATTGAAGTAATGAAACAGCGCGCTCTCGCATTTCGTTAGTACCGTTGACTTATAAAGATCTTTATAATTCATATATGAAACTCTTTTTTCTCTACAATTTTCACCGAACTTACGGTTTTTTGAAGACCAATTTCACAATTCCAAACCCAATCGTACTGAGAGGTTCGAACAGTCAGTGAGTAGATGTATGGGTTCCATATTATAAATTGGGAGGGAGGGGGCGTGTCATTCTATGGGGTGGGATCTAATGTAGTCGAAGCAAATAATGTGCTGTGGATACAGGTCTCAGTCAAGGAAACAAAACCTCAGGAGAAAGCAAATGGTGACGGTGAAATGATTCTTGAACAGTCGAAGAAGACTTAATGAACGTTCAGATCACTGAAATATTGGAGACGTGTTTCATGAGCACCTCCCTTGGCCAAAATTTGTTGATATTTAGTGTGTTTTGTCCCAAGGAAACCGTAGTGCTAGTTGAATTTTTAAGCCGTACGTGCATGTCTCTGTATGTCGACTTAACTTAGAAGTGTGGAATTTTCTATTTATTTCATGTACTTTTTCTTCGCATTAGGGTGTGTCGATTGTTAGCGGGGTAAGACACACGCGAGAGAAATCTGTTGTTTGGAGAGGGGTCATTAATGCAATGAAAGCAAGGAGATCATATTTAAAAGCTTTATATCTATCCTCCTACAATTGGGGATAGTGCGCACCATCAGAAACTAATCGCAATGCGTAAAGCACGGGAAATTAAAAACAAACAAAAACCCTAACCATAAAACAGAAAACTAGAAGAGAGCGCTTTAGGCGCAGGAAGGATTCACCCACAGAACACAACCATGCTACAGTTCGAGGTCCTTCGTTCCATCCATTCCAATGACATTTTGCGATCACAAAGCTCCACCGTTTTTAAAGATTTGATCGATTCACAACGTGTTTATGCCCGCTTAACAAAAACATCCAACGAAACAGAAGAATACTACAAAAACAACACAACTTAAAAACGAATTGCGTATAAGCCAAACGACGTATTAATTTGGTCAAACGAAGATCAAGTACGTAAGGTGGCTATTAGGGTACTAAGAGAGATTGCTCCCACGGACCTTTCAATCGCCCATAGCCGGTTTTTTTTTGGTTTTCGCTTACACAGCCTTAAGGCGTACGTCTCCATTAACATTTCACCCCACCCCTCTTCTACCATCAAAGACCGATGACAGAATGCCTTTGTTCAAGCTATCGCATATCAACTGAAAAAAACAACATCAAACTGGTTGACTAATAAAAACCGGTAGAATGGGTAGGTGGAGAACTCTTCAAGCGGCACCCTAACTCTTGGAAGGGTGGGCTGGACACGTCCTTGATGAGGTCACAACACCACTCACAAGTTCAACCTAAGCAACTAACGGCCTTTACTCCCCGAGACGCTTTAATACTGTACAACAGAGGCAAAAATACAACAAAAAAGTTCACAATTAAGCGACCGACTTCCTATCATCCGAAACTGCGAAGTTGTCGTACACGAGGCAGATATCTACTTCATATTTACAAGGTTGAAGTGAACACGTTTGATTGATTCGGGGGGGTGAGAAGCCTTTCTGGGTAACGATAGCAGTCATTAACACTAAGGGGTGGGTGGTGGGCCTCGCCAGAGGAATATTGATTTCGACACTTCCGTTAATAAATACTGTACATCATTTACAAACTCTTGGTGAGAGTGAATAGTTATCTGCACATGCGCGGTTGCTAATGACAACCGGACGGGCAACGGGAACGTACCGATACCATCTCGCTGAAGGCAGATCTGCCGGGACGAGAGGCATTACCAAGCAACCCTAGCATGCGGTTCGAGTTAGAAAGGCAACTCCCCAAGACTATAAAATCATTTCTGATCTTGCGATTGTTAAAACTGAACGTCCTGGATATCTGTCGGAGTAAAAGGTTGCGGGGCAATAAGTTCTGAGTTATCAAATTCATCAGTCTCGTTTAACTTAGAAGGTTCTGATGACCCTTTTCTCGTCTTTTCATCCTCCGTTTTTATGTTTATTTGGACCAAGTCTTCCATTAGATCTTGGCAGGAAATTAAACAGTCCTAAAGCAAAAAAACGCGAAAACAGTAAGGTTAGAAACGGCGAGGCAACAAAATATGTATTATAGTGAGATATAAGAACAAAGTATACAAAAGAATATGTACAGTATTGTGTTCATATTGTGCTGTTTGTAATCGACAGGTTGCGAAGGGGAATGGGTTCGATTGTCAAACCCAAATATGGTTCATCGAGGAAGCCTGGATAATAATTACCTGCCACAGCGTCTATTGTGCCACAAGAAAATATTCGGGTTAAAGTTCAGTCAGTTGAAAGATAATGCAGTGATACACAGCGACCTTTTATGTATATGGGGAACGCCATTTCCCATTAACCGGCTGTTAATTCAGCTGCCGGCCCCTTGTCTTGTACACTTCCTCAGAATGATCACGTCAAAACATCACACTCTCTGCAACTCAGCTGTTTACTTGTTGACCAAGTGCTGGCAAACGAAGCATATTCCCAAGTGAAGCTAATGACATGGCTCAAGAAATCGCTCGAAATCGCTAAAATGCTGTTCGAATAATGAAAGGTGAATCACAACAGCACTGAAGTCATAAAGAAATGTAACTCAGGGTGTGAACGTTCAATGAATAGCTAGTTAAGGATTCCAACACCTACATTTCATCAGTGTTTGAATATTGACAAAAACCAGCAAAAAAACTCTCCTGTACCAGAACCAATCACTAATAACTCATTTTTTCAGCTGGGCATGGTAGCCATTCATCTCCACGTGGTCGTCTGCGACCCTAACTTGACGCCTCAAATCTACTGTCGGTCCATAGTATAACGTTCAGACGTGCTTATACAGAGGTATAGGCCTAATCTAGATACTCTCTTCGCTTCTACAACACACCAAACTCTGCCTGGGCAGTTTTAAAATCTGACGAAGGCCTGTAAAACAGTACTACTGTAAAGCTGGGGCACCCTGCTACAATATATGTCCACTTCTTCGGCAATATGGGTATGGTGGTACGTTACTTTTCAAAAACTTTTAACGTCAAACATGAAACTAGTCCCTAGGGGTTCGAAACTCTTTCTTCTGTCTAAGGCAAGTTCTTTTC
>JAAAKM020000498.1:34964683-35008262 GCA_010016025.2 Alatinidae sp. Z8VKAUB7J3
CAAAGTGGTCAGTGGACTCCAAAGTGGTCAGTGGACCAAAAAGTGGTCAGTGGACCTAAAGTGGTCAGTGGACCCCAAAGTGGTCGGTGGTCCCAAAAGTGGTCGGTGAACCCCAGGTTGAGGACCCCAGGTTGAGGACTCCAGGTTGAGGACCCCAGGTTTAGAGCCCCAGGCTGAAAATCCCAGGTTTTAGATCCTAGGTTGCGGACTGCTGGTTTAGCTTTTAGGCCGGGATCCCGCCTTTTGATGACTTAATACGTCCATAACAACGGCTGAAAGACGTTAAAAAGAAATTCCTTGCTTCAATTATTGTAGAAGGCCTGCAACTAATTTTGTGGAAAAAATAATGCACCTTGCGAGGAATGGAGAAACGCTTATTTCATTGAATTCTTGTTGTACATGACAGGTGAAGCATAGTTAATCTTTTATCTGAATGAAGCCAAGTTCACTTTGAATAGAACAATATTCCGCAGTTTCAAAGAAGGCGATATCTCAAAAAGGCGACATGAATATTTTCTCCTAAGAAATCGGCAATCCTTCTCAAGATCAATAATTTCTTGTTTACTACTCTGGCTTCAGCAGAATTAAAATACGATGAAAACAACAACCTGGCATCAAAGAAAATGATTCTATTGCAGAACCAAGTACAGAGAAGGAAATCATTTTATCACGGAACAAAGTAGAGAGAAGAGAGTAACTTCATATTACAGAAACAAGTAGAGAGAAGAAAAAAACTTTATCACAAAACCAAGTAGAACGAAGAAAATAATTTTATCTCAGAATGAAGAAAATAGTTTCATTCCAGAACCGAGTAAAATGAACAGATATAAAATTATTTGCAAAGCTGATCAGAAATTGCGCTCCTTAAAGTGCTGTACTGTTAGACAGCGGGAGACCTGTGATTTCAAACGCTTAAGTTCTGTAATTTCCAGCAAACGATTAAGTGAATGTCGGTTGTTTTTAAGAACAGAATAAAGAAACCTACCGTGCGTAGGTTTTGATTGACTCCTGTCTGAATACGACAATTTACGCCCGTTAAGTACAATCGTTTAGGGTAATCGACATTTAATTGTTCCGTGTTTTTATGAATTGATGAATGATTGCCATAAAATTTGCCAATATTATAATGAGTAGGTATAACAGCTTAGAAACCTGAACCCTGCACGACTTTGTTTCTTTAACATATAAGTCTCTCAAAACTTTACAGGATCTCCTATGAGGCTCATATATTTATTCTTTGTTAATATGTAGATTGTTTAGTTAGGACACTAGGTCATCAAACAACTAAAATTTCGAGATTGTTCTACCCTGAGGACGATGTGATGAATTCATCGAAAACTTGGGGTTGTTATGCCGGATGTTGAATGTTCAATAGTCTTCAGTATGTTTCATATGCGCATTCTTTGCTGGGCATGGATCTGCATACCAAAATTACGATTTCCACCTGGTTCATTAATTACAGATATAGTTAACATCTCTGGTGCACACTTATGAGAGGGCTGTTTTCCTATGATTAATTTTTGACTGCATCAAAACTGTACCTCATCATATCAAGGGCATTGCGGAATGGAGGGCAGTGACGATAAAAAGTGCATTGCTGTCATGCGTCAGGCCACAAGCAAGTGTGATCCGAGTTAACCAGTGACAATAAAAGTGCATTGCAGTCATACGTCATGCCAGATACAAGAGTGATCTGAGTTAACCAGTGACAATAAAAAATGCATTGCAGTCATGCGTCAGCCCAGACGCAAGTGTGATCTGAGTTCCAGTGACAATAAAAAGTGCATTGCAGTCATGCGTCAGGCCAGACGCAAGTGTGATCCGAGTTAACCAGTGACAATAAAAAGTGCATTGCAGTCATGCATCATGCCAGATACAAGAGTGATCTGAATTAACCAGTGACAATAAAAAGTGCATTGCAGTCATGCGTCAGGCCAGACGCAAGTGTGATCTGAGTTAACCAGTGACAATAAAAAGGGCATTGCTGTCATGCGTCAGGCCACAAGTAGTGTGATCTGAGTTAACCAGTGACAATAAAATGTGCATTGCAGTCATCCAGTCATGCCAGTAGCGAGTGTGATCTGAGTTAACCAGTGACAATAAAAAGTGCATTGCAGTCATGCGTCAGGCCAGACGCAAGTGTGATCTGAGTTGACCAATGGCAATAAAAAGTGTATGGCAGTCATGCCGGAAGCTAGTGTAATCTTAGTTACAATAAAAAGAACACAGATCGTATCGTAAGCTTTAAATCAATGGACCATCTCAGATAAACGCTGTTGTTAGCACCAATTTTAAAAGAAGCTTCCACTTTAATTGGGCATTTAGGGCCACTAAATAAAAATGTTTTAACTGACCTGAGGGATTGGTTGATTGAGAATTACTCTTTTAACTGACCTGAGGGGTTGACTAACTGAAAAATCGAACACTTGTTTTTCCTCAGAATGTAAATTTGATTGGCGACGTTCCTAACATTGTCTAGGTAGATAATTTATAGAAGGTCGATATATATATTTAGCACAACCTCCTTTAGAAGTAATTCTGTGTTGCTAGTTGTTTTGGCAGAGCGCATGTTCAGCAACATGTAATAAAGAGGGGGTTGTTTTCGCAAAAGGGCTATTACAATAAACTGAAGCCCACGAATTCTGTCTAATGGTTTGTCTTTTCAATGTGAAAGAGACTGGGTTATGAGACTAACACGTTAGCTTTTGAAAATAGAAGTGATCTATCCAAATTTAGATGTTTGCTTGACGGATTTCGATCGCCTCTACAAGGATAATACACGTGTTCTTTTCAATTGACTTAGCTAGGCATTTAAGCAGTTTCCTGTTTTAACCTCATTAGTCAGATATTAAATCTTTCGATTCCATAATCATCTTCTTTGAGAATTAACTCTGGGCTTCTTGCGTCATTGGAACCGAGTTAACTCTCCAACTTAGTGTTGCAGTCACATATTCTCAGAATTGTTCTACTGCTTTAGCAAGTGTCGTGATGTCTGATTACCTGTAGGTCATAGCAAAGGTTTCCGAAGGTAGGCATTTTCGCGCCTGTTGTGTCCCTACCTCGTTTCCATACAGCGTCGATACGTACGTTCTATTTATTCACGTTTCAAGGTAAGATTATTAGAAATTAGTTTGTTGGAGAACCAGGAGCATCATACAGCTGTGTTTTAAGGCCTTCGTATTTGACCAGGCCGATATGTACCCCCTTGAAG
Source organism: Alatinidae sp. Z8VKAUB7J3 (assembly GCA_010016025.2). Lineage (NCBI taxonomy): Eukaryota > Metazoa > Cnidaria > Cubozoa > Carybdeida > Alatinidae > Alatinidae sp. Z8VKAUB7J3. The sequence goes on from JAAAKM020000498.1 coordinate 34,967,895, forward strand.
TATTATGCATTAAAGCATAGAGTACAGAAACGGTGTCATATTCAACACTGTAGAAACCAAGCAATTTAATTTCGATAATAAGTAAATAAACAAATGAAAAAATAAAAAACTGTCAGCCCGGGTCAGACACTACACAGCAAACAAAGAATATGTCGAAGTAATATGTCGAATGGACGTCGTTCTATAGAAATATTATTGTACTTTATGGTCGGTGTCAGTTCGTCAATGGCGGTGCGAAAAGTACCGGAGAAGGGGTATGATCATAATTTTTTTAATATTTCAATCCAAAAGCAAATGCCACACGTATAGAGTGCACGATTTGCATGGAAATGGACAACCTATACTCGCTTCTTATCAACCAAGAAATGCTTGTTATTCTTCGTTTGATAAGCCAAAGAGGGGGAGGGAGCGAAAATCATGAATTTCTAAAAATGGAGGTGCTATAAACCGAGCATGTCCTGGTTCAGGGGCGGGCACAGCAAGTACCGTGTACAAGAGTGTACTTAAAAGAAACGCTCAATGAAATGAGTGTATTTAAATGAAAAGAGTGTACTTAAATAAAAGCTCACATGATAAGGTACACACAAAACTGCAAACTGATTTTATTATTTAAAATATTCAAATGGTGTTCATATTTTAACTTATCAACTCTACTCTGCTAGTATTTCATTGTCCGAAGTACTGATATGTCTGTTAACACTCAATTCATGATTTATAGAATGATGGAATTATAAAATGAAAGCGCACCAAAAGGCAAAATTAATTGAAAAGTAATAATTATACATTTTTAAGAAGATGTAAGATAGTACAGTATTTGGGGTAGGAATTTTTATCGTATATATCTTACAAGTGTTTTCCCACGGTCAAACACTGCACACAAACCCTTTGACACAAACATAAGAGCAGGGGTATGAATGAAAAGTCCAATATTAGGCGAGAATCCTGGATGTTACTGGATTCAATAACGTTGAACCAAACGTGGTCTCATGGAATGGAGACAAAGGTAGACTACAGTAAGACATAAAGCATTTGTAGGGCATATGAAGCGTTCAGTGGCCTCTTTTGGTACTTCTGGGTCAAATATAATTGGTCACAGACGTTTATATCATATCAAAGCGATGACTTCATCAGTTTCTAATAGGATACTGAAACAGCCACGTTCTCTATAGATCACATCGCATTTCTGTATTGGACTAAGTGTTGAGGGTGTGTTCCTATGATTTAATCACTGTCCATAGAATACCTCTCATTAGAAATGACACAATGGATGGCATAACGTCACTTTTTTCTTACCTTCCGGTCCTCCTAGCTATTAGATGCACCAAAGTCAAAGGTCGAACGTAAATTGACATGAATTACATTAATGATCATCGTAGGCATTGATAAATATATGTAATTACTTTCAGTGTGTAAAGGAAGAGAACTGAATGCTATGCAAGCTGTATGAAGTTGCTAAGTGGTGTTCCTGAATCTCACGACAGAAAGGGAGCGTACTTTAACAGAACAGGTGAGTTTTTGATATCATATTTTTCTAGTACATTGGACTATTAGTTTTCCTATCACTGTGCTTTTTCAACTTAAAAGTTTTCATGTTGCCGCCTGCAGTAGAAAAAATGTGTGCTCATTGAGAGGGGTCTTTTTACTATATGTCACCCGTTGTTTTACACTTATAGGGCCTTAGCAGGACGTACGTTTGAGCACCAGATCTTCATGATGAGTGTGTGGTCAGCTACAAGTATTTTTATGAAAAGACAGCTAAAAAGAACGCCACCATTAAAAATAGTAAAAGTTTTTTAAGATCATGTTAAGAACAGGGAGGATTAAGTAGGGCTAAAAGCCTACTAAGAACCCTCCATGGCTTGTTGTGATGCAAATATTACGGTGAGAAGGGAAAGAACATGGATGTAATTTCTGAGGTTTTGTTCTTTTACTCTCTTTCCATGATTCGATATTTACATGAACACTTTACGTCATTGACAATTAAAAACAGATGAAGTGTTTTCAACATCTTTTAAAAAATATATAATATTATTAGTGTTTCTATAACAATTGGTGCACGACGAAGAGAAGCAGTCAGTTTTCGGCAGGGAAATAAAATGCTGACTGATTATTCAATTCTTTTGATATAAACATTACATTAAAACCGGTAGCTGCATTCGCTAAACGATTTATTAAACAGTGTATCAAGCAGAGTTATGTAATCAAGAGAAGTGAAGGTTACTCAACATACTAAGCCCGCTGTTATCCTAGCTTCGCGTCGTCGATAAATCATAAACTTTCAAAGGTACACTTGTAATTGTAAATACGCATGTGTGAGGCAGTGCAACAGAGCTAGTGCCAGGCAAAAACCATAACTGACAGTGCTTAGCGGCATTGATGCCTTGACAGGTATATAAACGCGGTAGAAGTGTTTGTAATTAGTTGTAGTTACTATAGAAACGGTGGCGGTAAAAAGACTCTATCCCTAGGAAAGAAATCTCTAGATTTCTAACCTAGAAACCCTAGGAGAGAGTGTTCTGCATGAAGACCGAAATTTTCCCGCCTGAACTGTTTTTGAGCTTCTTACGAAAGCATAATGTAGCAGTCGACATTTCGGATGTGGAAGGTAAAGATTTATATGACACCTTGCATTACATTGGTTGCTCACTAAAAGCAGATTATCTTCTGAATGAAGATGACAAGAAACCTATTGCAGAAAAGGTAAAAGCTGCGGCGCTATAGTAAATACCATAAAAAAGGGCCCTTTGCGGCCCCTTTTTAATGTCACAAGCCTGTAGATACGATCAAGCGCAACGAACGGCTAATGATGGGAACCCATACCATTCAAGAAGCTCTTCTTTCATCACCATTGGCTTATCTTCTTCATCGTTAAGGAAAACGTAGTACTGTTTACAGCATTGGCCGTTAGATTTAGCCATTTCGCTATCACAACGTACAATTACAGCCCCGCAGTACTTCAGTTCCAGCATTAAGTCATGACTTTCTTTAGTGGTGCCAATTCTAAAAGTAGGCTTACCATCATTGCAATCTGGGTCATCAATTATACAGACTGCTAGATCAGTATGAACTGGTTGCTTATCTAAACCTTTCAGAGCCGAATCGGATGCAAGGAAACAAATGATTTTAGACGTAAGTTGAAGACGGTCTTTCGCTGGTACAGAAAGAAACGATGTAAAAGATTCCAAAGCCAACAGGTCTGCGGGGTGTAGGGGTTGATAAGTTGGCTGAGAAAGAAGTTTCTTGGCTCTAAGGGCTTTAGTTTTGAACTTATGGCCAAGGTCAGAAGGGTAGTCCATTCCCTTTTCAGCAACGGCAACTAGTAGCTTGTCAGGTACGTTAAGAGCGTCAAAGAAATGATGGGTGTAGAGAGGCTTATCTGCATAACGAAGTAGTCTTATGATGCATTTGGCCAATTTGCATGAAACTTCGCCAAGAGCATTTCGATAATTACGTGCATGAGTATGAGCTTCATCAAGGTCAATGAACTTAGACACTTCTCCAGGAAGAGGAGTATCACGAACTCGTTTGTTAAGTTTAGCGATTTGGTGCACTTCACCTATCGAAAGTAAATTTCCCATTTATCTACCGGCCCACTACCTATAATCCAACACTATTATGATAAGTTTTGGCAAGCACAAGACTAATCAAGCACAAAAAATGCGTGCTGATACCTTCTGTCCATACAGTTTGAAATCATCATCCAATGATTGCTTGATGTCGGTCAAACATCGCTCGCTAAGCTGCGTAATATGCGTTGGTTCTACATTCACTTAAGCGACATTCTAATAACCAAAACTCAACAGCGGGTGATGATATACCATCTAGTCATAAATGGCACTCAATTCAATATCATAATTAACAGATAAATGACGTGCGACAAAACCTGACAATATAATGGTAAAGCAATAGATAAATTAATATTGTCCATTTCGATAAGACATCACAAACACGCCATGCTGTATTAACGCCCAAGTAGCTAAAATTTATACAATCCGTTGCAGTCAAAACGGATGCCTTTTTCACTGCGTAAGTCACTAATAATGATGAAATAAAGTTGGCACGGAAGACCTGATTTCACTTTTGCACTTATATACCCAAAGGGTGAAGGGTACGACACACGCCCCCTCAACCACCTGCTAAGCCCCGCGAAGCGGCATTCTTTTTTTTCTTTCTTTTCTTCTCTTTTTTTTCTTATTTTTTTCATCTTGCGGTCTGCACGCGGAACGTGAGAAATGCTCGGAATTAGAATATATAGAAACTAAAAATAAGCTCGATCGTTGAGGGGGAGAGGATAATAACTTAAAGCGAACGCTTTTTTTTATGGCGGAGTGAGGTGGTGACAGTGTAAGTCGAATCCCCACTAGGTATATAAGTGCAAATATTGACCAATATATAATTTGCAGATGAGTGGGATATATATATTCATGTTAATAAATAAGTCAGTAGTGACATGCAAAGTATCGGAATATACTTGAGGTGAAATCTTATTTTATCCTCGATTAACGCCATTTAACAAGCTGTGATTGAATCAAACTGACGAACATCTTTGATTGCTGTATGATAACCAAGCTATCCAAGCAAACTTCATCATTACGCGAAACGAGACAAATGACACTTAGAAGAACAGCGCCACTAGTTTGTGTTCTGTCCTTATCGCTGTCTGGGTGTTTCAAGGACATCGAAGCACCTCTTGATGCGGTAAGAGCAGAAACGTATTTAGCACCGAGTTCAGGACACGAGTTCCACTTACTTGGAGACCAAGCTACATTGAGCTTTGATGATCATGATTCAGTAGAACGATTCTATGAGGAAGACAGTCAATCTATCCGGATCAAGATGTCGACAGACCCTTACTACTCAGAGAGATGGTTGGTAATGACCAAACTTAATAATGGCGAGTTGCTTTGTGCTCAGTGCGCAAAATATAACTGGCCATCGAGATGGGTAAAGCAAAGCAAAAGCCTTGCTTCCATTCAGGAGTCCTTCCAATGAGTTCCCCTCGATGTCCCAAGTGTAATACTGAAGAGATGAAGCACATACTCTGGGTAGTAGGTGACAGCCGAAATGGTTGGTATTGTGAGAATTGCGGCGCTGGCCCTTATCGGCTTGGTACAAACCGTGATGCAATCGCTAAACACGACACAGAAGCGGAAGCGTCCCGGTTTGCAATCAAACTTTTAAACTAATGGTATTTCAAAATGGCATTAATCCCTTTTGGCTTGAAGAACGGGCGCCTCGTTGACATCAGTAGTGTTGAACGTGGGCTGAAATGTGGTTGCGTATGTCCATCCTGCGGGCAGAGATTGGTTGCTCGATTTGGAGTGGAAATGATCCCACACTTTGCTCACGATAAGAATGCAGAGTCACAAGGTGTAAACACCGAACCATGCGCGTTGTCTTTCTGGGTTGCTCTGAGGTTGATGATCAAACAGGTTGCCAACGAACAAGGTTATTTAAAGCTTAAAGTGCCAAATCTCGTTGTGACGTCTTATGGTCGTGATAATGACTATAACCCCGTAGAAATTAGTATGCAGGTCTCGAGCGAAATCGACCTCAAAATCACTGATATTCAACATCAAGTAGTTGTTGATTCGACCAATTTAGATCTGGTGGGTTTGGTTGGTGGTGCTATGTTTGGTATCCATTTCGTGTATCCAGGGCGCCGAAATTGCATCGGTGATTTTAGCTCAAGGATCGGAGTCCTCGAAATCGACTTAACGCGATTAGAATGGATATATGAAAACTACGATTTCATCGAGCAACCTCCATTTGAAAACCGCGTACTTGAATACCTTTATGGTAGTTTGGAAGCTAAAAAGTGGTATTACCATCCGAGTTATTTAGAAGCAAAGAGTCGAACTGAAACACAATTGGCGCGCGAGGTTGAACAACGCAACATCGCTAATGCTGAACATGCACGACAAAAAGACCGCGACAAACACCAACAGCAACTAAAAATTAGCCAGGAGCAGGATAGGAAACGAAGTAAGTTACTCCAGCTTAGCGATAACGGTGATTGGTACTGCTGCCGATGTAATTCATCATGGTTGAAAGAAGACAAAGGTGAATCATGTCCGAATTGTTACATGCCAGGTCAAAAAATTATCATTAGGTAAAACATGAATTCATTCGATTACATTGAAGCTCTTGTGTTCGTGGGTATGTTCCAATTTGCTAGCCAGGGGGTGCCGTTATTAGGTCATCTTACATGGCACTATGTAGGCTCTGTCTTTGTCCCAAAGAAGGTAAGATATCTTCCTGTATTTTCAGACCCGAACTCTTCAGCTTACATTCCTTCTACAAAACAGTTTAGACATCATTTCAGTCCGCTAATGAGTTTGGGCAGCCTCAAGCTCCTTATAGCATCGATAGTTTTCTACAATGTCATGAGGCATTATGCAGAGATTGCCGGAGACTCGATGTTCGGCGTGATTATGGGGCTGATCAATACGGTGACTATTGCACTCGTCACATGGATACTTGTGGCTCACCTAGTTGGCTTGAAACGGTTATATATTCAGCGTTGTTTTGACATTGTAAGAGTGTATTTTTCGTTTGTTACTGGTATGTACCTCGCAATACACGCTTGTTGGTCATAATGAATAGTCAATTGAATCAATAGAAATGTTTTTCACAACCGGAACACGAACAGGGTACACCTAATGAACGGTCGTGCTCATAGATATATTTGAAGCAAATCAATCGAGAATATCATGTACAAAATTAAGTTACCCATCAACAGCTATGATTTGGCTTCAGCTCTAACGTCTTTATGCGGGGTCATTGATCAAGAACTCGCGCTGCAGGAGGGGTTCGACTTTTTCATTGGAAGTTTGGAAGAGATCAACCGGCTTAGAGCAGAGAAAGGAATGTCAACGCTGCTTACCCCTCTAGATTTAGAGCTTAATGAGAACTGTTATGACAACGGACACTTGATGGTTCCTATTCACTTACACCGTTCTCAAGAAATCGGCGCTCTAATTCAATCAGCAATAACACAAGCCAGTCAAAATAATGAAAGCCTCTATATCAATCAATTCCAACAGATGACTACAAGATATAGTTGGCTGGAAATAAGGAGAGTTCGGTTACAGGATTCATTCAACCTTGCAGAGAAGCCTCATCACGATGGATCTTTATCGAACATCGATTCGACGCCTATTGAGCATGATGAACCACCAGCTACTTCACACGCTTCTAGCGAACCTCAAGCATTGAAACAAAGTAGTAGTGCACTGAGATTGCTATTAGTCTTACCTGTTTTTGTTCTTTTGGCGTTTTTTATCGCGCCTCATGACTGTATTGATTTTGTAGATGGTTTTGAAATCAATGCCCTCGAACGCCCGTTAGAAATTCTCAGAGTAGAAGTTGATAAATTACATGGCGTTATTAATGAATACATAGCGTTTACTTGGGACCAAATTTTTATGAGGAATTACGAGTGATAACAATTAGCTTACCAATTAATACAGATGACTTAGGAGAACTGCTAGATGACGATCAGTCTTTGATAGATATGGAGTTAGCAGAAAAGCTTGGGGTTAGTTTGATTGTTGGTACACAAGAAGAGCTCAATGATGTCAGACTCCTGAATGGATTGCCGAACATAACCTCTGAACAAGCCTTCTCTTTGAGTAAGGATGATTACACGATCCAAGGGATGTATGTGCCGCTTCATTTAATACGAGCCAGGTACGTAGCATCAGTCATCAAGGCTCAAAATGCGGCATTTCGTAGAGATGATATGTTTGGTAAGTTTTTGCTAAGAAATACTGGTAAGGAAAGATTTGACAAACTGTTCATAAAGCGGTTTCCAAAACCAGGAAAACCCTTCATTCCCTATTTACCAGATGATTTAGGTGTCGATTATCAAGTTGAACAATTTGAGCCCAAGAAATCGATTTGTGATCCACATAGGTTATTGACTTATTGGATGGTATCAATAGCGACTATTTGTTCCGTTGTTTCGCTTTATGTGGTCGGGGTGCACGTCTAATGAAGTTAGGAATGGCATAGTCAGGCGGCCGCTGCTATGCCCACCCCAGACGTAGTACATGAATGCTTAGCATGGGGAACTAGCAAGACTACGTTAGTAGATTGGGTAAAAGCTGCCCATAGGGAAGTACAATGCCCTTGGGCAGTTCTATGCTGGCGAGATGCCAGAAACTATCGTTCTAACAAAAGTCAGATAGTCAGTTCATTTCTACGAGACGAATGATGATTCCACTTATCACCGAAGTCAATGGCTTGTGGAGACCAACAACTCTAGTAAGGTAGAATTGGTGGATCAGGATCACATTGACTTGATGTTAAATTGTTCAATTAACGGGTATATTGGATCTGCCTAATTTAATTTCCAAACTTTCAAGAGTTCAAAATGAATCAAGAAGAGATGGCAGTGTTTGTCAAACACTGGCCAGGCTTTCTTAGTGTTCGAGACTCAAACCATAGATTTAGATATCTAAATAACAACTTCTTGATCTGGTTGGGGTCGTTTGGTGTAACTAATCCAGTCGGCTTCACAGCTCCTGAACTAGCAAAAGTGGCTCCTGACAATGTGGCTTCCATGCTGTTAGCTTGTCATGACGCTTCGTTAGAGTATCTAGATATTGGTGTTTCTATACCAAAAGTAATTGAGTTCAAGGGCATTAACGGAAGTGAATACTATCAAGTCATGAAGTTCAAAGGTGAAGTAGATGGTAGAACATGTATTTTCACAACCGGATTCGATGTGACCAAATTGCAATTGTCTACAAAGTTTTATCAAATGAAGTCTCAAACTGACTCGTTAACCGGTTTGAACAACAAAGAAGCATTAAAGCGACTAGATATTTGTGAAGGGATTGCTATTGTCATTGACTTAAATAATTTCAAATCCATCAATGATTCTCTAGGCCATACAGCCGGAGACGAAGCTTTGATTAGTTTTTCTAAGCTGCTGAGAGAAAATTTCCGTGACGATGATTTCATCGCTAGGATTGGAGGAGATGAATTTCTCGTTGTAGCAAAAGGCCTAACAGAAACAACCGCGCTCTTCCGATTGGATGCTTTGGCAGATAAGTTTGAGCTTGAGTTTAAACGTTACCCTAATTTTGGTTGGGCGTATGGAATAGCCCCAATCAGTAAGAACTGGGAAGAAACATTTAATACAGCTGATGCAAACATGTACCGTAACAAGAATGAGTCTAAAATCAGGCTATGTTCAATTTACTAGCGGGCAATGCCCGCCAGCCATTATTACTAAAAGACGTTAGTTATTCGGGTCATTGCTGATTGGACTTCTTCCAGTTCGAGGGCACTCATAGAGCCCCGAACAAATGACTCCGCTTTTGATTTTATCTCGTCAACAGGCAAACCATCTAAGACGCTAGAGTTAACAGAAATCACGCCAGTTGAGCTAAGTGCGGTTAAAAGGAAAATTGAACTGATAACTCGTCTAGGCAGACGTAGAAGAAACATAATCATAGGACTATCTCAGAATCATTGAAAAGAGTCCCTATAATAGTTTCTTTATTTTCGTTACGGCTGATCTCTGGAAGAAACAAAAAGCCTAGCATTAGGCTAGGCTTTGAAACTTAATGAATAGTGCCATCTGAGTCCAGAGCAGGGTGATGCTCAGGTTCCAGTGAGTTACCATCGACCCAAGTTACAGGTGTAGCTCCTTCCACGGCTTCGTCAAAGACGTGCGTGTTATATAATGGCTCTTTTGGAATGCCATTGACCTTTGCAGCCCAAACGTGCGCCACATAGTCTACAGTCACTGGCATAAAACCTTCTTGAGTTATGTGATGGTTGAGAGCATCAATTACCGTTTCTGGTTCTACGTGCCCGATAACAAAGAACCCCCAAGGGTTGCCGTTCTTTAATTTGAAAAACTTGACGTTCATGCTTCAAACCTCATTAGTTGAATAGGTACGAGTGGCTGCTTAAGTTAGATAAGCCTTCCAATGGAATGCCTACACAGCCAACTAGCTTTGGAGGGAGAATGTCATTTGATATCCGAAGTAACTCCTCTTTAGATACTTTGAACGCTTCCACATAAATTCGTTCAGACAACAATATTGAATGCCCGACCACAACTGGCTGGCAATCAATGCTGGGATCGACATGTGTTCCATCAGATAACTGAAGCCAGCAGTGGCCAGCCACTATCGAAGAGGAAGAAGATTGTGTTCCGAATTTACTTCCAACTGTTTTGATGGCGCCATACACAATGAAATCGATGTTATCCAAAACAGAGAGTGCAGAAACAACGTTGTCGTAGTGAAGAGGCATAGGCATCACGTCGCGACATAATTCTAGTGTTGTTTTATTGACCTCACCTAAAGTAACAATCTCAAGGTACTGCCTTTTCAATCGAGTTGTTTTCTCGATCGCTTCAAACAATGCCTCTTTATCTGGTTGGTTCATACGGTCCTAACTATATCAACATAAGAAAAATAGCATCATTATAACCCGATTTACCTGCCTTCAGCTGATCTCGATATCAGATTGGTTACGAGAGGACGTGCCTTGTCTGCAAGGCTTTAATTTTCGTTATATATTTGGCATACTATTAAATTAGTTGATAACAAGGAATTCCCATTCCTAACCAACTGTTCTGCCATGTAACATCCTTCAAGGAAAAGCGGTGTGGAGATTTGCAATTCCTTCTGCGTTGTTTTCATGGCCATCATTTTACTTTAATGAAGCGAACCCTAAATGACCTCTAAGTGTATTTATTTACAAGGGCAGTACACCGCTGTCGGACCGTCTCGCCGTCGTGGAGGATGTGTCGAAGCGGAATCTATTACAATTGATGACGTCACACTGAATAAAGTGCTTATTGATAAAGAGGCGTTTGATTTGTTAGAGCTCGGAGAGATAGTAGAACTCTCATTTTTTACAAAGGGCAATGAAACTTTCATTACTTATATCCGTTATGGTGAAAACAAACTAAGTCCGACACCCAATTTTGCCTACCGAGAGTTTACCAAACTCGGCTTCCGTTCAATGGGCTTAGTCCTCGCGCTTGTTTTCTTGATATCCTTTGTTTATCCAGATATTGCATTTATGGGAGGGAGTTCGACATTTTTATTGCCAGTCGCCTTCGGTGCTTCTTTAATTCTTCCTATAATCAAGTACATATCAATACATAAGCATGTATTAAGTAGTAAAAAAACCTTTCCAATCCGAGATGTATAGGTTAAAAAGGTTTGATATAGCAGATTCGCATTGACGAAAAAAAACGCTCCAATCCGATTGGAGCGTTTTTTATTGCTAACGTTTTTTGATGATGGCCGCACCAGCAAGGTTTAAGTCTGGGTCTTCGTTATCGGGTGATGCTTTATGGAATGTGATGAAGCCTCCCGAGAACTTAAAGCCTTTGGCGATGGAATCTAGCAATTCAGCCACACATGACATTGCTTGACCTGAAGTGTAATTGAAGCGGCCCAGTTGGTTACCCACTCTAGGATCAATGTCCACTTTAACAGTGTTGCCTGAAAAATCTATTGAGATATCTGTATTGGAATCCCGTAGGATGACTCGTTTAGCGGCTAAGACATAGCGCCATAATAGCTTGTTATGAGAAAACTCAAAGTAATAGGGCACTTCGCGCCCGAAGGAGTGTAACACAACGCCTTCTAATGCATGTTTGTGAACCTTAGCCTCTTCGCGCTCGTTGTATTGAATGAACTGGTCAATTAACGCGTAGTTCATGATGTTCAGGAGTTTGTTGGCATTCTTGCTATAACCATCGATTTTCTTCTTGAAAGTAGTCTCGGACATCTCTCTGAATTTCGAAGGCATCATTCCGAACTCAATCGGAAGGAATCGCTGAAGCAAAACTTTATCACCCATCGATACAAGAATTTCAAACTGCTCATTGTCTAGCACTATATCTACCGCATAGTTCTTATAGATGTGCTTAGTACCAAGCCCATCTGTTTTGATTGGCCGTAACTCTAGCGACTTGAGGCTATTCTTATCGTCCGTTTCTTTTACGAGTAATTGCTTAGCAAGCTTTTCCCCAGCGGTCAGTTCCTTTTCATATCTTATAGATTCACTAAAGTTCACGAGGACCATATAGGATATAAGATCGAAGTCCTCTTGAGGCATTCCTTGGTTTACTGGTTTTGTCATAAATAACGGCCTAAATTAGAATGAAAGCAAGGTTGCGAAAGGGGTAGCAACACGTAGTCTGGGAAATAAAACGGATTTTATGGTACCAGAATGTGGGACCCTGAGCAACGATACTGTAGTAACCTAATGTTTAATTCGGTAAAATATACGCTTCATCACGAATCCAATTCAAACATAAATGAAAAAGCTTTTCTTGGACTACATCACTGAGGATGAAGGTCGCCAATTGGCTCCAGATGACTGGATTACCTACATACAAAATTCCATCGGAGAATCGGTACGTTTGATGCTTTCAGAATCTGGGAAGGCAACAAATTACAATGAGGTAAGGAAGGTTCTTGAATCTAAAGGGGCATTCAGACAACTTTGTACCCAATCATTTTCGTCACTTCCCGAGAAATCCCAAGCATTAGTAAACCGTTTTGTAGCTTATAACGATGACTACATACTCTTGCTTTGTTCTGGCCCATTCTTATATGAAACGATCGAAGTCAATGATAGTGATAAGTATGCTGTTCACTGTATTGGCACCGGTGTTGAATCATTACAGCCAGGGGACCCCCGCATATACGAAACCCTACTAAATTTCGAATCAGTGAAAGCAGTTCCGCAGCGCCTAGAATTTGAACAATACCCAAACCACTGATAATATAACCATGTGTGCATACATACAGGTTTTGCAAGATGGTAGGTATCTTTTCACCGGAACATGTTAGACGAATTAGAACTTCAATTGATGAGATTGAAGCGCTACGCCATGAAATTCAAACTACACTCGCTAACGATCCAAAGCTCATCACTCAGGCCTACAAAATAGATCCCATACATTATGCAGCGCAGTTCCCCAAGCATATTCCGGTTGACACAGCATCGAAAATAGAAGCCCTGAATAGCTTTAATCTGCAAGTGACTGACACTGACGGCGAAAGAACCCCGAGACGTACATTCGGTGTTATTCAAGTTGGGATCGCTGCCTACGACAAAGTGACAGATCTTGCTGATTTGCATAACAACAAAATCTTACAGTTGAAGGAATGGCTTAGTGAGAATTTTGAAACAAGTCACTCTAGGAGTCGACATATCCACGCGGCATATCCTGGAATCATTATCGCGACGCTATACCGGCATATAAAAGTTGCTAATGACACTTGTTATAGCATCTCCTACGATTGGAACAACAATCAACGGGTTCCTACTAAAATTAGCCTTGAAGCTATTGGGACGCTTGTTGAAAGCCTAGGCGATGTATATGAAGATGGTTCAGTTTCGTTAACAGCCCAAGAAGCTGGTGAGCAGATAATGTATCAACTCGGAAATGCCCCTGCAGGGTATGAATACATACAGCTAAAAAACAGCAAAGTGCACCCTCAGCAGATCTACTACCATCGGACTCCAAATGAAAATCGAAAACCATATCGGGGTAGGGAAGGTGTATATCGAGATACCATCAAAGCGAACAATTGTCTTATTGCGCCTATACATGATGGTATGAGCTTAAAGCATCACCCACCAGCGGATTTTAGACATAAAGAGAAGAAAGGGGTGTCAGTTCATTACAAGCCTGTTCGTGAAGGTTTGGGCATATATTTGCGGAAGAAGATGAAATGAATGCCACACCTCCCTTTGGAACACAGATTAAGCATCATGGTAAGAGCCATATAGTTCAGTTTAGTGCTGTCGAAACGAAATCAGGACAACCCACTTTAGCTATAGAGATGACAACGACACAGAATGCTTGGGGCAAGAAAAATACGATAAAAATGCACTTAGTTCCCGAAACAGAACTGTTAGCATTGTGTATTTTTTTACACCCGAAGAATAGGTTAAATTCAAAGTCTGAATTCAAAACTACACGCGCACAAAATCGACCTAAAGTCCTTACAATCAAAGTCAATGACAGTAATGCGTCAACGTATTTTGTCGGCTTGGCAGATAACAACGACAAGCTACTCTACAATCGCGTACTTGGTACCCAGCAGTTACTCTCTTTGAGGTTGATTGCATTTTCACGGTTGGCGAGTCTGTATGGGTGTAATGTGACCGATGTTATGAACATGCTTGAGCATTATCTCAATTAATGACACTGATCTCGGATATAGGGTTATTAAATTCGGTTAATTTTAGCTATACTCGAATCAACAAATGAATCAACCAGAGAGTTTTAAAAGTGGCGGCATCAGATATTGTGAATTTAACAGTCGGCAAATGGGGTAACAATTTCGCAGTTCGTTTCGACAAGGAGCTGTCTACCCGCTATAACATCAAGAAGGGTGATACTTTTGCTGTCGAGTTGTTGCCTGAAGGAATGTTCTTCAAGCCTTTGGCTGAAATGCCAAAACCAAAGGTGGAGCTGGAAGATATCCGATTTAATGAAACGTTGGCCGTTGACCCGGATAAAATTGACACTATTCATTTGTTTCACGATAAAAACTTTGGTTATGTATTGCGTATTGCTACACGCCTTGCAAAAGTTACCATCGAAGTTACCAGCCTACTAAAACTTGATGATACTTTGAGCGAACGCATCAAGGTTAATGAAAACAAAGCAATTATGATTTGTTTGTCCCAGATAAAACAAGCCGCGGCACAGGCTAACAAAGCCCAAAAGCCACTTGATGATGCTTTGAAAATTTGGGAAAGTTGCGGCATCGTGTGGAAAAATGATCAAGACCCAATGAAAAGCCCAGACTTTCTTAGCCGCTTGAGTAACCTCAAAAACCAGATGAAACTAGACATCTAGTGATAAAAAACAAAGATTTGCCATCAGATAGTGCTGGTGGTAATCTTGAGTTTCAAATCTATTGTTCTTGCCGGATAGAACGCTCTTAAAACAAAAAGAGTTCCCTACTAATTCCGCGTGGGCTCCCTTACTGTATCCAAATCTATTGAGGATGTTTTGCTAAGTATTTCTTATCAAAACACCCTCGACTCATTATTTTAACAACTGTTAGTAATGCTTTTGCATTGAAATCCTCACTCTAAGTGGTGAAGGTTGACATGCAATGTAGTAGCACAAAGTTTACTCAGAAATTTCGTGCACAGTTCGCTATACGAAGAAAAGAACTACATAAATACTTAAAAAATATACAATCACCTTAGGGGAGTAAATTTAGTCCCCTTTAGGATATATCTTTGCTCTTTGGTGTGATATTTAAAACTCACTATAAGAAAAAGGATATAACAGTGAAAATTCAAAATATTTTAAACGCTCAAAACCCGCCTCAAATCACCATAGAAGATCAAACTAAATCGATTACAAAATTGATTTGGTTCTTCATCGGCAATGGCTTTCTAACAGCATTCGTCATGGTTTCGATTGCCTTCATTGACCCAAGGTTAATTGCATTTGCGTTACCTTCATCAATGTTTGCATCAATCATTTTGTTCTACTTCAGCTTCATCTATAAACACTTATCGGTGTTTAATCACAAGCTATGGGCTGGAATGGTAGCGCTTGCTTTGGTTAGTATTGTCGTTACTGTCGGTAAAGGATTTTACTATGGATTAGATAGCGTAGGTGATGTCTTTATTGGTAGTTTGAATCTATTTATTGCTCTCATCTGTGGTGCCACAGCTGTGTATGGCAATGAAAGATCAGAATTATCCATTAAAGCTAAAGTTTGGGTTGTAATTACATACCTATACTCAGGAATCGTTGGAGTAGTATGCTTGTACTTACCAATGATACCTAAAGTGAAGGAATGGACGATTGCATATAAAACGACATTTACAATCATAACCTTAGTGGTTGTTTTGATTGCAATAGTTGATCTGGTTAAAGGTCTATATGACTACTCACGAAACACTTCGGATAAGATTTCTCAATATGAAGTCTTTTCTTTGGTGTTGCTTGTGGGTGTTGTCGCCTTCAATTACATCACATACAGCTACTGGAACGATGTTTACAGTTACTTCCTATCAACGTTGCTAATTCCAACGATGACTTGGTTAACTGATTTGTTCCCAATGTTGCAAGAGAAGTTCTTGATCAGCAAAGAAATCATTGAGCAATTTATTAGATAAATACATATAACCATAAACCCAAGAGGGATAACTATCCCTCTTGAGGGATAGTCCTCTTATCATTCCATATAAGGAGACTACAAAATGGAAACTCTACACAAAACCCCGACAGACCTTGAGCAATTATCATTCATTTCCAAAAACGATGAGCTCTCCCATCTTAATCAACTAATCGGTTACCGCGGTGATCATGACTACCTGGATGCAATAGAGTCAGGAGCCATTCACAAAACAGGTTCTTCTATGGATGCGTTTGATTTGTTTAACGACAGCAAAACGCCATTTTACGATCTTGCTGAAGCAGTACAGCTTCAACGCGATATTACTGGGTTGAACGACTATCTGTGCGGAATTGTTTTCACGACAGCAACACACGATTTATTTATCGACTTACGATTCATTTCAGCAATGATTGATGAGTACAGTGACGAGATCAAATTAATTGAGCTCGCAAACTTAGCAGTTGGTTGCTGCACATGTGAATCATTCTATAAAAACTATACGAACAGTGACGTAGAGAAATCATACATCAGCTATACAAAACGCAAGTTTTAGGTTGATTTTTAGACTATTAATAAAACCACCTTGAGGGTAAACTAACCCTTAAAGGTCAGTTGCCCTCAGATTTATCATCCCCTGATAAGAGAGCAACAACATGGCTAAAGCAATTGATTTTCCTACGAACACAACTGACGTCAAATGCGACTTGCACTTATATGTTTTCGATAAAAGCAAGTATGGTTCATTCGAAGAGTCCTTTGTAAGCGGCGACTTCAAAAGTACCAGTGAAGATGTCTCTGTACTTAACTTTACTGAACAACGATTTTCAGTTTGGGAAGTTCAGGATGTCATCAACACACTCACTTCATTTATTGGAAACGCGGATCTTGAAACTGGCATTTTGCTAGCAAAAGAATGCAGTCGAATATTTGTACCTATCAACCAACTTGGTTCGATTATCTGTACGTATGATTCAGCTTGTTCCGATGGAATCAACTTCGAATCGCTCTATGACCTTTGTCAGCTTGCCATTGGCAATCCGGCTGTTGTCAGCGAGTACCTTGGAGATGAAACATTTGATGCTGAACAATTTGATATTGAACCACAAACCGAAACTAACTAACCAACCAAAAACCAAGCGTTCCTCTAAGGAACAGCAAATAGGAGCTTAACATGTTACTTAACAACGGCCGAATGGCACAACCTACTCATAGCAGCAACTTGAAGTGGAAATTCCCTTTGGAAACTCGTAATGGAGAACTTTTTGAAGTGGAAACCTTTTGGAGCAGTTGTAAGGGCAGCTTCTGGAACTTCTTTGTGACAATCCGTCGCGGTCAACAATCTGTTACAGCTGAAGTAAATACATCCTTCAGCATGATCAGTAATACAGATTTCAACCTTAAATTGAATACGCTTGATGCCAAGTTACGTTCCAAGGGAGAATCTTTATCTTTGACCGAGATTGAGTCGACCTCATTCTGGAAGGATTTGCACGACCTAGCAATGACTAGTTTTCCGCAAATCACACCTCGTGAGGCATACTCACAGTACTTCCTATAGTAAATAAAGAACTTCTACTTCCCTTAGGGATACACCATATCCTAAGGGCATGGTGTATCTCATTGCTTGAGAACTCCCATGAAAATGCAAAACCTAAACACCTTTAATAGTCTTTACGTTAAGTCAATGAATAAGTTACATAAAGTCACTCATTTGATTAGCGATAAAAACTGTAAAACTGGTGAAATGTTTGATAAGAAGCAACTTGTCGTTGTTTCTCAAATGCCTGGCTATCCAGAATACAACTTGATGGCAGACGTCGCTGGTGGAGATAGTAACATTCAACTGACAACACCTGATGAGGTGCTTGAGGGGATGCCAACTACCGGTCTCTACATTTACTCTATGGGTAAATATTTTCAGGTGGCGTTTGTGTCACGTGATCCTGAATCGGGTGACCGTCGAGTAAGAGATTTGCCTCAGCAAAATGTTGGGCTTATCGATTCGACAGACTATCCTCTGCAAAAGGCTGGTCTTGAATTCCATTTCTGGGCTTTTGACACACCGGCTAATCAAACAACTAAAAAAACACAATAAACCTGCAAAGGGCACTTCTCTTTGCAGAGTTAGTGGCCCTTTGTTCAATCTATGATAAGGAGCTACTCGTGATAACTATCAAAAGGATCGAAAAGCAACTCAGCACAATAAGCGCTATGTCTTGTAAACCATATATGGCTATAATCCTGTTAAAGCGGTTAAGAGGGTTTAGCATGAGTAACAAGAAAACAGCTTATGGTTTGGAGTTGGTTGAACGTCCGAAAGTTAAGGCGAATAAACGCCTAGACCTTTCTGGAGAGCATGGAAAGCAGATTATTAAGTCTGAAACCAAGCTCGCTTTGAAGACCCATTCGAGAACATTTAAAAGACTGGCTGATATGTAATGGACATTATCAACTTTCCCTATGAACGTGTTGTCGAAATAAATGCTTTTATCTTGGCAAATGAACCAGGTATGAAAGGTTCAGTCGACATAGCTAAACTACAAGGAGCATTGAGTCGAATAGACAATGCAATTGTCTATGACGGCTTAGATGATGTCTTTGAAATTGCAGCGAAGTATACGGCTTGTATTGCAGCATCACATGCTTGCCCTGATGCTAATAAGCGGACAGGGCTTGCTGTTGCAATAGAGTACTTGTCACTTAACGACTTTGATCTTGATGAAGACTATGAACTGCTGGCAGATGCTGTTAGGGATTTAGTGATTCAAGAGATCGATGAAAAGATGTTTGCTGACATTTTGTATTCGCTACACATGAAAGGACAGCAATCCTAGTAAACCAACCAACAACCTCAACCTGCAAAGGGACACGTCTCTTTGCTGAGTATGTAGTCCCTATTGTTAATTCATATAAGGACTACTACATTGAATTTCGATAACCTAATCAACTCTGCATCTAAGCAAACACCAGAACAATTTCTAGCTTCCATTATGGAAGAGCAACAACCTTCGGTATCTAAACGCACGTTTATGTCTGAGGGAATGCGTGATTTTGTTAAGACTCACGAATATGTGGACATGCGCATTACCATCATAGGCACAAATTTCGCAAGGGCACAAATTTCGCGCGACACCGGGGAGCGAAAAGCCTACGGCTTTGGTGTGGTATCATATGGCAATATACCGGTTACAATCCGACGCAGGGCCTTGACAAAAGTTTTTCTTTTCATTTTCTTTTTTATCAGGTTCTGATGGGAATATCGAGCCTAAGCAAACCGTAGCGCCTTTCAGCGGGTAATTAGTTAACGGTATACACATACGGAAGGCTCGTGCTTTTCGGGTAAAACAACCACTAGCAGTATCTAGTGAATACAAAAACGGCGTAGGGAATGAAGTCACAAATTAAGACCTAATGTTTCCTTCAAGAAGCAACTACCAATTATAATGCTGTAAAGCTAGACTTTAACACACTCTTCAGGCTAGACACTGTTTGTAATGTTCGAAAACAGTCGCATGTTGGTCACGTGAACAATGACATCGTGGGATCACGTGACCTAAATTTGTCAAACACGTAATAGCTCAAACGAACGCCCCATACACTTAAGACACATCTTTCTAGCGGTATCGACTTAGGATAATAGTATCCACTCGAAATCGCAGCAAATTTAAAAAACGGGGACCACGCCCTATACATGAATGGGGACACTTCTACTTCCTAATTCTCCTTGTTCCTCTCGTTCTACCTTGTGTCTTCCATATTTTCTATTTTGTTGGCTTCTTTCAGTGTCTCTTCCGGTCCCTCTTATCTTGTCTATCGCTATCTGTCTACATACACTCACCTTACTTACAACTTCATTGATAACACTTCCAACCCATAAATTTCAAGTCAATTTGCAAAGTTAAACTTATTCTTACCTTAGCAGTAAGAGAGCTGTTCAGCTTCGTTAGCGGTACCTTCACATCGCCAGTTAAGCGATTAAGTAGTTTAAGACGTGACTGCATGAAAAGAATGGAGAAGAAAAGATACCACAAATTAGACATTTATACCCGCAGGTATCAGCCTAGTCGCTATCGGCTTTTCCTAACTACGTCCTAATTAATGCACAATAAGTACTACCGCCTTTATGAAGGTCTAGTAACAACAAAATCTACTCGCGTTTCATAAGTGATAGTAGGGCATGACCTCGGAAGAGAGACGAAGTGAATATTTTTATCTAAAAGGTAAGCGAGTCGGAATTGAGTAGTAAATACATACTAGTGCTTAAGTGAATCTACACGTCGAATAAAGGTGAAAAAGTAAAACTGCGTAAAATTCGAGGTTGAATTATTTTCCAGTCAGCCGCAGGTGAAAAAATTTGAAATGTGCATGACTATTTTATCACTTTCGCGCTTCTTATTGTGTTGATGTTGTGTGAGCAGCGATTTCTTCTTTTTCGCAGGCTTTCGATTTAACTAGCAAGAATGTTCTCATAAATGTTTTCTGCTATTTGCTTCTTTTTGCCTTGACTTGGCGGAATTTTCTATCGCACTTTTGTCCTGTAAACAAAATTTCTGATCGCACTTTACAAAAACCCATCGCAAATCGCGATCCGTTAATTCGACCCTTTGAATCATTACGCAGCTAGGAAAGGCAAAATTTACTCGACCACAAACGCTATTCATTTCGAGCATCGTAACAAGTGAAGACCTGCAGTAGCGCGAAAACTACCAAGCTCGTAATGTTATTTGAATTTAACGTATCGGTTTTCAATGGGCAGCAAAGATCAACTCAAAGAAACAAATAGTCGTTGGGTAAAGCTATTAATTTGGGCTAATTCTATGATACGAATTCTTTAACCATAATGTCGAATAAGTTACGACAAAATGTTCTGTCACAAATTAAACTCTTTTAAATACTTGCCAGATTTAATCCTCCATTTCTCCGAAAGGTAAAGTTAACATTAGATATAGAGGCGTAGAAGTCCTTGATTGGCCGTTAAGTAGCTAAGACACTCCATCTGTTAAACATACCTCTTGTGAAAATGTTTCCTTTTCATTCAAAGACATCAGATGATCACTAGCCACCATTTCAAAGAGCATATTTACCACATCTTGACAGACTGTCTTCAACAAATGTTTGCTAAGTAACACTCGTGTGTCATCTACGGAAAAGTTGCGGTATATAGCACGTAAGGTAGGCAAGACAGAAGTGCTTCTAAAATACTACTAAAATTTTCAGTACGAGTGAGCTAATCGTCAAGAAATTAAACAAGTTTATAATCAGTTTTCTACAGCAAAAGAATCAGAATGTTAAAATCTGCAAAGAAATAAAGAAGTCATTTAAGTATGACCCAGAAAAGAGGGTTTGAAATATCAGATTTTGAAAGAACACGAGGGAAATAGGAAACATGTCAATAGAGCACACACTACGATAGCGTGGGTCACGGCTCGATCCCTGGTGACGATATATTCACTCCTCACGGGTTTAGTTTCTCATCGGCCCTATGACCTCCAGACCCTATTAAATTTGCTTCTGTTCTTTTCACTCTTCATATTCCCGGGAAATAACCATTTCTTGGCCATACTACGAACGCCAAATAGGCGCACTGTATTTATAGCCAGTTTCTGGATTTCAATAGTAGCCAACTTTATACCGATTAAGCACATACCTTCAAATAATTCTATGCCTCTGTTGAAGATACAGAAGTTACTCCATAGTCCAGAAATTTTCTCCTTAAATTCACCATGAGATTTCCGTTTCTGAGCCGATTCGTTTCCTGCTGCGGATAGAAATACGGATTTTGCCGTCTCTTGGTAATCCCTTTGCAAAGGCCTAGATGAGAAAACAATTTTTAGATCTTTAAAGTCAAGGAAAATTTCATGATACATGTATAAAGCTTAACAAAACGAAAGGCAGGAGTACCCTTCATACACAGCCTTGGCCTTGGGGGGGTAAAGATAACGTCAGTGAATATGACGCCAGTGATGATCGTGATGATGATAATGATAATTGTAATGATTGTAACATTGCAGTGACGGGGGGCTAGAAATTCAGAGTAAGGGGTAAAGATAACGGTAGCCAATAAGCCATAGGGCATTTGGAAGTCGGAAAATAAAGGCTAGCAGGCGCAGTTAGTGAAAGAAGCACAAGTAGAAAGTGAAAAAGCACGTCGAGTAGTTGCAGAGTAATGAAACCAGTGATAGGGGGTGGAGGACGACTGCGACGATGAAGAGGAGGCTGTTTGAGTACGGAGGGAAAGACAGGAGACGAGGAGGATGGCGACGAGGATTTGCACATTGTCGTGGGCTTATCACAAATCGGATGCCACGAAGCTGCGTCGACGCTCGGTTGTAAACTCTACTATTCTGGCAATTTGCCAGAGTTTCTATTACACTTTAAATCCCAATACTTTATCACAGTCTGATTAACTTTTGGCGCAGTGTGGCTGATCTCGCGTATCGCAGGATTGCAGCCAAAATGGAAAGTCCAACGCTGTTGGACTGAGGGCTATTGTAACAATAAAGGAAATGGAATACTTTGTGGTCCGGTTCCCAAGACTTTAAATGGCAGGTATCTACTTCAATTACTGTGCTATCATTTCTTGCTTCGTTTATCAAAATACTAAAATGTAATACAATATAATTCATTATTTGACCTAAATACTAAATACCTCAAGAGATAGTTAGCAAGTTCTTCGATGAACGTGTATTCACAATCCGGTAAGTTCTTTTTCAGTACATCTTCTATCTGTAAATGAAAACGTAGCATATATTTTCTTTGGGATAACAGACGTAATCGACAACCGATACCATTAAAAGAAATTGGCCTAACAAAGAGCTAGTGAAGAGAACCACAATGCATTGCAATCTTTGTAAGGTACATTTTGTGCGAGACATATTTCACCTATCACTGTGCCAATACATGCCTTTTTTTGTACACGAAATATTTCTACTTGCAATTTCCAGATGGCACGGAGTATTTCGTTCGGTGTGTGATTAAAGACTAGCATGTTAAAAGGGCGCTTTTTATAAGCTGCAACACTCCGGTACCCATCACACCGAGCCTAAGCCTTATTCATTCCATTCCGACCAGAAACACTAACAAACATATGTCTTTCCATTCTATTCCTATTTTGTCGTATTAAATTCAGAATAATATCATTTTACATCTGTTACATTTAAAACCACATCTCCTTGTAACATAACTAACACTTCAAAATTTCCCTA
Source organism: Alatinidae sp. Z8VKAUB7J3 (assembly GCA_010016025.2). Classification (NCBI taxonomy): domain Eukaryota; kingdom Metazoa; phylum Cnidaria; class Cubozoa; order Carybdeida; family Alatinidae; species Alatinidae sp. Z8VKAUB7J3. The sequence goes on from JAAAKM020000498.1 coordinate 34,991,248, forward strand.
TTAAGTGACGCTCTAAACGCATCTTCCACGATTACCTCCGTGAAATCTTTGTAATGACCTTAGGTCATAATATTTTCTGGGCACAGGTCTGGCTTTCGTATTGGGTGAATCCATAAGGACTTACTTTTCTATTTGTGTAGCAAGCAATATTCACACTAGACTCTTTCCCCTCAAACTAAATCGTGCGCTGTTGTCTTCGTCTAACGGACTAGCAAAATCTGCCTTACGAATTGTCATACTCTTACTAAACGTCTTTTACTTCAGCATTCCTTATCCCCCCAACACCTCTCTTCACTTGCAACATCAAGGATATCATTTTTCATACCTGTTCTTGATCTAAAAACAGCAACATGTCCTGGTTTGCTTTGTTCGGCGATGGGCCGGACGGTTCGTCATCATCATCGTCTCCATGACCCCTTCCTCTCATCTTACTCTTATCTTTGGCCTTCTTGGTCTTCGTTTCCCTCCCACCTCGTCCTGCGCCTCCTTTCTGTCCACCTCCTTGTGTCGCTTTCTTATGTCTCTCCTCTTTCTTGGCAGTTTTAGCATCGCCTCCCCTATGATCTGTTAGATGCGCCTTTTCTTCCTTTGTCAGCTCTGCAAATAGTGCGGGGGACATTTGAACATCCTAAAAAGTTTAAAAGAGAAGTTGTAGTAAACAAAGCCTTCGACTAGATAATTAGAAGAATGTCGTGATAGGTTGGCTGAAAATTTCAAGAACAATAAATTTCGGATATTTCAAATAAATTTATGTGCAACAATTGGGGTAGTTAAAAATCTCGGAATCCTGCATCTTACATACGTTTCGTATGACTCTTAAACAAGGGAGTTAAAACCTATTTAATGTTAGTTAAGTATTTAAGCATACGAAAACAAGTTACCAAGGTAAACACATTTTCTACATTTTTCTATAATTTGTCTTTCGGTTCCTCTCGTTTCGAACTTTTGTTTATTTTAACTTGCTGAGTAAAAACATTTTACTTGGGTTATCGCTTAGTTACTTCGTTCCTTGAAAGATTTGAGCCTCGCGTTTGATTATGAAATGATGCTGATAAAACCAAACGCGTACTTCATGCCATGTACTAAACAAACGTCTTACGCCACGGACCGAAAAGCGTACTTCACATGCTTATTGCACGTGTTCACGAAATCTATTTCGCGTGCAGAAAAACTTCACGCACTTAAAAAGGTCCATCTAATTAATAACTTACTTCTCGTGCTTTCGTTTTCATAATTGGTTCAAACATTTTCTTGCAGGCTGTCAGAAACTGCGAACTGGTGACTAGTCCATTGCAAAATGTCTGCAATGATGATCTCGACGGCCCACTGAGGCAGTGATGAAGAAACTGAGCAGAATCCTCATCTGTGAAAGGTGACGGCAGCAAGGGCTGGAGACAAAGGTTGAAAGAATAACAGGTAACAACATATAATTTCCCCCTATATATCATGATGATCACATGGAAATAAATCTTACTACTTACTGTCGCTTTTGTACTGAAGCGTATTTTGGTCAAACAATACGTCAATTTCACAGACGTTTGTCGGATCATATGGAAGTCTCACCTTTAACTAAAAAAGAGCTTTCTAACCCTTCATTTTCTGGTTTTCCCCTACCTACTGAAACCTGTTCTCGTCCGTTCTCTGCCTCTGACTTCCCGGGTTTTTTTCTCGAATTCCTCAGAATTCGCAATTCTGCTCTAAGGAAGTCCTCTTTTGTCCAAATACACCTATTCACTTAATGTAAAGAAAAGTTTGACTCCTCTCTTCCGGTTCTGATTGTCTCTTGTTAGTTATTAATGTATCCTATTGTTTATGTCGCAATCTAATTCCAGCGTGTTTTGTGAAATGTAATTCAACAATCCGAGGATGGTGATAAAATACACCGAAAGCTCATCATATAATATTTGATCTTTCAGTTTCATCTACGCGCCTTGTGCCGGGCACTTACCTTTATATCAAGAATTTGTTTTCCGCCTGGCTTGTCCATTGTAGACATTCTAGCTACAATTTTTCTAACATTGTAAGTTACTCTCCACGCAATTACTGACGGTGGGTATGTCGCTGCTAACCATATTTCAAAAATTACGACCTCTTATTTACTACTACGTAGTAACTCATTCGTAAAACAACTGGGGTTGGTCGCTAAATGATCAACGCTGTACGAAAATCGTACTCGGTGTTCGAAAACTAACGACGGACAACGATTTGACAGTCACACAAATAAAAGGCACTTCAAATCTTCAATTCTGTAACGAAAGATTAGGGTGTTGTAACAAAACATACTTTTCCCCGTTGTTATTCTCATCACTTTTCGTGGTAATGCTGACGTTTGTTAAAAGGTATAACACTGGTCTTTTGTACGCATTCTCTCACTAACATAAACGAATACGACATAGTCACGAACCAAATGGCAAAGAGTCCAAGGCATAGTATGATGTATGTCTAACGTTTATGCTACCACTCTACATACCTATCCTTCTTTGATTGTATTGCAAGTAAACTCTTTTCCGTATAAAGTCATAAACCCAAACAGAAAGCTACGTATTCGCATACCTGTTTTGATCGAATTGCAAGTATACTCCTTTCCCTCGAACTTTTAAATAGATATCACGAACACAAGGTAAAAACCTAGGTATTTCAAGATTTGTGCTCACTTTCGATGCATACAAATCGAAGAGTGCATGTCTAAGAGGCGCAGTTGCGAAGCCATCGATGCTTCGACGGTTGAGCGTATTTGATACAGATGGGTAAATTTTGAAATTCCGTTCGAGACCTCCAAAGCTCAAAGTACAGTACTTATTTCATAATAAATTCCAACACCCACCTGAATATTGACCCAGCTGCCGGTTGCTAAAGCTTCCTCTATTGAAGAATCAATTTGTTCTTGTAGTTCTTTGCCAACACAACATGTCTGCAGGAAGAGCATTCCTTTTTTCTGAAATCGTTTCTTCAGGTATTGCTTACCATCAGATATTCCAAGTTTCGCCAAAGTTTCGTACTCTAAAAAGGCAAAAGATTTTGGCTAAAAGTGCTAAAAAGGAGAATCAGGGGAAATCAGTGAATATTCGCACCATGGCCCCTTGACTTTAAGGTACGGAAGCAGTGATTAAATTAGACGGAACGGTGGAGAACGTAGTCCCCCCATGTCACGATGTTATTTTCTCTCAGTTACCCTACTTATTTTCTACCTAGTTTACAATTTCACCCAGTACAGATGTTATGCGGACGTTCGCTCAGCGGATAGCCCTTCAATGGAACCTGAATGTTCGTCTCATACAGACAGGTCCTTCCGGCACCGCCCCACCCCAAATGATTTAAGGTAGTACCATAAGGGTGCAATCACCCTTCCAACAAGGGCAGGTGCCTCATGACATGAGAAATAGAAATGTCATCGAAAAGAGAGGATTTGAAATGTCAGTATTTGAAAAGTCTCCACATTTGCTTCGAATCCTCTAATGGTTTACAACAGCACCCATCTGCACACACCTCAACCATTCTGTACGATCGGACATGACCATGGCCGGCTTGCTATCGGGTCAACAAGACTGCCAAAAGGTCACTGAAAGTTACGAACGATATCATAATGATAGCTTGCTATTTCAAAGCTCTTTTCATCTTTCTCTATAAGGTGTGTTGTTATTGTACTAAGGATGCACCCTCAATCCTAAGCTTGATACACGGTGAACCACTTCACCGGCCATTAACAAAAAACTAAAACAGGAACTGGTGCATGTTGGTTCTACTTCTTTTGATACTGTAGTAAAGGTATTCCCCCCACAATTGACACGACTTACCAATGTAACCATTCTGTGCAAAGAAGGAATCAATCCAAGCATTCTGTGTTTTCGTGTAGATGTCAGGAATAAAAATGGCCCTATCTTGACGTCCTTGAATTGTTCCTGCAATTTTTCCATCCTTAACTAAGGTTTCCAAAACACCTAATGAGAAACATCATAAACAAAATATCACAAGCAACAAAAAATGTATTCATCCATGGATATTTTACATGGATGTATGGCATTTATGATTACATATAGGTCTAGTTGTATTCAGTGCCTGGTTTGCATTGTGACACTGCTGGCGTTTGAAATAACAAGCTAAAAAGTCTAAGAGAATGAATTTGAAAAGCAACAGTGCATCAGGCATCAATTCTAGATCTGTCAATATATATAATTGAAGAAGCACAAAATAGTCAGTGCAAATGATGCTCAAGTCAAACTGCGTTCAACCATACTCAATCCATGCGATTTTAAACAACACTTAAATGAAACAAAATGCAGACTGATGCAAATGAAAGTGTCATTGATAAATCTCACCTACACCAACTTCTGACTATAAAATGATATTAAGTTCCAAACTCTGCTTTCTAGGGAATGTAAGATAGGATAACTGAGTCACGTGTTAAAGTCATATGTGTCCTAATGGTGTGAAAACTTGGCCAATAATGCTATACATTTCAACTTGCTTTACAGATAAGGGATGGCAAACAGTTATTGGCATGCTTTATGCTTTGATGCCGGAGAAGGCTAGTCTATTGTGGGACATTATTAAAGACGAAAAGAGGGGCCAAAGAAGGGAAAGGCAATGGTTGACTGGTTGACATTCAATGGTAACAAGGGTGCTCCTCGTTTGTTAGCTACTATTACATTGTAGATAAGAGTCTACCACATTCCTATCACCAGTCAAAGTTGACCATTTCCCCATGCACTGCTGGAGCTACCCTCATAGGTGCAGTAATGCTGGAAGACTCAGCAAACATATACTCAACGTTGAGTCAATTGATGTTTAACAAAAGAGTAGTACCATTTGGTTGCTACTGCCTAGACCCTTCAATGTTTTTTCCCCATCCTTTATAAATCTGCTTGGTTTTCTAATCAATTTTCAAAAATTGTCTATGTGCTCCACCTATTGCTGCTCTTATGCTGTTAAATGGCATTAACTTTAAAATATATTGGTCTTTTATTATGTGACAATCTAAAATTACTCCTACACATTAGCAAATAGTTTCAGCTCAACCATGACATCAAATAGACTGGCAGTGACAAGTAGGTTGCCAAAGACTCCAACAGTTGTAACATATATAATTTTAGCTAAGTTTTAAAGCTTATACATACTGTAGAAAAGCTTTTCTGGTAATCCATATTGTACAACCAATGAAACCACTTGTGTTGGCCTTAAAAAGAAACAATGGGTTAAAAATAAGGAGAAGCAAGCAGTTCAACAAGAGAAAACACTGAAAAAATGCAAAAATGTCATGGAACCTAAGGGTTGTGACAAATAAATTCAAACAACTATTCTCTGTTAACTCTTTAACTAGAGAAACATAACACATACCTGGTTATTCCACTTAAGATGCCTCTAATTTTAGCAATGTTGCGATTGACAAAGGCTTGAGTGAAGAGAATACCTCTATCCAGTTGGTCCAGCTGGCCATGTATTTGGGTCCCAATTCGTGACTCAATTTCCTGCAAAGATGATGATTTAATGACTGGGTTTAACAAAATACAGAGTACTTGTTCAGTGGTAGTACATAATTCAGAGCTTTCATGTGGGAAATAGCTTAATGAGAGGTAAAAAGACTCAATACATAAATTTCAGAGACGTTTATTTATAGGGCAAGAAGCAGTACCCACTTGAATTCATTTTTGAGGGGAACTTTGTGCAGAAGCCAATTCCCTACATTTGAAAAGCTTATCAATTACGTTAATAATGCTAATGAGCTTATACTGACTGAAAGACATGGCATAATCTCCTCATGGTCAAAATAATCACTATGATTTTGTGCAGGTTGCCTCCACGGTTGATAGACGTTTGAGAACAATTATAATACTTGAAAAGAGGGGTGTTTGTTTTCTTCGCTTTCATTTTGTTTTCACCCCTGGTTCTGTAGTTAGTGCTACACAATTTATGAAGTTGTCATAAATTTTTATACATAAGTAACTTGGGCACTGCAAACTTGGTTTTCAATTCTCTTCAAAGCTGACAAAATAAGTCTAGAAACTAAAGCATTATCTATAGTACAAGAATCTGCTATGCTTCTCAATTGTTGCAGGGCGATAGGTATCGGTGAATAGGTGCCCTTTGAAGTAATTTAAAACATAATGTTTATATAAGTTGTTAGCATTTTTCTAAGTAGCTTAGAGCGTTCTACAGCAAGATCAGCTGCTGCATTTTTCCAAATGATACCTCAATTATTTCAAGCTTTCCTCATTTTGTATGTCAGTAAGCATGTATATAGGCAATAATGCTAGTTTTAGACTACTAACAGCAAAGCTAGTATAATTTCCAGGGCTTTCAACAAGTTTTCAGCAAAGCTGTAAATCTTTTGTTAAAAGTGCAATCCCAAACCCTCTTAAGTGCAAGACTCTAAAGTATTCAAAAGAATGTGCAGTAAGAACCTTAATTGTAACTGCTGATATGTCTGCTACAATGTGAGTACAGCTATCTGTTTCTACTAATAAAAAAGGGGACATCCAAAGCCCCCAGGCCACCTTGTGATGCAGATCCTGAGCAATGCATTTATGTTTCCAAATCCTTAAATACATGTGCAAAATTTAAAATCAAGTTATGCTTTTTTCTGGCATGAACATGTTTGCCACTATATAACAAATACAATCATGTACAGGCAAATCAAAGGGAACTAATGCCTGTACAGTGATAACAGAAACCTGAAAACACTTCAACATTTCAATAAATCTCACCGATAAAAGGAAATCTGCTGGTAGACCAAAGTTTTTACTCAAGTCTCCTATATTAACTTGTCCAGCCTCTTGAAGAGTTTCATTGATTTCTTCAGCTGCACGATCAAGATACTCCCTAAAGCAAGGTAGATTATAATGGTCAGTACTATTGAAAGTATTACAGATGACACAGTGTTACACAAAATTGAACTGTACAATAAAAAATAATTGGATACATAGTTTGAAGTGATCCTTTCATCCTTGGTAGCTTAAATATTTTGTTTTAATGGACAACTAAAAAGGTATGCTTTTGTTGTAATGGAAATTGTAAAAATCTGGTTCCCTTAAAATTCTGTATAATTTAAGGTTGATGAGTCATGAACACTGTTACAAAACTCCTACTTAAGTTCCTGCATAGTTGTACAATTGCAGTTGATGAAGTGGTGTACTAGGAGGAGAGTGAAGTGCCATGCACCCTTTGGCTTGACCTCCAAAGAAATTCGTAAATATTGTGAACAATAGGCATAACTGTGACCTTATTTATTAGAGTGTACACAGGCATATCCCTATTAATTCTTTTGCAGGGGGAGCAGTTGCCAGAGCTGACAGGAGACTTTTTAAAGCTGACATACTTCCCCCCAAAACCTATAAAAATATTCCATTAGCAAGATATTTTGTGTAAAGAAATCAAAGTGACTATAGATAATAAGATATCATTAGGTCAAAAGCTATTCTTAAATTGGTTTGATGAGGTGGTGGGAGGGAAGGGCTAGATAAGTTACAATTAAACAGATTGGGACAGTGCACTCATATATATATATATATGGAACATGGTTTGCAAAGTATACTTTGCTCATAAAGGAGACTTGGGCTATTTTTACGAATGTATGGAAATGGAATTTCCTTTCAAGAATCCATAAGAGCAAGAAACTATTGCTCAATTCATAAAAGAATTTCCTTTTTCAAAACCAAGAAAGGTTCTCTACCTGTATTATTTTGGAATATAAATGCTTGGAGCAGCCCTTTGACTAACCTATATAAGTTGCAGTGCTTAATATATAGCTAAGTCACAGTACTATTATTTTTACTTTGATGTAAAAACAAACTTGTTACAGAACTCAAAGCCTACAAATAGCGACAGCTATAAACTAGGCTGTGCTTCCGTAACATATTGTTATAGATGTACCTTTCAATTAACTCCCCTTGAATCAATGTAAACCTCCTGTCTGTTTTCAAAATTTCTGCAACTTTGCTTTCCACGTGGCTCAAGTCAACATTAAGAATCTAAAAAAGGACAAGCCAAACCAACATAAGAATAAATTGGAAAAATGAAACTGCAGACAAATGACATACTTGTGTTACAAACCAAAACAGCTTCAGTGATAGGTTGGGTTGTTATCGGGCTTGAGTGGATTTTGCTGAAGGGATTATTTCTTGGGGGCATTTTTCCTGCAACTGATGGTAAGGATAAAATAGTTTTCATTATCAACATAGATGCAATGTAGCCAATGCCCTTGGCAGGAAACTACCTGTTCTAAATCCCCCATATTATGTCCATTTTGAGAATATAATATCCCTGAGAATATGATGTCCATTTTGAGAATATAGTTATGTACCATACCTTTGGGTTGGACAAAGGCAAGGCAGATGCCTAAGAATATGAGAAATAGTTGTCTCTTGTACATAACAAGTTGCAATCCAACAAAGGATTTGTTTTCATCAAAATTCATCATTCCCCACAATTGTAGTATATCTCAAAATTAGTTCAATTATTGGACTAAAATACCCCATAAAATGAACATAAGTTATCTTATCATGTCATTTTTTCATGACACAAAATATCAATATCTATGAATAATCAAAAGCAACCACTCACCTGTTGAAGATCAACCAAATTGATTCTTCCTGTATCAAAACAAAACAGTGTCACAAATCTGTCACAACTTGTTAATTAAAAACAATATTGTATTATATTGTAAATTATATTGGTATATAATGGAACATCAATTATAGATATACAAGTATATATATTGTACATACTTGCTTATAGTTTATAAAAACAGTAGATAAGGAGACATAGCAAATGACAAGGAGATTGGTAAGTTTATTTGCCTGTGAACTGCATACTTTTTTAAGCAATCTTGGGATAAAATTGTTTATTGGCTAAATTTGATTTTTGTACACAGTTGTATCTGTGAAGAATATAATCCTGTGCTAGCAGCTTGCAAGTGGCTCTTATCCACAATTTGATAGTGACATCTTGTCAGCCTTTATTATGCTGTTTTTCCCTTAAGACATAATAATCAGGGCAAGCCATCATAAGTTAGGGGGTGGGGGCGCTGGGAGGGAATTCTTGCTCACGGTAGGTAGCTTGCGAATTGCGGAATTGCATGTATGTACGTTTTGATACCTACATTAACTGCCACTGACGGTGCTCATGTGGGCTTGAAGTTTGAGCAATCGAAGACCACGTGGCTGTAACTATGGGATTCTTCCTGTCTTCATAAATAAACACGGCTCTGTACTGTATATTGTGTCATGTAATTATCGTACGTTACGATGCTTTAACTGGCATTTTTGTTTGAGATCTTTAGATGCCCTTAACAGAAAACGATAATTAAATCTAGCGATCGGCTACACTACTACGGATACTGTATTGAAGCTAATGAGAACACACGAAAGCGTTTACTGACCTCCAGATATAGTCACTTCATCTCTGATTTCTGTTTCCAGATGTTGTGGTGTTAAATATTCCCGTCCATCGGTAGTATAAATTACCTGCAGATATCCGAGTTGTATAAGCTTGTTAACAATTTCCACACAGTTTCTTTCTGAAAGTTTGTGAGCCCCTTCGCTTAGCTGTGCCCGCTGAAATTCATCCGCTAACTTTCTAACTTCTTCCCAGTCATTGGCAGCCATGTTGACAACAAGAACTTCTACGAAGTCAACCACTCACAGGGGGCTGGCATCAATGAATCCAATTTATTTTGGTGAAGATTTGATCACTGGGGTACTGTAGAAGATACTGATCCGGTTCGTAAGGAAAACCGGTCAGGAAATATTAAAGCGAATCCAACGGATATAAACACCTAATAACATAAGCCTATCCAATTGGAGCCGATCTTCTCTACTATTCATACGTTCAAATCCTATCCAATTTGGAACACTCCCTGCAAATTTAGAGCACTTACTAGAGCTTTAAGCAGGATGGAGTTGACTCAATGTGGCGACCCCTCAATGGGATAAGCCGAAAGAAGAAGGAGAAGAAGAAGAAGATAACTAGTGCTTTAAGCTAAAAAAAGCAAAATGTAAAACGATGAAGGAATAGTTAAAAATTAGATGTCCAATGTGTATCGGTCTGTGTCAGGTGGGATGTATCACGAGAGTACATTAACATTACCCCAAAACAGCATGCAAGTAGAGTTGCCAACCGTCCAGCTTTACACGTCCAGGGATTCCGTGTCTTCACAGCTTGCGCCTTGTCCTATTTTCGACAGCAAATTTGCCTTCTTTTGCCAATATTGAACTTTGAAATATATTGATGATAAGATCAAATAATTATTTGCTTTTATTCATTCTTGATTTGAACCATACCTGTGAAAGGTAGTCTGGAGTTGCAAGCGTCTCATGAATCATCAGTGGAGTAGCTTCTTCCAACAAATGACCATTTGAATTCAAGTTTAATGTTGTTATACAGAACAAGGGTGCAAACATCAAGGGTGCAGGTACTGATATCCGTCGGTCATTCTTTTTTATGAAAGCTTTTGTGTGTTCTACTAGGAGAGGGCATCCAAAATGCTCAGGATTCTTACAAAAGCGTCTGCCTCTGGGGCTCCCACAACTTCACCTCCAGACCTTCATCCCGTGATATTGTTCCGTATTTTCTTTATCTGCAGTTGATAACCCAACATGCAAGCTATGAGGTCACGGGGTTCCATTGAAAATAATCCAACAGGTATGAAATTTAAAGCTGGCTCATTTGGATGTGGCGTGAAAGTATTTCCTTTTTCAGAGGAGAGAAAGCAAGCAGGAAAAAGGTTACCACTTATTTCACAGTTAACACGCAGAACTTCAACATCAAAGATCCCTGGTTACCATATTGCAAGTGCCACCTTACAAGAAGCAAGGTCAAAATACGCAAGAAGGACTTATAGGCACAGATTAAAGCAAAGCAAAGCAAAGCAAAGCAAAGCAAAGCAAAGCAAAGCAAAGCAAAGCAAAGCAAAGCAAAGCAAAGCAAGGTAAAATAATTGTTACGTTTATCTAGGCTATCGCTCTCTGACGACAAATGGCGACCAGTGGTCTGCATACTACAGATTATGTACTGTCAAGTGATTTAGGAACTTACTTAGTACTTACCTGAGTCGGGTTATCTAAGTGACGGAACTGCAAAAATCTATTCTTATATCTTAATCTTTTGCGAAGTCCGGGCCACTTAATGACACCAATGAAAACCATGACATCCCACCTTTTTCTCTGTCAATGGCAAAAGAAGTGGCGAAGCTGGGCTCCCCTCAAGTAAACCACTAATGACTCAGGGTAAAAAGATGAGTATTATGTTCTTTATTGCCCCACCATTTTTCATCATCGACATTTTGCATTATTTAAGAGATCATTCCGTGATCACATCTTAAAAACCACTGCTACAGTTGTCTTAATATAGAAACGCTAATAACGTTTACATTGACCTGACCTACAAGGGGCAAGTCTTAACATTGATTTGCGTAAGCTTGTTACACTGTGATACTGGGATCAATCATCTCATGTTAAGACTATACATACTGCTGCAACATTGGGAGTCCTTTAAACTCACCAATAAGAGGATCAGCAGATTTCAATATTGATTTCTTTTCTCATCATCAAAAGTTACCAACCAATCCAATCAGGTGCATAGAAACCCCCGATGATTGGCGACCCTGATGACGAGGAATCCTATGTGATCCGATGCTCTATTTTGTTGATAAGAGGCTCTTTAAGTGAATAAGATCATCTTCACTTATGGTTCCCATTCAGTGGTGGGCACTTTGGGGGAAAGGGGGAACCTAATTTTCCTTTGAGAAATATGGTTTATAATCCATGCAAATAAGCCGGAAGACAAACTAATATCAGCAACAGTATTTAAATGCTTAGTGTAGAGATCCTGTCCCTAATTTACTAATTCTTTGTGTATAACTGCCCTGATAAGAAAAAGTGTACATTTAAACTCCTTCCCCTCCCCGACAATAATTCCAGGTTCCATTTGAACACCTCTTCTGGCGTAAAGGTATATATAGGCTCTTTATATATCAATATATATGATTGATTAAAAGATCATGAAAATTAAATTTCTTTAACTACCTTCTTGTTATCAGATATTTTTGACCAGGTTGAATTTCTCTGTCGTAATAATTTTCTTGCTTCCAGTGAGTGTAGAATCCCTCAAGGATACTTAGGGGAGCTTTTAAATTTCCATTCAAGCATTGGAACAGTTCCTACTGGATATAGAACTTTTACCATAAGAAAACAGCAGAGTTGGAAATTTCAAACAATGGGTTGTCAGAGAAGAGGTTACCAATTTACACCTCACTACAAAAAGTTAGATATTTCATAACTTGGGGCACGGGTTCGAGCCCCGTTGCTGGCGTGTTTTACATTTTTCTAGTGTCTCTTCTAGATACACAAGATGAGCAGAGTACGGACGTAATGCAGGTCTAGAGGTCCGACTATTTTTGAAGTACATATTGTCATTCTTGACAGTGTACTTTTATGTCACATTACCTTTGCAAAAACGGGCTATCCTATACTTCAAAACTGTTTAATTTATTTTAGAAGGGACTTTACAAAATTATTACAGCTGGCTGAAGCAGTCTTTATAGTGTTCATAGGAAAATGTTTCCTGGGTTGACGACTGTTGTAAAATGATTTGATAAATTTTATGGCTTTAAGTATCGGAAAAGATTCCTGGTACTACAAAATTTGTAGATAATATTTAATAACGGAATCATTAGTGAAATGCCATTAATAAAATAAAATAATAAGTCAAATGTGTAGTGGATAATGCGTTGTGTAGTGGGTAATGCGTAGTGCATAATGTGTAGTGGATAATGCGTTGGAAAGTTGGAAAGTTGTCCTTCCATCTGCAACAAATTCTAAATCAGAAAAATCAGCAGAATGTTACTAAAAGAACATGATTACTTATAAGACTCTAGATTAGCAAGGTTTACTAACCAGTGGAGTTCTTTGATATAAATCGGGAATATCCACCACACCTCCACTCTGAAAGATAACAACAAAAGAAACAACGCGGAAATCAAATAGTGTGGGACTTTCGACCTCTACACTTTTCGGAATGACATATTTTAGGAAGCGCAGAATCGTAAGCAGTGGGACGGATTATATCGTTATGCAATGCCGGCTGCTACGGGGCCGTCTTTCATAACAGCATTTAAGTCACAGTAGGCAAAAACAAGGCCTGCCAGTATGTACTAGTAGTTGTAAGCACAGTAAAACCACAACAAAAGTAGGCAATGAATGACAGTAAGAACAACAACAAACTTACACGTTGTGAATAGGTATTGACTCAATAGATTAATTCAGTGTCCTCCGTCACGGTACCAAATTGATGAAGATGAACTCGAGAGACTAGTCCCACATGTTCGTAAAAATAGGTTGGTGTCCAGTTCAAAAAACCCGTTGGAGACAATCAATGGCGGTCAATTTAACGAGGGCAAACAATCTTTATAAAGGAATCAACGAAAGGATATAACCCTTCAACTCAACGAGTATTTCAGAGCAAAACGTCCCACCTTTTAAGACCACAGATGTAAAATAAATTTGAAATTGAAAACGAAGACAACCATTCCATTTTGAGTTAAACCAAAAAATTACTTAACTGTAGTTGCGTCTCTTCTGTTCTCTGCAGTCAGCTCATGTTTAATTATCATTGCAAATGTTTAAAATCGTCGTAAGTCTACCGACGTCCTGGACAGAATAACCCTTCGGGTACAAGTGTCTTACCTTATAGACCAAACAGATCATAATATCCAAGTGGCCTTCTTCCGCAGCAATATGCAAAGGTGTTTTCAAATGTAACCGACGCATCTGTTCTGTAGGACTGCAGCCTTGAACTGAAATAGATGCATGGAAATATTGTGAGAGATGGTTTCACAACCGATCATTAGGTACGAAAAAACTTTATGGAAATACAACTCTATTACCAAAAAAATCAGAAATAGGAAATAGTATTGGTACATCATTTAGCCCAAAAATAATATAGAAGGTTTTACAGTGATGATGACTCGAATTGGGGGAGCGATTTCTGGGGAATTTGGTGGCTTGGAAAACTGCTATCTGAGGGCAGTTGGTATCTTGGGGTACATGGGGGGTTGTACCTAGACGGACGTGGTGCCTAGGGGGAGGTGATACCTAGGGGGAGGTGGTACCTAGGAGAAGGTGGTATCTAGAAGGAGGTGTTATCTGGGGGATTAACCCATCTTCTTATAGTAGTGACTGCTCTAAAACCAGTTTACAGATTACAATAGTAATGCTATGACACTCCTAAAAATGTCTTGTGAGAAACATTAACTGGTTCACAGGCAGACTTCCTTTGTTGAATTTTTCTTTAAGAAAATAAATGATAAGACCATCAAAGGTTTCTTGTGAGGAAGTAAACCTCGCCGTACAAAACATCGTCAACTTCTATGAGTCCTTTACTCATAAAACTAGCATATTGTTTTTCAACTTTGTAATTTTTAAAGCAATAGTTTCACGAATTCATGTCAAGAAACGTATAAAAACATGACTTCTCCAGAAGCCCCAGAAAAGTCCAGTTCTCACCCAAATCACACTTTTATTATCAATAAAAAAGGTATTTATTCGAATGGATTTGCACTCACATAGGAGCCTAAGAACACGATTCAGTACTCCATGTTTACAATACTGCCATAGTTTCGTAACATTGGCCCTCAACTTTGTACCACTGAAATGAGAAAACACAATAAAATTTCGTCACATTAGCTACAAAATGTTGTATTTAGTGAAGCGAGAAAATGGTTTAACTGCTGCTTCTCCCGTTTCTTATACAACCTTGATGTATTCCCGCGATGCCGGCGAAGTCATCAATATGCATCATTAAACATCATCCTTGGTTCTTTTATGAGAACAGCGGATTGTTCATTCCAAAAATGAAACTCTGGCAGTTCAGTTTAATGAGTATTCTAGACAGCTTATCTTCATCAATTCATACTCTTAATTGGATTAGTTCCCTTGACTGTTGCTTGATCAAAGATCCATTTTAAATATGCGACAGAGCTGGCAACCAGTGAATCGTCTTATTTCACCAGGGCACGGATAAGTTCACGGAAAGCCGTCCATATGTTAATTTCTAACATCAAACCAAGTTACGATGGCAATTTTTAACTAAGGCAAACCTCGGATGACGCAAATGCCTTATTTGAGTAGTAACGTCAAAATAACACATGTTTATTTCAAGAAGCAATCACAAAATCAACTAACCTCCGTTTTCTGTGAAAAAGAGGGACGGTTCACAGAATTTAGTACTTTCTTAAGTAGTTAATAATGATATATAATCAATATATGCTAAATAAGACAACATAAAATAAAATTCAAAAAAAAATATAATAAAATGAAATAAAATAAATAAAAGAAAGTACAGCAAAAACAGAAAAATAAAATACAAAAATACAATGAAAAATTAATAAAACAAAATATAATAAACAAAACAAATACAATAAATAAAAAGATATAATAGAAAAAAAAATAAGATGACAAGAATGACGCGGAATGCATTCACAAAAGTTATCAAAATGCGTAAACCATATTTGACTCTTACGACAGTTCTTACATTCCTTGCCATAACTCTGTTTTGTCCCTGCCAGGTATAAATACTTAACATACCCCAGACGCCCCTTGCTGACAGTCAGGCAGTTTTTTCACATTTCCCATTAATCAGATTATCCCATTTCCCATTAGATGTCTCAACACCAAACTTACTTCGTCAACGATACCTTGTCCAGCGCAGCAATAATAGGCAGTGGGTCGATCATTGAAAGTCCAGCTAAGTTACAAAGGAAAGAAAATTATTTTAAATTGTTTTTAACTCATTTTGAAAATGGTATTATTATTATTATTACCATTTAAAAATCCGAAAAGCTTAGCACCCACAACTCTTACAAACCTCCCAATCTTGATACCTACTGTTTCATAAAAAGTGCTTAAATAAAGAAACCAAAGGAGACACTGGCCACCCTACACACCTAAAATGCAAAACATCACCGAGAACACTGGCAACTCAACTACCCGAACACTACCTGAGACACTGGGCACTCGACAATGCGAAATACTACCTGAAACACTTACCACCTTAGGCACTTACCAATCAAGATACCAACAGCTTGAAAGACTTGCCCCCAACAACATTTGCACACTTACCAGCAAAGATACCTACTGCCTAAGGCGCTGCCCCCATGCCCCTTAAAACTAAGGGTCACCAAGTACCCCAGACTTTAACCCTTTAAGGCAGTGGCTCTTAACCTTTTCTCTCACGCCCAAGTCCCCTGTCTATAACAAAATTTACTTGCAGAATACTTTTTGAATTGGATGATCATATAAAATACGAATGTGCGCATAATATGTATTCTCAGGAGTTTGACCTTGCTGTGTCTACCTTAAACATGGTGCTGTAAATGAGCAGAAAACATCATCCCCCCCATCTTTAACAGGTTACGGACCCCTGGTATCGTTTGCGGGCCACAGGTTGCGGGAGGTACTAAAGCACACAGGGGAATAAGTAATCTGTGTATCTATCGACTTAGGCAGTGAAACCTCATTCGATTGCCATTAAAACGGCAACCTATTAATATCGAACGATACTGACAAATACTGTCCCGCAGATGATACAATACAACCTGTTTCCTTACTCAATAACACTTTCTTGAGATCGTCCATACTTTTTCCATCTTCTAAAGTCATCGGAATTTTTTCCATCAAAAACCTACGGTAAAAATTAAAAAGGCATATAAACCTTTAAAAAACGTCGTCCATACGACCCGGCTTTTCACACGCTCTTTTACTTTACGAAAGTCAAGTGCAAAATGCAGTTCTTCAGTCCCTCTGAGCACAGCAACTCCATCGTTGCTGATTGTTGTCGTGAGACCTTGATCAGTATGCCAAGTGGCTTCCTTCGTTTCTGCGTATGGTATAGTCAAAATTTTTTTTGCTGACTTTTATGTTAACCCGCGGAGAATATGGACGTGTGGTCTGAGAGCTTGCTTTGAAAGCCCGCGACAAGGGTTCGATCCTAGCGCTAGAAAACTTCAACAAGTTCTCTTTAGCCAA
>JAAAKM020000498.1:35018174-35052476 GCA_010016025.2 Alatinidae sp. Z8VKAUB7J3
AGGGTTTTTCATGAGACAGGGTAAACAATCAACAAAGCATTTAGGTGAAAATCTTCACAATTTTTAATTTTAATTTTAATCTCAACTATTTTGTCAAAGTAGAAAGAATGTTGGCGACCATTCACTTGTGTTAACTACCTAATAAACTTGAGTAGTTGTTGAGGGTGAGAAATGGGAGTGGGGGACACAAATCTGCTAGGAGTGAATATTATAGTGTGTTATTATGCTTATGATTTTCCATCTCTAGAAACCACAATCCAGGGGGTGTGGATCGGGGTGGCAAAAAGGGCTGTAGCCTTGCCGTAAATTTTTAGAGTTTATTTTAGTTGAGTAGAATGTGAGTAGAATGTGAAGCAATACAAGAAAACAAAATATATTCTTATAACAAAAGAAGAGCATTGTCAAAAAACATGTTATTAGTAGAAGGGAGGTGGTGTCAAGTTATGTGGAACCTCAACTCTTTTATTTTCTTCAACTCAAAATACCTTCTGCAAGCCCTGCCCATGTGTGTTAGTGTATTTTCCCTGTTGCGTGCATAGGTACCTTAACCATGGCACGTCCCTGCTTTAGAATTACATTGAGATGAATTACAATTGCGTGTCTTCTATTCACTAGTTTACCATTGCACAATGCAACACTGTGACAGTCAGCAACATAAGTCAGCAAGATACTGATCTCCTGACAAGTAGACAACAGTGGAGTTATATTCTCCTGGCCTAAATTGTAAGTGATCTACTCCTGCTGGAGTGGGTTCCTCCATCTGTTAATGCTTGTGAAGTGAACATTTGTTCTAGAGGTTGATGATCTGTTTCCAGTATGAATGGTCATCCAAACAGATATAAGTGTTCATAATAAAAAGTAGTTTGTTTCATTTCTGATGTGCGCAGCTTTTGTGTAAAGTGACTTCCATAAGCAACAGGACAGCATTATGGCCACAATAGAGGCACATGATTGAAATGATGACCTCAGTATAAGTGAAAGGAGATTTTTGCTTGTTTTTATGCTCTACTACTTTACAGCTACCATCCTTTTAACACAATTGCAACTTAAATCATGCTCATAGACATCAGAAGTAGGTTTGCCAGTTTATACTGTATATGGAAATCTGATAAGAGTCAAAATTTAGAAGGAAAATTACCACAAATGATGGACATATCTTAGAGATACTATTGCTAACGTCTGTAATGCCCTTCTTCACACTTCTTCCAGCCAGGCAAAAGGCCACCTTCATCTTTTTAATGCGTGATTTTCATATTTTAATCAAGATATTTTCTACTTGCCCACCAAAGTAACTCCTCAAACAAAAATTGTCATGGGTGGGAGATTACTTAAAAATTAATAGGCAGGGGGTTGGAATAAGAACATCCTGGGTTGAAAATTTTTGAAAACTTAATTAGCAGGAGGGAGGACGTCTATTAGGCACAAAAGAGTAATTGATATAAAGAGTAACAAAAGTGCTCCTATGATCCCACACCACAAGATTAATTATAACATTAATAAAATGATGGTATTTGATATATGTGAGGTCTACCATATGCCACATCATTGAGAACAATTGCAAGGTCTAGAGTACACAACATCACCCTACTTAAAAAGTGTCACTCATATCTTCGACAAAACCGACAGACATATAAGAATTGATGACTTGCGATTTTTTTGGTGTTCCATTAAAGTTTAGTAAACAATTACCACATCTGCAAGAAAAACGAAAGTAAAAGTCTTAGTTATGTAGCAGCATTATTCTTGTTGGTGGCAGGTTGACATTAAGCAAAAACTCCATAGGTCCATAGATCAATGGACTTTGAGGGCCAGGATGCTAATCATTAAGGTGACTGTATCCCGAAGTTTTCAGTTTCTGACAATTGTGTGTCATTCCCTTCAAAATAAAAATTTTCCCTTTCTACCTGTGAGATGGTCGAGTAACACTTCGCCTTACACAAGTTGGAAGTTTACTCAGAGTCTCTCACTATGCCCCCGGACTCTCCAATGATCGTCTTATGCAACATTGTATTTGTTTTTGTTTCTCACATACCTTCATTTGAGCACAATCTACATTTAAAATTTTCTAAAACATAAAAGTAACTGAGTGGAAAAGGTTTTTTGTTGGTTTAGTTATCAATTTTTACTCCTTGTATTCCACGAAATTGCGAAAACATTGTGTAAATTTTAGAGCTTGGTGTAAGCTGTTTAAGTTCTTGAGGAATTCATCGCATTCGGACTCCTTTTCAAATATTGCAGAAATACAGAAATAATACAGAAATAAATACAGAAATAAACAATGGGCTTTTGGCAGGATTCAAACAGTCATACACACATTTTCGCTAATCATACCCAAAACCTTGATCTCTGTTCCAACAAAAATTTTTTGTGTCCTTTTGACATCTGTAACTTGTTTACAAACGTTCCTTTGGACGAGACAATAAAGATATGGGCTGATGCACTGTATAGAGGTAACCTTGTCCCTCCCCAATTCCCTGAAGAAGTTTTTATTGAATTGATGGAAGTTGCGACACGTGGTGTTGAATTCAGCTTCAATAATGAAATGTACCGACAACAGAACGGGGTAAGTGCTGGTCGGCCCCGGGTGCGAGCCGCCGAGCTCCGCCGTCACCGTCTTGCCGAGCACCACCGCGCCGGCTTCGCGCAGCGCCCACACCGCGGCGTTATCGTTCTTCGGGAAGTTGCCGGCATAGGCCTCGCAGCCCATCTGCGTCGGCATATCCTTTGTTTCCAACAGATCCTTGATGCTGATCGGCAGCCCGTCGATGGCCGAAAGCGGCTTGCCGTCCTTGTAGCGCTGCGTGCTGGCGTCCGCGGCCTCGCGCGCGCCATCCTCGTTCAGCACGACATAGGCTTTCACCTCCGGTTCGCGGTCGGCGATGGTCTCCAGGCAGCGCTCAAGATAGGCGCGCGGCGTGTCGGAACCGTCCTCAAAATTCGGTACGGCGTCGTGGAAGGTCAGCGCCTCGAAGGTTCTCGGATCGTAACTGTCGGCCATGGTTCGGTCTCCTTGTCTCGATGCCCGATCTTGGCAGGTCAGCGGCTGGGCTTCAACGCGCTGCGCCGAACGGCTACAGTGGTGGAAAGCGCAACCATCTGGAGTTCGACCGATGCCCGCACGCCCGGCCCCCTTCAACGGCATTCGCCATGTCGCCTTCGTCGTTCCGAACCTTGAGGAATGCGAGAAGTTCTACACCGAGGTGATGGGCATGGAGATCCTGAACCGCGCCAACGAGAACCTCGTCTATCTGACCTGCGGCAACGACAATCTGTCGCTCGCCCGCGCCAAGAAATCGACCGACGGGAACAGCTGCTTCGACCATTACGGCTTCATCGTCGGCACGAAAGATGAGCTGGACGGTTGGTACGACTACTTCAAGGCGGAAGGCGTCGACGTGATGGACCAACCGCACGACCACGCCGACGGCGCGCGCAGCTTCCACGTCAAGGACCCGGCCGGCAACGTCATCCAGCCGATCTACCACCCGGCGATATCGGGACAGACGTTTAGTTAGATTGATCTAAGTCGCGCGCCCCGAGCGCCGCGTCTTCCCCTCACCCCATCCCTCTCCCCAAGGAGAGGGAGCATAACCAATACGTCAACGAGAACCCTCTCCTTGGGGAGAGGGCAGGGTGAGGGGATGATTGCTCGAAACTGACGTGGCGTTTTGCAATTACTTCGCCAGCGCCCGGCTGATCACCAGGCGCTGGATGTCGTTGGTGCCTTCGTAGATCTTGCACACGCGCACGTCGCGGTAGATGCGCTCCAGCGGGTGATCTTCCAGATAGCCGTAGCCACCGAGCGTCTGGATCGCGTCGGAGCAGACTTTTTCGGCCATCTCCGACGTCGCGACCTTGGCCATTGAGGCTTCGATGAGACAGGGCTGGCCGGCGTCGCGCAGGGCGGCGGCGTGCCACACCAGCTGCCGCGCCGCCTCGATCTCCGTCGCCATGTCGGCGAGCCTGAATCCCACCGCCTGATGCTCGAAGATCGGTTTGCCCATGCTCTCGCGGTCTTGCGCGTATTCGAGCGCAATCTCGTAGGCCGACCGCGCCATGCCGACCGCCTGCGATGCAATGCCGATACGGCCGCTCTCCAGATTGGCGAGCGCGATGCGGTAGCCCTCGCCCTCGTCGCCAAGGCGATCTGCCTCCGGCACCTCCACATTCTCCAGCACGATCTGGCAGGTGTCGGAGGCGCGCTGGCCCAGCTTCGCCTCGACCCGGGCGACGGTGTAGCCGGGGTGGTCGGTGGGCACGATGAAGGCGCTGATGCCGCGCTTGCCTTGGTCAGGCCCGGTGCGCGCGAAGACCAGCGCGATGTCCGCATTCTTGCCGGTGGTGACGAACTGTTTGCTGCCATTGAGGACATAATGCCCGTTCCGGCGCTCCGCCCGGGTGCGCAGGGTCGAGGCGTCGGAGCCCGCATGCGGCTCGGTCAGGCAGAAGCAGCTCAGCATGTCGCCGCCGGCGAGGGCCGGGAGGTAGCGGTTTTGCTGGTCTTCGGTGCCGTACTGGATGATCGGCAGGCAGCCGACGGAATTGTGTCCGCTGACCACGGTCGACAGTGCGCCGCAGCCCGCGGCAATCTCCTCCAGCATCGCGGCATAGGCGACGTGGTCGGCCCCGACGCCCCCCTTGTCGACGGGCACCAGCATGCCGAGAAAGCCCAGTTTTCCCATTTCGGCCACGGTGTCGCGCGGGAAGTGTCCGTCGCGGTCCCAATCCGCGGCGTGCGGGAACAAATGCTCGCGGGCAAACCGCGCCGCGGTGTCGCGGATCAGCGCCTGCTCTTCGTTCAGGAGCACCTCAGTCGGTGAGCTTGTACGTTTCTACGGCGACATCGTGGTAGAGCTTCGCCTTCTCATCCGCCGAGTAGTTCGCGGTTAGCCGCTTGAACGAGTTGTACAGCACGTTGTAGCTGCAGCTCAGCTTGTCGACCGGGAAATTCGACTCGAACATGCAGCGGTCGACGCCGAACTTTTCGATTGTGTATTCGTAATAGGGGCGGGTCGCCTCGCATAGTTCCTCACTGGTCGGCGGCTTTGGCTTCTCGTGCCAGGCGAAGCCATTCACCTCCATATTGATGCCGCCCAGCTTGGCGCGGACATTCTCGCAGCGCGCCAGTTCGTCGATTGAGCGCTGCCAGTCGGCATACACCTCCTCGCCCTTGCCCGCGTAGGGCCCGATACCGAGTGGCCCGCCGAAATGGTCGAGGATGATGATCGTGTCCGGGAAGGCGCGCGCCAGGTCGGCGACGTCGGGAATCTGCGGGTGATAGCACCAGGCCTCGTAGCTGAGGTTGCGCGGCGCCAGATGCTTGAAGCCGGCGCGGAAATCGTCGCGCAGTACCATGTCGCCCGGCGGGTTGGTGCGATGGTTGCCGACCGCGTCGTGTTTATCCCAGGCCATGCCGAGCCGGATGCCTTTGAAGCGCCCCCCGCCGGCGGCAATTTGCGCGTCCAGCACGTCGGCCGCAGCATCGCCGATCTTCAGGTCGCAGGTGCCGATGATGCCTTTCGCGACCCGCGCGTCGCCATACAGGCCGGATGCGCTCATCGCCGCGATGCCGCGCACGAACTCGGTCTCGCCGATCGCTTTCATCGGCTCGGGTCCATCCGTCTTGAACATGGCGCCGCACTCGATGAACACCGTCGAAACGATGTTGTGCCCCGCGTTGAGGTCTTCCAGGATCTCGTCCAGCAGATAGCGCGGCTGGGTGTGCTCGGTCTTGAACTCCCACAGATGATGGTGCGGGTCGCAGATCGGCAGATCCGGCTCCAGGGTTTCCTCGACCGTTAACGCCAGCCAGTCGTCATGTGTGCCCATATCCCGTGCCCTTTCCCGTTATGGTCCGCTGGCAAATACTCAAACGTTTTCGATGCGTGCTGTCAAAGCGATGAGGTCGTACCGGGCGGGAAAAATTACCGCGTTGGCCAGACAGGGTGGTGCAGGTCGATGACGTAGGCGTGTTTGTGTTTCAGGGCGACGTGTCGATGGGGATGGTGATGCGGTTCCGGTCCTTCCCAGCCTTTATGCTCGTGCTGATGATGTTCGTCATGGACGTGCATATGCTCGTGCACCTGCGCGTCGTGTCGATGTTCCAGCGCGCCGGGATCGTCCGCTGGCCACAACAGCACGGCCACGACGACGGATATCAGCGCCATACCAGCCAACACAGCGAACGCGACCCCCAGCCCGAAAGCCGCGCCGACCCAACCGGCAAGCGGGTAGGCGATGAGCCAACCGGCGTGCGACAGGGCGAACTGGGCGGCGTAGAGGGCTGGCCGGTCGCCTTCATGAGCCGATCGTCTCAGCAGGCGGCCCGCCGGGCTCTGGATGAACGACGCGCCGGCGCCGATGACGAACCAGAGAACGAATAGGCCGGTGAGACCGGGGGCGGTCAATCCGAGAAGCAGTCCTGCGGTCAGCAGAGCGCCGCCCGTGAGCATGAAGGGGCGATCCGGCAACCGGTCCAGCAGTCGCGGCATCATCAGAGCCACTACCATCGAGCCCGCACCGGCGGCCGCGAAGGCTAGTGCCGTATCGGTTTCTGTGCCACCGAGCCGGTCGCGGACGGCGACCACCGTGTTGACGATGATCATGGCGCCGCCGGCGGACGCGGCTAGCGACAGGGCGAGCAGACCGCGCAGCCGCGGTGTCTTCAGATAGGCGCGGATGCCGTAGCTGGTGTTCGCCCAGACGCCGCCTTGGCGATCCCGTCCCACAGGCTGCGGCAGGCGGACGGACAGGACGAGTAGCGCGGACAGCAAGAAGGCCACCGCGTTTGCGGCGAACAGGCTATCGTAGCTCAGAATGACGAGCGCCGCGGCGGCCAGGGTCGGACTCAGCAGGTTCTCCAGATCGTAGGCCAGCCGCGAGAGGGACAGGGCTCGGGTATAGCGTGCCTCATCTGGCAGGATATCGGGGATCGTCGCCTGGAAGGTCGGGGTGAACCCGGCGGAACAGCCGTTGAGAAGAAAGATCAGCAGGTAGATCTGCCAGATTTCCGAGACGAAGGGGAGGCAGGCGACGCAGCCCGCCCGCGCGACATCGAGCCCGATCAACAGGCCGCGGCGCGGCAACCGATGTGCATAGCCGCCAATGATCGGCGCGATACCGACATAGGCCACCATCTTGAGCGCCAGCGCCGTGCCGAGCACAATTCCGGCTTCGCCGCCGGCGACATCATAGGCCAGCAGCGCCAGCGCGACGGTGGACAGGCCGGTACCCGCCAACGCGATGACCTGCGCGATGAACAGCCGGCGATAGGTCCGGTCTCGCAGCGGTGATTCCATGCATCGAAGCTAACCGACTGATGGTCATTTGCAACACGCCATTTTCTCGTCGCGACAGTGTGTGCGTCGCGCGCTCTTACGTTCCCGCCCGCCTGGCGATACGGTACAGTGCGCCGAAACCGGTGGACGGAAACGATGGCGGCAGTAACCCTCAACGACGTACGGCGTGGCTTTTACCTGGACTCGGTCGCACTGATGCGAGTCGCACGCATGGTCGCGGAGCGACCTGGTGTAGAGGAAGCCGCCCTGATGATGGGAACGCCGGCGAACCGTGACCTGATGCGGGATGCCGGAATTCTGAGCGACGATGGGGCGGCAGCGGAGCCGAACGACCTCGTCATCGCGGTGCGCGCCGTGGATCAGTCAGCGGCGGAGACAGCGCTTGCCGAAGCGGCACGGCAGCTGGACCGGCCGAAAGTATCGGGTGACGCCAGGGCGTGGTGGCCAAAAACTCTGCGGCAGGCCGTCAAGATGGCGCCTGAGGCGAATTTGGCGCTCATTTCCGTACCGGGTGACTTTGCTGTCGCGGAAGCGCGCAAGGCGCTGAGGCACGGTCTGCACGCGATGATTTTCAGCGACAATGTCCCGGTTGACGCCGAACGTGCCCTGAAGGAAGAAGCCCGTGACAAGGGGCTGCTCGTCATGGGGCCGGATTGCGGCACGGCGATCCTCGGCGGCGTGCCACTCGCCTTTGCCAACGCTGTCCCGCGCGGCGACATCGGCATCATTGGCGCCTCCGGCACGGGTATCCAGGAG
This sequence comes from Alatinidae sp. Z8VKAUB7J3, assembly GCA_010016025.2. Classification (NCBI taxonomy): domain Eukaryota; kingdom Metazoa; phylum Cnidaria; class Cubozoa; order Carybdeida; family Alatinidae; species Alatinidae sp. Z8VKAUB7J3. The sequence goes on from JAAAKM020000498.1 coordinate 35,026,229, forward strand.
GTGAGCTGCCTGATCGCGCAAAACGGGGGTGGCGTTTCGCACGCCGTCGGCGTCGGCGGCCGCGACCTTTCGGCAGAGGTTGGCGGCATCACCACCCTGATGGCGATGGATCAGTTGGACGCGGATCCTGCAACCTCCCACATCGTGCTTATTTCCAAACCCCCGGCCGAGGATATTGCGGAACGGATCATCGCGCGCGTTGCCGAAAGCCAAAAACCCTATACGGTCTGTTTTGTCGGCACTGACGGGCTGGCACTGCCCCGCAACGCTACCGCGGCAACGACCTTGAAAGGCGCTGCGCTGCATGCTTTGGGTGGGACGGAAGGTCGGTCCGGCGACACGGAGGTTTCTTCGATTGGCGGTCGATCGGTGCTCGGCCTGTTTTCCGGCGGGACGTTGTGCGCCGAGGCGCAAATCGTCTTCCGGGAAGGGGGCGAAACGGCTGCTTCCAATGCACCGGTGCCGAATGGGGGAACGACCCCATCCGCCGGGCACCGCTTCCTCGATCTCGGCAGCGATGAGTACACCCAGGGCCGGCCGCACCCGATGATCGACCCCGGTGTACGCGACGCGCCCCTGGCCGCGGCGCTGCGGGATCCGGCGGTGGGCGCGGTGCTGCTCGATATCGTTATTGGTTTGGGTGCGCACAACGATCCGGCAGGTCACCTCGCAATGCAACTCGACCGGCAAGCGCGGAACGAAACGCTCGTTATCGCTTCGGTAACCGGAACGGACAGCGATCCGCAGAACCGCAGCGCGCAGGTAGCCACATTGCGGTCCGCGGGTGTCGCCGTCCTGCCGTCGAATGCGGATGCTGCGGCCTACGCTCTGGCCTGTCTACGCGCGGCATCGTGACCATGCTGCAAACGGTTCGGGCCAGAAGGGGCATGGTGGTCGCGCCGCATCATCTGGCGGCCCGGGCCGGCGCGCGGGTGCTTGAAGAGGGCGGCAACGCCATCGAAGCGATGGTCGCCGCTGCGAGCACGATCGCCGTCGCCTATCCGCACATGAACGCGCTGGGCGGCGATAATTTCTGGCTGATCCATGCGCCCGGCCGCGATGTCGTTGGCATCGACGCTTGCGGCGCGGCTGCGGGCAAGGCGGATCTCGCCTTCTTTACCGGACAGGACAAGATACCGGAACGGGGGTCGCGCGCCGCCTTGACGGTGGCGGGTGCCGTATCGGGCTGGCAGGAAGCTTTGGCCATAAGCGACTCGGCGTGGGGCGGGAGGATGCCGCTCGCCCGGCTGCTCGAAGAGGCCGTTTTCCTGGCCGACGACGGGATCGCCGTCACCGGCACGCAGGCCGCCAACACGGCCGGCAAGCTTGCGGAGTTGCAGGACGTGCCGGGCTATGCCGAAACCTACCTCGATGCGGGCGCGCCGCCGCGGGAAGGTGCGCGGTTCCGGCAGCCGCGTCTGGCGGGAACGCTGCGCCGTCTCGGCCGCAGGGGCCTCGACGATTTCTATCGCGGTGATCTGGCACGGGCGATTGCGGTCGATCTGTCGCGGGCGGGCGCGCCGCTCGAACTGTCCGATCTGGAGCGCCACCGCGCGCTGCGGGTCGACCCGTTGCGCGCGACCGTCGCCGGCCAGCGGCTTTACAACATGCCGCCGCCGACCCAGGGGCTCGCCTCGCTGATGCTGCTGGGTATCTACGCGCGGCGCGGCATCGCGGAGGCGGAAGGCTTCGATTTCGTGCACGGGCTGGTGGAGGCGACCAAGCGTGCCTTCCGCATCCGCGACCGGCATGTGACCGACCCGGCCTATATGGAGGTCGATCCGGCGTCCTTCCTGGACGATGCCGCGCTCGACGCGATGGCGGCGGATATCGATCCGGCCCGCGCGCTGCCCTGGCCGGACGCGTCCGCGAAGGGCGACACGGTCTGGCTCGGCGCCATCGACGGCGAAGGCCGCGCGGTGAGTTTCATCCAGAGCATTTACTGGGAATTCGGGTCCGGCGTCGTGCTCGACGAGACCGGCATCACCTGGCAGAACCGCGGCGTCAGCTTCAGCCTGGACCCGGCGCACCACAATGTGCTCAAGCCCTACCGACGGCCGTTCCACACGATCCAGCCGGCCCTGGCGCGGCTCTCAGACGGTCGGGTGATGGTCTATGGCACGATGGGCGGCGAGGGGCAGCCGCAAACCCAGGCGATGTTGTTCGCCCGCCACGTGCTGCATGGCCAGGACTTGCAAGAATCGGTAAGCGCGCCGCGCTGGCTGCTCGGCCGGACCTGGGGGGCGGCGGCGACCAATCTCAGGATCGAAGACCGGATCGATCCCGCAGTGGTCGCGGCGCTGCGCGCGGCGGGTCACGATGTCGAAGTGATCGGACCGTTCGACGAGGTGATGGGCCATGCCGGCGCGCTGGTCCGTCATCCTGATGGGCTTATGGAGGGTGCCGCCGATCCGCGCAGCGACGGGCAGGTCGCAGCGTTCTAAGTGTCGAGGTAGGCGCTGATGCGCGCTGCGACATATTCGGCATCGGGGCCGATGCCATAGACGATGCCCGACCGCCGCGTGTGCAGGTAATTGAGGCCCAGGAAATAGAGGCCGGGCGCGGTGGTTTCGCCGCGACGGGTGACCGGGTAGCCATAGCCGTCGAAGATGTTGGCCTCGATCCAGGAGAAGTCGAACCCGAACCCCGTCGCCCAGATAACGGTGCCGATGCCGGTGTCCTTCAGGCTCAGCGATTCCGGTTCCGGAACGGCCTGCAGGTCGTCCAGCGGGTCGTGCGCAGGGTCGTCGCCTTCGTCGGGGGGTATGGATAGGCCGTGCCGGTCGACATAGGCGTCGATATTGCGGCAGAGGCGTTCGGAGGACCGGTCGCCGAAATCTATGTTCTCGCGCAGATCTTTTGCCAGGCGAAGTATTGAACCATCGATTCCTTTAACCCTGCCGAGCAACTGGACGCCGTCGCGGTAGAATTTTTGCAGGCTGATCGTATGGCCGCCGCGCCACCCGGTATATTGCGGCTGGCCGCCGAAGATCTGGCGCGGGTCGTCGAGATCGCTCGCCTTGCGGTCCATCAAGCCGAGCGGCTCATACCAGCGGATGACGTCGCGGCCGCGATAACGCCGTGGTATCCGGCTGACACGGCTGGTGGACAGGAAGATGTCCCGACCGGCTTCCTGCAGATCTTCGGTGATCTGCATGCCCGATTGCGCCGAACCGACGATCAGGACTTTGCCGTCCGGCAGCGCATCCGCATTTCGGTAGTCGGCAGCGCTTAGCGATAGGATATTTTGGTCCAGCGACTGGGCGGCTGCCGGGATATTCGGCGATTGATGGGTCGAGGTGGCGACGATGATCGCCCGCGCGGTCATCGAGCCGGCGGAGGTTTCGAGTCGCCATCCGCGTTCTGTCGGCGTGGCGCGGCGCGCTTCGACACCTTGCTGGACGGGCACGTTGAAATCGTCGGCATAGCCGGTCAGGAGATCGACGAATCCGTCGCGTGCCATGAAGCCGTCGGGATCGCCGCCGGCATAGTCGCGGCCCGGCAAGTTGAGGGTCCAGTTCGGCGTGTTCATGCAGAAACTGTCCCAACGTTGCCGCCGCCAGCTCGCGCCGACCTCGTGCTTCTCCAGCACGGTGTGGTCGATCCCCAGCCGCGACAGGCACGTGCTGGCGGCGAGGCCGGCCTGGCCGGCCCCGACGATGATGACGTCGGCCATGGATTAGTGGACCCAATCTAACATATGGCACCCCTACGATCCCGTAGTGCGGCTTTCCGGCAGGAGAAGGCTCGAAGGCGATGTGGGGATATCGGCGAGAGACTTCGACGCATCGGAAGGCCGCAATACGGGACCCTCCAGGCGGCTTCCCGAGCACACCGGCTGCGTTGCGCGAGGCTTGCGATGGCCCCGCTTCGCGGCGCCTCACGCGCCTGTCCGGTGAACTCGGGAAGTCGTCGTAGGGGTACCATATGTTGGATTGTGTCCACTACCTTGCGTCCGGCGTCGTGATCAGCGAGCGGTCCATTTCCATGCGAAAATCGATATAGCCGAGCGACGGCGGTTTCACGCCGGAGATGCTGACCATGTTGTGCGCCTGGCCGCGATGGTGCGCCTGATGCTGCGCCAGGTTGGTGAAGTAGATGTGCTTCGGCACCTCACGCCGATCGCGATTATCGAGCCCCAAAGTCCAGAAGACGAAGGGGTCGTCGAGCCGGTCCGCGTCGACATCCTTGGTCAAGGCGATCCAGCGCTGATCCTCTTCCGCTTGATGCGCCGAGAGCGACGGCAGGTCTTCATGCAGCGTGTCATCCAACCCGCCAAAGGTCGAGTCGATGCCTTCGATCCGTTCGCGGTACAGGATATCGACCAGCAGGATGTGGTTCAGCGTGCCGAGGATCGAGCCGAAGAAAGCGCCGCGGTCGCGCGCCACGTCGTCTTCGGACAGTTCGGCACAGATGCCATGCAGGCGCTGATTGGCCCACGCGTTGTACTGGGCCAGGATATTCGGATGTGCCAGCATGGTTTTGGTCCCGCTGCGGTTTTGAGGTTTGTCCGCAGGATGAGGTATCGGCGCGGGGCCGGTCAAATGCTGTGCTGGGGCCCGCGGAAGTGCCGCGCTAACGGTCCAGTTTCTCCAGCATATCCGTGACCATCGCTGCGAGGTCGTAGTGCGGCGCCCAGCCCCATTGCGCGCGCGCTTCGCTGTCGTCCATAGAGTTCGGCCAGGTCTCCGCGATCGCCTGGCGCACCGGATCGACATCGTAGGTAATAGTGAAATTGGGGATGTGCAAACAGATCGCGTCGGCTAATTCTGCCGGCGTGACGTTCATCGCGGTCACGTTGAAGGCGTTGCGGTGTGTCAGCGCTGCCGGATCGGCGTCCATCAGTTCGATCGCGGCTCGGGTGGCGTCCGGCATGTACATCATGTCGAGCCGCGTGTCCGGCGCCAGGAAGCAGTTGTACCGGCCGTCGCGCAGCGCGTGATAGAAGATCTCCACCGCATAGTCGGTAGTGCCGCCGCCGGGCGGCGTGACGTAGGAGATCAGGCCGGGATAGCGCAGCCCGCGGGCGTCGAGGCCGAAGCGATGGGCGTAGTAATCGCACAGCAGCTCGCCGGAGACCTTGCTGACGCCGTAGATCGTGTTCGGCCGCTGCAAGGTGTCCTGTGGCGTGTGGTCGAGCGGTGTGCCGGGCCCGAAGGCGCCGATCGAGCTGGGGAAGAACAGCGCGCAATTCCGCGCCCGCGCCGCTTCCAGAACCGCGTACAGACTGCCCATATTGACGTCCCAGGCGGCTTGCGGGTCCGCCTCACCGGTCGCCGAAAGCATCGCGGCGAGGTGGTAGATCGTCCCGATATCGTGCCGGTCGAGGAGATTGCCGAGTTGTCCGGCATCGGTGCTGTCGAGATGTTCGACAAGGCCGTCTTCGTTTTCGGGCCGCTTGCGGTGGAAGGTCGATACGACCGCGTCGGCGCCGTAGCGGTCGCGCAAGGCCGGCACCAGTTCCGAGCCGATCTGTCCCTGCGCGCCGGTCACCAGAATTTTCCGCATCCTTGCCGCGTCTCCCTTTGCCCTCCACAATACGATAATGCCGCCGGCGCAGAACAAGGAACAGAATTCGATGACCGAGTCCGTGCTCTCTCTGATCCCGAACAACTATTTGAAGTTCGGCATCTTCCTCGCGCCCTTCCAGGGCATGAAGGAGAATCCGACCCAGGCGATGCATCGCGACATGCTCTTGGTCGAGCATCTCGACGATCTCGGCTATCACGAGGCGTGGATCGGCGAACATCATTCCGGCGGCATGGAGATCCTCGCTTGTCCGGAACTGTTCATCGCCGCCGCGGCGGAGCGGACCCGGCATATCCGGCTCGGCACCGGTGTCGTCTCCTTGCCCTACCACAACCCCTTTACGGTGGCCGGGCGGATCACGCAACTCGACCATATGACGCGTGGCCGCTTTATGTTCGGCGTCGGGCCCGGCGCGCTGACCGGCGACGCCTACCGTATGGGGATCGATCCGGCGGAACAGCGCCGCATGATGAACGAATCGCTCGACGCGATTGTGAAGTTGTTGGACGGCGAACTGGTCAACATGAAGACCGACTGGTTCCATCTGCAGGATGCGCGGCTGCAGATTCCCTCCTTCCAGGTGCCGCGGGTCGAGATGGCTGTCGCCTGCGCCCGGTCACCGTCGGGCGCGCTCGCGGCGGGCAAACACGGCATCGGCATGCTATCGATCGGCGGCACTAGCGACGACGCGCTGGCGGCGCATGCCAACAACTGGCGTATGTGCGAGGAGGCGGCGGCTGAGAATGGCCAGAGCGTGGCGCGCGAGAAGTGGCGGCTCGTCACCCTGATGCACGTGGCGGAGACGCGCGAGAAGGCGCGCGAGAACGTGCGCTTCGGCCTCGACGAATGGGCGCAGTATTTTCGCGAGATCGCGACTTTCCCGATCGTCCCCGCCGATATCGACGACGCCTATGAGTATCTCCTGGAAAACAAGATGGCCTGCATCGGCACGCCGGACGACGCCATCGCCTATATCGAAACCCTGCTGCAGGGAGCGGGCGGCTTCGGCGCGCTGATGCAGCTGGCGCACAACTGGGCCGATTGGGAGGGCACCAAACGCAGCTACGAGCTCATCGCCCGCTACGTCTTCCCGCACTTCCAGAACAGCAATTGGCTGCGCGACTACAGCTACGAGTACAGCTTCAAGAACCGCGACGCCTTCGTCGGCGAGGCGGCGCAGGCGATCCAGACGGAGATCGACCGCTATCAGGCGCGCAAAAAGGGTGAGGCGGCGGAGTAGAGGCTACCGGGCGTAGTCGTCCATGCCGGCGCGTTCGAGCTGGCGCAGCAGCATCGGCCATTCCTTGCCGGCTTCGATGAAGCCGCCCTCGCCATACATCTTGAGGCCCATGTCGAAGGATTTCTGCTGCGTCGAGGGCGAGATCGCCTGCAGTTCGGCACCGCCGGACATCGCGTCGATCTGGTGTCGGCAGGCTGTCTCGATGCGATAGAGCAGAACGAAGGCCTCGCCCACCGTTTTGCCGACCGAGAGCAGCCCGTGATTGCGCAGGATCAAGATCGACTTGCCCTCGATGTCGCTGACGATGCGCGGTTGCTCGCCTTCATCCACTGCCGGGCCCTCGAAGTCGTGATAGCCAACCCAGCCCATGATGGTCAGCGCCTTCTGGCTGTTCGGCAGCAGCCCGTGCTTCTGCATGGAGACGGCGGTGCCGTAGCGGCTGTGGGTGTGCAGTACGCAGTGCCGGTCGTCGCCCGACATGTGAATCGCGCCATGGATGACGAAGCCGGCCGGGTTCATCGGGTAATCGCTGTCGCTGATCAGATTGCCCTCGCCGTCGACCTTGATCAGGGAAGAGGCGGTGATCTCCTCGAAGAACATGCCGAACGGGTTGAGCAGGAAATGATCCCGCGTCCCCGGCACGCGCAATGAGAGATGCGTGTTGTTGAGGTCGGTCCAGCCATACAGCGCGCACAGCCGGTACGCGGCGGCGAGCTCGCAGCGTGCCTCCCACTCCGCCTCGGGTATCCCGGCGGGGGCGTTCGTCGATTGCGTGGCGATGCTGGCGATCTCGGCCATGACCTCTCCTCCTCTGTCGTGCGGGCGCAAGATATCGCCGCGCGCGAGCGGTGTCGATTCGGTCCCGTGGCGCCCCGGGACGGCCGCGCTTATGATGACGCCGCACCGCAGGGAGGCGCAACATGCTCGATTTCTACTACTGGCCGACCCCGAACGGGTGGAAGGTCTCCATCATGCTGGAGGAGTGCGGACTGGACTACAACCTGATCCCGGTCAATATCGGCAAGGGCGACCAGTTCAAGCCGGAATTCCTCGCCATCGGCCCGAACAACCGCATGCCGGTGATCGTCGACAGCGATGTCGATGGCGATCCGGTCACGGTCTTCGAATCCGGCGCGATCCTCTACTACCTGGCGGAACGGACGGGCAAGTTCATCCCCAACGACTGGCGCGGCCGCAAGGAGGCGCTGGAATGGCTGTTCTGGCAGGTCGGCAATCAGGGGCCGATGGCGGGGCAGCTCAGCCATTTCGTGAACTACGCCGACGGCGGCATCGAATACGGCAAGACGCGGTACGGCAACGAGTACAATCGCTGCCTCGGTGTGTTGGAGAAGCGGCTGGAAGACCGCGAATACATCGTCGGCGACTATTCCATCGTCGATATGATTTGCTGGCCCTGGGTGCTGATCGCCAAACCGCTCGGCCAGTCGCTCGACGAGTTTCCCAATGTCTCGCGCTGGCGAAATGCCATCAAGGCGCGGCCGGCGGTGCAGCGCGGCGTCGATGTGGGCAAGGAGTTCCGCCGCGCCGGCCCGCCGAGCGACGAAGAGCGCAAGGTGATGTTCAACCAGACGGCGCAGACCGCGCAAGAGCAGGGCGGCCCATGAAGCTGTTCTGGACGCCGGCCTCGCCCTTCACGCGCAAGGTCGTCGTCGCGGCCCAGGAGCTCGGCCTGTGGGACCGGATCGAGGTGGTGCCGACGGTCTGGCCGCTCGATTGGGGCTACGCCACGGTGGATTTCACTCCGGGGCTGGCCGAGGCCAATCCGGTGGCGCGCATCCCGACACTTGTCACCGATGATGGCGTGCCGCTCGGCGATTCCACGCTGATCTGCCAGCATCTGAACGGGTTGGCAGCGGGCGCGAGTCTGATTCCCGGCGGAGTGGCGGCGGATCGCATGTGGTCGCTATACGCCGTCGCTGACGGGCTGATCGAGGCGCAAATCCTGATGCGGGCGGAGATGTTGCGCCCCGATCCCATTCGCGCCGACGGCTTCCTCGACAAACAGCGCGACCGCATCGACCGCTGCTTCGACCATATCGAGGGACGCGCCGGCGAACTGGATGGGCCGCTCGACCTCGCGCAAATCACGGTCGGTATCGCCTGCGGCTATCAGGACTGGCGCGACTGGCTCACCGATTTCCGCCCGGGCCGCGATCGGCTGGCGGGCTGGTACGAGACGTTCGCAGAGCGCCCGGCGATGCAGGACACCGTGCCGAAGGAAACGCCGGCGGTTTAACGTCGAACCACACCACGCTGTCGTCCTTGGGCTTGACCCGAGGACCTAAGGTGAAGCCGCGATAGGGTGCAGGAGAGCGCCAACGCCGAAAGCGTTGACCATACAGGACGGTGAGCCCTTGCCGCCTGGGTCCTCGGGTCAAGCCCAAGGACGACAAGATGGGATTTGAGGTGCGGTGAATATACCTTCCCCTTCACCCCAGCTTCGCCGTCTCCGCCGCGATGAAGGCGTCGATCTCCGCCTCGCTCATTGCGCCGCGGAACATTTCCGCGCGCATGCGCACCCGTTGGGCGCTGATCGCGACGATGGCGTCCACCATGGTCTGCAGGTCGGTGTCCGAACTGATGTGCTTGACCGCTTCCGTGGCCTGGACCTGGTAGTGATCTTCCTCGTCGTCATAGATCACCTGCATCGCCTTGGCGGTCATTTCGTTGACCGTGCTGCCGCTGAGCTTCGCGCCCTCGCGGAACAGCCGTGCGCCGCCGCCCTCGGTGAAGCCGACGGCCGCCTTCAAGAGCGGGTCGTCCTGTTCCACATAGCCGCGCCGCAGATCGCCCAGCGCCTTCTCTTGCGAGAGCTGCACCGTGTCCTCCGGCGAGATCGGTCTTCCCATCAGATGCTCGAAGATGTCGGCCAGCACGACATAGTGGTTGAACTCTTCGGTCAGCTGGGTCAGTAGAAAATGGAAGTCGTGCCGGTCGATCGACTTGTCGACCTGCGGGTACATGTCGACCAGATTGGCCAGCTCCTTGTGCAGCCCGTTGAAATAGCCATCGACCGGGTTGAGCTCCTTCCACAGCTGGGCCCGCAGATAGAAGATGTGGTCCGCGTCCGTTGCCTTGGCGAAGAACCGCTTGGCGATCTCCCCCTCCGCCTCCCAATAGGGCCAGGCCGCATCGGCGAGGGTCTTTTCGTGGTCGGTCATTGCTCGTTCTCTCTCCTGCCGTTCGCCAAGACGCCTAGAGAAAGACCACGAAGACAGTAAGAACCCTCTCCTGGGGGAGAGGGCAGGGTGAGGGGATGACCGTTTGCGCGATTCTCCCCTCACCCTCCCGCTTCGCGGGGCCCTCCCTCTCCCCAAGGAGAGGGTCACTGGGCGCGTCCGATTGCGAGAAATTTTACACAAGGGCCTCGCCGGCCGAAAGCCGCCCCGGCTGTACCGCCCCGCCGCGATCCCCTAACATGCCGCCGTTTTCGACAGGAGGACCCGTTGGAATTCGACAACAGCTTCACCGTACCGCTGCCGCCGGACGAGACCTGGGCGCTGCTGCGCGACATCGAGCGCATCGCCCCCTGCATGCCCGGCGCGACCCTGACCGAGACGGTGGATGCGGACACCTATAAGGGCGAGGTGTCGGTACGGCTCGGCCCGGTGTCGCTTACCTTCAAGGGCCAGGCCAGTTTCGAATCCGTCGATGACGCGGCGCGCACCGCCCGGGTCAAAGCCGACGGCAAGGATTCTAAGGGCCGCGGCGGCGCCAACGCGACCGTCGATTTCACCGTGGCGCCGGGCGACGACGGGTCAGTGGTGCAGATTCACACCAACCTCATGCTCTCCGGCCCTGTGGCGCAGTACGGCCGCGGTGTCGGCATGGTGAAGGGGCTGGCGGATCAGCTCATCGGCCAGTTCGCCGACGCGCTGAAGGTGGAACTGGCGGCGCAGACGCCGGCCGAACCGGCGGCAGAGGAGACGGTAGCGGCGGAAAAGGAGGCAGATCCAGCCGTGCCGGACGCGCCTTCCGTCCAACCGGCAGCGAAACCGATTTCCGGTTTTTCGCTGGTTTTCAAAGCAATATGGAGCGCGATCCGCGGGCTGTTCGGCGGCCGGGCCGCTTAGCTTCCCTATCCGGTGTTCCGTATCGCCCGGAACACCCGCTCCGGTGTTGCCGGCATCTCGATCGCCGTCACGCCATAGGGCGATAGCGCATCCACGATCGCGTTGACCAAAGCGGCGGGGGCGGCGGTGGGGCCGGCTTCGCCGACGGCTTTGACGCCGGTCGGCGTGTGGGTGCAGGGCACCTCCAGGATCTCCGTTTCGAACAGCGGCAGGTCGTGCGCGCGGGGTAGCGCGCAGTCCATGAAGCTGCCGGTCAGGAGCTGGCCCGAGTCCGGGTCGTGGAAATTGCGCTCCAGCAGCGCCTGGCCGACGCCTTGGGCGACGCCGCCATGCAGTTGGCCCTCGACGATCATCGGGTTCAGCGCGCGGCCGACATCCTGGGCCATGCTGTAGCGCGCCAAGGTGACCGTGCCGGTCTCCGGATCGACCTCCACTTCGGCGATGTGGCAACCATAGCCTTCTTAGAGGGCTAGCCATAACACCCTTATAGGGTGTCATCAAAACCACGTTCTAAGAACGTGGATGTTTTTTCAAGATGGTATTATGCATATTAACAGATATATTCTCATCCAAAACAACGAGTTATAGAGAGAAATCAACAGCCCGTTCGAGTTCTGGTTGAAACTGAATCCTGCCTGCCGGTCACAACCATAGTGTGACCGTATATTAGATTCGTATTGTTACATAAGCGGGGAAAACGACTACGAATTGCGCTGTGAACAATTTTGCCTTCTACCGATTACGGCACCGAGGGCAGCAATACCAAACAACGCCAATAAACCGGGTTCACTAACTTTATTCGGCGTTCTAGCACTGATTTGTTTGACCTTGACATAGTCTGAATTCGAATCCTTGCGTGGCGTGAGAATCAAATAATTTCCGGCAAGTGCGCCGAGCGACTGCATCGTGTTCACACTAACATTTGAAAAATTAACCTTCGTAAATCCCAGGCCTGCCAAATCGGAAAAACCGATTCCGGTAAAATCAAAATTGGCCGCGAGCGTTCCTGCCCAGGCACTGACATCGGAGTCATTGTGATACCAGCCGATCTTGAATCCAGTGAAATAGCTACTTACATCATTATTTTCAAATACAATCAGGTCATCCCGACCATGATCATCCAATGCGTGATTAGGGCTTGAATACTCATTGTTCTGGTCGGGATTTCTCACGCCCAATCCGCCACTCCATACCGTCAATGTTGCTTTCTCAAAATCTCCGGAACCGCTGTTATTATTCGTCGAATAGGCACGTGCCGTGAGCACATGGCCGTCATCTACAAAAGTACAGCTGTTGCCTACTCCGCTTGAACAAATTCCCGAACCGCTTTTGGTATTCCATACTAACGGATCCGCATTGGCCAGTCCGGCCCATCCGACGCTGATACCAACCAGCGTCACTCCAATCATATTTTTCATTGAATTTATCCTTGAAAATTATTGTTTAACACTATTCAGAACAAATAAAGTTAGTAATAAAAAGATAAGCACAATTTATACCAATTTTTTTTTATTATCATTTATCAACGGCTTATGTTTTTTGTACTTTAATTTCAATGCTGACTGTAAGACTGGCCGACACCACTTGGATTGGTGCAATTGCTGTCCGAATTTCACGGAACACAACCTATAACGTTTATGCAAACATGATGCCGGCATTTGAAAAGCATAATCACATACGCCGATCGTCGTTCATATAAATTAAGTTGCCACTTTGGCTTGCGTTGCGGCGCGATTAATACTATTGTTCGTGCAGCAGATTAATTCATTTTTACGGTAGCGCTATTTCTGAAGCAAACTATTAGAACCATTATTTTGTGAACATTAGTCAATTTCGTAATACCACCTAATCCGCAGAAGCATATTGTTATTTTTTTGATATATTGATTTTTATTGATTGCCGTTCACCTATGTCTTTTAGTATCTCCGCACTGTTAGAAAACCACCACGCTGAAAAATTTGAACTACACGAAAAGTACCTGAATAACCAAATGGTGAAGGTGTTGAAAACCATCGGTTACGATCGAAACTACAAAAGCGCGACCGGACAATACCTGTACGATCATGAAGGAAATGAATATCTCGACTTGTTGAGCGGTTTCGGCGTATTCGCCGTTGGCCGCAATCATCCCACGATCATTAACGCGCTGCAGGAAACAATGACTTCGGCGCTGCCGAATCTGGTGCAAATGGATGTGTCGCTGTTAAGCGGCCTGCTCGCCCAGAAAATCCTGCAAACCGTACCGGAAAATCTGAATCGCATGTTTTTCTGCAATTCAGGCTCCGAAGCGGTCGAAGCCGCGATCAAGTTTGCGCGCTACGCTACTAAGCGCCCACAGATACTCTATTGCGATCACAGTTTCCACGGTTTGACGCTGGGCTCGCTCTCGCTCAACGGTGAAAAAATCTTCCGCGACGGCTTTGGCGCGCTGTTGCCCGATTGCGAATCGGTTCCGTTTAACGACCTGGATGCATTGGAAAACGCTCTGCGCAGCAAAAATGTCGCCGCGTTTATCATCGAGCCGATTCAGGGAAAAGGCGTCAATGTACCCGACGACGATTATCTGCCCGCGGTCGAACAGCTATGCCGCAAATACGGCACACTATTCGTCGCCGACGAAATCCAGACTGGTATCGGTAGAACTGGCAAATTCTGGGCGATCGATCATTGGCATGTCCAACCGGACATGATACTGATGGCCAAGGCGTTATCCGGCGGGTTCATACCGGTCGGCGGTGTGGCCATGACCGAAACCGTGATGGATGCCGTTTTCAACCGGATGGACCGCGCTGTCGTGCACGGTTCGACTTTTTCCAAAAACAACATGGCGATGGCGGCTGGGCTGGCGACGCTGCAGGTGATTGAAGACGAACAACTGTGCGAAAACAGCGCGACAAAAGGCCAGGCGATTATCGACAGCATCAACGCCATGACCGGCAAATACGAATTTCTCAAAGAAGCGCGCGGCAAGGGACTCATGATCGCGGTTGAATTTCATTCACCGCAAAGCCTGTCGCTAAAAGCCGCATGGTCGATGCTCGAAGCCGCTAACAAAGGCCTGTTCTGCCAGATGATCACCATTCCGCTGTTCAAGGAGCACCACATATTGAGCCAGGTTGCGGGTCACGGCATGAACGTGGTCAAAATGCTGCCGCCGCTTAATCTGGCGGATAGAGATTGCGAGAAAATCCTGACGGCGTTCGATCACACCATTGCCGAGACACACAAAGTGCCCGGTTCGATCTGGAATCTCGGTAAAACACTGGCGGGACATGCGCTAAAGAAATAAAACCGGAGAAATAACCCTGAAAGTATGCGGACTCATCCGGTTACTTCTGTTGTTGCGCCACCAATTTAGGACTGAGATAAGCCGCCTGACTCATGCCCATAAGGCCGACCATTTCCAGTGGAATATTCCACAGCACGCCATCGAGCACACTTTTAGCCACAAACATCACCACGGCAAGTCCCGTCCAGAACACCATTTGCGCACGTACCAGCGATAACTGCTCATTCCCCTGATTGTCGATCACACAAACCAGGTCGCTTATGCGTGGGTCAACACGCGGCGATATCGGTTGCGGCGGATTTTCAGCGGCATCACCCTTCGCGGCCCTGTTTTTCTGATCGGTTTTCAGATAACTCACACCACCTGTCACTAGCGACATCCCCATAAGCATCACCAGCGTATCCGGAATATCAGGGACTTCAAGCTTCAGCGTGCCATAACCGCCGACCACCATGCCGATCGCCACCGTCCACAATGCCACCTGCGTGCGTGCGAGCGATAGTTTGCCATCGTTACTGCAAAAAAATGTAATGAGTTGATGACCGGAGCGTCTGGCAAGAAAAGCAATAATCGCAATCAAGCCGGCCGTCAAAAAAACCGTCCAAACAACGGCAACGCCGATGTTGCCGAGATTTACCGCGCGCGATGCAACCACGGCGCGCCCAACCACCTCGCCCGATTCCGTTTTTTCGTCCCATGTCAGAATGGGTGTCACCCGCGTCATGCCTTTATACGACGACACCGGATAATTCTGCAAATCAAACAATAACAGCGTGCCGGTGATCTGAATGGCCTGCCCTGCAACCGTTTCCGTACTAATCTGGTTACGCGCCACAACAACTGGCGTCAGTTTATCGGACTCCCCCTCGTTTGCGGATGAAATTGTATGACTGACGGAAAGCATCAACCGGGGATTCATTTTGGCGGATAAATCATGCGTAACAAATACACGAAACGGATATGACATCAATTGCCCATCCGCGACATATAACGCAACGCCGTCGTCCGCCGGAGTTTGTGCCCGGCTTTGGGACATCAACAGCAGCACTGGCAAAACCAATATTGCAAAAAATATCAACCGTACAGAAACCGAATTAACGCGCATAATCAATGTCCTTTTATTGTCTTCATTCCCTTCAAAACGCGACATTTACCGGATGCCGACGCGCCGTAACACCGGTAAGATATACCATCGCACTGTTATGTCAATAGACATGCCGGCTTTTCGCATTATACTGTGCATTTTTTGACGCGCTCATTATTCATGTTTGCTTTCAAGACCATCACCCTGTTTTTCATCACCGCCATAGCGGAAATTTTAGGCTGTTACCTGGCCTATCTCTGGCTCACACAGGGGCAAAGCATTTGGCTGCTGATCCCCGCCGCATTGAGTCTGGCAGCGTTCGCCTGGTTGTTGACGTTGCACCCGACCGCGGCGGGGCGGGTTTATGCCGCTTACGGCGGCGTATACATTGTTGTCGCGGTATTCTGGTTATGGACGGTCGACGGCATCCGGCCGACCGTGTGGGACATAGTCGGTGCAGGCGTGGCACTTACCGGCATGGCCATTATTATGTTCGCACCGAGAAACGTCTGATGTCTCACGGCAATTGACACCAATCGATAGCAACCGACACTAATTGATACCAACCCAACACCGCCATGCACCAACGCCTGCTCATCGCGCTTAATATTACACCGCAACAGCTTGTTCAGTATTACGAAGGCACAGTCAGCACGGTAATCGCACGCACCACCGACGGGCGCACCATCCGCTTTCCCGCCAACGTTTTGCGCGGTGTGGTACAACCGGACGGCGTACACGGCCTGTTCGAACTGACCATCGATGCACGCGGCAAATTTGTTTCGATCCAACGCGTTGCTAACGTTTAATCCGTCAATCATAGCAGCACAACCCGGCCAGGCTACACCGTTAGCATACCGTAGCCCGTAACACCGCGCGAAACCGCATGCTTTCAATGCCCGGAAAGCTGCGTTAAACTCTGGTGCTGACAGCAACCTCTTTCAAACCCTTAGCATAAAGATCAAAACCAATGGCCCAATATGTCATGTCCATGCTCCGCGTGAGCAAAATCGTTCCACCCAAACGTCAAATCATCAAGGATATTTCCTTAAGCTTTTTCCCCGGCGCCAAGATCGGCCTGCTCGGGCTGAACGGCTCGGGCAAATCGACCGTTTTGCGCATTATGGCGGGTGTGGATAACGAAATCGACGGCGAAGTCCAGCGCCTGGCCAACATCCGCATCGGTTACCTGCCGCAGGAACCGCAACTCGACCCCAAACATACCGTGCGTCAGGAAGTCGAAGCGGGCATGGGTGAAATTATCGAAGCGCAACAGAAGCTCGACGCTGTTTACGCCGCCTATGCCGAAGAAGGTGCCGATTTTGACGCGCTTGCCGAAGAGCAGGCGCGGTTGGAAGCCATTCTCGCCACTGCGGGTAGCGACACCGAAAACCAGATGGAAATCGCCGCCGACGCATTGCGCCTACCGCCGTGGGACGCCGTGGTGAAAAACCTCTCCGGCGGTGAAAAACGCCGCGTGGCGTTGTGCAAACTCCTGCTCGAAAAACCCGACATGCTGCTGCTCGACGAACCGACCAATCACCTCGACGCCGAATCGGTCGAATGGCTCGAGCAGTTTTTGGTGCGCTTCCCCGGCACCGTCGTCGCCGTCACGCACGACCGTTACTTCCTCGACAACGCAGCCGAATGGATACTCGAACTCGACCGCGGGCACGGCATTCCGTGGAAAGGCAATTACTCAAGCTGGCTCGAGCAGAAAGAAGTGCGACTGGAACAGGAAAGTAAGCAGGTCGACGCCCATATGAAAGCGATGAAAAAAGAACTTGAATGGGTACGGCAAAATCCGAAAGGCCGCCAGGCCAAATCCAAAGCACGCCTGGCGCGATTCGACGAACTCAATTCGCAGGAATACCAGAAACGCAACGAAACGCAGGAAATCTTCATCCCGGTCGGCGACCGGCTCGGTAACGAAGTCATTGCATTCAATGACGTCTCCAAAGCCTACGGCGATCGCTTGTTAATCGACAACCTGAGCTTTCAAATCCCGCCCGGTGCGATTGTCGGCATCATCGGCCCGAACGGTGCGGGCAAATCGACCCTGTTCAAACTTATCACCGGCAAGGAACAACCCGATTCCGGCACAGTCAACATCGGCCCTACCGTACAAATCGCGCATGTCGATCAGGCGCGCGATTCGCTCGAAAACGACAAAACCGTGTTCGATGCGATTTCCGGCGGCAACGACCTGCTGACCGTGGGTAAATACACCACCCCGGCGCGTGCGTATCTCGGCCGTTTCAACTTCAAGGGCGGCGACCAGCAAAAAGTCATCGGCCAACTTTCCGGCGGCGAACGCGGCCGACTGCACCTCGCGCAAACGCTGATCGCGGGCGGCAACGTGCTGCTGCTTGACGAACCGTCCAACGACCTCGACGTGGAAACCCTGCGCGCACTCGAAGACGCACTGCTCGAATTCGCCGGCTGCGTACTCGTCATCTCGCACGACCGCTGGTTCCTCGACCGCATCGCCACCCACATCCTCGCCGCCGAGGGCGAATCGCAATGGACATTTTTTAACGGCAACTATCATGAATACGAAGCCGACAAGATCAAACGCCTCGGCGAAGAAGGCGCAAAACCGAAACGGATACGGTATAAACCGATTAGCCGGTAAATGAACATATTAATTGTCAATAGAAACAGTTACCCAGGAAAATAGCACCACTGGAATAACGCCAGCAGCACCATGGCGAATACGTTCGGTGGATTTTTTATCAAATGACTGCCTGGCCGTAACTTGCAATGACAATACAACGAGTAGCGTTGATTTATCTCGGTTTATCTTCAGTCAAAATGCCGGTATTTACGCTGCACTCAAGGACGACAAATTGTTCAATCAAATCCGTATGGAACTTGGCGTGCCCGTTTGGCCGAATGGTGCAGACCTTGGTCCGGTATGGATACAATTCAATTCACGCTTGTAAGGCTTGTTTCAGTTTTGACAAGGCTATACCGCGATGACTGATTATATTTTTGGTTTCCAGATCAAGCTGGGCAGCAGTTACACCGCGTTCGGGCAGAAAAAAATAAGGATCGTAGCCAAATCCACCCGTCCCCTGTGGTTGCGAAACAATTTCTCCCTGCCACAATCCGTCGACAATGATCGGCTGCGGATCTTCGGTATGGCGCAGCAATACGATTACACAATAATAATACGCGCTGCGATCCGTCTCTGTTTTCAGCGACTCCATCAGTTTGAGGTTGTTACGCTGATCGGATTTCGGTTCACCGGCAAAACGTGCCGATAATACACCCGGCGCGCCTTTCAACGCATTGACGCAAATCCCCGAATCATCGGCCAATGCGGGCAGACCGCTGTGAGTGCTGGCATGACGGGCTTTAACCAGCGCGTTCTCAACAAATGTGACGTGTGGTTCGTCGACATTGGGGACATTGTAGGCCGATTGCGCGACGACTTCGATATTTAATGTCGCCAATAACGATTCGATTTCTCGCAGTTTACCTTTGTTACCGCTGGCGATGACCAGCTTATCCAGATTTTGCATATAACTCAGTCAATTCCCAGCAACTCAGTCAATTCCCAGCGTCGTCTTTTGGAGATTGACTAGCTCGCCTATCCCCTGCTCGGCCAGGTCCAGCATCTGGTTCAATTCGTCCCGACTAAACGAAACGCCTTCCGCCGTGCCTTGAATCTCTACAATGCCGTTACTGCCGGTCATGACGACATTCATATCGGTGTCGCACGCCGAGTCTTCCTGATAATCGAGGTCGAGCACGGGAACACCCTGATAAATGCCGACCGACACCGCAGCCACTTGGTTTAACACTGGCGACACTTCAATGACCTGCCGATCCAGCAATTTATTCACGGCACCCTGCACCGCTACAAACGCACCGGTAATGCTGGCCGTGCGCGTTCCCCCGTCAGCCTGGATCACGTCGCAATCGATTTGTATGGTGCGCTCACCTAGTTCGGTCAAATCAACCACCG
Organism: Alatinidae sp. Z8VKAUB7J3; assembly: GCA_010016025.2. Classification (NCBI taxonomy): domain Eukaryota; kingdom Metazoa; phylum Cnidaria; class Cubozoa; order Carybdeida; family Alatinidae; species Alatinidae sp. Z8VKAUB7J3. The sequence continues at coordinate 35,045,438 of JAAAKM020000498.1, forward strand.
CACGCAGTGAGCGGCCGATCAAACGTTGGATTTCCATGGTGCGTCCGGATTGTTTGCCGCGAACCGCTTCACGTTGCATGCGCTCGTTTGTCGAACCGGGCAGCATGCCGTATTCGGCGGTCAACCAGCCCTGATTTTTTCCCCTGAGAAAGGGCGGTACATTTTCACTGATTGTCGCCGTACAGATCACCTGGGTATCGCCAAACGCAATCAGCACCGAACCATCGGCATGTTTGGTGTATTGGCGCGTAATTTGAACTGGCCGGATTTGCGAAGGACTGCGATTGGAGCTGCGTATCATAAGCTAATAAAAACCAAGTAGTAAATTAATAACGATAAGCGGGTTTAGGCGGCGTGCCGTCGGAAACGGTTAAAACCTCGTATCCGCTGTCGGTGACGAGGACGGTATGCTCCCATTGCGCCGATAGGCTGTTATCTTTAGTGGTTACCGTCCAGCCATCGGGCAGATGCCGGATGGCCGCTTTACCGGCATTGATCATCGGTTCGATGGTAAACGTCATGCCCGGTTGAAGCTCAAGCCCTGCACCCGGCTTGCCATAATGCAGTACTTGCGGGTCTTCATGAAATTTCTTGCCGATGCCGTGACCGCAAAACTCTCTCACTACACTGTAACCGATACCTTCCGCAAGTTTCTGTATCACATGTCCGATATCGCCCAGATGATTGCCGGGTTTGACGACATCTATTCCGCGCCACATCGCTTCATAGGTGACTTCGCAAAGGCGTTTCGCCTGAATGGAAGGTTCTCCGATATAAAACATACGGCTGGTATCGCCATGATAGCCTTCACAGATGACGGTAATATCGATATTCAGGATATCGCCGTTTTTCAACCGCTTGGCGCCCGGTATGCCGTGGCATATCTGGTGATTGACCGAGGTACAGATCGACTTCGGATAAGGTTTATGTCCGGATGGCGCATAATTGAGCGGCGCCGGAATCGTGTTTTGCACGTCTACCATATAGTTATGGCACAGTACATCGAGTTCTTCCGTGGTTACGCCCGGTTTTACAAATGGCGTAATGTAATCCAGCACCTCGGACGCAAGCCGACCTGCGGTGCGCATTTTTTCTATTTCCTGCGCGGTTTTAATTGTCACCTTCATTTTTCTTCCAAACCATCTCATCCGTGTAATGAAACTATTAATTCTGTAATTTTCGCACTCATTATAAGCGCTCGCAGGCCGAGTGTTCCAGATTACCGTCGGGAAATTGTTCGGCCAACAGGTATAATTCGCCTACTTTCTGTATGTCCGTGTCGAAGATTAAGTATTTCAACTGTTCCTTTTTACGTTCCGATATCATGATTTCGCTGTCCGTCTTCGCTTTTAATTGTTCTAACAATTTCTGTGCCGTAACACGATTTTTGAATTCTCCGAAAGAAATCGCATTTAACCATTCTTCCGTTTCCTGAACACGAAAACTGATGATACCCATATTTCTCAATTTATTGATTTCGCGCTCGGCGTTCTGCCGGTTCTCAAACGCCGGGGTATGCACCCAGTATTTCACAATTGCTGCCGCGGATACGGTTTTATAACGCACGATATCCAGCTGTTCCAAAGCTGCATCAGCGCGCTGCGCGGTGTCCGGTGAAAAATTTCCCCAAGCCAGACACTCTACCGTGGCGGGCAATAATACAACTTTTTCAAAATGCTTTCCTTGCGTTGTCGGTGTTGTCTCGTGCGATCGGAAATTCACGCCAATAGCAAATACGATATTGACCACCAATAAGACAGAAAATACTTTTTTCATGTGCATGTTAAATTTATACCAGCATTTTCATGAATTTTGTTGTGAACAATCTTTTGCCTTGATAAAATATCAAGTTAATTTTATCCAAGTAAAGTACCAGATTTCTTAAGGTGCTTATAGTCCTTATTTGGTCTATTTGGGTTCTATTGGGGCTCTATTTGGATCAATCTGGTTAACAATCACAGACACGGAACTTAAAAGATATAAGATACGGAAAATACGGAATACTGAAATTATGAATATGATTAAAAAAAGTGTGGCATTGATATCTGTTTTTGCACTGGCGCTGTCGACGACAGCTTTCACAGCCGACGATGATGCGGATGTTGTTGAACCGCAAATCGTAGAAGGCGCACCGACTGAGGAAGTCGCGCAAGAACAGGCAGTTGAAGCGGCTGTAGCAACCGGCCAACCGGCAACCGGTCAGGAAATTGCAGCAGGCGTTTGTGCAGGCTGTCATGGCGCGGATGGAAACAGTATCATCCCGAATTTTCCAAGTCTGGCCGGACAACATGCTGAATACCTCTTTAAACAGCTCATGGAATTCAAGGCTGAAGAAGGTGGAACGGCGATTCGGCAAAGCGAACAAATGACTCCGATGGTTGCCGCACTGAGCGAAGAAGACATGGCCAACCTGGCTGATTTTTATGCATCACAACAGGCCGCAAAAGGCACCATGATTGATGATGAGGATCTCGTCGAGACAGGCAGAATAATTTATCATGGCGGCAATATTGAGAATGGTGTGCCTGCCTGTGCAAGCTGCCACGGCCCAACCGGCACCGGCATTCCGCCACACTACCCTGCGCTGGCCGGACAGCATTCAATGTATACATTGGCGCAGCTGGACCTGTTCAACAAAGGCAAGCGCACCAATGACAATAAAGTCATGCAACAGGTCTTGACCCGTTTAAGCGGTAAAGAAAAACGCGCTGTTTCAGCTTATATCCAGGGCATGCATCAATAACAGCTAACCGTATCGACAACAACCATACCCGTTAGCAACAACTAACAATCCGGGAGAAGGTGTTACTCACCTTCTCCCTTTTTTATTTCTACCCTTCCCTACAGCTTAATTTTTACCAAGCCGCAAAAATACGTTCAGCGGCGGATAGCGTTTCGCTGATTTCACGTTCACCATGGATTGCAGATACAAATCCGGCCTCAAATGCTGACGGCGCGAAATAAACACCGTTATCCAACATCGCATGGAAGAATCGGTTGAAGGCGTCTTTGTCGCACGCCGTCACTTGTGCGAAACTGTCCGGGATCGTTTTGCTGAAATACAGTCCAAACATGCCCCCAATTGATTGCGCGCAAAAGTCAATCCCCTGTTTTTGAGCACGGGCGGTCAAACCGTCGGTCAATTGACGGGTTCTGGCTGACAGGTTTTCAAAGAAACCATCTTCGCGTATTAATTTCAACGTTGCCAGCCCGGCTGCAACGGCAACGGGGTTGCCCGACAGGGTGCCGGCCTGATAAACCGCGCCAACCGGCGCCAGATACTGCATGATGTCACGCCGACCACCGAACGCTGCCATCGGCATACCGCCACCGATCACCTTGCCTAAGGTCGTCAAGTCAGGTTTGATCTGATAAAGCCCCTGCGCACATCCGACACCGACTCGAAAACCGGTCATCACTTCGTCGAAAATCAACACACTGCCGTGCTGCGTGCACAATGAACGCAATGACGACAAAAATTGCGCGCTTGGCGCGATCAAGTTCATATTTCCCGCAACCGGCTCTACAATCACGGCGGCAATATCATTGCCGAATTTTTTGAAGCTTTCTTCCAATCCGCCTACATCGTTATAATCCAGTACGATGGTATGACCGGCGGTCTCTTGCGGAACGCCCGCGGAACTCGGATTGCCGAACGTCAACGCGCCGGAACCGGCTTTGACCAGCAACGAATCGTCGTGACCGTGGTAACACCCTTCGAATTTGACAATCTTGTTGCGTCCGGTAAATCCGCGCGCAAGCCGTATCGCGCTCATTCCGGCTTCGGTACCGGAACTCACTAGACGTACCTGCTCAATTGACGGTACCATTTCGCAGATCAACGCAGCAATTTCCAGCTCGGCTTCGGTCGGCGCACCAAATGTGAGACCGTTTTCTGCTGTTTTTTGTACAGCTTTGACGACTTCGGGGTGGGCATGGCCTAAAATCAGCGGCCCCCATGAACCCACATAATCAATATACGCTTTGCCATCCACGTCCCACACATGCGCGCCCTGGCCGCGTTGGAAAAAAACGGGCGATCCGCCTACCGACTTAAAGGCCCGCACGGGCGAATTGACGCCACCGGGAATAAATTGCTGGGATTGTTCAAACAGTTGTTGGTTACGTGAAGTCATTAAAATACTCTCAAATAATAAATCAATTCAAAATAGCTCAGTATGCCGCAAGTCAGTGCACAAAATGTCCGGAAAATGTCGCCGCCGTCTCATACACATGCGCCGCCCGAAATAATGCATGAGATACGGCAATCGCATCGGCACCAGCCCGAACCAGCGGCAAAACGTTCTCGACACGGATTCCGCCAATACAAACAACCGGCACTGTCAATTCGGCCTTGGCTTGGTGCAATGTGTCCAGCGTTGCCACAACAGTGTTTCGCTTTGTCGCAGTCGGATAAAAAGCGCCAAATGCAACGTAATCCGCACCTTGTGCCTGCGCCGACCGCCCCAAATTTAAATTATTGTAACAAGATGCGCCAACAATTTTTTGCTTGCCTAACCGCTGGCGGGCCGTTGCGACACTCATATCGTGCTCGCCCAGGTGTATCCCGTCGGCATCGATCGCCAGTGCTAGGTCAAGATGATCGTTCACAATGAGTGGTACACCATACGTCCGGCAAAGTTGTAACAACAGCTCGCCCTGATGCAAACGCAAAGCCACGTTGGCTGTTTTGTTACGGTATTGTATCAAGCACGCACCACCAGCCAGTGCCTGTTCGGTGCGCTTCAACAATGTTTCAGTATCCGTCTCATCGGGTGTAATTGCGTAAAGACCGCCTATACGACGAACATCACCGGCGCTGTTACAATTTTTCATGCTTATTATGCGCGTCATTCGCCCAAAAAAGCCGGTTGGGAATATATTGCCCCATCCCAGGCCTGAAACCGGCATTCAAAGTCTGCCAGGTATAGTTCTGTCCCGCAACCACACTTTCAACCACGGTTAAGCCCTTGGCCATAGACGCCGCAATGGCTGAGGCGAGCGTACAACCGGAGCCGTGATAGCTTCCCGGCAGGCGCTTCCACTCATTGCTGCACAAGAGACCGTTGTGGTCGAACAGGGAATTGACCACCTGGGCTGTATTTTCATGCGTTCCGGTAATCAACACATATTCACACCCCATATCCAGCAACTGATAGGCACATTCGTCCAGCGGCAGGATTTCCAGTTCATCCTGTTCATATTGGTCATCGTCGGACAGTATCAGCCGCCGCGCTTCCATACTATTTGGCGTCAATAACGTCACTTGCGGCAACAACAGCGAACACATCGCGTCTATCATATCTTCATTGGCCAGTTCGTCGCCACGCCCCGACGCCAATACCGGATCCATGATTAATGGAATTTCAGGATAATCCGAGACAATTTCGGCGATCGCCGCAATAATTTCAACACTCCCCAAAAGACCGAGCTTGAAGGCATGTACCGGCATGTCCTCCAGAATTGCCCGTGCCTGATTGTCGACACATTCCGCATCAAGCGGCAAAACCTCCTCAACGCCCGTAGTATCCTGGACAGTAATTGCCGTAATAATCGGCAAGGGATGGCAGTCCATACTTGCGATGGTGAGTAGATCAGCTTGTATACCCGCGCCGCCGCTAGGGTCGTTAGCTGCAAATGAAAGTACATTTGGGGGTGGCTGTGACATGCATTAATACCGTAAAATAGCATTTTAACCCAAATGGAAATGACGATCTATTATGCCTACTGAAGAAAATCAAAACTATAATCGGTACATGTGTCTAATTTGCGGCTACGTTTATGATGAAGAAAAAGGTTCGCCTGACGAAGGTATTCCCCCTGGAACGCGCTGGGAGGATGTTCCGATTAACTGGACCTGTCCTGAATGCGGCGCACGTAAAGAGGATTTTGAAATGGTGAAAGTCTGATGCGAATTCTTCACACAATGTTGCGCGTGGGCGATCTCGAGAAATCACTTGATTTTTATACCCAGGTACTCGGCATGAAGTTGCTGCGCCGCAAAGACTACCCGAACGGCAAATTCACGCTGGCATTTGTCGGTTACCAGGATGAAGCGAGTGGCACCGTACTAGAGCTGACCCACAATTGGGATACGGATCGTTATGATCTCGGTGGCGGTTTCGGACATATCGCCATTGAAGTTGACGATGCCTACGTCGCCTGTGAACAAACCCGGCAGAAAGGCGGCAGGGTAACGCGCGAAGCCGGACCGATGAAGCATGGCACCACTGTCATTGCCTTTGTGGAAGATCCAGACGGTTACAAAATCGAATTTATCCAGAAAAAACAGGCATAGCGTTAGCAACAGCGCTGCACTCTGCTCTACATCTTAAATTCTTTCTTTTCAACAAATACCGGGAACGATTGGCTTGCGTGAGGTTATCTCAGCAAGGCCAGCATCATCTGTGGATTTGAATTAGCCTGGGCCAGAACGGCTGTAGCCGCCTGTTGCACAATTTGTGATTTAGTGAGTGTTGCCGTTTCAATTGCAAAATCCGCGTCTCGAATCCGGGAACGGCTTGAAGTCAGCGATTCCGCGGTGTTTTGGTTGTTGGCAATAGTTGATTCCAAACGATTCAGCTGCGCACCGATTTTAGCGCGTTCCTTATTGATATGATCGAGTGCAATATCCATCTTAAACGTCGCAAAACCGGCGTTACCGATCAGATCAACCGTGTCGAGGCTCATCGCGGCAACATTCACCGCACCGAAGGCCACGTCCAGCGTCTCGTTTTTGTTGGCGCCGACCTGTAGACTTTTAGTATTACCCGTCAGGTTCAACGCGATATTTTCCCATATTTCATTAAATCCACTGAGTGGATTCGTACCGCCACGGGAACTGTTATGGGGCATAACGCTTTCTGCCGTCCTGACGGCACCGCCATCTGCGTTGGCACCGCCAATTGCACCGGTATCCGCATCAGTCAGATTTAGTCCGGCAATATACGTAGCACCGTTCGCGACGAAATCGGCATTAAATGCATCAGCGGTCGCCCATAACCCACCTGATGCTGCGTTGATCGCATCATTTAGCGTT
>JAAAKM020000498.1:35052486-35073381 GCA_010016025.2 Alatinidae sp. Z8VKAUB7J3
ACTCTGATTTTGATTAAGATACGTCATGACATCTTTGATTCCCGAACCGCCATTCGCTTTGAGTTGCTGATGCATATAGCCGACGGCGGCATATGCTGCCGAATACTCATCCGAACTGCCGCCCCACGCGCCTCCAGCCGTACCAAAATTTGCTGCCTGCGTCATGACGCCACCAATACCGATACCTGCAATAGATGCCTGCAACCGTTCATCGGCACCATGTATAAATTCTGCCGTACCCTCGAGAAACCAGGTTTGATCGACGGCCGGATTGAACATGGACGCGACATTCATACTGCGGTACATCACCGCATGTACCATTTCATGCGCAATGATTCTGTCATTATAAAAAGGCGCGGTGCCGCCGTTCGGCAGATTGGGCGGGGTAAAATCGCTCATATCGATCTGTAGTTTGACATCCGTCGCTTTCCCGGTAAATGAACCCGGAATAAGTCCGGCAACTCGAGCGGCCGTTCCACCGGCACCATCGGTAAAAGTTGTCAATTCAATATCCAGATCGGCGCCATCGGCTGTAATGCCGTAATACTGCTGTATTAAATTTTCCGCCTGCTCGAGCCAGCCATTTTGCAAACCGTAAATGACAGCCAACTGATCTTCATTACCCAATACACCAACTTTGGTGTTATCGAAAATTTTCTCGTTATTGAATTCAGTCGCCGAAGAGATACGATCAATTTCCTGAATCAACTGATCGGCTTCCGCTTGTAGTGCTTTTTTATCGCTCACGCTATTGGTCGCATTTGCTGCCTGAATGGACAATTCCCGGACACGTTGCAGTGCATCGGTAATAGATGACAGCGCGCCGTCAGCCGTTTGCAGCATCGAAACGCCATCGTTGGCATTGCGTGTCGCCTGATTCAACCCACGAATCTGCGTACTCATGCGCTCGGTAATCGCGAGACCGGCCGCATCGTCGCGCGCACTATTAATCCGTAAGCCAGACGACAACCTTTCCAGAGAACGACTCAAAGTCGTCTCCGTCATCGACAAGTGGCGCGTACCGTTTAATGCGCTGATATTCGTGTTAATTGAAAGACTCATAAATCCATTTAAAATTTCGGTTTACTACAGCTCTTTTACGGAAAAAACGATCGCCTATTAAATCAATCTTGCTATTTTTCGTACAGTTCTGACACAATCGGTCAGGCAGGTGGAATAGATCAATCTGGTGTTTTTGCTGCATATTGCACAACACATAATCGATAGGTTGCTGATAGCAATATGATTTGGTGTTTCTTTCGGGGATGGCCGAAGCATCTTTCCTTGACGGGTGGCACGACGAGGATAAAATGATGCAAAGGCTGGGATTTAAAATACCACGCAGGCCGAAAAAACTCACCGGGATAAATCGTCGACAGTCGGCTTTCTGGCGTAATCCGGACGCTTATCAAAGAGCGTTTCAATGTCGACGCCACGTTCGATAGCCTGCTTCATGGTTTCAGCATCAAGGCGATCAGCCAGAACGCTATTCTTGCAATGATAATACGAATAATCACAGGCTAAATCTTCGGTTACATTGGTTCTTAACAAATAATTGCAACGCGTGCTATCCATTAATCGTTCCGCGTAATCGCTCTGATTGCACGCCATGGCCTCGTGTAATGCCGTGCATCCCGTTAATGGATGCTGGAAATTAACAGGAAAATCACAATCCAGATATTCTTGAAGTGTATCCTGATTCCCGAATTTTGCGGATTCCAGAAGCACCAGTCCTAATTTGACAAGCTTTCTTTCACACGCCGCCATAGGGCCGTGATTGCGGCTCTCCATTTTGCGCAATTTTGTTTTCAGTTCGGCAGTTTTTTCATCCATGATATTCTGATATCGATCGAACCTGGAAGGTCTGTACTGACTTCGTCTTCCACCCTAACCCTACATATCCATCTCAGCATACTTCTTTCATTCCTATACAGCCGCGCCATATCTTCCTGTTGCATAGCCCAACTCTCACTTGAATATAGCATGACGCTTCTTACACAGGAGGAGTAGATCCTCCCTCACGTCTGTAGTGAGAGGATCCTGTTGGTAAGAATGGGGAGGAGTTCCCTGAACTTTTTTTAGGCGCTTCTACATCTGAATTTGATACTGGCTGTGCATCCTCCAGCAGCACATACCATGTTTCCCAGGTAACAGAAGCTACCTACCACATCAAGCTGGTGGTTGTCGATGTTCACATGTTGGAGGGGGTGTCTGTCTATAGGCCTGGACTTACCAAGGCAGCGGGGGCATCTGTAGGTGGGGTCATTAATGAGTCTTCTCTTGATACCACTGCAGGATTTGTGGATCCAGTGAGCACAGCTCTGGCAGTAGATCGAGTTTCTTCCCACTCCACTTCGACAGACACTGCAGGGCCATTTTCCAGAGTCATTTAGAATATATATTTTTATGCAGTTATTTTTATATATACAAGATATTTTTATACAATACATTAAAATAACATATAAATATATATAGTTAATTACATTTAAAATGTGATTGACAATTGCAATACTATCAATCAAGGAAATCTGATAAACAGCAGGCCGTATTTAGGAACTGCCCTTAAACAGGAAAAATACCAAACAGACTAGCTAATATATACAGGGTATTACAAAAGGATATCTGGAATATCATAGGGATATGCCCCTCAATATGGGCTACCTGAGAGAGAATCAAACTGTCATGTATGTTCCACCACCCAGTAGGACCACCTCTTACAGATTTACCATCTGTAATAATTTAGCACAGGTCCAATGCCTGATACTTGGCAAAGGTTGAGAATGATTTGCAACGAATAGATTACTAGATATATGCAAATGAACAGAAAGCATAACAAAGAACAAAATATGAAAGTAACAGAACCAAACACTTGGCCTACTAGCACTTGTCCTTGTATGTATATCCAAAGAACTTGAAGCAGTGTGCAATATATATACTTTCAGCTACTCAAGCAAGACACATACATATAGGCCGCCTCACATCTATACTTATGAAAACCTCACTACCATGTTTATTAATCTATAAATATTTCCAAACCAGATGCATACATATAAGTAGATATATAAATATAATTTTGCGTATTTCTGTTTGAATTCCAATTTCCTGTTTAGCTAGTAACATAGGTCTTGTGCAAGTAGTGCAAGTAATTGTATACCACCTTCTCAAACAGCAGGAGCTTTTGGTACAGTAGTAGGTATCAAGCATGGAGACACAAAAACTATATATACAACCCTTTATACAATGAAGAGACATAAAACTACACAAACTAACAGAGTTATTTACATTGCATTATTAAGTCTTATTTACATCGAAGACTTGTGACATGTCCAACCTTTTGAAGCTAGGTAATATCATGAAGTAACAATAGCTGTTACAGCCTCTGAATTTCATTGTCTAAGAACCATCTCCAGCACTTAAAATTCCCAGTATATATATACATGATTTCTGCAAAAATCAAATGAGGTGACAGGTTCATGTCCAAATATAAATTGCATATACAGACCTTTCTGAGTCCACAAGGTTAAGGTCTCAGTAAACATTGAAATGTAATTAACAATTTACTCAAAGTGTACTTGCACATGCCCATTCCTCAAAAGCTTTATAAGTAAACTTATCTTGAAAATGTTTTGATTAATTCAAATAATTGTAAATAAACATGCTAGATAAAGACCAAAATATCATGTAACACTTTAACATTCAATTCAATTTATTTTTTGATATTTTGACATATATATAGTTACAAAAAAGTATAAAGCTAAAGCAACCCACACCAGTGACCCCACATGAATGCAGGAATAAAGCAAGAAGAAGGAGGCAAAGGGGACAGAGGACAGGGTTTTGACACAGCAACTGCTTAAGTAAAGCCTATGGATGTTGGATCTTGGCATGAGAAGTTGGGGGCTGATTGTAAATTGGGGACCTTAGCCCTAAATGGCTTGCCTCAGCAGCTATGGACATGCAAAGAATTTGCTAATAATATACATATATAATATATATAAATAAAAATTATTCTTTAAGAATAAAAGGGAAAAAAAACAGAGAAGAAAACAGTATTCAAGCTTTCAATATGAAATCAACGGACCAATATGATCAGACTGTTTTCTAGAAAGGTTGGGTCGTTACCTATTAAGCAATCCTAAATTCGTACTTTGTGCCCCCCAGTGAAAAATTCATGTCCATCAACTCCAGCCCCTGTTACTCCTACATTGTCTACAGAACTAAGGGCATGTTTCGCTTACACCCACGATCACACAAGCCTGTGTCCATATAAATAAGTATTCCTAGCTTGCTCACGGGCAAAAGTACGGTAGTAGCTCTTCTCAAGTTTGTTCTTACCGTTCTATTTTGTTCCATTGATCTGAATAATGTTGAAGTGAGCTTTACCCGCGATTACGGTACCTGATATATACTGAACCGTGACCTCTTCATCCAGTATAATACACATCAGCATATGATATTTCATTTGCTTACAGATGCATTTTCGCGGGTCATCATGTACTTACACATATTCATACTACAGCTTTGCGTAGAAGCTCATAATAGGACCGTCATTCAAAAATGATATCACAGGCATGTACTTGTGTGCTGTATTATCGTCATGTCTTAGCAGATTTACTGAAGCGACAGTCGAAATTCTTGTTTCTTATGATTTTCATCAACTGCAGTTCCTACATTCTCCATTGTGGCAATAATCTATCATGCTCTGTTGACGTATTCACAATTTCCACTTCCAGCCCATTCCCTTGCTTCTTCAACATCAAACAATCTTCTTCCGCTGTGCAACATTCCAAAAACAACACCGCGACTTTCCTCCATACGGCGGACGTGAGACAAAACAAGCACATCCCTTACATATTTGACCCAAGAATCTCATGAACAAAGTAGCCTATTAAATTTTATACGTCTGTATATTCAGTTTTAAAGTTGATATGTAAGATCTGTGGATAAGAACTTACACAAAACGTGGTTATAAAGAAAATGGCGACACACTCACTTGTCGTTCCCAGCTGCTCCGCTATGTCTTCAAAAGTTCTCGCCTTGCATTCCTTATCCCTGTAACCAACCAAAGCTCTGTTGTATAAACAGGGAGAGGCTTCATACAAAGAAATAAGAGACAGTATATCTTTAGGAGTCCAAGCAACTTTGCCTGAGGTCGACATGTTTCTGTTTTGCTGCCACAATGCACCAACTGGATCGTTTGTTGGTGATTGAGTTTTCAGAAACATGGCCACTGCGCATGCAACACTACGCAGCTGTAGAAGAAACTTTGTCGGTCCGAAAAAAGGGGCATTGTAAAGTTTACACGACTGAGCAAGGGGTGTCAACTTGGGATCCAAAAAGGCGTTAGGGAATGATCTGTGGTCGATACCTTTGGTGTACATGTAAAACTCAGATCAAAGTCTAAGATCTAAGAAAATAATGCAGTATTTATTTAGTGGTTACGGAAATACAGGTATTGGATAGCATACCGCTAAGAAATATAAAAATATCAGAGCACACATCAAAACAATTATTCTTGATATGAGAATCCAGTGACGTACCAAGCGGGGGTGGGAGTCAACCCCGACTATATTCTACGTGAAATTATTTCAAATCTCAGCCGCATAAGGCATTTACTATTTTAAAGAAAGTTAAATTAAATTAGGACTGCAGTGGTAGTAGTCTTGGATTTATATCCTGCATGGGACGATGACTTGTTTTAGTCATGCCGTCTTGCAATCATATGGACTGTTGTTTCAAATTTAAATCAAATTCTCAGGAAGATAGCATCCCCGCCAAAGAGATGCTGAGTACTCAGTTTTGTAAAGTAACCCACTGAAGGTTATTCGAACTTTCTTAAATGAATACGTTGTGTTTTCGCAAAATTCCGCCAGTTTTTCAATGCAACATAATGCTATGAGCATATGCCGAGTCTGCTTAGGGATCTGTTGAGTTGGGTAAGTCAGACGATTCTTTAAAATTTTCAAACTTTACTGCGTTTTCTTATGTAAGCCGGTACGTGCTCTGCGGTTCTATCTTGTAACCTATGTGACGTTCAAACACTACAGTTGCTCGTACAGCCATGAGTGAATTTGTAAGCTAATAAACTCTTATGTGTGACAGATAGTACGTCTTTGGGGCTACAGGCAGCAGCTTTTTGATAAATTTCACAATAATGCCTTGGTTGAAAATGACATTGATAGAATAACTAGTATTTTTCACAATACCAGGAATCGTAAGTGCTACTGCTTTGAACTCGTTCCATAGTGATTATGCATAGGTAAATTGACTATAGCTTAGCGTAGGCTAAAGTACCAAATCATAATTATAGAAATTTTACAGAAGAGTCGTTTTATTTATCGACAATATATTGTAGAAGATGAATTTTAATTTCCTTCATCGAGGTAAAAGCATGCAAAATAGTCCCCATGATATTTATGACATACATTTTGGTAAACTAAATTACATTTCAAACAGTCCTTTAGCTTTCTGTACCAAAAGTAGGCGTATGAAAATGATGTTTTTGAGCGCATTGGCCAGTCATGGATGCAAAGGCGACTACGCCGGCCAAATGCAAGCGACTGAGAGAGTATGGAACAGTAAAATCTAAGCAAACCACCTGGTCGAGTGTTAAAATGAGCTTCTTTGAAGTTGGCCACGTGCAATCAAATGCTATATAGCCCATTTGGCACTGATAGCCCCTCGCCATACACCGTCCATTCGGTCATCCATTTTTATTAAGTCATTTTAATTCACAATTATAATTGTAACAAAGAAATAAATCTCACTAGTACCGCATCTGCACTGAACCCTCTAAAGAAAGCACATTCTATTCGTCTAGCGCCCTATATCTACCAAGTACTTTTAATGGGGCTTTACAACCGACATTTACGCTGCAGCTTAGGTCTATTGTTAATAATTTTCTTACCAATTTTGAACTTGAGTGTAAACACATAGCAGTTAGCATCCACATTCCACTCAAGGCACCCACATATTATTTTGTTATCATAGCCAAGTTTTACATCAAAGAACAATGGAGAGGAATTTCGTATAAAGTAAACTTTCGGATAAAGTAAACTGCAGGGAAAATGGGGGGGACAGAAAACGATGCTACAAAAGCTGGAGTGGAAAAGGACTATGCAAGGAAGCAGGCACACAGCCAAGGGGGGAAGTGCCCGCCCAATAGGTACAACTTGCCCACCTTCCCCCCCCCCCCGAAAAATCCTTACGGGCATTTAGAAGAAAAAAAGATGAGAAGTCTAGGTCTCTCAAATGCAATTTTGAATCTTCTAGAAACTATAAAAATTCAAAATTTCCCCAGCCAATAAAATCATGGTGGCCTGCCTTGGAAGGAAGTAGTGAAGGCAAGAGGTTTTCTTTGAATTTGAATTTGACTGGCTGCGTGGCTGCAAAGAAGGGAAGAAAATGGGAAAGGAAATTGATCGAAAGTCGGCAACCCAAGCTCAAAACAATCAAAGGAATGATTGGATATTATAGCAGAACTATAAATCCAACCTCTGAACCTCTTAACTCTCGGATTAGGACACAGGCGCTCTACTCCACACTGCCTCTATTACAACGCTTACCAGAACGCAGTAGCATCCACGAGATGAGTATAAAACTATGGTTGTGATATTTGATTAAATCCAATAGTAGTCAATCAGAGCAAATTTGAAATATTCTTATTTTCCTGTTGGAGGTAACTTGTGTTTCGAAATTATGGGACAGCCCTTCCGCTCTTTCCGCTCGGTAAGAAATTTGTCCCATACGTTACGTCCGTAACATATGCAAATTTACTCTTACTCTCTTCGTGGGAAAGAAATGAAATATTTTAGTAAGCAAATTGAATACTGCTTTGCATCAATTAATTATGGGCCAAAAATTTTACCTTCATTTCAAATAAATTGATTTTAGAATGAGTATATCTGAGTGATGGTTTTCCTAACTGGTTACTTTTATTGAAGAAGCGGATAATGCTGAAAAGAAAGACTGGAAGTTATAATAAACTGTCAAAGTTCAACTTGTAGGTCCTATAAAGTCTACCGATTTGTACGGAAGCGAGTAAAAATACTTTGCTACTTTAATTGGGAACGGATCCTATATTGTTAGAAATTTAGACATTAGGGCTTAGTAATAAGTGACAAGAATAGTTTCAGAGAAGGAACGTTAACAGTCCGTCAAATCCTTAGCACAAGATGCATTGTAGAGGAAGTTGAAAACCCTTGACTTTGGAGGAAGGTATTGGACTCCATCAAGAGACACACGCTTTTTTATATCCTAAAGCAAACATACCTTGTGCCAGATATGATTGTTAAAACTATCGCAGTTAGGTGCGAAGGAACTTTCGCCAAAGTGATAACTGAAGAGGGAGATACTGATTCCTTAAAAATCTACTCTGGAGTATTACAAGGTGACACGCTAGCACCCTACCTCTTCATCACTGCATTGGACTACACCATGAGAATAGTAACCAGAGAAAATGAAAATCTTGGAATAACACCAAATCCGAGAAGAAGTGGAAAATATCCTGCTGGATTTTTTACTCACACGGACTGCGCAGATGACATAGCTCTGTTTTCTGATGCTATCGATGACGCTCAGAGCTTGCTCAAGCTTGTAATTAAACCAACAGCTAGAACCACAACTCATGGCAAACGTTTAAAATACGCAGAAGACGTTCTCTATCTCGGCTCTTGGATAGCCAGGTCTACAAAAGGCATATGAATAAGAAAAGCAAAATCGTGGGATCAAATCATGAAACTAGATAGAATCTGGAAGTCCAACATCCAAAGGCAACTGAAAATTCAATTTTTTTCAAAGCCACGGCTGAAGTTATTGTTGCTTGCGATTCGAAAATATGGACAGTGACAATATCTATGGAGAAAAACATATACGGTACTTATACAAAACTACTACGACACGCTTTAAATGTAAGTTGGACGGACCATATGCCTAATGAAGATCTATACGACGATCTCCCAAAAATATCGGAAGTAATCAGGGCGAGAAGAAGGTGTATCGCCTGCTATCTGTTTCGAAGCAACGAACTAGCCTCAACAGTGATGTTCTGAGACCCAAAACATGTACATTAAAATTGAGGGTGACCAGTAACATCTTTCCCTACAATCCTGTTTACAGACGCTCAGACTGAAACACTGGACGAGCTCAAACTAGTCATGGGGGAAAGAAAAGAGTGGATGAGACTAGTAAAGAATCAGGGTCCTCTCGACCGATGATGATGAAGATTTCGTAATAATGTAGAATTATTCAAATAGTCCTTGTCTGTCTGTGTTTTATCATAAAGAACTCTTTGAAATTTAAATTTTACGGCATTGATGTTGATTGAGTTCTATTGAAACTACTTTAGCAAAACCATCAACTTCAAAATAATTGCATTCTTATTGATGCTATTATTAAAAGATCCATGTAACAGACGCTGTTTATCGTTTAAAAAATTTACCGTTATAAAGAAAATTATAAACTTGGCATATTACCTTCGATAATGTATCAGCGAGGTGAGGTGAAAGCGGTTATGCAAGAGAAATTAATTTTATTTAAAAACTAAATGTGATTTTATTTCAAACGTCATATTAAGAGGTTTTTGAGTACATGACACGAATTATTCCGCGGTATTTGAATACGTTGAAAAGATCAGGGCAAACTAAAATTATAAAATAAGCAACTGAAAGTCCGAAGTTCATTTCTTTTTGTAACAGCTTTCAAACTTTCTACAAACCAAAAATCCAAATTGAGCAAACAACTAAAAAGGCATAGGGATAGAATCATGCGAGGTTTTTAGGGTTATTTTGAACATGAAAAGTAGAACAAATAACAACCATGAGACGTAAAAGTGAACTATTAATATCAACAAAGGTTTTCATTTTCTCAGCTGTTCTGAAGTTGACACATAAAAAAGCTTGTTTGCAACTGACCATGAAATGAATGTAAAGCACACATCCGTTTTCACCAGCTTAGTTTACTTATAGAATAAATCATCTTACGTTTTTATTCACGCAAACATCCCTAAATAGTTTTCTACAATATGTTTTGATAAATTTCTCACTTGATAAGGCTTTGTTGATATTTAAAACTCATTTTACTCAAACTCGTCCAATTAAAGAATTTGGAACACTAGAAAATAGACCTGGTTTTGTCAATGATTTATGAAAGTAAAACGTTACTTCCTCCTTTCTTATTTTTGTAGTTGCCAACAATTAATGACTACGACACCTATGAAAAGCTCTACAAATAAAATCATGGTGATAATGACCATATACATGACTACAGTTAATTAGCCTCTTAAGATCCACTTACGCAGCCATCAGATTATGTTTACATAAATCCCACTAATTTTCAAACTACCGTTTAGCTGTTGTACATGGCGTGACTTGCTCATTTTTTTGGCCGTGAGTTGCGAGTGTTTGTTGAAGCAGCTTAAGTGTCTTGTAACCAATTAGAAGACAATTTTCAGACCACACCATAAAATAAGTACGACTTGTTATTTTTGTTTGGTTGGTGTAAGTACAGCTCTGGTAACAACTGCCACTGCCTCCACTTTAACGTACGAGAACATTAAAAGAGGTAAGAGTGAGTCCATATTCATCGCTTAATGTCTGCATTTGACACTTTGACACTTTATTGCACATGTATTGACAATTAAAGGATGGTACCTTATAAAAATGCATGCAACAGTTTGTTGAAAGATTGTTATTGAACCAAACTGAAATGCCTCAAATCGATTCTTAAAGAAATTTCGGAGGAAATCATATCCGTATATATTGAAGTTACTCTGGAAGGCTAGGGCTGAATAACAAGCTACGGGGGATGCAATTCATGGACACCGATACAGGTTTATTGAAATTATATTAATCAAGATAGGACAACAAAAAAGAGGCTTAAAATTCAAGGGTTCTTACATATAACATCACTCATGTTTTTCATAAGAATGTTTATTGTGATACTAGAAAATTAATACTAAGAAAGCCCAATACCTGATTTGAGTCTCCTAGGAGAGCGTGCAAAGATGGATTTTCAAAATGTTTTATTGAAGGTACAGAAACGTAGTTCTGAACTTGCCACTTATGTTACAAAAATAGCTTTATTGATTCAAACTGTCTTAAATGTTCTTGCATTTGTTACGAGATGTTAATAAAACTTGCCACTTTCTTAGTAAGACAGCTCCCTGTGGCAATGCTATCATATGAAGATGTTTTTTATTTGCGAGTACCCCATTCCTGTGCATAAGAGTTACAAACGGCTCAAGAAATTGTGATCAGCAACAATTATGGATACGTTTAAAAAGTTTGAGCAATGGGGTTATTGCAAACTCTCTAATATACAAATGGCTATATCAATAACCAAAAATGTACAGAAAACAATTTTGACATGTTCTAACCACATCATGTATCTAATTTTTCTCAAAGATTCTTTTCAAGATGCCTGGTTTTGTCCTCCTTTGTGGAATATTACTTCTTGCCGAGGTAGGTATGCTGCCAAAGAAACCTTTTGCAGTGCATGTTGCTGTCTTCAATCATTTTGTAGGAAGAAATTTGAGGATGAAGCATATATGCAAACAAATTCTTGTAATTTTATTTAACCTTTTTTAAGTCCTCGTGGTTATAATGCATTCGTTTGTTTTTCTGTCTAAAAGCGCTTTATAAATCTCTTCCAGCGTGTTTAGTATTACTTTCTTATTCATGGAACTTGTAATACCAAAAATAGTAAATCCACTGGAAGGATTTTCAAGTTCAGTTAATTTAGTTCGAGGAAGTGGAAGTGTAGCAAAAATGTTCCCTTATCAAATACCATAGCTTGTTTCATTGCATTGAAATTATTGTTTATTGAGGTCTGATTTTTGCTTATTTAGGTGTAAAACTGTATTTACGCGTGTCTATGTGTAAGAGGAATTGCGTTATGTGTATTTGGAAAAAAACCTCCTTGCCTAAGAAGTCTTAAAAATTTGATCTGCCAACTTTGTAATAAAATTTAAAGCATATGCTCTCCGTATTATCTCCCCTCTTGATCTTTTCCTTTTTATTTTAAGCAATTTTTAACAATATAACCTTCCTTTTTTGTAGGCTTCCGCAAGCTGTAATAAAACAAGTTCAGCAAACAAGGTAAGACAAAAATAATTGCCTTGGCATGAGCCAAATCTCATTTTGCTCTTGTATGTATTTTATTTAAAATATCTGCCGAAATGAGGAAAGTAAACTTCTGTTTTACTTAGCTGGACAGAAATTGTTATTCCGTTATCCTATGGTACTAACGTACATTATATGTCCATTGTTGCAATTATACCAGTGAAAACGTACTCCCGAAGGAGCTTAATTTTGCCTGAACCGGCGTAAGCTATCTCCATATTCCTGTAGGACTGGGGATATTTTCTCCTCACTTGGCAAATCTGTTAGACCAGAGGTGGGCAAACTACGGCCCGTTGGTTTTTTTAATCCGGCCCGCCGAAGATTCGTACAGAATTAAGGTTTGATGTGAATGATTACATTCACACCACCAGACTTTGATGTACTGGCTAAAATGGGCGATCACCAGCACTGTGCTCATTAAAAAGTATGTTTATCATTCCACGCTTTTTTCCGTTTATGTTTGACCTGTACTGTTAACAAATGCAGATTTTTACATGTATCATATGTTGCGCTGGCCCGGCCCATCTGTCAAATTTTAAAAGTCAGTGTGGCCCCCGAGCCAAAATATTTACCCACCCCTTTGTCAGACTAAAGATATTTGGCTTGTGTTGTACCTATGGCATTGTGATTAGTGTCCATGCTTCCTATGGGCTCAGCAGATTTGTTATCACGAGGTAAAGAGTGTAGGAGTTGACGGAGAAGAGAACAGGGAGATTTATTGTTGAATTAAAACTCGATTGCTTCTTTGCTTACTTGCTTACTCATTGCCGCTACATGCAAGATACACAACAGCTGACATGTAAGTTTTGTTAACAAAGTGAGTCATACAGAATGAAATTAAAATTTAGTAACGATGAAGGTGTGTGGAGGTGGCCTACCTCCGTTCCGGCAGAGGGTTTTTAATTCCTAAATAACAAAAGCTTATCAAAGGCAAGGCAATTGCTGCAACTGTAACAACTCTCGTAAGTTTTATATTATTTGATCTTATATATTTGTATTGTAAGTTTGGGATGTTGGTAACATCGTAAGTTTGGGATGTTGGTAAAAAATGACGTCATAATTAGGTTTCGTAACCAGTTTTTAAAACACTTTCAACCTCAAAACAAGGCCAAATTATTTTTAGACGCAGCTTTAAAAGTGTTGCTGTTAGCATTCATTTCCCACTTGAAACCACAAAAAGTTTAAGGGAATAAATCTCTGAATTAATTGAACTTCTTTCAAAACCAATTTCATCGGTAAAGGCTTGCACCTGAGATGCAACCATAGTGTTTTATAGCGGCAAGGCTCCATTGAATACTTCACACTGCAGATGTTACCCAAAAGACAAACAATATATAGCCACGAGCTATAAATAAAAAATATATTAAAAGTAAGTGTATTCCTTGACAAACATCTTGAAAACGTTTTGAAAACGTTTTGCTGAAAGCAATGGCATTGTTTCACTTAAAGATCGCTTACGGTCTAAACTTTGTAGGTCTTCGCATTCAAGAAGTATCTACTTTGACCAAAGTCCAATGAAAAGGTGTAAAGAATATCAGATATCTCTTAAGGGAAGAGGTAACCTATCTCATCATAAGGTGGGAGGGGGTCTTTTTACTACTTTCAAACATATGAACATCTGATATCAAGAACAGTTCCCAGTGTAAATTGCTTACTTACTTTGTGTTGTCACTGGCAGGTCTTCCTTTGCCGAGCACTTACGTACAATGATCCTTTACTCGTCTTTTATTACAGCAAGTTCAAGACTGGTTTCGGAAACTTGGAGATATTTCAAAGAAACTAGGCGAGCAATGCAGTATGTTACCGAGCATAGATACAACAAATGAATTGGAAAGACGTCTTGCAGCATTGGCAAAAAAGGTCAATAAATCGGACACGGAACAACAAATGTTCAAACGCGTCATCGAGAGTCAGTTAACTGCCCTTGCTGGCAGAGTTAAAATACTGGAGGAACGGCCAACTACTCCTAAACCAGTGCCCTGCAAATCCCCTTGCAGCAGTGCACTGGCCTCCAGAATACGTCATGGTTCAATCAAATGCCAAAGCGTAAAGGAGGGTCATCTGTGTAAAGTTACATGTGACAAAGGAAGCTTTGTTACTGGCAGTGACATTGTCAAGTGCTCCAAAGGATATTGGGATGGACCTCTTCCAACATGCACACCTGCTCGTAGCTGCTTGGATTATGCACTGTACGGGAACATTAAAGAAAGTGGAATCTTTCACTTGTGGTCACGTGACGATGTCCTTTATGAAGCATATTGTGACATGACTACTGATAAAGGTGGTTGGACACTGGCTGCTATCGTTGCTAACGGTGACGCGGAAAGTTGGACGTATTTGGATCCAGATAAAGACTATGGTGATACTACTTCACTATGGGAAAATGATTTGACGTACGGCACCCTTACTGCAAATACATCAATTACAGGATCAGATTATAAAGGAAAAGCATATATGGAAGTTGCGGGTAATGAAATTCTAATCAGTTTGAAAGGAAAACCATACATCCAAACAAGCAGGGACTGTCTTGGTGGCAACAATCTTAAACTTCTTCTCAACGTGTTTCGGTTCACATGTAAGGCAGATAGCATGGACTGTACTTATGGCAAATGTCTGGGAACAGGTGCTAAGGGAGTGTCAACGTCCTGTCACCATGCATGTCCAGTCGCCAGGTTTTATAAAGAGGCTGCTAGAAGTTGGGAGCCACTTGCAGGAGCACGAGAAGCAAGACTGCTCTACGTCAAAGCTGGAACAGCTGAAAAGAATGATTACAAAAGAAGAGTCTACTTTTCAACATATCCATTTCGCGATGATGCGTATACACTGTCAGGGCTTGGAGTATTTAAGGCAAGCTACCGCAACCTATATACTACAGACATGGGCACCAGGAGTTCCACAGCAGAATCTCCGAGTGACAAATCTCTCTTCTATGGAATCTACGTACGATGATCTCAAACATAATGTTGCTGTTAAATGTTGGCGCTGCTTTTTAAATTGCTAAAACCAACATTTCATTTAATCAAGTTGTTTTATGACATAAGTTGAATGACATAGATTGAGAAATTGAATATTTCAATAGAAATAGTTAATTTCACCCAACTTGAGATAATATCCATTTGTATACTTTATTTCACAGTGCTTTTGACGTGATATTCATATTGGTATAGGATTTTGAATCTAGAATACTAAATCTGTATAGAACAGTAACAAAAGTGTCTAGTTTCCTAAAGAATTAAAGGTCGACACAAACCTGCGACAGGAAATTTCACATTTTAAAAATGGTAGAAACAAGAATAATATTCTGGCATTCAACTGCTCTTGTCTCCAGAATAATAACACTGATTATAATATTTGCAGTGGGTTCAAAATTACCAGATTTAAAACAGGGTTTAGTAAAATAAACAGAGTGGGTGGATTTTTCATATCAAAATAAATAAACAGATGAGTGGATAGTTTCTGGAAACTTCACAACTCAACATGTCCTCCCTTCTAGCATTGGTTTCCTATAATTATATTGCAGATTCTGTTAGTTCTCTTCATACCCTATGGATTGAAATAAATAAATATGAAAATATAATGAGTTAGAAAGCAACTACTTCCAGCCTCCCGCGGAGGGAGCTTTCACAAGTGAATTAGAGTTCCGAATTGTTTTGGGTTTCCACGGGCCTTAATTTGCCATCTCCTTTAGCGACAGCTTCAGCAGTCTGTGCAGCTTTACAGGAATAAAGGGTTGTGGGAGCTTACATCCTCGGGTTAATGCGTGTCAGATGAGGCATTAATTGGCACTCGTTGAGGAAGTATGGGCTCCCTTTGAAACCTACACTTCTGAAATATAACTAGTAAAGTAGCTAGTACTCTTTCCAGGGTTGAAGTCATCCTTGTCTAGGAAGTCTCAATTTCAGCTATGAATATTCAAATTGAGTTATTTCGTTTGTTTCTAACATAATCACGTATGGTATTCCTTTATTTTGCTCGTTAAGTTGCGTTAATACAATAGGGCCTATGGAGCTCCTTTAGATTTATCATTTTCTTTAAGGACTACAAAAGCTTTCTATGTCTTTGCTGCAACTTTAAATTATATGAAAAGGCACAAAAGTCTGCTAAAATTTTCAAATGGGCAATTGGTAATCGTTTGTAAGAAGGAGTGAAGAAAAGATAAATAACCTCCACACTGATTGTTTGTTTCTCAGATCTATTGCTGTTGTCATTTGCGTAACTATTAAAGATGCTACAAATCACAATTTTGCAATATAAAAAAAGCAATTTACCATTTATTTCGTTAGTTTCACATCTACTAGAAACCGTTAGTTCTTTTTCAAAGAGTTGTTTAGTGGTACAGAAGTTGAATATTGCGTTTTCGACATACACTGTCCCCAGTAATCGTATGGAGTGGAGTAAGACTGCTTTTCGCGATAAATTTATAGGATTCGAAAGACCAAAACACCTCTACTAAAATAACAGGCACTCGAGCGACACATTTTCTGTCAGTTGTGTTATTAAAAAGCTCCCAAGTTGTAAACAAATTCTCTTTATCGACAGCCTACCGGTTTCTTTGTTTTGATGAATACGGTCTCTAAAGCAGCAAGATGAAACGCTGATCGGACTTGGCTAATACTCTGGCTAATTGTCAGCTCATGCTGGGCTATCAAGCAAATGCTGCCCTATTGCCGAGTCTGTTTAGGGATCTGTTGATTTAGATTTATTTAGACGACTCGGTAA
This sequence comes from Alatinidae sp. Z8VKAUB7J3, assembly GCA_010016025.2. Taxonomy (NCBI): domain Eukaryota; kingdom Metazoa; phylum Cnidaria; class Cubozoa; order Carybdeida; family Alatinidae; species Alatinidae sp. Z8VKAUB7J3. The sequence continues at coordinate 35,069,325 of JAAAKM020000498.1, forward strand.
TTTTTTAGAAACTTTCTTGTCTCTACTAATGAAGGCCGGTACGTGTTGCGCGATTCTGTTTTGTAACCTATTTGACATACGACCTATATATTTGCTCGAACAGCGACAAGTGAATTTATAAACTAATAAACTCTTATGTGTGACAGGTAGTAGGTCTTTTTGAGAAACAGGCAGCAGCTTTCTGGTGGAATAAACAACACGTGGTTGTACAGTGAGAAAAGTATTGGTCACGGCTGTTTTTGTTCTTTTGTCAAAACGTAGGGAAACATTCCCAATCCACGGTAGTGGCAAATATAATGGGCACTTCAACGGGCCATATGTTTTGTCAGAAGCCTTTTCACAACACAAGTGGCAGAACAGACCTTGGTCACGGCGGTTGTAATCCTTTTATCAAACGCCAGGAAATAATTGCTATCCAAGGTAGTCGCGACAATATTTGGCCCTTCACCGGGCCTTATTTTGGGTAAAAAAGAATTTTGGTTGGAAATGACAGTATTCCTTTTGGTTCTCCCCTAGGACTAACTTCAACAAACATTTCCAAACTTTTAAAAAACGAGTCTTCCATTTACCTATTTTCGCCATGTCTATTTCCACTAAAATTTATTTGGGATATCAAACTGTAGACTATCTTTCTAGTGATATGAAACTTTTCGTCACCTATACTAATATACAGCTAGAAAAAAGTTGGTATTATTGTCGTTAATCTAAAATCCTCCCGTTAACACAAGTATGTAACGTTCATCAGAAGCCAGCAAAAAGCTAGTGATGAGGGTCTTTGCATTTTGAAGGATGAGCAGGGTAGTCCCTACTTTCAAACAAGCAGAAGTTACAGATGGTAGAGTTTATGATGTCTAAAGTGTCTATCTTTTGCGAAATACGTTTGGAAGGGAAACTTCTCCTACCATCAGGATACTGGAATTGGATTGTAACGCTGTTTTTATCAGACTGGCTTGTGAATTTCCAAGGGATCTGGGATCAAACTAGGTTACAGGACGGCGCAGCGATCATCTTCTTGTTATCTTTTTAAGAGCTGGATACCGATTCCAATAGCCTGAAGATTGGAGAGGTATCTTATGAAACGTAGCTTGCAGAAATACCGGGACTCAAGATATCATAAACTCTTCCATCTATGGCAAATGGGGGAGTCGAAAAGTGTTAGAATATTTAAAGAAAATTCGATTTTCTTTCACATTTCCGATTATTGGAGAAATTACTAACAGCACCTAATCCATTTCTTTGTATCAACTGTTCACAGGGTTATCATTACAGTCTACAATAGGAATATTCGTTGGACCTAGACGTACAATGACAAAGGAAAATGGGCTAATGATAGGTTTCACATTTCGGCATCAATAGTGTGTATTTCACAAGCCTCAACGAACGTATATTCCGTAGAATAGGGATGTATCACCTTCTTTCTTTGCAAAATCGTACCTGATGCTTACATCAAAAGTGTACGTACTGCCACTATGCTTCGTAAATGCGCCAAGTCCAGGGTTGAAATCAACGTCGTCACGAAACGGAAACGTTGAAAAATATACTCGATCTTTGCTGCTGTCACTAGTTTTTTCGGCCTCTCCAGCTTTGATGTAGAGTACCCTAGCCTCTTTTCCGTTTGCAAGTGGCTCTCCACTTACAGCAGCCTCTTTATAAAATCTGGCAATAGGGCAACCATGGTGACAGGTTGACGACACACCCTTAGCACCTGTACCCAGACATTTTCCATAATAGCAGTCGTATGTGCCTTTTAAACAGGAGAATCGGTAAGTGTTTAGGAGAAACTTTAAGTCATTGCCACCGAGACAATCATTCGTCGTCTGAAAATAAACGGGTAATCGCAATTTTATGTCAAAGTGCCGTCAGGAGCAACAAAATTTCCAAAATAGGATTTCTAATGTAGTGGTTTTCAATGTGGTTTATCTCAGCAGTAATACATATTAACATAAACATTCAAGCAAATGTGTTTCATTTTACTGAATTTGTTGTTGAGTAAAGGATTATCTAACATGCCCGTTGAGTATTGCATGAAAGTCGATAGCACTCTGTTGCATGCGTTTTTACTTTAACTATATATATGAAAATTCTCAAGCTGTATTGTTTAAAATGGGTCAAAATATTGGAATGTAATGGCCATAGTCTCTCACTCACATAGTTTTGGTAAATCTGCTAGGACAATTGTCTCTTTCAAGCATCCCTTAGGTCAGCTAATTTCCTACAAATAGACAAAAACCCTACTATTCAACGCAAGGTCTAAGTAACGTATTAAGTTTTTAGAACAAAGTGTTAACTGGTATTTATATGTTAAAAGCCAGAAGATCGTATAATGATTTATGTGCTTTACTTGCATGTTTCATTTCTGTCACCATGAAGAAAACTCTTGTATGGCCTCTTTACATATAGTATTGGTTAACCATTTGTCTGTGGCAAGGACCCTGGAAAGGATCCCAAGCACAGGTAGGTGTGTAAGGAGCCCGCGACTGCTATTTTTTGTAGCAAAACCTGTAAACTTAGTCACTGGATGTTTACTTAAAAACATGGAGACAGGAAGAATCTCTACGATAGCAACATAAGATAATAAGGAATGTAAGCCTGTTATTCTCTTTTTATTGAAATACCATGGTCATGACTGGTTATTATAGTTTGTGATGGTAGTAACTGTGAAGGACAAACAATGGATAAACAATCCCATGCAGGATGCTGGACAGTGATTATAGAGTAGTTATAGAAGTAATACTCGGTTAGTTAACTCTAAAGTCTAAAGTCTGCTTGAATAAGTCTTAGAAAAAGATCTTCAAAACTATGTTGCAGCTTTGGACAAAGCCATGCATACCCAAGCGCCCTGAGTACAGCAGTTCATGGACAAACCCGACCTTAATACGTCAACATTGGTGTACTCTCACAGACCTAGAAACCTGTCCTTTTAGAATATCATAGATATGTACGTATATTGCAGTTCGTGTGTATTCCTCCAGGCTTTCGAGGACGATGCTCCTTATCAGTCTCCAAGCAGACAATTAAGGAAATCAAAGTGTTGTTGTACGTAGACTATGATGATTAAATTTTAGATTTTGCTATTAGAATGAGTGTGATTTGTTTATATTTTACTTTAACATCCTAGGATAAATTTAAAATGACTACAAAGAGTAAGGGTACGTGATCTAAAGGAAACTTACGTGTCCAGAGAATTCTTAGTACACATTATGATCACTTTTTGAGAAAGACCTACAGATAGAAGAGACGCGAGAACTCAGCAAGGAACCAAACAAATCACATCAGGATCACTCAAAGGTATTAAGATACAGTAAAGAATGTGAACACCTGTACTTGAGTTAGCATTGGCTCAGACGTCAAACCAGTGGTATGAGAAGCAAGGATCGGTTTCAAGAAAGTAGCCACGGGGAAACATTATGAAGAGTTTGCTATGAAATACCTTAATATGCAAGATCTGAAATTTTAGTGCAATCTAAAAATAACTTTTGATGGTCTAAGAATTAAAGGAACTATTTAAGTTAAGTAGTTATGGCACAACATGAGGTCTTTATCTAAAGTAGTGAGATGCAAGCTATCAAAGAAGAAACTTTACTCAATGAAACATGGCAAATGTTTCTTTGGATACCGGGAAAGTGCATCTAACAAACACGAATTTTGTAATTTCCATGGGAAAGCCTCCATCGTCTTGATTTAGTGCCTTTAATATTGTTGCTACACAATTGTATTTGACGTAGAATCTTTTCCATCCACTTTGTTTATTCAGCGCTTAGGTAGACACTTGAATGTCATTCCACATATAGCATAGTGCCAAAATTTTAATTTAACTCTTTCCCTGGGAGAGATTGAAAAACAGAGGACGTCAATATAGCAAGTGGATCAATTTAACAAACTACATATTTCGGTTTCCACGAGACCTTATATTTTGTATGAAAGCCTCTTCCATCTTTTTAAATTGTTTCTCAAGTATTTTACACGCTCAAATTTAACTCTAAGAGTAAAACTATTGTACCTATGTAAGAACATCGTTACTAAACTTTCCCATTAATCACAGTAAATCCTAAAAACC
>JAAAKM020000498.1:35078719-35091005 GCA_010016025.2 Alatinidae sp. Z8VKAUB7J3
GGGAGAAAGATTGAACGTTTGTCAAGTCTACAGAATTACCTAAATATTATATTGATTTTAAAGAGAAATGCTGAGTAGTCAACTATAACATTCCTATAAAGCATTGTCACTGATTTCCAATATAATACGGGTTCAACTTCGATTTATTAATTAATTGACGCATCGCGACTCTTACTTGAGACATAGGAACTGTTCTTTGTCTTATAAATTTTATCTGGTTAATTCAAATATGCTTGAGGTTTTTGTACAAGCCATACTTTTGGGCCCACTTCAGAAATATCCAATTCTCCATCATTTCACGATCTATAGCAGCAAGTTTAGAAAATTTTCAAATTAACAGGCTAGATACGTTATTCAACCTGATATTAACTTTCTATTCAGCGTTATTTCATTAAATTTTAAACAAAGAAACTTAAATTCTAAGTATATTGTTTTCCTAATGCCCTTAATATCGACTCTTTCAAAACTTCTTTGATTCCGTGGTTTAAATAAATACACCGCTAAGTACATGTGTTCCTTACCTCAGGAACAATCTCTTTTAAAACTGTGGATTGAAAGTATTAAATTTTTCTTTGTAAATGTATTTCAGCTAACCAATCACTACTGAGAACACAGGGAGCCGATTATCTGACCTCTCAAGTTAGCGACTGACAATGGAACGGTTCATTTTATATCCTTGTCCGACCACGAAAGGACAGCCGGTCGAGAAAGGCCTCTTCCAATTAGATTTGAAATACATTTAATCTCTAAGATTCATAAAGAAGGAGACAATACAGAGTCGTTAAGTTTCGAAGTGAATTAAGGAGATGTTGTTTCATAGCATCCGTAGTTACTCTAACACAAATAAACAGAGCAACAAGGCCATGATGGACACGAAATAGATCACACTCAAAGGTGACAGATGCTAGTAAGATAGTTTTGATATCAACGCGTGTAGCTCAAGTATCTTAATTGGTATAAAGATTTCAATGAAATGGAAAGCCAGTCATTCTTAGAGCCACCGTGCAACCGTCAAGCTGTAAACTCTTCATTTAATGATCCTCAACCCAAGGCACCTCGTTGTGCTCGTTGTAGAAATCATGGTATAATCTCTCAGTTAAAGGGACATAAAAGATACTGTCCTTGGAGAGACTGTACCTGTTCCAAGTGTATTCTGATTTTGGAAAGGCAGCGTTTAATGGCTGCACAAGTTGCGTTAAGAAGAGATGAAGAGGAAGGGCCAACAACAAAACTGAAACCAGAGCCCTCCGGGAAAGTGGCACTCCGTTTGTCCCCGCCGACGTCTACATCTTCAGTTGTTACTCCTGGACAACAAGTAACTTCATCAACAGAGAACGATGTTAAAGGTATGTTGTATAAGCTATCATCTATACTGAAACATGGGCAGAGTTTAGGTTTTCTGTTGATGAGCTCGTATATCGCACTGTACAGCTTGATTCATTTGTTATTTTACAATGTAGTAGAATGAATTGTTTATGACCTTATCTAGTCAGCGGTGTTTATAGAACTGTGTCAGCTTGACTTCATTTCACTCACGGCCTTTTATCTGGAAAAGGCACTACCAGAAGAATTGAAGAAATGTTTACAATCCGTGATTGTTTTTAACAGAACATAGGTTTAATGTACTTGTCAGGTAGTTGTTAAGAACATAAATATCTTTAGCAAACAAATACGAAGATGCTAACGATTTCAAATACGAGAATTTATATTTTAATCCGAGCAACCCTAGAAATTTCTTCCACGTTTTCAAATAGAAACTAAAAAGGATTTCAGTCATAAAAGCATTTTAGTATCTACTAACACGTTAGATCTAATTATTGCCGGAGTATCAGTTCTCGCGATTTCAACTTATTTACAGTGTGAACGCTCTAAAGACTTGGTTAATAAATCCATCTTCTAGATCTTTATATGCGGGTCACTTGAATCCAATGTCTCCCGTCGCTAAGACAAAGTAATTCAGCCCCAGTATTTAAAGGTACAATTGAATTTGATAATTTTTGAAAAGATCAGAGCCAATTCTTTAAGTCAGTTATCAGAGAAGTAAAGCGTAAGATGATTCACGCAAACTCACTACGGCTCAAATTGGCTCCGAACAGAACCAAGGCTGTTTTCCTCCTAAAACCCAATCACTGTTGTTGAAACGAAATTGTACTGTTGTAGTATATCATAAGAATAGCCTGGTAGGTGAAGGAATGTCACCTGTAATATCTGAAAGGTTAGAAGCCTTCGTGTTGTTTTATAGTTTTGACCCTTGACCTGCCACAAAGAAATAAAGCAGAATCTGAATGGAGACTTTCCATTCATTAATCAGGTCTAGTCCTCAGTCACTACACGAGATACTAAAGGAAGACTTCACTGCTTTGTTAATTGAAGAACCAAGACCGTTCATGTGCCAATATGCCTCTGTTATTCTACTGAATGGTTGCTTGGTACTGCGTACTACGAGTAAACATACAGGCGTAAATGCACCGTATAACAATGGATTACAAACATCTTTCTTTAGGCAGAGCATAGAATCATGAAGTTTCTTACAGCCGGTACCAAGATATGTATAAACGCAGACATAAACAGGTATAAACATGTATTTCCTGCAGGTATTTAAGATTTTTCATACTTATTTTATGTTTTCCCTTTCTTTTTAAAAGAGTCTGAAAAGGGAAGATCAATAACATTTTATCGTCAAATGCGCTTACTAAATGAGAAGTGAATACTACTTTCCTATTCGCTTTCCCAACGAGATACTAGCAGTTGTATCGTTTAAAAGTAATCGTTTCAGAATACATGTTTATTGCAAAATATTTATGCTAGTTTATGTTTTATGGCTTTCTTTACATAAATCAAAGTGCACAAAAAGATTTGGAATATTGTACGCAATAAATATATACCTAGATTCACTATCTCCATATAGCAACAGAATTTTAATATAGATGTTTTTTCCTTTCAATACAACTGCCTATGTGTATGCATATACACAAAATAATATATATATTACAATGATTTTTATTAAAATTAGTTGAAAAAATGCTTCTTGTTGCTGTTCTACGTATATATGCATATTATATATTTTTATAAATAATAAAATGTAATATATCTTATATATGAGAAAGAAGTATTTTAATACTTTAGGTTTTTCATTATAACGATTAACTAAATAACACTCAAGCAGGTTCAAGGTTTCGACACATTTTATCTTAACCAGTTTCCTTCAAAAAATCTAAAATGATAATGTAATTTCCCAGATCATTACTATAAATGTGAAAATAAAGTTACTCTTCAACAATTTTGATTTTTTCAGGTAATAAAAAGGCTTTTAATCACTTTTCATTTAACATGTGACAGGAATACAGTTTTTTGAAAGTTAAATTGATGAAGTTAAAAAATAGTGATGTTAAACCTAATTAAAGTAAGACAACTGAAAATTGCAAAGAAAGATGCAGATTTTGTTTGCTAAAGCTGCTATTCAAATAGATACACTATTCTAGACAGCTTCCTAATGTCCGTCTACTATAACTTTATTGTTTCAGAATAATGCCACAATTTTAGTAACCTTATGTTTAGGAAGACTACAATAAACTGTATAACTGTCTGACAACATTACTGTGGGCTTCAAGGCTTTACCTGTGCTCCTATTTGCAAAACCCCCTAAAGTGAAGGACATATAGACAGTGTGTAAGAGAACAATGATGAAAAAATTAAACAATATATGAAACGAAAATGAGTGAAGTTGATCGTTGCAGCTTAACAAGATAATTAAATGTGAAAACGGGTCACTGCTGTAAGTTTATTTCTTGCGTTTAGTGTTTGCCATGAGGTACTAACCACAGCCTTGCACTCATTTAACTCTTGTCGCACATGCCTTACAAGCCATAAGCTCAGAACAGGTTTCTTAAATATTAAACATATACATGAGTACTTGTATATACTGATTTCCAAACAACTTTGGTAGTTGGGGTTTGGGAGAAGTATATGACCGACGCTCTAACGATACCAATATCATTTGTATGTAATTAAAAAACTTGCCTCAGCTGCATTCTCACCGAAGACATTAAATTTTAAAGTGGACTTATAAAGGTAAAATAGGGAGGCGTTAATTTAGGATTTTACGCCTCACAAGATTTAAGACGTTAATTAAGGATTTTACGCCTCATAAGATTTAAGGCGTCAATTTAGGATTTTACGCCTCACAAGATTTAAGACGTTAATTTAGGATTTTACGCCTCACAAGATTTAAGACGTTAATTTAGGATTTTACGCCTCATAAGATTTAAGGCGTTAATTTAGGATTTTACGCCTCACAAGATTTAAGGAGTTTATTTAGAATGTTACGCCTCATAAAAATTAAAGCGTTAATTTAGGATTTTACGCCTCATAAGATTTAAGGCGTTAATTTAGGATTTTACGCCTCAGATGACTTAAGGCGTTGTTTTCAGAAATTTATTTCGTTGCCTCAGTCTTAGCACATCGTATAAAGCAGTAAAGAAATCATGAGCTTTTAAATTTTCTTCAAGTGATAGAGTTCATCTAAGATTACTTCCCACTTACTAGGGTAATCGATCTCTACACAGACAGTTTCATTCATATATTAGGAAACGAATTTTGTAACCACCATTCTGCATTGCCTTATAATAGTTTCTCAATAATCCATATTTCTCTTCAAATAGAATTAATGTTAATAGTATGGATTAGTTATAATTTTTTGGTACTCTTGTTGTTTGTTGTCATTATACCTTCAATGTTGTGGTCTATTACAAACATGATGTTACGCAGAAAAGCATTGATGACAATATTAGTTACAAACTTACGCAACGTATTTGATTCTCATCCTTAGAGAAGTGAAAAGGCATATGTTGCTAACCATGGTCATATTCATTTTTAGGCCTACCTAGGATGGAAGGTGTACGCTTTCACACTTTAGCCTCAAAATTAGTCTCATCTGTCCCTCCTTTTAAACCCTAAGGTCATTAAACCAACCTGTTTCCTCTCTCCTTTCCCGTCTTCCTCTCTCGTACTTGCCTGATTTTTCTTCTTTTTTTATGGCTAGAGCCAAGAACTCTTCATGTCTCTTCTATTGGTCATATTTGCTTATCTTGTGGCGTTTCATTACGGTCGAAGGGCCCGTAGGCCTACTTCCGTGACATAAATTTTTATATATACAAATATATATATTATATATATGCATACAACGAAAACGATAATATGCAATCATTTACTAGTCTGCTTATGTATGGGCGTTTGTTGTTATGACTTCACAGAAAGGTGACGACATACGTCGGAGTTAGCAGTCTGTGTCGTTTCTTGGAAAAAAACAATGCATAAAAACAAAAATGGGGTCAAATGCTTCTCAGTACTAACGACTTAAGTAAAGCCTATGAGTCTAACTCAAGTCGCAAGGCTATCAAATCCAGCTTTGGGTGTTCCCATTTATTGCCTCATGTGTATCCCAGATTTACGTTCTAGTTACGCGATCGTAATGACGGATTTTGTCGATGGTATTGACATCTTACCTAAATAAATAAATTCATTAACAATGTTGCTACAAAGGCTATAGTCTATGCCTAAGGGCTTCTTATAGAATACAATGACCCTATGTGATGGGCTGTATTCCAGCACTGACAGAATTTAATGATACTATTGTTTGCTGATTTAACGCATAATATTGAAATTGATATTTGTATTATTAGCTAAAATGCTTGGATTTATATGTCAAAAAAAAGAACAAAAAGAAGTTATTACCAAAAGAAATTATGTTGTAATAGCATTACAATCATTTGTATGTACCACAAAAACTTAATACACTAGTACTTTGTCACTTACCTAATATACGCTGCTTTTATATGTAACAACTACTTTGGAGTTTCAAAAAGTCGACCTCCTACGCTCATTCATTTTTTAAAATTATTCCGCCAAGAAATTCTTACTCCATCCCCTCTATTATCAATTTTAAGAAAATTTTCGATTTCGATTTTACATCACAAGAACTTCACCTACCTTGTGTTTACGTTACTATTTGGCTTATTAGTGAGGGTTTTCTAGATAAAAGCTGATACAACTTCAGTATGTTTAAGTCGGTATTAGACAACGCTACCCAGGAAGTTTGTATTCCAGCCCCCATTTAATTAATTTTGAGAAAATTTTTAACCCCCCTTTTGCGTATTCAATAATTAAGTTAATTTATTATAATTCATGATTTGCTCAAATTAGTATATAACCGCAATTCTTAATCATAGAAAATAGATTCAGATTTAGAACTGATACTTCGTGCATGCTGAACTGTGTTTTCTCTTCTTCGTACAAATATACAACGACGCCGTTTTATTCCAGCCCCCCCCCCCTTATTCAGGACCTTAAGTACATTCGTACGCACTTAACAACCGATATCCTCCCCACAGTGCAGACCTGCTGTTAATGGCTTTGTGCCAATCCACTCCACGGAAGTGAAGACAGTCAAAACAGCCACTCACGGCATTTACATATTTCCTTTTCATATCTACATATTGTCCTTTCCGTGACAGTTTCCAATTTTGGACTATAGTACGATGAACCATAAAAGTAAGTTCATATCTTGCTAAATGATATACCATTAAGGCCGGGACTCAAACCTCTGGCTCTCATCATCTTTGAATTATCTTTTCCAATCACTTAGCCACACTGGATTTTTATATCTGCCTTAAAACGTGAGAGTAGTGGTGCTGCAAAAATTCAGTTACGTGTTACTGAATACGTACGTATTTAGCCTCTGCAAGGATTTCTTGTCCGTTCAATAGATTATTGTTAAGCTCTTGCAAATTGTATGGCAATTCTCACTCATGATTCGTTGTTAGGACGCTCGTGTAGTAGCTTATACACATAAAGTCGGAGATTTTAAATATCCAAATATTGTTTTGCAGTAAGTACTGATGATAAAATGCCATTGTAATTAGAAAAAAGCTATAACAGTAGGGTTCCCTTTATGTATAGAAATGGAGGCAATTGTTTTGAAAAGAAAATAATTTTTCACTGTAGGGTTACTTGTGTCATAAATCCGTAAACTCTTGTAATCGATCAATTTCGATCTAAATCTATTCAACTTCAAAATAAACCGAGCCAAATATAAATATCATTGGGATTTGTGTGCTATAAAAGTAGTAACTTCTTACTCACATTACACACAATACACGCGAAAACACAGTTCACGCGGGCCTATGAAAAGTTGTAGTGGGTTGCATCCAGCCCATAGGGTGCTGGTTGAATAGGTCGGGTGCTGAAAAAACAGGCAATGGCTGTTGATATAACATCGCCTGAGTTGTTGTACTTGTACACACTATTCTAACTTCATATAGAGCTATGTACCATATTCGCCAATGGTTTTCAAAATATGCTATCTTGATTTTTTCAATTCATCAGTGGAAACATCTTGTCAAACGACGCGAACGGTGACAATCAGCAGCGTGTTTTAGTTCTGTTCATCTTATCTGTGCAATAAAATATCGGCAGTTTGATTTTATTTCATGGTGCTAGTTGGTATCCAGATAGAGTTTTGAATTCTCAGATGGACAGATTTTACGCGCAATCAGTGCAATCCTTGTCTACAAGCTAATGAAGGGCGTCTATGACACGTGCAGTTTTTTAGTGAATTTATGATTTGGTTTCAAAGTTGAAGATGGAGTTAATCAATAATTTAAGGTCTTGAATCAAAACAAAAAGGTGGTCGAAAGTTTGTGCTACCTATGATCCGTTTTGTAAGTAATTGCAAGTTTAAGTACTTCAAGATTTTAACCTTGTTGTAACGGAATGCGTGCACGTCTTAGAACATTTGAATTTTTTTATCAATTTTAATTGGTGATTATCCCTCTTCGTTACGAAATAGTTTCCTCTCCAATATCCTAGTTTGAGTTTTTTCCTCTATGATATAGTGGCTAACTGTATTTAAAACAAACTGTAACATAAAGTTAACCTGTATACTCTACACTCCAATAATGGTGAAAATAAGTTTAGTAACTCTCTGGAGGCACCGAGTAAGAAAATACAAAGGATTCCTATAGATTTGTCAAATAATCTGAGTATCTAGAATGCATCATTTAGTTTGGGGTTAGACAAGGAGTTATTGTATTTATGCTCAACAGAAAGGGAGGAATTTCACTACAAATTTCGAGGAAATGAAAGCTTTTCTAGGTATCAATTACTACATGGGCGTCAACCAACTCCCGAAAATCCCAATGTATTGGGAATTTGATGTTTTTATTGCAAACACTGGGAATTAAAATGTTTCCACCAGAACACGGTTTCAAAAAATTCTTAAGAACCTTCACTTTACCGATAATACGAAAGCAGACACAAGTGGCAAGGGAAAGAGAATGCGACCAATAATTGATCTCTTGCAAAATTCATTTCAAGACATAAATTCTGATGAGCCAGAACAGAGCATAGATGAACACATGACCAAATTTAGGGGACGCTCTTCCATGTATCAATATATAAAGTGGAAAAAAATAAATGGGGTTTAAATGGTGGTTCAGGTGTGCAAGGTCTAAGGGTTATCTCTATGATTTTGAATTGTAGCTGAGAAAAAGGAGCAGGCAGAATACAATTTGTGGAAGAGTGTCGTATTAAGTCTCTCAGAAAAATTACAAGGAACTCATTGCATGCTGCATGCTCTTGTCAACAGCCACCTTGTGTACCAAAAACGTAGGAATGAGCTTTCTTTGCTTGATTACAAGGTAGTTGTTGCTTATGGTTTGTTTGTACGATACAATAATCGTCAAAGGGTGTACCCCACAAGCCGTCCAAATAAAAGAAAGTCCCTTGAGCAAAACGTATTGAAGGATTTGCCAAAGAATTTAGCGGTTTTCAATGATTCGAGAAAAGCGTTGTAATTATTGCAAAGGGGATGAAAATGACAATAAAACTTGTGTGGATTGCACTTGTGCTGTAACAAAAATATAAACTGCTTTTATCTGCACCATTTATAATTTTCTATACAATTTTCATGTTTACTTGCAGTGGAAACCGGGCTGGGAATGGGTCCAGAAGTTTCTCAATGAAATGCAATGCAATGAAATTACATGAAAAGTGTACCATATCAACAAATTTTATCCTGCAACAACATAAATATTGTTGACCAATACCATTTTCCTGGGTATCGTGTGTATTTTATCGCTTAGTTTTCACCCCTCACTTTTGCAGTGTTGCTGCACTATTTTGTTCATATACACTTTTGTCAACGATTTAAGATGGCTTGAATATAGTTTTTTAAACACTTTTATTTCTCTCTTTAGGAGAAAGTTACAACATCTCTGATTTTCTACATGCTTTTTCTGCTAGGCTTATCAAACGCTAGCTGGGTTTTTATTCTAATATCCTCTTCAAAGCAAAGGCACTTCTATGGACTTTGCTATCTCTTGAACTCGAGTATTGGCTGTCATTCCTTCATTATGTCTTGGCACACAGCCAGCAGGGGGGAAATTGGAACAGATTTGACAGAGTACTGTATGGATTCCGAAAAGGTGATCTTATGCATGAAAGTTTTTAATTTTTATTACCCACATTAATTCTCTCCATTGAACCATATTAATGTCGCTCTTTGGATGCAAAAACAGACTTATTTCATACTCACCCAATACAAATAATGTGTACCATAGTCAAATTGTAACAATATAGCCAAAAAAATAACCAATAAAGCTACTCATTGAGGCTGTATGCAATGATGAAGCACATACTGAATGGGTTAGTGATGTGTGGTTCTTCCAATGGAAGCTTTTTTTTTGCTTCAATCTCTTTTAAAATGGGTGGAGGAAGTAGATGATGAATGATTAAAAAGTTCCTTGGTGATGAAAACTAAACTAAAACCTTTAATTCAATGGAGGTTTATTAGCGCTGATAGCAAAAGGAAATGATACATGTCTATATTGGCAAAAAGATTATACGTAAAATCGGCCTCACCAGCGTATAATAATAGACAAAAATGTGCTTCTTGAATCTTAACATATCACCACTTATCACCACCTCACCTTATTGTCGTAATGGAGATCTCCAATTTTAATTCCTTCAAGGCTGGATAATCCATCGTTTTCTAAAACTCCTTGCAATTCAATAATAGCGTAATCTTTTAGCTCTTTGTTGCTGAAGGAAATACAAGACAATAACATGCATACCAAGAATGATAACTAACATAATTTAAGGGGGAATGATAAGTTTGTTTAAAATCCGTGAATATGTCGTAGCTTGTCTCTGTATTTTATTAGTATACGTGGGGTTGCGGCGGTTGAGAAGTGGTAAGGATTGAGACATACAGAGATGTGGGAAGAATGAACAATCTATGTACCTTCCATTAACTTCGTTAGCTGTACTGTATGACTACGTGGAATGAGTAGCATACAAGGTATATATGATATACTATGCATATATGAATACATCTATGCAACATCAATATATATATATATATATATATATATATATTGATGTTGCATATAGATATAGGTCTAGCTAGTTAGCTGTGCTATGTATGTTTAGCCTAGCCTAACTTTAACTCCATGATCGATGCCATTCAGTTCGACAAGATAAATGCTGAGCGCGCGCGACTACATGCAAAACCAAGAGGCATATTTAATTTCTTTATTCACAGGTAAATAATTTCAACTCTATAATCCATACTGAATACTTACATTTCTATCAGTACTCGTACCATTTTTAACTCCTTGCCGGCCTGCCTGCCTGCTGATGAGTTTTTGTATCGATCAGTGCTTTGTGCGTTGTTGACACAAGTTCGCGCCAAAACTTAAATCCATAACCAGCCTTCTGTTGGAAATGAGGCTATCAAAAATGTTGTCAATTTGACGTTGTTGCAGAAAATGTGTCGAGGGTAGCAACAGCTGGCATAGCCTTTACCAGATTTACTTTTTCAAGAAGGTATTTGTTGCTCAGTGAGAACTTTAATGGAAGAAAGAAGTTAACATACCATATCTCACCACATATCTAATATGTGTTTAGGGCTCAAGAAGGAAACATTGAGTTGTTTCAAGGAGTAACGTTAACCGAACATGCACGACTGTTGTTTACGTTTAGATAGACCAGACCGCAATTACGTTGTTGCATCACGAATATATACGATGTGGAGAAACAAAGAAATTGCAAT
Organism: Alatinidae sp. Z8VKAUB7J3; assembly: GCA_010016025.2. NCBI lineage: Eukaryota > Metazoa > Cnidaria > Cubozoa > Carybdeida > Alatinidae > Alatinidae sp. Z8VKAUB7J3. Next base: position 35,089,830 of record JAAAKM020000498.1, read on the forward strand.
ATAAAGTTTACGTCGGCTAGAATTTGTGGAGGCAAACTTACGTATTCTGTTTTTTACTGATTATGAGTAGCAAGGCGGCAAATCTAAAAGCAGGCTCCTCTTTGACTGTGAGCAGTCATGCAACACCGAGTACGACAGAAGTTACAGAACAGTTGGACACACCGAGAGATTATTTGTTCAAGTCAGGTGTGAACTCCATTCTAACAAACTGCCTTAACCTTCTTGTTCAAAATAGACCAAAAGACCCAATAGCCTTCTTGGTAGACTATTTTGGAAATTTGGTGGAGCAAAAGTCTGTTATTCAGGAAACTTTTCAACGCATAACTTGGACTAACTACTCGAAGCCAGCATTTTACAGAAACTTGTTCGAATCTTATCAATTGTTTAAAATTAAGAAGGGTAAGCATTTCGTAAAAGGCCTTAAAGGAGCCATGTTCAATGATTTGGTATTTCTTCTGACTGCTGATTTAAGCCCAGCAGTGCAGCAAGACATTCTATCAATTGCACTTTGTCAAGAGAAACAATCTGTCACATTTCCCATATTTCATCGTAAAATTCTGACGATTTTTGTTTACAAGGACTACATCAAGCTATGTGAGTCATTGTATAGTGATATTGATTTGGCGGGAAGAGGAAAGGCTGATACATTTCTCTGTAACTTCATATTGGAGAATATCAGAAAGCTTTGCGGAGTTGATTCTACAATGGATGCCATGACAGCAGCTTCAGTAGCTTGTGACTTCAATGACCCACAATTCGTTGATGAATTGCTTAGAATAATGAGAGAGGATGAATTTGCTCGAACTAAACGAATTATGAAAAGTGAAGAGTTCTTAGGAAATTGTATAACCTACTTTTTACAAATGGTAAAGTAAACTACATAAAACTCTAGTACAGTATGTATATTACCAGTCACCAATTGCAATGTACATTTACAAGCATAAGCCATCTGCTCATCATAAAGTGGATACATAGTCAGTAAAGAGGTACCAGAACTATAAATTCTCCTTATGCCACATCACTGACAGACTGCCATTTTTAAGGTTACTTTCCCAGTCTCCTGTTCATAAATCTCTTCTCCTAGTTTGCCACCTTTGTTAGTTCCGTTATTTCACAGAAATAGATATTTCCTTCTTTAAGAGTAATTTGTAACTTTTCATTCCCAAATTTAATTAT
>JAAAKM020000498.1:35100373-35112463 GCA_010016025.2 Alatinidae sp. Z8VKAUB7J3
GCAGCTCATCTTACTTAAGTACAAGAACAAACAACAGTACTTGTGGCAGCCATGGTGTTCTTTGCCATGTAGTAATAAAGAACACAATCGTGGCAGCTAACCCTAGAGAATACCAAAGCCAAGTGCCAAAAAGGATTTTGGTATTTAATCATCCAAAGGAATAGAAATGAGGTCACTCTGACTGCTGACTTAGCTTGCGTGGAGGAAATGAATGAGAAAATTGGAGACACTTCCACAGTCCTCCAAAAGATATCTACAAACAATCTAATGATACCAATGAAACATATGCATTCATTGGTCTACGCATTCGAATGTACATTTTAGAGAAAAAAACCCAGATACTAACACTGAATTTTAAAACTGGCAAAAAGTACTGAGAAATAACATGAAAGGATAATATTCACCGCTTTTCTCAATTCGTCCAGATCTGCCTTCTCTGTTACGTAAGTTAGAACCTACAGTTTGGTGCACAGGATGAAAAAAAAGAGATTATGAATTGAAGCCCATGGAATCACGTAGCAAGAGATTATTAAGGTTGGACCTAAATAAGCAGAGTAGATAGGATTCCAGAAGTGTTCATACTTAATAATGAAGCTTGGAATAAAGCAAAAGATCAAAAAACAGAGAGAAAAGTTAGAATAGCCATCATAATATTTGGATTAGAATTACTAGTTAATCTTTGGTTTAACAGTACTTTGGTTGACAGCGTTTGGTTGATTTTGTTGTAAAATGGGTAACTTATTTAGTTGGTTATTTTCTATTTAACAGCTGGGATTAGATTTCAAAAAAAGTAACTAAATCTTACAATTAAGTTACACTGCGCAGATTTCACCATTTCTGTTTTCAACTGTGCATTACAATTGTACTAAAAGTTCTAAAATAGTAAACCTAGATTAAAATACATTTATGAATATGTGTATTAAAAACATGACTAACGATCTAAAGAGATGGGAATACGCTATTTTATAAAAATATGTCTTATATGCTCTCTTAGAAGTGCTAAAACTATGCAAATTGTGTATGTTTGATGGAAGAGTATTTCACAGCTTAGGGGCCGCTATAGTCTTATACTGATGTATCTTCTTGAAGTGAGAATCACTGCATGACAATGCAATAATTAACAAAGATGCTCAAAGGGGTCAAAGATTTTAAAGATTGACGAAAATGTGATTGTGGAGTTAGCTAAAGATCTTCGACTTGTTAGCCTATGATATTACTGTTTACAAAAGAGATTTTGAAAAACTACTCCGTAAAAAATGATGTATTCGGAGTAACAGAATAAGTTCTCTAATCATTTGTGAGCTTGGTAACTAATTCTACCGCCCACAAGTCAATCAATCATTATGCTTGAGAGGGGCATACTTAAAGTGTTTACCAAGTAATGCATAAATGTCGCCATGGCAACTGCAAACCTAAGAGACACACTTAGTGGTCCCATTCCGTTTTGTGCCCCGTCAACTGGTAATCAATAAACATAGCAAACAAGGATCGGGTTGGTAAGGATGGTCACTTCCATCTTTTTGAGAATTGGATCTTGGATCTTCGTTAGCACATTATAACGTGGCTTTGCTTCAAATGGCCTAAGCACTTACATACCTTTCTACCAAAGACAAACATAGGATCAGTCTTACCTCGGGAACCTTATAGTCTCCCAACTGCTGGCGATATTGCTTGTTTGTACGAGAAGCCTTGTCTCTTTCCTGTTTGAATAAACAGATCATCGTTTTCAAAATGCAAATGAATACACTCAATTATAGAAAAATTAATGAATTATAACTTAAACGGAAGAAAAGCAAAAAATGACTGCTCTTACAAGTATCCCACAATAAAATATTTAATTCGATGATTGACGCCAAGATAAATTGTGACATCTGAGCTCATTGGATTGATTGTAAATTACCTTGAAAAATCCACCATTTGTAATCATCTTATCAAAATTCCGTCAAAGTCAAATGGTTTAGGTATTCACTTTTGCATATCAAGGGATTGGCACTGTTTTTGGTGTGCACCTAGCTTCGACAAATACCGTTGTTATTCTATATTCTATGAAAAAGGATTTTTTTCGTTTGGCAGACGTGTCTTTTCTTGCACAAAGGAAATGAAAGTTGTTGACTTCCATTAAAAAAGTGCACTCAGTATGCAAATGCATCTACCAGAGGACGTTATAGTGTAATCAGTAATAGGCGATCTTAAATGTTTACTCCCACGCCAATACTTTTACGCAGAACAAGCGTGGCTTTCAGGGTTGTTATCTAGAGCGATGCAAATTCACAACTACAGGTACTAGTTTTCCGAAGACTTATTAAACTAGAAATTGTAATACGCAGGAAAGAACGGAAGAAATATATATTTTTAAAATGATTCTATCGTTGCGGACTTACAACTTCTACTGTTCCTGTTTCGCTGAGTATTTTACCATAAAGATCTTGCCTCATATCAATTTCACTCTTCAATCTTTCCGATTCTTCGTTAATTAAGTGAAGCTTTTTCTGCAACGTAAGAGTACAATTCAGTTTCATGTGTAGTACGTACAAACAGTCAACAAGATTATAATACTGATGATGGAGTAATTGATACTACAATGTTGACGAGCAAACCTTCAGAGGATAGGTATAAAATGTAAAACTTTGTTGCTACAGAGGTGTACTTGTCGTTTTATTACTCTACTACCGTACTATACACGTACAAATATACCTTCCAAAATAGGTCCTCCCTTCAGAGCTCCATTATATGCCACACCCTTCCTGCAAAAGTTTTAAACATGCTGCCATCGAATAAACATTGAAGATTGACGAGTAAGTGTCATGAAGATTTGATTGAATATGTAGAGACCCTACTTTAACACAGTGCAAAAGAAGCAATGCAAGCCGGGTAGCTGATTTATTAGGGCGATGACGTAGACGAGGGCGTTGATTTGCTTCAATACTACAGATATTACGTCCATAAAAGTAGCTATTAGATATACTAAATAAAGTACTTTGTAACTGAGCCCCAAAATTATGGCAGTTGCGAAACTTTGAGAGCAATCTGAAAGTTGGTAGAATTGAGGAAGACAAGCAGCAGTTATAAGACGGATGAAAAATTGCAACATTGCTACTAATACCGTACATTTCGTTACTTGAACAATAAACAGCAGAGAACATCTCAACCTGTAAAAACATGATGTGACAGTTTATTGGTAGTAATCTTCTGTGCTTTTCGTTATTTGTATAAAATGAATTGAAAACCTTTATCTAACAAAAGATCATTTTATTACTTCTACCTTTTACTCGATACGATGTTTTCAGAAAGGTTTTTGATTGTAATACGTCCGGTGGCAAAAGTGTCGATTAATTAGCGCAGCAGCAAAATTTAAAATTATCAATAATCAGTTGACTCTAGGGGATTTTGTAACTGTGCATGGTGCTTGATGAGTATTTATTCATCTATTAGCTTTAGTAACTTCAAGGCAGATTCAAACACTTTTCAGTGTAGCGTTCCTTTGACGGACAATATGATGAAGGTTTGGCAAATCGATGATAAGACCAAACCAGAGATAATCTGACATTAGGTTAAAATTGTCCAAAGAAAACTAGCTCCACAATATCATGTAAATCAAGAAATATGTACGTTACATGTATAAGGTAGTAGTGACTTCAAATCAATTCTGTCGCAACTTGAGTATGTAAAACAGGCAGCTATCATGATTTGTAGATATCGTACACATATACGCTATTTCTCAAATTGTTGACAAGCCCTACACGTGCAGATACAATATACATTTTCTCAAGATCAAAGTCATCGCAAAACCGTAATTGCTAACTTATTTAGCCAATTGAGAATCTCCGGCAATCTTGGAGGGCCACTTGAATCTTTTGAACTATTACACAAGCAACACTATCTTGCTATTGAACTATCTCTCTCAAACATGTTATAATGCGGACCAAAAGGCCGGTGGTTCTACATATATGCTGTTGATACTTTGATCACGTATTAAGTGTGATGAGTTGATTTGGGACGAGGAATTAATGAATACGTTTAAGTTTTTGAATGCGAGCTCATTCAAGAGCAGACTTAATGGAAGATTTTATACTAACACGCAAGTGCAATGGACAATATCAATTTCACAATATCATCCGTTGTTAAAGATGGATGAGCACGCAAGTGTTGACAAGCGGAACACTATTCTACAGGAATCCTGAAAGTAAAAACAGCATGGACAGCGCTGTTTTCTACACAAAAGTAACCGATGCAGCTAAGACTTATAAGCGAGAATGGTAATTGGAGGATTTATAGCAAAAATCTGCCACTGTATATGCTTAGGCCAAATATACGAAAGAAAGTAAACACTTTCAAAATTGTGCAACATCGTGCAAGGCTTGATACATATTACGAAAAGCGAATCGTTTCGTTTCGTTCACTATCGTTCCGTTTCATATCGTCTAAATCGTCGCGCAGTGTGAATAGGGCCTAAAGCACACATGCAAGTAAAAACACAAATCAGTAAAACGTAAGTGCTGGTGAGCAGAATAAAATGTAAATGCACTACAATTTTATAAACCTTTTAAAGAAGACCATTTTCAAAAATACCAAATGACAGTCGCGCAACAGCATCTATGCATATAAATTTCCTTGTTAATTTAGAAAAATGCCACATTTTAAAGCAACGCCCACTCCTGACGGTACAGTCAATTAATGTACAATGCTCCCATACTGTACGTAGTACATTTTTCGGAGAAGAAATAATCGAAAGTAAGGTCTCGCGACACGTTGTGCTCCTACTACCCAATTGGGATTGCGAAACATTCGACGGCGTGCGAGATAGCTATGCACGTCTGGATTTAGTATCTCTTCTGTCAAGACAAAATCTCGAAGACGCCTGGGTGCACAGGCAGACATGCGGAACACTATCAGCAAAAAATGGAAGCCTCGAAGGACTTAAAAGCAGCAAAAAAGGGGTCTTATATACGGGTGAAACTTTAACGTTTTTGTAGAGTTCATTAAAGTTTAATTTTGTTGTATTATTTTTTCTCCGTCTGTCTGACTTCTGTTTATACATAAATAAAAATCAATCATCCAGTTTTTGCTGAAATACAGTAGAGTCTGAAGCTTCAGGGGTGCGACGACAGTTTCGAATTGTTTAAGAGGTGCGCGGCATTGAAAGTTTGGGAACCACTGATCACATGCCACTAAGGCCACATGCAAACGCAGTAACCCTGGGCCGTAAAGTTTCTGCTCAATATCTAGGATCTTCCGCTTAAACCAAACAAATAATCAGTGAGATTTTACATACGTCTTGATCGTCCGTGCAACCACAACGGAACCACCTATGTCAAAAATAGCCCCCAAACACATCTGTATAAATGGAGGGCAGTTGTTCGAAGTGGATGCTAAACACTTGGAGCTAGATATCGGGACTGGCCCCATCATAAAATTAACGAAGTCTTAACTTCAGCTGACAGGGATTATATCATATTGCGGAGTTTTTACGCTTTCCACAAGTCTTCCTACAGACATAAGTAAAATAGGTAGCGATTAGAAACTGCGACATAAAACCACAAAGACTCATTTAGGCATATGGAGAAAGAGGAGGGTTTACTTACATGACGTGACTTCCCATAACAATTTACCACACCTCAAAATCCAAAGAATACCCACGTCCAAAAACCATTCAGTGCGGTAGAAGGGAATCTGGTGGCTAGTTACTCATTTATATTAACAGAATTTTTAATAATTTGCATCACCACCTGACGGCAACCTAACTCTTCGAAACGTCACTGTTATACCGGCCGCGACATACTTTTATAGCCTATATACGTATGGAAGCAGACTTTCACGTCGCACACCAGTGCCCACTAAAATGCTTCCTTAGAAACACTTCCATAAAGCTTAAGAACAAGGGTGGTAAAGTATCTTTATAAGTGCAATTAAATTGCAATCCCGCTCATGGTGAGTGCTATAGAAGGCATAAAGCCACTCAATGTATGGATTCATTCAGACAAGAGATATAGAGGAAGCACATCGGAAATAAGTCGCAGTCATATTTGTGTACAGTCAGTTATCTTAAAAATGGTGAAAATACCTTTCTTTTCCCACGCCTTTTCGGCACATCTAGTAAAACTGACCCATAGACTTTTACAAATAGCATCTACTACTCACAAGCCCTTCCTGGCCTAAGGTTGTCTTTACGAATTTAGCTGGAATCTCAACATGTTAACTAAATCTACAAACAAGAGCATTGAGACAGTAAATATCTTCCATACCTTTGGGATGTCGTCTTCTTCATCCGACTCGAAGATCATATTTAGGTCATTCTCACTCACTTGTAAATCCTTGATATTTAATAATCTTGAATGACGTGGTGTTGGCGGCGAAAAATGAATTGATTGAGGAGATGGTAGTGGGGCATTTTTCATTGCATTTGGTAAAACAATGTTCGGTGGGGGATTCAACAAAATACTGTACGACTCCTTTGGATCAAAACTGTTATCCTGCTTTGTTAAGTCTTTCTTAGAACGTCCCGCCTGCGGTCGCTTCTTTGATCGTTGCTGTGAAGATTTGGCTGGTCCTCCAATAGCATTTGACGGAGAGGCAAGCGGCTGCGATATGTCCTTACTTTTAACACTGCCATTCCTCTTCTTCGAACTACTTCCTGGCGATTGTAATCCAGGCTCATCGTCGAACACCGGCGAAAATACGTCGCTGACCGGCGATGTTAATTCCGGCTTTGGTGATTGTATATTACTTCCTCTCCTTCCACGTGGCCTCCCTTGACCACGTTTCTTTTCGCTGGCTTGCATTGTCGTGGCACGGGACGAGCTCTCCCCATCGTTGCTTAGTGGAGTCCCAACTGTCAGATCTATTGGTGAAGACGATTCTAGTCTTTTCACTTTCTTATTCTCAATACTGTTACTGTCAGTGGAGACCGACCTCTTCATTCTGTATCAAATCAAAATTAAATATAACTTGGACTTAATGATAAATTATAACTTCAACACAGTTAACGTGGATACAAAGGAAAATGACTACAAGAAATATCTGAATCGAAAACAGTAGCTGATGGTTGACGGTTGTATACAACGACAACACTTTCTATTTCTTATCAAACTACTTAAAGTGAGAGAGAGAAATGATTAGGAACTAATGGTTCTCAAGTAAACGGTTTATGGTCCTTATAGTTTGGCAACAATGGGGCATCACTGCGATGTCCCATTTGAAACGATGTAGGGGCGTTGGGGTGGAGGGAGGGGGAGCAGCACAAATGCTTAACACCACTATACGTACACATCCCTTGGAAGACATCGCGGCTGATTGGTTAGAGCAATTCTCTCAAAATATCCAAGGGTTAAAAGATACAGAGGTCATCCTGTAACGCCCTTGAGCAAGATCTAAATTTTGTGTTTCACAGTACCAAGGTGTAAATTGGGGCGTGGCTATGACGACAAAAACACCGAGCACGGTTGCCGTGTGTCACTCCCAAGTGAGTGGATCATAAAAAAATTAATAGCAGGCTCGAGCTGCAGGATAAATGTCAGCTATAAAGCCCCTTTGAATGTGCCTAACACAAGAAGGACGTTCTAAAATACAGTGTACTTTACTTTTCAATAACAGCATAGTATGTCATCAAACAAACCAACTAAATATAAACAATGGGAAGTAACCGGTTTAGGAAATTGGTATCTACAGCGCTCACAGAAATGACGATGCTTTCAGATTATGCAGGTACTGCAAACTTAGAATCCAATAACTGTCTCAGTTTCACTAATCCTGCTGATGAACGTGGTAGCAGATACGCTCTGGCCACTGTGCAACTACTTCACACAAGAATATGTGAGACGCTTCCACTTTTGGAAAATCACTCTCACAAGATGATGTTGGGATATTCACTGACCTCAATTGGGTGATAGTTATATCTAAAACAATCGATCTACGTCTGGGCAGTTACGTATTCTTTACAATCTGGTACGATCAAACACAGCTCTACAAGAATGATTTGGTTCCCGGGATGACGAAGGTACGTGCTACGAAAAGCTATCCAGTACTCTGAAGCTGAGGCCCTACTCATGTTCGCGTTTTATCCTGAACAAGTAGCATTGGCAATTCCAGCAGAGCCAGCTCAAAATACAAGCTTTTCTATACCCATAAGTGACGTAAAGCGAACATTATTTGGTCGCACCCCTATCAACATTCACCATAACGTTTTCTAGCATCTCAGTCACACATAAACAAGATTCTTGTGACCAATTTTGTAAGGATTATCTGTCCTTTTCAAAGATAAACCTTGCTTTACCAAGCCATTATTGAATACCAGATGCCAGGATACGATCGTTATGCTATAGAACACTGGAAAGCGTTAGTTTTATGGACGTGTCATTGCAGGGCCAACTTCTTCCACTGCTGTGTTCCAGTGATAATGAAAGCGCGTTCCTGGGAACTGAAAGAAGTTACGCATACACCCGTTATTACAAGCCGGAACCACATCGACATGGACTCCGGAGCGATGGGAGAGAGCTGTAAACTTGGCATTTGGAGATGAGTCCGTACGTTTTCACGTAAGGCTCTTGTAGCTGAATCCCTTACTTATGAATTGAGGGGAACTGCAGAAACAGCGCTTTTATCCCTCAAATTGAGAGATACCATCACGATTCAAAGACTTTGCCGGTAGTAGACAATGTCTCGATGATTCTTAAAAAGCCACAATGCAAAGAGATATACTATCGCCCTTTAATGTGGCGAACCTGGTCTGATACAACTCTCAAAACTGGAAAACTACTTTTCTATACACGAAGTTTCCCCCTCAACGGTTTCTTGACATAAAATTCATTAGGGGCGAACTTCCTCTTCAAAAGACGAGATAAACTTTGAACTCGGTAATAACCGCTATGATAGGCTTCAGTACCCAACCCTGACATTCTGCTTCTAACCTTGACATACAAGCTGACACCACACTCGAACCTTCTTCACACACATTATTGAGTAAGATATGGCCAACAAACGGCTTTCACAATTGTTACAGTTTTTCAATTAAACCCTACCTACAGGTAAATACAGTAAATACAGGTATATATCAAGGTGTCTCAAAAGTAATGCTATCTCTAATACAGCGAGTGCTTGAAGCTATATGATAAATAACAAAAGAAAGTTTCACTTATATGATCTCGACTTTGTACAGAAATCGTCTGCAATCATTGTAGAGACCTGTGATGAAACGAATGCACGGTTTAACTATCAAACTATCAAAATTTTGTCAAACTAGGCCTTCCTTAAAATATGGTCATATATTTTCTGTGATCTGTTGTATTTGGTTGTGTGAGCACAAAGCACCTCCTCTGAAAAATCTGCATTAACGTAATCTTGTTTCACATAGCCTGTACTCCGAAGGGCGTTCTAACAACAGCAGTGGTTGAAAAACGAGGTTTTGTATACTCAGATATATCCTTTTTGGTATTCTAATTTAACTAACCGGGAGCTTGTAGCTAAAGCCCTTCTTAAAGTCCGAATTCCATGTCAACGTCGTGAGGAGGTGGAAAAGTTGGGTTTCATCTACTTGGAGAACGGAAGCTCTGGTAACGCTGTGAAATCTAAAGGCCCAATAAACCCTTGATGGAGCATAATCAATCATTAGCTTAACTACACAACCACCTCTTGATTTATTTCATAATTTTTATTCTGGTGCACATTGCTATCGTAATATTGCAGCGCAGCCTTCATCCTATTTAATACGTCACACAAAATAAATTGACTGTAAGAAGGCCATTACTAAAAACAACCAAAAGAAAGAGAAACCGATTAAGCAAAAGGATGTACATTACTCCCCGGTTCCCTTTCGCCTCGAAATAACTACCATAAATACTAAATTAAGCTAATATATTATTATCTTTATAACGCTAGGCTCCTATTTTGGAAATAAAATTTCGGTCCTAGTCTCCTAATAGATATACAAGGGAAAATTCCGTACCTTTTCGACCTTTCCGCCTCATTTGTGCCGGCTGGCAAGTAGACTCCTGGCTCCCTTGGAGAAAATGCAATGGTCAAATCTCTACTTTGCTCATCACTAAATGAGAGATGTTCTTGTGCGGCATAAACACTAAAATCCTCTAACGGCCTCGAACCTTGAAGGTAGTCTTCCTTAAGCTTCGGAGGTCCTCCAGATATAATGGTAGGAAGTCGATAAAAACCATACTTTTTAGTTCGTCGATCCACCTTCTTCTTCAAATACTTGGTCACGTTAACTGAAGTTGCCACATGAGTAAGTTTATTTTGCATCGCTAACAAATTATTTCCGCTATTTTTTATCGGTTCTCCTGGAATACTCCCAGCTTCTTCCTCTTTTGTTTTTCTATTCATAACAGTATATGAGCTCGCGTTGGCAGCTAAATTGTCTTTAGGACCAATAGTGACACTATTAAACCCTTGTATAACATTTTGATTGTGCAAACTTCTGGCTCCTGATAAAGCAGGTAACAGCGGTGGAGTGTGAGACCTGTCTGTTAAATGGCAAGACCTGTGATGAAATGCCATTGGTTTTTTAGCTTCCCTCTTTACTCTTGGTCTATTGGGGGCCAACCCTCCTTGAACTGTAACTGGCGAAGACCCCTTTGGACTAGCTTCAATAGGGGAGTAACTACTCCGAGATAGGCTAGTTCCCGTACCAAACTTCTTAATCGGTTTCGTCCTGGGAGAAAAAGGGCAAACGTATGTTAGTACGCCTTCGAAAAGCAAGAATTACAATCGGTTTGTTAACGAAACGGTGTAAAATACAATGTTGTTTGCCCCTACGTTTAATCGTACCTGCGTGCCTGGCTTGTGTACGACAGTCAAAATGTGGCTTATATGGTTATCATTTAGTACCTACTCTGAAACTACATATATTATCTGGCTGTTTACATACGTCAGTCTATAGTACCATTTGCATCATCGTCGCGCCCAAACTTCAAAAAAGAGCATCCAGGAAAATGTAAACACCCACAAGCCGAGCGTGCTGTCCCCACAATGAACAATAAAAGGGCAGAAAAGGTCATTCGTGAGCAATGTCAACGATACAGAAATCTACAAGCTTTCTACACCAACAATGCAACTTTTCGTGGGCGTAAATCGGGGTCCGTAAACATACGTGTGGCTTGTCTTCGACATCTTTGGTTGCACAGACGACCGTTGTGTATTAACATGTTAACTAAAACCAGACCAAGACACGATCGAATGAGGATCTATATTTTTCACGGACGTACGGCACAATGCTAATTGCCTTATATTATTCAAGCGTGAGACTCCGGCGTCAAATCTGATCAATACGTTTTCAATGCTCGTTACAAAAACAAGAACGCGTAACTAAGGATAGACCTCTTACAATAGGTTTTCTACCATGAGCCGCCGGTAGTCTGTCTGCACCATAAATAGCTTTAAGTAATTTAACAATTCCACGTATCTAACATTAGGCCTAAGGATATATTGTGGAAGCTAAAACAAAAGAAAATACACCAAAACTAAGCCAAAAGCACGTTTGACAACGAAGAAACACCATTGGTTGTTTACCTTTCCACGTAATTGCTCCTTGAAAAGTGTGAATGAAACTTACCTGGTCACATTGCTGCTGGATGTGCATCCACATGCAGTATGGCGCAATGATTCTCGAAAATCCCAGAGTGCTGTTGCGGACGTGCTGCTTGACTGGCCCTCAGTTTTGACAGTCCCTGTTGACGGTCTGTTTATATCAAAAGACGTAGATGCGAGAATAAGAACTTATTTCAAAAAAGGATGATCAATAAAGTAAAAAAGTGCACAGCTAGGCTATGACATGAGGGCAACGAGCAGCGAATTGAGAAGTTACTAGGAGAGATATTCTATAATATAGGAGATAGGGCATGTCTTCTTATGATGGAACGAATTCAACAATAAGTACAAGTACCAATAAGTACAACACATACAACAACCAATAAATATAATGCTTGGGATTGGTTTTCGATACAAATACTGACTGGATGAAGGCAAGATAAGACTGAGGATGGTCAACGCAGCTGTCGAAAGCGTAGAGTAGGGGCACCAACTTGTCATAAAATAACATGATAAAAACATACAAGTTCATAGATTGGCACTAAATAGATTATTGGCACT
>JAAAKM020000498.1:35115881-35131590 GCA_010016025.2 Alatinidae sp. Z8VKAUB7J3
TACTCCTATATTGATCATCTGCATACATATCATTGACCTATTTGTTTGGCAATCAATATATTTTCTTTATGTAGTTAGTTAATAATTAGATCACTGCTGGTTTATTAAGCATTATTTCTACGTATCTACTCATCCTGTCCTGCCTGTCCTATTATCTGGATCATCTCGTGGCAAAGACAAGTCATGCAACACAGTATAAACGGGTATAAACGGTGGAGTATTGGAAACAGTTGTTGCTACCACGAACATATTCTGTTCTTTTCGATTTAGGGTGCACACTTGACAGTCTTAGAATAGGACCAAACTTTGTATAAATCGGTTTCCTTATCGTCCTTTCTAACTTAAGTTTTACAACCTATCAATACTATATAATTTACATTTACCTGACGGTAATCCAGTACAGGAGTTTGCTGAAGTAACATCATCTTTGTTGAGGCGCCGAACTGATGGTCGTTTGTCAACCTCCACGCTAGCAGCCACAACACTTTCGCCATATATAAAGAAGGAGAAGCTAAAAGCTGGCGACTCTCTACAACCAAAAATATAGATCATCATCAGATTAAAGACCAGCGGTTGATACTTCCTCCTCCCCCACATCAAGTAGCTTCTACTACCCAACACAGCATGTTATTTTTGTTTCACTGATGTCTTATTAGGAAACCTTTTCACAGTTGTGATTTTCAAAGGCATCCTAAGAACATAAACACTAATTAATACAATATGAATAATTTAAAAGGCCAGAAAATCTTATTACAAACTAAAGATGTGACGAAAATGTTTGAGTTAAAATTTTATGCCACTGGCACTGTTGCTTATGTCTGATAGCAAGCGTTCCAGTCCTAAATGTAATAAATCTAGATGCTCCTCGACCGAAATAAGCACGATTTGGTTCATCAGTTATTCTTATTAAAGTTCGAGCCATCGTTAAATCGATGACGTTGTTATAAATATTTGACCTTCTAGATAAAGACGCAAAACTTTAGTTGATATATATTGGAGACTCGACGGCGACATTGAAAACTGAAGCAAAAACCAATTTCTCCCCCCAAAACCAAACCTTTAATGACAGCTGACAGCTTTTAGCATTTAGTCAGGACAGCACTACAAACATCCGTTTCTTATCTCTGAAAATCACCCTTATTCATTCTCAATTATTTCACATTCATGTAAAGAATGTTTAGAAGGAGTTTCTTCTACACAATTTCTATAGACATAATGTATATTTTAATCGAATTTTAACTAACTGGTCTTCTGCCGGTTTTCACCTATCATTGGCCGGCATTTTGATCCCTGATAGGGCCTACTAACTTTTCGGACAAAAATTTCAGACCGACTATTACTTTGTGGGTAAGTATCAGGCTGTTGTGCTAGTATTATGATTCTGACCATTTTACAAAGAAAAGATTGTCGGGCATTCGAAAGAGTAGACAACTTCCAAACAAATAAATTTGAGGCATTGTCTGAAATAAAACATTTAAAGCTTTTCATATTCAAAGTACAATTACTATAATTTGGCAATACAGCTTTTTAGACGAGCCACACTCCATGAAACTACCACTACCAAAGGCAACATATAAAAACTTTTCATCCCTTCTTCACGTTTAGCTCCTTCACAGATTGGCCAACAAATATGTTTGTGGAATGGTTTACTTATGCATCTGGAGATTCTGATACCTCACAACTAAATGAAAACGCTGTATCACAGATTTGAACACCCTACACAGGCAGTTTGAATCCTACGCATCTTTCACCCCCATTTTTTGGCAGTGGTAAATTGAACTGTAACCTTAAACGAGTCACGGAGATGCTAAATGGTGATTTAATGTTTTCCTTTCTTACAGATACAGCATTTTTACAGTCAACAGGAATAGATAAAAAAGAATAATTTGTGGACTTAGTACAGTGATACCCACCTCTTACTTGGGTTGGTTTCCACTGGTTTTGAAAACCATTTTCCAATTCTTACAAAACCAGAGTTTAAAAGATGCCTGGAGAAATAAGGAGGGAAACAAAAGGAAGTACTTAGCAAAGGATTCTTTGGGTGTGACCTCTTCTGCACATTTGTGAGACACTACTTCTTAAAATGTTGTAATAGATATAGACAATTTAAAGGAATAGGGCTCTAAATATCTCATAATGAATAGATGTACGCACATATACCGTAATATTACAGAAAAAATCTATTGAAACACTGTTGATACATTTGCAGGCAATGGGCTTGATTTAAAAAAAAAGATTCCCAAAGAATTCCTGGTTTTATTAAATTATTTTTATATTTACCATACCATTGTAATACTAATGAAAGTTTAATCAGCATCACTCAAATGGTGAAAAAATTACTAAACTATGTTTAAAACGTCTTAGCCATAAACAAATACATAGGGGCACAAAACATGGTGGGCAACAGTACGCAAGCAGAAAACACTTACCATGGACCTGTTTAACATGACATGTAATCTGTTTGTAAGTAGGAATGACAGAAGTGTGCAAAGAGAAATGGCTACCATTGCCACCAGTCACATTGTTTATACAGAAAAAAACAACCATTCCATAACCTTAATTGTTAGATTTCAAACTTCTTCACTATTGACAAAGTCCATTTGACTCTTCTTCAAACCTTACATACTTGGCAACCACTCAACAATATGAAACTAACAATGAGGAAGTGAATGAAATATACATGGGCACTTGCTTCATATTTTTATGAATGATAAAACTTAATGTGTTGCCTTGCAAGTATATATATCTAAATATTTCATAGGATAAAAGATATTTACTGTAATGCTTCCACTTAAGTGGTTTGAACTGGAGTGCAAAAGAGGTAAACATGGGTCATTTAACAGGTTATGGGACTCATTAAAGCCAGAGAGTCATTCTGATTTTCACATAATTTGTGATCGTCAGAAAATCTAATTGACAACCAGTATAAGCTACAAAACCAAATGATTACCAGTCAACAGCTATGGAAAATATTCACCAATGCTACAAACAATGGACAATGAAACGTCAAAAGTCAAACAATTACCTTTCAATGAGATTATGAAGCGCTTTGTAAAAATAACCCTGGTACTCTGTAGGGAATCCACCATCGAAACAGCCAGTGCTCACCTCTGTGGGATAAGACGGGTAATAAGATCAACATTTTGTAACTCTTAAAAAGCAAGGTAAATACATTTGTCCACAGAACCAAAAATATCATACTCAGTTTGTGGTATGTATGATCTAAACAAAACTACCAGGATTTGTTACCAACATAAACAATAGAAATAGTTTGCTGCTTGTTTTATGGTTGAGCACTAATCTCACGTAAAATACAAAAATTTGGCCTATTCTTGAAACTACCAAAAGCATGGAACTGCAAGCAAAAGCCTATTGTTTGAGCAAGTCCAGTTTTCTGAAACATCCAGGAGGGGCATTCCATGTGGGTACAAACACTTCTTGAAATATGTCTTCTCATATACCAGGGGTGTTACCCTTATATGAACCTTTGTGCCACCATTTCAAATTTTTTAATATATATTTAAATCTGTTATAAAAAGTGTTCTACTGCTCAAATAGGGCTGCAAATTGCTACAGGCATGTAGAACACATTGTAGAACATGTGAGGAATCAAAATATTACAGAGTAGAGGAAGTATAAGAAACCATTTACATGAATAAGTGAATTGAAATTGGAATTTCTTGGTGTAGTCCTTAAGGATAACCCTTGGAACTTGCTTATAAAACATAGTGAAATGGACTTGATCCTTTCTGAGTATATGACCAGATATGTGAGACACATTGCCGTATGCTTGTATTTCAGTTTAATATAATGTTGTCCCCAAAATATATGCCACTATGTTATCTTAAAGTTAGGCAAGGGCAAAAAAATTCCAATAGAGGTAAAAGATAAAAAGCTTGAGCATTACAATCACACAATGTGGTAATTTATCCAAATTGTTTCTGAACTTCAACAATTTTCTGACCCATACCATAAATCTGACCAGTTGATGTAACTAGTTACCAGATTACTGCTAGAATACAGGTAAATGGTATCGCAACAAAAGGCTCTAGTTGGCCAGCAAATTATCTTCTTTGTGCATGGGATTCAAGGGCTTCATCAAGGGCTGCATCGTTATTAACAACATCAATTGAGTTGACCCAATGAATCTCCCAAAACTTATGGAATCTTAAAATTCTAAAGTCCATCAACTTACATTTCTTAACACTCAGTATCACTATTATCCTCATGTATAAATGATTATCATAACTTGTTCTTTTGTAACTTAATGTGGAAGTTTACATTATACAGAAATGAAGTGGCAAGAAGTTCTTGTTCTAAAGACTGATTTCTAATTGTAAAATGTTTGTTCTATAAATTACACTCTTAACCAAGCTAAATCTGCAAGGCAGTTGTGATAAAATGGGAGATACAAATGTCTCCATATAAATATTGTCATTGAATTCACATTTATATTCTGACCTGCTAAGCAATCTACAGACTTATATTGGTGGTCAATTAGTTTATGATTTCTCTCCCCAGGGGTTTATCATGACTTAAATCCCAAAACACAAATTCTGTATCCAAAACAAAATTATAATTGATTAAACAAATCTAGAAATATTTGTACAAATATTTATAATTATTTAAAATATTTACTTCAACCAAATATATTATCATGTTAAAAATTTTGTAATAAACAGCAAAACAATTGCTGTGCAGCTTTATTTATAGTGCATATACAATTCTTCTGATATTGTTGCTCCATTAATAAAAATGAACCTTGCCCTGTTCAATAGACCAGACTTTTTCAGCAAAATCTCCCAAAACAATAAACTGGATATGTGCCAAAGTAATCATTCACTTGCATGACATATTATTCTTGGCATTTGGAAATTTAAATAAATCATGTTACTAAAGACATAACTTCACAAATGTTTTTGTGCTTATGTAACATAGTTCCAGAAATGATATTTGTGTTTGTGAGCAGGCCTATCTGTCATTTATCATCACTTAATATATAATTAATCTCCAGTGTTCAAATCAATTGCACTCAAACTCCTTCCTAGCAATTGCAGCATGACAACATTACATCTCTAAAGGAAAGGGGTACTGTGAAATGGAGCTCAAATTCCTCTAGTGTTCCTTGTTACTTGGAATGACATACAAGGCCACAAGTCTACGCAGTGAACAAGATTAGTGTCAAGACTCCTGGGGAAATTTTCTTTTATTGAAGTTGTTATATTTGTATTGGAAATTTCACTGTACAATCTTAACTGGTTAACCACTATTTTAAAACAATTATTGCATATATATTATCACAGTACACACTTGGTGGTGCCGCTTCTTACTTTTCACACATGATCACACATCACTAAATATTCTACAAAGTCTACAAATTTCTTTTAAAAGAAGTTTACATTTGGAATTTAACCCTTTCGGTGCCGCCGATATTGACCACCAATGCCACCAATGCCACCAATGCCAGCAATAGAAATAGGAAATTGTAGTGATCATTTTCACATTCACACAGTTTCATGGTTTTTTGAGCGAATCAAATTTAGTTTTCAACATTGGAAGCCCCGAAAGTTGAATTTTGTTAAAATGCGGTGGTCAATGTTTTTGTTACGAATCCTGGGGGTGCAGGGGTACCAATCTCGTACAAAACCTATGAAAAACTACAAATGAGATGTTGAGAGATGTAGTCTGCGTCATTAAGGTTTCGACCTACTGTTGCTTTTCTTCAATGGTCCGTTGCGAACTGCACATACTCGCTGTGCACGAACAACAGAAAACGATATGAATATGTTCTTTCCATGCACAACTGCAATGCCTAACACGCCTTGTAACTTAATGAGGCTTGCAGTTGCTACCAGTTATGACCACAAAGGAGGAGTTTTGGTTTAGGATTCAGTGTGCACTTTGGCTTTAAAGCACCTTGTACCATTTTAGATGTTTTGGAAAGAAGATGCGGTGTAACACAATTTCCAAGTTTAGATTCACCCTATTTTACGTAGGTGACGTTCTATACTGATCTGATGTGTGGTCCGAAGAAAAATGAGATCGAGTCTTGGCCTCTTTGTGGCCACATGCCCTGTGTTATGAAAACATATCAAAGAATTGACAAAGACAGGCCTGCTATGCTGATCATGACCTTTCGACATATTCTGGAAGCCAGTCTAAACCGTAGAAAAGAAACCCGAAACTTGGCATCAGATTTCTTAAGATGAAGCAATTTCGATCGTTTTGAGGGTAAAGGTATTCTTACCTCTGTTCTTCATCCATAGAGATAACATCTTTCTGATGTGCTTACAGGACCCAGTTTGCATCGCGTGCTAACTTGTATCTCAGGCGTGCGTGATTGTTGCTGCTTTGACCTTCTATTGAGACTAGGATCTGTTGATATCCTCGCAATATGAATGAGTAAAATTTAAAAATCGGTGAAAGGGAGAACGTGACGTTTTTACCTCTTACCAATATAAGGGATCATACTTTTTGATAAATTGCAATTAGGGCAACATTGTTTTCATCGTTTGGCGTCCCAGAATGCTAGTCTTCTGTTTGCTTTAAGAGTTGACTCGTATGTTGGTCGTTGTGATGATATGGCGAGATCGATGTAAGCATCCTAGTTTATCTTACAAGACTAGGAGTGTATGATATACGAGTCTTGAATTTAGTTGAATTTATTGCTTAAGACAAGGGGTCGACACACGGTTACCTTTTTGGCCTTTTCATTTTCACCCAGGGGGAGTCGAGACATAAAGAGTGTTTGGACCCCCTTTTCTCACCGCCAACGAAATGATTGAATATCTTATGGTGTTTTTTAATGCGTTCATGCTCTTTTCGGGGATGGCCGCTTTGCACACGTGCAAGACGAATGGGTAAAGTATTTCTTTAGTTTTGATGAGTGAGCTTGTCTTTGGGCGTCATGTGGCTGCATGCTCCCTTATGCAGATTTTAAGCCCGTGAGTGATGCTAGGTACGTTTTGTACGTTTAACTGTGCTATTTAAAGTTGTGCGTTTTTCAAACAGGACCCCGTGCTTTATTGGTGCTGCATTTATTGGAGGACGTCGTGTAGTATCTTTGTATCATTGTAAGATCACACAAGTTTGACATAGTGAACCTGTGTTTGATTTGCGATGTTAATGATATTTAAGAATAACAATGTTTTTAACTCTGTTGTGTTAGAAACAATATGGATGCAAGATTCCTGGGTGCCCGAAGAGGTACACGGATCCAAGCTCATTACGCAAACATATGAAAACGGTGCATGGGACAATGCCCCAGCCCAATAAGAAGGTAAGTGTGACTCATTGTCTTGTCGAAAAGGCACTCATTAATGTGGGAAACTAATGAGCGTTACGAACATAGTAAATGCTTGTTGTGGTGACACTGGTTACCAGACTTAACTTAAAGATAAACTATGATGTGATATTAGGGAGGAAAATAATGTCGATCTTGGCTTACATTATAATCTTTACATTAGACATAAATTAGTAAGATAAATGGACGCGAGTTAGCTCAGTCGGTAGAGAGTTGGTATAGCAAGCTGTAAGTTACCAGCTCAAGCCAATGCCTTGCTGTTAATCTGAAGACTCCTACTGCGAACCCAGCAGGAAAATGGGTACCTGACATTAGCTGAGGAAGGATAAAAGGCGGGGAGGAAAGGAACTGGCCGCACTACCTCAAAATACCGTGGCTCAGGACATGCGATTCTCTAGCACATCACATCCCCTACGCTATGAATAGAGCAAAGGACTACCTTTATCTTACTAAACAAGTGTTTTAAAACTGATATACCCTAATTCTCTTTTATTCAATCTCTGGGTTTTCACTATGCAAATCACAACTAAATTAAGTGACACGCAATATCAATAAATTAAAAGGAATAATTCGGGATTTTTGCATGCCAGAAGTACTGATCACTAGGCAGCATGTGTACCGTACAAATTTCGACTATTTCAGACGAAGAATCGATGCCTGCCATTTCTACTAGAGAAAAGTTTTATTTGGACTATCGTATTGTATATTTTATGTTGAGCAACTATAAACAAATCCGGTTGAAATCTAGGAAGAATGAGATGTATGTTAATGGGTCTCTTTCAAGATATGCGCATGCGGAGACTGATCAAATTACTTTTGTTCTTTCTTTAGATGAAGGGTGATCGCCCGGATCCGAAGGACAAGAATAACGATAAAAGTAAAGCGGAAGCGGAACGTCGTAGGTCGGTTGGAGAATGTTTAACTGTCAAACCGCTACAAAAATATGACGATAGCCATAATAAAGGTAATGGTATGTCCGCAGCACAATGCCAGACGTACCATGCGTCAAGCACACATAGGTATTCCCAGAATACCACCAATGATACCTACACAAACACGTATCGTGCTTGGGGTGTGCAGCAGGCTAGCCCAACAAGTACAACAAACGATTCTGATAGCTTTGACCAGTGGTCAGGGGACAGCAACCCGAACTCGGTAGATCCCGTTGCAGGGCATGACCATGGGCCACAGATTCAAGTAACCCACAGACTTCCAGTGTTGCCACGGATTAACGGCAAGCCTCGAGCGTGCGACGGTCTTCTCAACGAGGTGAGTCGACGGCTCTCGGAGGACCGAGGACGACGCTTAAGCAACTCAAGTTTGTTGTCGGTGGACTCTAGTTATCAATCAGGCAACGAAAGCCTAGGGCCATCGCATGCAGGAAGTCGCCGTGGAAGCGATATCGGTAGTATCCACTCGTTTTCTTCAAGTCGTCGATCATCGGTAGCCAGTCCACTACCGTCTTCACGTTTAAGCCCAGGAAACATAGCGAAGCAGACAGTAGTGGAAGGAAAAGTTCTTGAACCATCTGAAAACAAATCCTCGATGATCAACTACCCGATGGATGGAAGTGGAGCTACAGATCTGAATTTGCGCGATGTCATTAACAGCAGCATCGAATTTGGACAGAATCCGCACAACAGACACAGTCGTGTTAGCAGCGGATATGGAAGTCAAAACAATTACTTTAAGTGTCAGAGTCCAGCGTTTCAGCGTGTCAACAGCCCACTGCCTATGCAGAATGGGAAGCGACGAGCAAGCGATGGCAATGTGCGAAGGCTCAGTGATACTTTCAATCCATCGCTACATCGACTTGCATTGCAGAATAGACGGGGGAGCGAACCAGTGGCTGTGGCCACGGAACAAATCGAATTAAATGATCGAAGACAGTCACTAAACATGTATGATGTACTCCCTATCCCCCCGGCCATGAAATTTTCAATGGACGAACCCGGTTCTGAAATGGTACCTTGTACTGTAAGCCGATCCACGGTATCGACTCAACAAAGAATAGTTAGTACTGACCACGGGGCTCATAATCAAGCTCCGCAAGACCGGTTTGTAGGGTCCAATCTGTGTCTGCAACATCAAAACGACTTTAACGATATTCAGTTCCCCCCTTCTGAACAAGAAGTTGCAAGTGGATCCAATTTTGCACCCGCAATGCCAGCAGAAAGCCTTGTTCAGGCAGCAGACTCTACGGTTCCAGATCAGTCCGATTTTAGAGATCTTAGGATGCCGATCGTTTCTTCAGGGTCTTACGCAAATGCACACGTGGTGGGCTATTCCAATGATTTGTCATGGTCTGTTCCGAAAGGCGACATTAAGCAATCGAATGTAATGGAAGCGGATTCGACTATGGATCATGATTCGAACTTAGCAAATCAATCCCATGCCTACGAAGATATGATGGTCAATGACTTAAGAGCTCTCAGTACTTCCAATTGTACAGAGCGGAACGCCATGTATGCTGGTGGATCCAATATGGCCATCAATGATATGAACACACTGCTAAATTCGTTAGCAGTGGAAAATAGATTTTACGAATCCAGTAACTATGAAAATGGACATTTCATGTAGAATCATAGAGGACCGGAGAGGGCATTTTTGAATTTAAAGGAAGGGGTAACCGTACGCATATGGAACTATCATCACAAACAATTTCAACTTGTCCTTTTGAGCCGACAATTGACAATATTGGGGGTACCGTTTAATAAGAAACAAACTTTCTAAGCTGTACTCAATACTTTTAGCGGACAATATGACAAGCTCACAGAAAGAGTTTTATTTGCGTAAAGATGACCTTGCGTCAAAAGGTTACTCCCGATAAGTCTGCTTTGTGTAAACCGCCATTCCGCCAATCCTTTTACACCCCGTGTCTCTCAGACTACGAATTGCTCTTGTGTTCAGTCGTAAATCAACGAGTGATTATGCATTATGGATGTAATTGCATTATCTCATCGAATTGAGTATCAAAACGATGGAGAATTTTGTAAGACAAATGATAAAACTTAAGTTTGTTCAAACTGTTAGTTAATATTCCTGAGCCTGCATTACCGTATGCTTCTATCAATTGTATTCATAATTTCATTGACGACGATTTATAATCAAGGTTTTTTAACAATTTTATAAATATTTTGTATAATAGTTTAGTTAACATAAATAGTTGAAAATTTAGTCGGACGTAATCGTCCCAGAATTTTAGACGCCGGCTGTCGGGATCACTCAGTGCTTTTTATATGCCATGATATGTTTTGGGAATGGTTTCACGGATATCTTACTGCAAATAGATGAGAAGAGTGATGGCTCAGTATAGTATTTAGGGGGTCGTTTTACGGTGTACATTATTCGTCTACTAATTGAAGAGGTTAGTGATAACAGTCATTTCAGAACTGTGTGTATTTACCATATTTGGTGTTAATCTTTTTTTACGATGAAGAAGACTTCTAGGCTGCAATGTTGAGCATTTGGCTGGCTGACATGACTACTTTAGAGCTTGTCAATAATGAAGCGATTTTTTAAATCTGTTTCACAGTATCGGGTAATATTTGCACCAAATAGCTTTTGGTACTAGATAAGACCTTTTTGTGACATAGTTGGTAAATATTGTACACGATACTCTTTTGCGACTTGTCTCGTACCATATTTGCTTGGCTAGTAGAACTGATATCAAGGCTTACGTAATACACTCTGGCTGCCGCGTAATTCAAAAGTTACACGTCCGAGGTTTTTTTAAAAAATATTTCGTCTGGAACAAGAAGGTTATTTACATACTGCGCGTAATGTACATTGTCGTGTAATTGAAAAGGATCCTGGTACCAAAAGCTGATAGGTACCGTCAAAGGCGCCTCTGTCTCAGCCAGTGTAGTATCAGAGAAGCTGCCTGGTACCAAAACTACCCAATGCCGTGCAGCAGAGGTTTGTATGTCTGATCCCCTCGGGATCTTTACAGTTCCTGGCTCGCCTCACCTCTTTTGTTTCCCTTTGCCAACAGTACAAGCTGTTCTACTTTCTTTTTTCTTCGAAATCCCATATCTCATTTTGTAATGACGATGGTGTCTGTGGACGTTCGCTTTTATAAGATACACTTTTGATATGAAATCACATCATTTGAAAGAATAAGGGGAATAGATAGCCTCGTTCTGAATATGTGTCAAAGAGGGGTTGCTAACAACAACCATTCCTTAATTTGTATTCGTTTTCATAGAAAATACATTGGAGAACTTAGGGTTTCATTCTTTCCTAATATCATCTTCTTAAGGTTTTTACTATAACGTTTCCAAGCCAAGGAAGGCCAGCCGTTTGTCTAGTCTCAGTATGAAATATTCGAGTCTCGATTTATCACACCTAACCAAGAATGAACATATTATAAGGCGAAAGATTGTCTGCGCTAATGTAAATGTTAGTCTAGCTTGGTACAATTCTGTAGCACGTTTTCATTTCACTTTTGTCATTTGGGTGAAATTGCTTGATGGAAACGTGCCTTTTGGAGTCTTTTGTGAACTAGTAGGGATTTTGATAATTAAAGAATTTTGACAACTGAAAGTTCTTGAAGTAGTTAATTTGTGACGCCCTACCAGAAAGCGCTGTTACAGTGGCTCTCTTGTGAAACAATGCAAGCGTGTGTATAGTGCGCAATCTTACTTTTGCGCATGCTCTGATTTCACTATTGAGGCTGAGGTCATCTGAAGCATTGAAGAGGAGAGATAAAGGGGTTTCAATTGAGATAAGCGCAAGGATATCAGATGCCGCTTTTATGAAAGACTACCACAATGCAATGCAACAATAAATTCCTGGTATAGAAAGACATTACTTGTCACTTTCTATAATGTGATTTCACGATGACCAGATCAATTTTTGATCAGATGCTGTTGCTATCATTCATGCCAATCTAGAAGCGTCCTGGTGTGTTGCCATCACTCGGATAGTTTCTCGGCCATTTGTCAAGGAACGACCCTACCATGCGTGCTCGTTAGTAATTGGAGTATATAAATGTCTAGGTGGGGAATCCTCCCTCTCTGCTGGCCGGGGTTTAGGTTCAAGAGATATCCTAGAATATAAGGGACATCGCCCTTGTAAACTCCATCACCCTATATTGTGTTGTTGGTTTTACTCTTGAGTTAGCGTAGTTTCGATATCGTGCCCGCAACTCAGCAGAGAGTTATTTATTTTGTTATTTACTTTATATAGAGATTGCTATCGATCATTAATTATTTTTAGCAACCAGACACAAAGAACAAAAAACGTTGAGACGTTTTTCAATTTTCTGTCTACCGCTCGTCCAGAAAGTCAGTTTACGAATATTTTTTGTCCAATTTAATTGCAACATTTTGGGGGGTAATTATGACTCTATTCTCACAGTTTAATCAGAAGTGGTTTTCCATAATTAAGACCACATATGCTCCCCCGATGTTAATGATGTTCCTCTCCAGAGAACTATCAATTATGAGTTATCCATTAAGAAAGGCCCGTTTGGTATGGATGAACTACAAAAAGCACTCAATTCAACAAAAAATGACCAACAGCTGGTTTTAATGGCATTCCGCCGGAAGTTTGAAATACTGGAAATTTTAATGAATATCTGCTGAATTGCTTCAATGAAATGTACCACTTGAAGCCCATAGATGCACGGAGAAAAGGATGTATTGTCCCATTTCCCAAAAAGGAGACTTATCAAACCTTGAAAATAACAGGAATTTAACACTAACATGCATCGCTGTAGAGGTACACAGCACTATAATCTGCAATAGACTACTACCACAGATTGAAAAACGTCTCAGACCTAATCAGAATGGATTTAGGCAAAACTGGTCAACAACAGAACAGATCCTCACTGTAGGAAGGATCCTTGAGGGGGTATGAGCCAAAAAATCAAAAAGCTTCAATCATTTTCATCGACTTCGCTAAGGCGTTTGACTCTGTACACCAAGGTAAACTGTCGAATATATTATTACCATACGGGATTCCAGCTGAAACAGTTGCAGCAACCATGATGTTATACAGTAATACAAAAGCTATGGTTAGGTCGCCTGACGGAGATACTGACTTTTTAACAATTCAAGCTGGTGTCTTATAAGGAGACACATTTGTCCCTCCTTTATTTATCATAGCTCTCAATTATGTTCTCAGGAATTCCCTGAACAATGACAAAGATCTGGGTCTCACACGCTAAAAATTGAAAAAGAAGATATCCTTCTGTGAAAATCACTGACTTGACTTTGTTTGCTGATGAAATCCAGATCGCAGAAAAGCTTCTACACTCAGAAAATGCAACATCTACTATTGGACAGCATATCAGTGCCAAAAAGATGAAAGTAATGAGTCAGAACCAAATAGAAAGAAGTTGAAAGTTTTACATATCTCGGTCGCGAAATCTCATCAACTGCCAATGACATCCAACTACGTATTAAAAAAGCCTGGAATGCAGTTTATAATTTGACATCAATATGGAAATGATCTTTATTTGCCAACCTCAAACGAAAGTTTTCTAGAGCTGTGGTAGATCCTATCCTCCTATCTGGCAATACCACCTGGACTCTACTTAAATCACAAATAAAATGTCTAGATGGTGCGTACACCAGAATGTTAAAGGAGATTTTCAATAAATCTTGGAAAGAGCAACCAACTGAGTACGAATTGTATTCCGGCATCCCTCCTATCACTGATATAATTCAGGAAAGAATGATGAGATTTGCTGGGCATAATAATTCGCTCCAGATTCACCAAAATTTCACAAGTAATCCTTTAAGTGATGTTGATATGTTAATCCAATGGTGTGTATTTGAGATATCAATAAAATTGTACACAGCCTTCCTTCCTGCTCACTTTATCAATGTTGTTGGCTCCTCGACTTAAACATCACTACCTTCAGATTCATTTTGCCGCTACTATTCCTGAGCAGCAAAACCATAAAATGGTACTTCTTTTTCACCCGAAGAACTAAATAAATCTCTCGTTTCTTTCCAAAACTTTGAGTACAAAGTTTCGAGTAGCAGTTATCAACACTATCACAACAAAAAAGTTTGAACCTCTTTGAATGAGAATGGTTGTTACGTCGACTGTGGGCAGCGGTTTCGATAATGAGCGAGTGGCAGATTTTGGCGGATAAAAATTTTACAAGCCCCTGGAGAACCAATTTTGACTGTAATAAGTGTCTTCGCACTCGCTCGGACAATAAAAACGACGCACAAGCGCTTTCCCACAGGTATACGGTCCTTTGTAGTTACGTATTTCTTCACTTTATAGATGTTGCTTTTAAAACTGAAACAGTATGTAAAGCAGTTGATCAGTTCAAACCACAGTTTTATCACTCGGTATTTATAAGATATTCTGGTTAGATGCTGTAACTAACCACTCTATTTTGTCGAAGTAAAACAAATGAAATGAAAGTCGCGTTTAACTCATCTTACGTAATCTCTCTTGAGTTATGTACATTTAACACTATATTACATCTTAACACAAATTTGTCGACATCGTCCGTTGGGGCTACGTAATTACGGTCAAGAAAAAAAAATTTCTCATTTGTCTTTTCTTTATTTCTGTAATATGCCGTACAGTATTTTCAGTACGTAAGTAAATTTTAAAACTGTATCATCTCAATCATTGCACATGACGAGCGATTCCTTCCATGTTATGCTATTTCCTTTCCACCGCTGTTTCTTCTGGCTTCATCAAGGCACAACCGATCTGCTATCTAAGGGACCTGATAGAGAAAAGGAACCAAACACGCAAAGTGTCAGCAAGCACTTCCAGGTAATGCAAATAAAAATATAACGTGATGGAGTAATACGTTGCGCACGCAGGATTTTCTGAAGTAGGGGTGGGGGAATGACGGCTCAAAAATTCCCTTGTCATCCTCCTACATCAGATTAAATAGGGGTATGCTCGCAAAGCCCGTTCATTGGGCACGTGTAACCAAATACCTGATGTTTACAACAAAATGATTCACATTTACTCTCACACGTTCAGTGTGCCTTGTAGATAAAGGTATATAAGGGAATGTTACCATGCCTCCAGCTCTCTTGGTAGGTCAGTACTTAATATTAACGCGAGCGCTGGATAAAGAAAAGCGTGACAAGCTGGGAAAGTTTTCGTGGAAGTGTGGAGAGTATCCATAACATTGCTCCTTTTCCTAGACATTCCTCGTGTGTGGCAATAACTCAACAGATTAAACTCGACTACGATATTAGAAAGAAACTAAAACTATGCCGATTGCAAAGTAAAAAGTAAGATGGTACAACTTAAGAAGGAACGATGATAAGGATTGGGGTTCGACATTTGTATAACAAATAGTTCCCACTTGGTGAAAGGGAGTCATTGTCAATACGTGTAGAAAGCTATTTATTGGCCTCCTCAGCATAGATAATGTTTAGAAATTTTAAACATTCTAGGCCCTAGGCTGCACAG
>JAAAKM020000498.1:35158118-35178886 GCA_010016025.2 Alatinidae sp. Z8VKAUB7J3
ATCATCATCATCATCATCATCATCATCATCATCTGATGTGTTAAAAACTTTTTCTTTAGATAATAATGCATAGTTCCTAATTAATGTGACTAGACAATATATATATATATATATATACCATATATATAGTACATTGAAAATTGAACTTGAACCAGGCTTATGCAAGATTCTTGTGTAGTGTGCACATACGTTATATTAGTCAAGAGTCAATTTAGAAGGAAATTCTTATTTTTGCTGAAAAAAGCACAACCTATCAATACATTGTCACATTTGATAGGTGTTATCCTTTCATGTGTGAGTCCCGTGTAGTTGGATCAATAAAGCAAAGTTGTAGACAAATGAATATATAAGCATTGTGGCTTCAAAAGCCTGTGCTACCTTTTGCTTTTGAGTGGCAGACCTTGACAGAGAAATTAGTTTGGGTCTGCCATACAGTCTAGTTCTTACATCATTGTTTTTTGAGTTATCTGAATGAATGGACCTATATGCTCAGGGATTGGAAGTGTTAAATCCTACTCAGCATGGTGCCTCAGAAAATGTTGCATAAAGACAAGATGTTCATCTTGGTTTTCAGCACACTACACCATAACTACAAAATGAAAGCTACCTACAGTCCTCATCTTGAACTTAAAGTCCATACACTGCCAAACCTGTTTAAGCTTATGTGACCAAGTTTGTGACTGCTACATTCGAACAACAGATATGGGTTTAAGTGAGTAAGGTCTCTCTGGGCTGCTTTTTATGACTATCAAGTTTTTGCAGATGCTTTGTCCATTGCTGAGGTACAAAGAGGAACAACTCAAAATCATCATATATTTCTTTTCAGGTATTTCCAACCATGATCAGTACTGATTTAACAGGTATGAGGTATTTGCACATAGGTTATATTGTAGTTGAGTAAAAACTTCAGATTGAATGTGTCATCATTTATACCACAGTAGCTCATTCTCTTGGTGGCTTGGATCTGTTAAATACATATGCAAGTGAACTAAGGAAGGGGTTTGCACCCAATGAAATGAGTTGGTCATTTGTGGTACTTTCTGAAACATAAAATGTATTATATTCCTGTTGCTTGTAGAAAAAACTTGCAGTCAGGCGACTTTCTCATGGGGGAAAGAGGGGACCATTTAGTCCAACAGGCGAAACAAGCTTCCCATTTAAGAGAAAAGGAAGTCCAGAGGACTCAAAGCAATATCAAGGTGGTGGACATCAAAGATCAAGGAGCTACAGTGAGTTTGTTAAAAGTCAGTTTGAGTTAAAATCACCTTCCGTTTCATTAATTATTGTGTCCGTATAAACATTACAGGCTGTGATGGAGTTTAAGGATTTAGTAGTTTGTATGTTAGTGCAGTTCTGCAACCAAGTGTTAAGATAGATAAGTATGTATGCATAGCTATTAGTGCTGCCTTTTAAGGATTAAACCCTAGAACGTGGATTGAGGCAGTGCATAATGTAAGAAATCTTGTGTCAAGTGACCAAGTGAGAGAGAGAGCAGTCTTTTCATACCTTTTCATATAAAGTATTGCCAATTCCCCTTTTCTAAATGTAAGTTATTAATATTAAAGAATTATATATTAGCCATGTAAAACATTCAAAAGAGGGTCTGTGTTAATCAGTAAAAAGCATGGGGAAGCTTACGATTATTGTCAAAGACAAAAAAAAATCACTGAGACAAATATAGTAATGAGACTCTTAACCACCATTAGTACATTTGATTTCTCTAGAAATCTTGAACAGACAAATTTAGTTGGAACAATAGAGGGCATAACTGTAGTTAGAAAGATATCAGATAGTGATAGGAGTTTAGAAGTTAAGAAGTTGAGACGAGGAGAAAATAAATTCATGGAGTTGAAAGTTGGTGTATTCCTTGGGTATTCATATTAGGATTTGGTGAGTCATTTTATTTATGTATGTTAGTGACAACTAGACCTGTATATATGCTCAAATATATATATGAGTGTGTGTGCATTTACTTATGAATTTATGCATTAATGCTTTAGATCCAAGAGGAAAAGCATTCCAGCATTACCAAGGTGGATCAGGCCAATTTTCCCGTAAATCACATTACAGATCGAGGACTCATGACAATTTGTTAGAAAGAAAACCAGAAAGTACTATGGACACAGCAAGCAAAACAAAGCCTCAAGCATTCTCACAAATGAATAATCCATTCCTGCCAACTACTACTCAGCAAACGTCAGGGATAGTTAAGGATCCTCCATTACCTGAACCCAGATCAAACCCATTTCTATGGAAACCAGATGCAAATCAGTCAGGAACTGATAGTTTAGCAGGCATTACAAAAACATCTAGATTTACTAATACTGGTTCTACTTCAGATGCAGCCTTAGGACATGGAAATACTGATACTACTACCTCGTCTTCTAGCAATAGTGCATTAAGTGGTCTTGACCCAGCTAATCCATTTCAAATGGCACTTGAAAAGGTAAAGATGCAAGGTAGTATAGGTGTTGCATCAAGTGGAAATTCTATAGTAGCAAAAAGTGAAAGCGTCCAAAAAGATGGAGCATTTCAGCGTGGAAGACCTGATAAAGGACACTTGTTATCGCAAATGCCAGTACAGACCACTAGACCTGCAGCATTTTTTGGCAATGAAGGTATGATAAAAAATTCTTTCATGTTATTGTATTGATAGTAGGTTTTAATAGTAACCACTCGTGTTCATCAAATCATGTTCAAAAAGTGATGAAAACTAAGAAGAAAGCAAAACATTTCTATTGTTTTGAAATGGATGAATCACATTTGCATTTACACAGAATGTATGTTCTGTTACTTTAAGTGCTAGTATTGAGCTTGACCTGCTCCTCATCCTCATTGAAAATCTTTTG
The DNA here is from genome assembly GCA_010016025.2 of Alatinidae sp. Z8VKAUB7J3. Taxonomy (NCBI): domain Eukaryota; kingdom Metazoa; phylum Cnidaria; class Cubozoa; order Carybdeida; family Alatinidae; species Alatinidae sp. Z8VKAUB7J3. Next base: position 35,160,968 of record JAAAKM020000498.1, read on the forward strand.
GATTAAGATGCGTATTGGATATATTATGTGGCAATACTGTTACATAGAAAACACAAAAGGAAATGAAGTATGGTTTAGGTACACAAAGCTTATTTGAACCAACAAAAAGTTATGATTAAAGCCTGGTTCATAAAATAAGGCTGTAAAACAGAAAAAATGTGTTCAGGTCACTTTCAGGTCAGCATTAAGTTACTCTAACAAAACTGCCAACAAAAACCCAAATGCAAACTAATATATGGTCATCAGAGTAAAGAATCAATTTACTGACCCACAAATACTTTAAATTGAAGATGTCACTTATGTGACTATAAATTTTCATGAACATTCTGTTCGCCCAAAAAGAAATGTCTAGGGACAGGTTAAAGCAAGTTGGAAGGTCATGTGCACAACTCGGGTAAGCAATGGTATTAACAATACCATGAAACTATACGAGTGGCAGCAACAAGGGGAAGATATCACTCTTGCCGTGCTTATGCACATGTCATTGCACGTGCTACAAACTCACTTCCTCTGTGGTATGTTGAGTATTTAGTCTTGATTCAAGTGTAAAACGTTTGTTTTTCAGAGTTATTTAGAGGAGTGTTCAACTCTCTGATTTAGGTCAAATGTACTATACAGATGCATATATTTTCTTGAAAGTACTCACCATCAGTATTACCAGTGTATTGCCATGTCAGAAATATTATACTACTTATAATGTTGAGTGTAAAATGGGCTCATGTTAGACAGCTCGTTTTAAGGCTGCTTGTTGGCAAGAGCTGTACAATCACGCATCAAACAGGCTGCCATTATTCATCCACACCCCATGTCATACCTTTTTTAACGTGAATATTTATACATAGATAATTGGTCATTATTCAACATAGAAAATAAATACATTAACGTGATTTTATCAGTAGTTCCTAATAGGTAAATTTATAACATCAGGAATACTTGTACAGGTTCAGAACTATTTCCTGGCTTTGCAAAAAATTCGGAATCAAGTAAGACTTTTCCCTGAGATATAATTTAGGTATGCAACAGGATGAGAAAAAGTATCGTATCATGTGATACTTTTCAAACTGAAAGTCGGGAAATTCTTGAATTTAGTGTTCCTGCATAGGCCGACAACGCCTTGTATTTTGGTTTTCATGGAACTCATATGACATGTGCTGTGATGGCCGACACATCTTGTGTCATTGTAACATACGCGCGTATAGAACAACATCACACTAGTCTTCCGAATTGCAGATTTTTAATACACTGTCATGAATCACAACATAGGAAAAAGTCCCTTTCAAATTACAGGCTTCAATTTTTAACAAGTACTATACCGAAAGTGTCCTGGGCTCTAAACGTCCTGTGGTCACTTCAGTCACAGACGTCACTGATGGCTGCTAAAAGACCTATCTGTAATCTTAGGGTGGCACATTTCCAGTGATGCAGGACGTGAGAATACATCTAAAGGCCCATTTTTTTTGCTTTGCGTTTAGTAGCGTTGTCTGCCACAGTCAGATTTCAATCACATAACGGCCAAATTGACTGGTAAAAGACAACAGGTTTTGTTGTCAATAATTTTTGAGAATGATTGTACAATATGTCAAAGAGATGTAGTTTTACGTATCTCTTTTGCAAGTTGTGGCGTGTTAACGTCCAATCAAAACACAACGCCTCATCATTCAAGACTCAATAGGTTGAATCTTGCATAACGTTTTTAATAACCTCTGTTTGTCAGCCGGCCGTTGCATGGTGGGATTGATCGCAAAATAGATGAGTCGTAGTCTACTGTTTTGCTGACTGTTAGTTTGGCAACTGCAGCCTAAACTATGCTAACACTCCCTCCAGCCATAGATTCGATGGCAAAATATGGCGGTCGACCAGAATAAAGGAGCAAAGTAGGTCCCTATTGTATTTATTGCTTTCTCATACTGTAATCAGGTAACATATTGTAGCTAGGCATAGTAAATAATCTAACAATCTCTCCTTTTCAGGCATTTTCAGAAAAAGTATAATGGCAGCCACTGAAGACACTTCTCAGAGAATAGACGCACCTGTCAAACAGAGAGATGACATTTTTGCGAAAGCTTTAAAGGAAACCAAAGATTGTAGCGTAATAAAGGTTACACAAATCCCTGAAGCTTTTCTCAGCAAAATACCCCTATCGAATCATTTTTCATCATTTGGGCCTGTCAAAAGAGTCAAAGTACATGCCAAGTCTAACTCTGCTGTTGTTACCTTTGTAAATCATGTGAGTATTATGGTGATGAATAACGTGAAATGTGATTTGTTTTGGAAGACTTGTATATAATTTCTATAATGCTTCCAAGGATACTTTGCAACTTTCAATGTACATGCCAATTCTAACTCTGCTGTTGTTACCTTTGTAAATCATGTGAGTATTATGGTGATGAGTAACGTGAAATGTGATTTGTTTTGGAAGACATGTAAATACTTTCTATAATGCTTCCAAGGATACTTTGCAGCTTTCAATGGGCTTTGGACAGAATAATGGGCCAGATGGCAGCCTTTCTTTAGTCAAATTCCATGGTGCAGAGAGGCTGGTCTCCGATTGCAATAAGCTGGATGCCAATGTCTATCAATGGGGGATCGGAAGCTAGTGTGGTACCTAGAGAAATAGAGAATGTCAGCATCGGGAGTCACCCGGTTCACTTGGTAGAGTGCACTCCGCAATAGCTTGGGTTATGGGCTCGGGTCCCGATAATGACACATTTTCTGTTTTTTAGTGTCTTTTCAAACTTGACGTCTGTAATAGTAGAAAAAACGTTCCCATTACTAGTATAACTGATAACGGTAATACAATTTAAGATGCTGAATATATAAATATGTTATCTCCGTAATAACACAAAATTATTTTGTTAGGTTTTATCAATAGTATGATCACCATTGTTCGGGTTTAAGAGTAACTCTACAGGCATATCTTTAAGTTTCCCTACACCATCTACTGCATTCTAGGTTAAATAGATCGTTGTGAACTTTGCACATTGTACTATGTTGGTTTCAAGTGTACCCTCTTCATTCTATTTTTGCTTCCCTGCTCAAACATTTTTAGATCGTTTAATTAAACTATTACGGATCTTGCATCGATTCCTATCTGTCGGCAGGAGTCAATTACAAATCAGTGCTTAACCGTATTCAACAGTAGCGCAACTTTAACCGTCAAAGTCGTCTTAGCCAGCAGCCTTATATTGCTATCAAGATTACAATACTCTTAAAGCATTAATTTCTGAACTCCACTATATATTTGCGCACGATCATGAGAAGAGGAAACCGAACAGCTTTGATTAAAGTAGTGTGCTGTATTCAAAGTCATCTTGTATCACAATATCAATACATGTACAATATTTGGTTTAAACAAAAACCAACATTTTTAATATTTTCATTTACTTCAATTACTTTTTTTACTTTTTTTACATTTTTTACAATTTTTTAATATTATTTATATAAAATAGGAATCAGCGTCCAAGGCCAAGGACCACGGAACTCTGCTGCAAGAGGGAATGGAACCTTTGAATATATTTTGGTATCAAAAACCACCCAAGTTATCTAGAGATACGAAAGGTAAATCATTTATTGTTATAAATATTAGATTGGTAAACATCAACCGCGACGAAGTATGGACCAAGGTGACTTGCACACAAATCATTTTGTGGATGCACATTGCCATACAGACAATGTTTCACGATCCCCAATTCCATATCACAATTTATAAAGTAGTTAGAGAAACGCCCGGCGTTGCCCGGGCACTGCTTTAGTAAGGAAAGCTAACTTGTGCAGAAGAAGAAGGGGACCCGGACCCCTCCTCCATTGCGCCACAATCGGGGACCCAAGAAGTAGACGATATTTGCTGGTGGCTTTGAGCAGAACTAGTCGATCTCGTGGTTACCTTAAATACAATCATTCTTGAAACAAACCATCCTGATAAGAGTGAAAGTAAGCACATCCGTAATGTGGATTATTTATGAATCCACAACGTAAGACCATTAAAGTTTGTGTTAGGAACTTTTTCAATAGCACATTTTCATGTCACTTGATAGTCTTGTCTCACCATGTTAAGTGTACAGTTTGGGGCGATGATATGGTACACAAAAAGAGTTTTAAATATAGGACTTGGGGGAACTTGTGAAGTGAAAATCGTGTACGTCATTTGTGTTGATTATACTTTAAAGGCCCACCTGTTCTTGTTTACTTGTATATACTATTATACTATGTTTGTTCTCTTTATTATATTTTGTACGTTCTCTTTACTATACTTTGTACGTTCTCCTACTTTTCAGAGAAAAAGTTAGAGAAGGATAAGGTATGCTTTACTTCGTTACAGTATTGAGCGTCGTGTATTGAAAGGTTTACAAAACTATAGAGTTTTGGTTTGTGTCCATCCCCGGGCATGGCTGGACAACGCCTTCAGTACCAATGTTTCGTTTATTTAAGATGATGTGTCTTTTTGTGTATAATATCACTCAGGCCCGTAGCTACGGTGGGCTAAATGGGATTAGCCCCATTAAATGTGCCATCATCCCCCAATTCTCCTGTCAAGGTTCAAACATCTTTAGGCGTTACCTAAGAAGTTGCGATGTCCCCCCATTTCCTAATAGGCCCTACAAATTTAAAACCCTTACTACGGGCCTTATCTCATCTGCCGAGGGAGAGGAGGTGATCGCTATCACGATCTGGAAAGTTTTCAAGGGCTGATAGAAAATTTGTTGAAAGACCCCTCATAATTTGAGGACGAACATCATAAACGTATATGTTACCAGTTTTTAATTGTCCTTTGATTACGTCTTTAAGCACTTTCTACACGATTTGTCAACTGTCAACAAAATTTGCACCGATTTGGTGCTGCATTCACTAGTTAGGTCTTAACAGGCACTGGCAATAGTGTTTTTATTATTCGGAATTTAATTTACCTCTGAGAGATTTTTGATAAAGCCAAGGTAATATAGAACCAGATTAATGTACCAAAATAATGGCTAACTCAGCTAACATAACCACCTTAAGTCACCTATATTAATGAGAGTCTGCTGATAGTAAATTGTGCCAAACTGTGCGTGTAATGTAAATTGCTTCGTTGCATCTGTAGACCGAAAGAGATCACCATAGAAAACTTAATACGATAAGTGATGCAGTCTTGCAGTTTGTGGATTCAGTCTCATCGCAGAGGTTCGCAGATGCAGCGTCCAAAGCTGAATTACTGGGAAAAATAGACAAAATCATAAGGGATGGTATGGATGTTCCTCTCATCTTTTGTGCTTATAGTTTTGGTTGTATAGTTTAGTGAATTTGTATAGGTTGTATATTTGTATTGGTTGTATAGTTTAGTATAGTTTAGTGAATTTAGTGAATAGTTTAGTGAATTTGCTTTGCAGCCAGACAATGAGTCCAACTTTAAGTAGTGACGAGTAAGAGGAAGAGCGACCATTCCCCCGAACCTCTTTTGACACAGGCCTCAGGTCACCTACGTAGTTTGTTATTGAAAAGTACTTAGTAGCAACGCTTTCGAGAACGTGCTATTTCTTAACGGAAAGAAGTAGGTTGTCTTTACTTGTTTCACATAGAAGTAGCTGGTAAGCATTTCGCGCTAATCTGATTGACAAAGCCCTAAGGGTAAAGAGTGACATTCTCATAAATTTGTTTTTCATGCCAGAAGGAGAGCGAGAGCAACAAACTAACTACAAAACGCCGCTATTGACGGTTTGACCGCTGTCAATCAGTAAATACTAAGAATGTTTACCATTATATTCCAACTAGTACAACGCGAATATTACAACCATGTCATCTTCTCTGTGATATGCAACTTTACTCTGGAAGGCAGCCGTTCTGTTAGACTGATCAGTCCAAAGCACATTTCGCACTCCTCGGATGTACTACACGGCATTAACAAAAAATGACAAATTACTACAAAAGCAAACAAATGTGTATGTTTGACAACGTGGCAAATTCAAACGTGGCCGATTTCTATAGTCTGACTGTGACGAATGAGGAGATAAGAAATTTGAACTGGAGGAAGTAATAGTTGTATTAATGTTCTCCCTATGGTTCCATTACTTAGACTTAAATCCTTCTGCCCTTTGCAGGAAATTGCACACTTGATATTCACTGATTTGCTCAGATAGTCACTTCCATGAAGATATTACTGGAAGTAGTATCTGTCGCGCAAAGGCTTAACAGTTGCCGTCTAGCACTTCTTCAGGCGTTTAGGTTTCCTGCGTCCGCCTTCTGGTACTCACGTTTGAGCTGTGCATGCTTGACTCGATGAGCTGTGACAGGAGCAAATTAAGGCAAAACGTGGTTACGTTGCATCAGAAGGGAAGCTCACCCGCCTTTCAAGGAACCTTGATCATGACGTTATCTATCGACATGATTTTCAGAAGTGCTCTGAGGCGTCGTTGATGCATCGTTTGCTACTAAGTGTTGGTACCCGAAATCATCATGTGCTCCTCTCTATGCTCTAATATCTTTAAATGAGGTGTTTCATTATACCACTTAATATTATACGTCATATATATTATGATTAAAACTCTGTCATTTGCAGACCTCCGTGCCTTTTTTGCGAATTTCTGTTCGATGATATGGTTTTCTGTCGGATGATATGGTTTTCTACACACGAAGCATTCATACTATCGAAAACTTCAGGCCTATTAACACGTTGAATTATAAAGGATGGCAATGCATCCGTAGCATTATGTAGTTGGATGTCAAAATCTTCTTTCCATTTCCTGTAGAGATTTTTACGATGAGTTGTTCAGTTTGCATGCCGTGTTTGTCGGACATGTCGTGTGCGTCATGCATTTTGTGTTTGTTGTGCATTTTGTGTTTGTTGTGCGTGTCTTGTTTGTCGTGCATGTCGTGTTTGTCGTACTTGTCGTTCATGTCGGTTTTTTTTTGTTTTTGTTGTGCGTTCCGTGTTTGTCATGTTAATTTTATATGACTCTTTTGTGTCAACAACAAGGTATATAAGACCCTCGTTGTCAGAGCCAAAGTTTTATTTCCTAATGATCTTAAGTATTGAACCAGATACCTTCTTACTTCAGAATTGATGACCTTTCGTGTCAACTGTAATTGAATATCAATATCTTATTTTTAATTATTTTTTTTTGTCATTTAGGTTTGGATAAGGAGACTGACTTGAAGAAGGCAACTGCACTTAAAGGATCATGTCTAGACATGTGTCCGGAAAGGGTAATTTATTCACATTGTATTATTTGGCAGCTGCGATTTCATCACTAGTTCAACAGGGGAATTACTTGATACTAGTATGCTACTACTGTCTTTTCTCTTTTGAAATTATGTGGAACTTCCTCTTCATGGGTGCAATTGTAGTGTTCAAAAATGTTAATGAGCTTGGGGTTAAAGGGAAATGTGGCAACTATTAATTATTAGCTATTCTTGTACAGTTAAAGTAACATTGTCTTGACATAGTGGAAATGCTAGCATTGTCTTAGCAACATGGTTATTCTGAGATCTTTATAGCAGCAGAACCATACAACGGTGGTAATCGTTGCAACGTGGTGATAGTAAGATGTCGTACCAAAATTGTGCCAAAGGCACGCCCACAGAACCATGCCCACAGAACCATGCCCACAGAACCATTCCAACAGAACTATCACAGTTTGTCCATACAAAGGTGGTCTTATCCACAGTACTCTACCTAGAATGATGATTTGAATACCAATTAGTAACAAATGCCAATGGCGAGTATTACTTAACAGAAAAAAAGGAAATCTTTATCACTTGCACCTGCGTTTTTGTACTCCGTTGAACAATAACATATATTATTTCAAGACTCTTAAACGCCATCATCACTAACACTTTAAGAAGTATTTAGCAATCATATGTACATATGCTGCTTTTTTCGTCATAGGAACGTTATTTGCGAGAATTTCAAAGACGACTTAGCAGTTTCGAAGTACTGGCAGGAACAGAGCATGCAGTAAGATTATGCATATAGTGAATGGTTTAACATGATTATCGTGCTTGTGTGCTGTGCCTTTTTTATAGAGGTACAGTGTTATGGATCATCAAGCGATTAGTTCTTTTAAACAATATTGTGTAAACAGAGAGTGACAAAATAGAGCTTCCATGACAGTATATTCCTAGCTTCTGTTTGTTTTTAAGATGCGTTTTCCACGATATGCGCTAGGCTTTTGTAGAAGGACGTATAGAAAAAAAATTCAGAGAGGGTAAAAATCTATTAACAACATACTGGCCCTGTGATCTCTGCCCTACCATGCTAGTATATTCGGAATTTGGAGAGTAAAAATACTGGAACGTCTGCTTTCTTCGTAGTATAATATTTTAAAAAATCTAACCTCATTAACTTGTTTAAGCGGTTTATGCCAATTAATGATTGAGGTGAAGACGACACCGGACGACGTTCATACAAAAATAGTTTCAGATATACTTAAAGACCTACTTACCATTTCTAGGTTCTGTCATCTTTGCAATAATATGGTAGTGTAATCGAAAATTAGGCCAGAATTGAACAACGACGACTTGTTTCTTTGTATTAAGATCTTGCAAGAAATTTTTTAATGGAAGCTAATGATTGAAATGAAGCTGGAACTGGACGTACGTACAAATATATTTTTAGAGAAAGTGAAAGACCTGTCTACCATTTCTAGGTCCTGTCAACTTTGCCATACGTTGGTAGTAAATTAGACCAGAAGAGGATTGGAACGACGATTTGAAAATTTTATAAACTTTTCAACAAATAAAGTTAAGTGTTTTACCAGATTTAATCATTAAAATGAAATTGGAACTGGTAAATACGTTAAATCAAATGCTTAGTTACATAATACATTTTCGAGTTTTATTATTTTATATTATAATTATTCTACATAAAGCAACGAAATCATGAAACGCTTTTATTTGTTTTTTTGAATATTTAATCTAGGACACCAAGCAAGGTGAGTATCCGATGGTAGACCACAGACGTATTATCAAGGAATACAGTAGATCTTCAGCCGATCAGGTAATATACTCTACTTCGTCATAGATTTCATACGGTTGCTTCTTTCTTATTGATGTTTGATATCATTAAATAACGCGACATTAACGCCAACAGATGAAAATAATGGGTTTGAATTTTTCATTTCTGACGAAGCTGCATTGCAGTGATGGCGATAATTATCAAATCAAAGTACTTTATTTCTTCTGTTTGATAGGAATAGTCGTTCATTAAGCAGTAACGTCTGGCTCATAAAATCGAATAATCAAGTATAGTTGGAAAGATTCCCACTTTCCGTAAGCTATGGTAAAAGTTCTACAAATGGAATAGAAGAGAACCAGGCAATAGATCTTAAATATAGTCAGGGATGAAAGGTTTAGTTGATAAGGCAACAGAACGGAAGTTAAGTACTTTAGAGTATTTCTCCCTGGTATTTATTATTTCGTATGAAATGTGCTGCGCACTAAACTTAGTGGAATGCTCTGTTTACACATCGCTGTTGTTTTATAATATGAGACAAATACACAATTTCTTCGTTATTTTATAGGAGGAACCTCTATCACACGAACTGCGTCCACCCGAGGTGCTGTCACGTACTATGGATTTTCTTGTTGTAAGTGCCATGGACCCTGGAGACGGTAAATGGGCAGATTGGTTTGACTTTGTGTGGAATCGAACCAGAGGAATCCGCAAGGTAAAAGTCGCACCCCGATGAATTATTTTGATGAAGTACTAAATTCTCTGTTGTACACCCATTCTATGACATATAGTGAGAAACTCTTCTTCCCGTACTTTTGTGGTAACATTGTGAGGCAAAATTGCTTTCGCGGTAGGTTAAGGAGGAGAGAAACTCATAGAAATGATAAAACTTTAGGTAAGGTGGAGGCAAGTAGTAAAAGGAAGCGAAGGTAGTGTCATCGTTACAAGAAAATTCGATGCAGGGTAGGAAGGGATAATCATGAATGGCTCAAACGGAGTTAAGATATCACAAAAATTGTTCATTTAACCTTTTGTAGGCCGCTAGATATATAACATAGTTGTAATTTTGAAGCAATGATATTTTACCTGACCACATGTTTAATATACTGATGTTATATTGAGGTATGTGCAATAGACGGTTTAACCGATCCAAAGAGGAAGAACAAATCTTAAGAAGTATAAACGAAAATCAATGCCGATATCAAAGAGATGCGAATTTAGTGAAATGAATTATTTTCAAGCTCTCCACCCGAGAAATGACGAAATATTGACATCGTAACCATTCCACTTGGAAACCCTTTTGAAACCGTTGATTGTAGGACTACTAACACCTTAGTACTTGAAAATATCAGAGAAGACGATTTTATGAGTACCTTCGGGTGAATTGAAGTGCTTGTTCTCTTTTATCAATAACACCACTTGAAAAGAACTTAATCTAAGTTGAATCATTTCCGTGGAAGGTCTCAGAAAGCCTTTGTCAGTAGTTAAGAAGAAAGGTGGTTAACGTAATGAACGTCGGAGCCTTGCGAGAGGCAATGACGAGGCTTGTAGACAGTCCAACCGAAGTGAAAGTATCTTAAAAGCTGGAGAGAGAGATCCAATTATTAAAGCTATTGTTCTTCGATTAGGTAACACCTCAACATAAAAAGTTATGCTAGACTGTGACAAACTTTACTTTAAGTACAATTAAAACGGATGAAGATCTTCCAGTTAATGTATGCTATTTTGTCTGTTACTATTAAGGTTCCTGAGTTTGCTACGAAGTGTCACTGAGGTCAATATAGAAACTTAGGGTCATAATTTTTGTATCATTTGTAGCAAACACCTCCTTTCCTTCTGAAAAAATCACCCTCAAAAATAATTGTTGACCTTCAAAAGCTAGAGGGTGATCAAGTTAAATTCTCACAAATATTTTTTAGTTACCTTTATATACGTTTTCATCAACATAAGTACCACTAACTATTCCATTGACAGTTTGATAGAATATTTTATGAGTGAAGTATAACTTAAAGGGTTTAAAGAAACAGCTCATACTGTCTTATACACTTTACCCTTCATTTTTGCTGATATCCTCCTGTCACAGATCACTCCTGTCACCCTTCTCCAACCATTCCAACCAGCCTGCACTCTCCTTTATACCACTCTACCGCACTCCCCATTACTCTGGTTTGTTGACCCTAAATACTTGAATTCATCCACCTTTTTCACCTTTACCCCTTGCACCTGCACTTATCCCTATTCTTCTGTCTCATTCAAGCACATATACTCCATTTTACTTCTGCTGACTTTCATTCCTCTTTTTTACAGTGCGTATCTCCACTGCTCCAGGCTCTATATTCTAATTTGCAAAATATTGACAAGCCATGTAAAACCTTCATAATTTTATGATTTTCCAACGACTGATCACCAATCCACATCAATTAGAAGCAGATAAATTGCTAAACATCATAAGTAACTCTCATTTATGAATGATTTACGATCCGATGGCGCGATTTAAACATGGTGAAATCCATAAAGAAATTCCAAATACGTTGTACATGACTCGTTAAAAAAACTCTTCCGTTGGCTTCTGTTTTTTGAAAAAAGCTGTACTCGGAAATTTTATATCAAGGTTACAAATGAATGCCTTGATAATATTTCTGTAGTGAACATCATAATCTGCTATAACAAACAAGATGTAAGTTAGAGATAAGATAGATAATGTAGAGCATTATGTTTCGGAAGGTATGTTGTTATCACATGAATTCATAGTGATGAGACAGTTGCTATATCTCTTAGTACACAAAAATGTACAAAGGCTTTTTTCAGTAGTCCAAACCGTTCGAGGTTTTTGGTCTGTGCTCGCCATTTACAGGAGAGCCTACAAAATCAGATAGCGCAAACCCTTGCCGTTATGTCAATGTCTTGATCTTCGGAGCGCAGTTGTTTTCCTTTCATGCTATCCTTCTATTGTTAAATAACCACATTGGCACTGGTGGTAGGATGAGCCCATTAATGTTTGGGAAGGGTCACCCAATAGGGGTTCAGATCTACTCAAGGTTCGGATTAAGCTAGAACCGTTAGAAGATAAAAGGTTACAACTGGGCATGTTTTGTTTGGGAGATGACTTAGCGGAGCATGTATAAACACGTCCTTCACAGTAGGAGAAAAGATTTGATGGAAATAAGAGCGAGAAAATGATTTGTAATTCGTGCATTACCGACACTACGGCTGCACATGTTCTTATTCGGCAAAGTGAGATGTCACGAGAAGAAGGTGAAGCAAGCTCAGCATTGTCATATGACCTTAGACACACCTATTAAAATGCCTTTGTAAACGACAGCAATGCAGTGTTGTAGATCATTTCCATACTACGGCGGACTTTACAAATGATGGCTCTTTCTAGCGCTTAGCAGCCAATATGTTTTAATGCGGCTCTTGGCTCTATTCTATGAAATCACAGTTGTGGTAATTGCTTGCCATAACTTTGAGGTACAATCGCGAGGGAAAGTTTAATCTCTACAGTGTGTTTATGATCGCAATTTGTTCCGATATCAATTGAGATGTATTCCTACAAGATTCGGTCTCTTCTTATTGGCTGATTTCTGCCAGTTGATATAGTGTTAGGAAGTAGAGGAAGTTCTATAAAATACTCTTATTGTCGAACCACACTCTCGATGATATAGTTCTCTTTTTAAGTCGACAACATACAATCTCCGACGATAATCAAAATGATGATATTGATGATGATGATAATCATGGTGATCATGATTGCTATGATAATCCCGATGATATAATGACAATAATGATCTTAAATATACGCGTAACGTATACGTATAAGCCTGTTCACCTATCAAAACAATCAAAGACAAACACTTGTACGCAAATATTACTGAAAATCCAATTAATATAAACCACATGCAATGTCTGGCAGTCATCTTCATTCAAGCAAGATGATTATGCCGAGAGGAAGAGCAAAAAGATGTGATATGAATTTTAGATTTGAGACAACAGCTGATGGTCGTTGTCATGTAATCATAAACCAGGTATCTTAAGATACTTTGAGTGTTATGCTGCTTAACATAATCTCCCCTGACTTTGCCATCTTCATAACAAAAATATGGTTGATATCTGCCAGTCCGTACATTAGTGTTTCAATCTATTCTTAATTTCAACATAATTCTAAGTACTTGAATAAAATTTATCTGTTGTGAATTTTCCTCCTCAGATTTGACGTACCTTTTACCACATTTTTTTCCGTAAGGAGAAAGGACATTTGCGGCGCCAATTACTGAAGAACGTCTGTTGTTTTAAATTCCTTGTTAGACCTTTTCGTTTCAATTAACTACTTTTTGTGTGTTTTGTCCTAAATGAACGATTCGAACTTTTTTGTTTTAAATTCCGGTTTCACTTTCTTGTCCAAAATGACTGGTTTCCGCTATTATTTCAATGTATTAGTTTCGACTGTTTCCCCTGTTTGTTGAACAGGTTAATTAGAAACTCTTCAAGGACTGAATTCACCTAAGACTCTACATGACTGTTGGTGGTGTATTCCTCCTGTTACTAATCACACCCATGCAATCATCTTAAACATTTTCATGTCTCCAACTCCATTGCATAATATTTGAAGTCATTTCTATACGGTTGTACTTCTTATGACGAATTGAATGATATAATACGATATTCATAGTATTAATTGATAGAAATATAGATAATAGAAGAATACTTAAAGAGTGGAATGAATTTAAAAAGATGGCACCTCTGTGATAAGTGACCTAGACGATGATCTCGAGGTAGTATTAATACACCTTGACTTTTAATGAGAGCTGATTAAGGTTATTTGAGATAGAGTCTTCATGGGTCTCTTTAAGGCACAAGCTGTGCAACAACCAATTGAACTCAAATGTCAAGGTAGAACTGCACGGGAGATTCATACAATTTCATTAAAATCATGTGGGCGATCTCCTCACCCCTTTGTAATTGGGTGAACTTCGTCCGGTGGCATTTCAAAAATAACAATAGCAATGCTTCTGATGATGTAACTAACAAGGAATTTCACTGAGTTGATCAATCAATAAGTGGCAAATGACTTGAGCAAGGCGCCACCATATTCCAATTTATTGTTTGCACCAGGCATTTTAAAAACATTTTGAAAACCGCGAAACAACTGGAGTTGAAACCAACGCAGTCGCCGACACATAGGGTACTAGAGTGTTAAGATCACCACCACGGTTATTCAAAGATATTGATTTATGACAAAATTACAGGTTCAACACGAAATTGGCTCAGCAGTATTATGGGGTATTTTCAGTATTTTTGGATGGAACGATTTCCCAAAGGAAGGTAGGGGCCAAAAAACTGAGGATATGCGTGGCTCAAGTAGGCCGAAGGGGGGTGAAATTGAGCGATAAGGCAAAGTAAGAGGGGGGAGGGGGATCTTCTCATGATCCATTCGGTTTTGTATCTGTCTCAGAGGCAACACAAGCATGAAATACCCGTCAATAAAATATCGTGAAAATGACTTCTTTCAGCTGCGGAAATATCTGTTTTATACGCAAAACGTTTCAAGGAAGCAGCTTCCTTTTTTTAGATCTTTAAAATCATTAACTGCTATCAAATAACAGACTATGACTGGCGTGAATCAAAGTTTAAGAAGGAAAATATTCATGTTTGTTCATTACTCCTTAATTTGGACCATCTTTATTGCCGATGCTATCTTTATTTCGAAGGAGAAATCAGAGAGTGCAAAATGTTGCAAACCCTTTGATTTTTGATAAAATTCTAAAGCCACACTTCAGTAATTTAGAGCTATTGTCACCTCACAGTTATGTATTGAATGACTCTATCACCAGACCCTTGATTATCAGATCGCATAATTTCAAGCCATTACCATAGCTTTTCCATGTGAATTAAGTAGTCCAAAGACAGTTGTGTGAGAGTTGCTATTTCTACATCCAAGCCTTCAAAATGAACAATCATTAAGCGAGGGTATAAGGTTGAGGTTCCAAGCTGCTTCGTATTAATTTGTAAATCATCTTCCGAAATGTAGGTTTATGTATTATTATTACAAGTTATAGTTCCATTCCCAATATATAATTGCACAAGAATTCGTTAGTTTTTATCATTTTTTTCAGCAATGCTAAAGCTGTTTAGGCCCCAATGTCCTTCTTCTGATTTCCAGTTATTCTTTTCTTTTAAACACTTGTGTAAAGCTCGATGTCATTGCGTAGTCGAAGAGGTATGAGCACGAGTCGACATATGAGGGGAAGGGCATTGGCTAATGAGCTACAGTCAGGTAAACGGTACATCAATTCCTTTCTTTATTCAAGATAAGTGAATCCAACCTCATTTCCAATGACATATGTTTACTCGTCCTGAACGTTGTAATTTGCTTTTATACCAAATCTGACACCATCTTGTCACCCCATGACAAGAAGTGTCAAAATGACACATCAGAATCGACCCATTCAATTTGACACTTTCATAGCAATTACAGCGATACAGATCGTGTTTTTCGGGTCCGGTATACATGATCTCTAAAAGGTTTGATGCATTTGACGAAATTCATAATAGAAAATGATCATTTAGTCGAGAATGCTCAAAACTATAAAATTAAGACTATATGGCAAACTATTTTGGCCGAACATTGTCGAAAGTCTCTTTTACCACACCGTAGGATCCAATGAATAAAAACTATTTTGAAACAAGATAAAAGAGAAACTCTAGAGTGGATAATAAAATCAGAAAATGATAGTAATTTTTGAAATGCATAAAAAGAAGTGAGCAAATTCAAATGTTTTATGAATATCTTTACAAGAAAAACAGCCTTTATAAAAAGGCGCCAACCTCTTTTCGCCCAGATAATTTGAAATTCACGAAAGAAAAATGGACAACAATGTGTTGAGACTACTTTTTTATACTTCTCCTTGTATCTGCGATGATGATATATTTTCTATTTCTCTTGTGTTCTTTTCAAAACTTCTCCTTTTCTTGTTAAATCATTTAACCATATGGATGCATTATGGATATCTATGCAGTGTAAAAATTGAGAGCCTTGTAGTACTTGCATTTTAAATATTGGAAGTACAACCTGCTGCATGACAAGTTTTAAAAGTGTTCTCTTCGTCAGATCTGCACCTGCTTGTTTCGAATAGTAATACAAATTTTCAAATCCATTAATGCTTGAGATTATCAACACGGCCGTTTAGTTGCATTAATAAGATGTTTGTTGTAACAGCACGCTAAATCAACATGGTTTACAGTGCGACAATTTGGGAAAATGCCGATATTGCAATGTTACTGTGGAATGACAAATTCCACCGCAAACAACAAAGGTTTTGTTACTCCTGCCTCATTGTCTTAACATAAAATTAACTAAAATGTACCCGTTCGTAAATATTCAGCCGTTCGATTTAATTATCACATTGTTATCATCTTAGAAGAATATGAAGTCAAAGCATAAGTCGGTATCTCGCATCTTCAAGTAGCGGTATTAATGACGTCATCATGCACATGCTATTTTTCAACCATTTTTAAATAGTTGAACCACAGATTCATTTTAGTGGTTATCAGATACCGACTCAACGCAACATCTGCCTTAAAGTAGAGTTTGAAAAAGTCAGTAAAAATCACTTCCTGTTATCAATATATTTCACCCAGTGCTATCAAAATCAAATCACCATCAACAAGTTGAAAATTATAATCTTGCCTATCACTTCACTATTAGCAGTATCATCAACAATACAAGACATAGTCGTCGTGATTCTTACTGCACTACAAACGTCAATTCAAACGGCTAATTCAAATCAGAATACGAGCTGGAATTACTTACGTTGAGGTGTATCAAACCATCAAAAAGACCAATTTATAATAAAAACATTTGACAGAAAATAACAAAAATAACTCGAACTTACATGATCGATTCTTCAGAGGATGCGAAGAATGACATCCCTACACTTTGAAAGGTCTACACTTCTAATATTCATTTACTCTATCATGCTGTCATTTTCCTCTCATTCTCACCTGGCCTCCTTGCATTAAATGACCTCTAAGGGTTAGCCGACGCTTGTCAAAAAGCCTGCAATTACGTCGCTTAACGGGATGCCTTTTTATGTTGTCCGGTATAATATTTTGTCGGTGGAAAAAATTAGACTGCAATTAACTTGATAGATAGAAACTCTATTCTTGATAGATAGTAACTTTATACTATTAGAGAAAGATGAAATACTTGCAAAACTAAAAATATATCCTTTGTGCTATTGTTTCAAATATTAACACAAAACGCACCCCTTTGATAATCCAAATCATCATCATCATCATCATAATCATCATCGTTATGGTCCTTATTTTCAATGTCATCATTATCATGCTCATCACTATGATCATTATCGTCAACATCATTATCATCATTATCATAACCATCATCATCATTATTATCATTATCATAACCATCATCATCATTATTATCAATATCATGATCATTATAGTAAGTATTATCAATACGATATTGTTGTTGTCATTATCACCATCATCATCGTCATCATTATGGTAATTATAGTCGTCATGATAGTCATTATTATCTCAATCGTCATTACAGTAGTCATTACTATCATAGATTAGTCGTCAAGTCGATAATTTTAATTTTGTTGGGGACATTTTTGAGTTTTCTTTGAGAAGACGAAGTATGTATGCAACCTATGGCTTTCAAATCATGCTGTATTTATACTATACATACAAAACAAGCTGGACAAATATGACATCAAATTCGGGGTTCCTGACGATGTCATAACGAAGCATGATACCAACATTCTGCCTCACATTGGAATTAATGTAGAAAAAAGTGAAAATAAATCACTGGCAGAGATGAATCTATCAGCTCCAGTTACTAGGAAGGGCAACAACATTTACAGGGATAATTTCTTCACATCAATCTCCTTGACAAAGAAACTTTGAAGGCATAAAATTTCAATTGTTGGCAAACGCGCAAAGATAACAGCTTCAATACGAGGTGGTATTTT
>JAAAKM020000498.1:35185919-35198249 GCA_010016025.2 Alatinidae sp. Z8VKAUB7J3
ATACCCTTCATGATGTGATCATGGGGAAGAAGGTGCATTACATTTGTAGAAAATTCCTGTTGGTTTGCATTCGATTTGTGATGTGATATACAATGAGAACAAGGAAAGGACATAATGGTAGCCTTGGTGACATTTTCTGTCTTGTGGTTACGATAGAGCATAACTGAGGTCACGTGGTTCTTCATGTTATTCGGTAGGCTTGTGATGAAAGACTCTCTATTTAATTTCTCGATTATAAAAGATGATCAAGAGAAGTAGTCTTTGCAGAAGGTTTAAACTTTGAGGTACAGTTACGAGAAACGAAAACAGATCATAAGGTTGACTTCTTGTAAACAAGTTGCATGACTTGTTGTTTCTATCCTATTTAGGCATTGGAAGGAAACAGGTGATATCATCGAGTGGGCTGAATTGGATGTGAAGAGATTTCTTTTAATAACAGCGGGGTTCAACGCCTGGACTCAAAAGTCTAAGGTAAGCGTACTCTGTTAAGAATGGCAACCATGTTGTAAATTGTAGCGTATTGCTTCTTTAACAGTTGATTCCTTGCTAAGCTACGGATGAGTTATGGAAACAACAGGAATTAGATGAATACAAATATTAACTAGCCAATGTTAACTTAGTTGTATCATGGTAGTAGTCTCTATTATCATTATCATCATCATCATCATCATCATTATCATCATCATCATTGTCATCGTAATTATCATAAGATTCCTACTGGGTTCATTTAAACAGTTGAATATACGAACTGGCATTGATAATAACATGTAACGATTTGCACTTGTTCATATGTTGCATTTGCTTGAGAATTGTAATGCCGTATACCTGTTTCTATGTTAAACAAAATAAAGAGGACCTTTCTTGCAATCTGCTGAGGACATTCTGTAGTTTGAAGTAGGAGATTTTCTCGTTCTATCAAAGTGGTAACATTCTTTTATCACTCATTTTTTCGTACAATCATCCAGAACACTTCAAAACGATTGGAATTGTTGAACGATTGTTCATTCTAAAATCTTATGAACAGTCCTTATTATCAAGAATATCTTCGGGTCCGCTCCGTTCTCCTCAATTTTTTTGAATGGTTCTTGATCATTGAGTACCACTTTCTCATCACTCTATGCAAGTGAATCTATACCAACTGGCTTCCGATGTAAATCCAATGTCCACATTTAGTCGATGTTTCAATGTGTTAGGAATTGATATCGAATGGATATCTGTCCGACGTAATCATCTAAACCAGAGGGTTGGTTGTTGTACCGATATTGAGTTGACGTCAAGACAACGTCGTTTTAACGTCGTAAATACGACGTCCTATCAATTTCCCAGTAAAACCGAATCAGGAAAATCGGTTCAACCTAAAATGTGACGTCACATTAAGTGTTGATTGGACATCGAAGTAAGGGCTGAGACGCTATCAAAAAGCACCTTGATCTTCACTTATTCCATAAAATAAATTAAAACTATTTAATCCTCTACAAGATATTCTAACAAATGTTAAGAAATCACAATTGAAAGTGAGTAAGGGGATACAATTTGTGACAGAAGTAGCTCAACAAACCTTGCATTACACTTTTTGCAGCTGAGATAATCATTAGTCTGTCGCATACCATTGCATTAAGACCCTATCGACTTTCGTAAATTGAAACAATAATGTTTTTCCTGCATTCAAGTGGAATTGATGTTTATCTGACCAAAGTCTGGGTCTGCTTATAACAGCATTGTCGATTGACTATCATAACAGCATTGTTACTTGCGGCCTTTTTATTGCGAATTAAAACTAGCTAGTGTAAGCAGCGTACCTTCGTAACTCAATCAGTCCACCGCAGACGTTGGTACAAGGAAAAATAAATAAACACATGGAGAGAAAGCCTTTGTTTATTTACTTTCATATGTTGTTATTGTGGGCTAGTAACAACGGATAAGAGTACCAGAGGTTTTTTTAAATGAAATCACTTGTGAATTAAAACTTGATTTTATTTTGTGAGACACGTTATTTTCCGAGTAGCATCGGCGTGCTTGTTGCTTTTCAAGATATTTAGGACGGCTGTTATGAAGAAAGAGTTTATGAGGGGCATAGAAAGGGACTGCATGTATCAGTGCTTGCACGGTGATACCAGCTAAATAAATAGGAACGTAGACCTTTAATGCAAAGAGAACAAAATGGGATTTTACTGCTTTCGAGCTTGTCAAATATCCTAAGCGAAACAAGACTCTACTCTATCCTGTGATTGATAGAGAAACGTTATCTTCGGAAGCCTGACGAATTAGTTTTTCTTGATGAGCGATCAGAGCTTGGATAAAAGTGTTGGCATATCTCCCCATTCCACCCGAAACAAGTAGATAGGCATTGCAGACTGATAGTTGTAAACCCTTTCGCATTTTACTTGAAACATGCATAAAAATGAGAGTAATTATTTCGTCCTTTTTGGAAGTGCTACAAAACCTAAGATTACATTATCAGCTTAGGATAACCGGCTACAATCGAATTAGGAAAGTCAATCAAGGTAGTCATTACTTCCAATTTTGCCTCAAAGGAATTCCGATATGGAAAACCCTTCCAATAGATAGCGTTATCACTCTCATGCTCATAGTTTTATTCCTCTACCATTATGGATCCATGGTTGCAAATCCATGGTTGCAAAATGGCAACAAAAGCACTTTTGGTAATTAAATGCTACCTTAGTCATCATATTGTAATAATGGTTTGCTGTTGTGGAAAACTGTTTCTTTATTCTCATTTCCTGTAGGGTTGTACTTTCCACTTGAATGCCTTGAAGATAAACTATTTAGCAGGCTCCAGTCTTCTTAACAATTTGAAGATATGACATTGGGGTGCGTCTGCCATGTCTACATTTCCCAAGCAATGGACTGAAAGAACAACCCTTAGCATAGGGCCTTAGCTTCTGGGTAAATATGAGATTTAAAAAGCCTTTTAATTGTGCACATTATAGAAAGGATGCCGTATAAATCAAAAGTGATTCTACTCAATTTTACTGCAAGTCTCTAAGGTAAATAAAAAAATACACCTTCAACTTTTTGTAACCTGTTACTACCTCAGTTTGCCATAATCAAGTATAATCGCTTCCCTTTCAGACATCATTTTTTGATTTTTCATTTAGAATTTTTCAAAATCTCAATGTCATTAAAACCCTTAACTTGTTCTCTTAGTTCTCTTAGGATTTAACAGTTTGCTCTCATTTTATTAACTTACTTTGCATATTTTATTAGTATTATAATATATTCCGACAACAATATTTGTATTATTATTTTCATGAAAGGAAAAATATTGTTATTTGCATGTGTATGTACAAGGCCATTGGTTGTTGATTATATTGTTATCAACTGAAGCATTAATGATCAAATTGCATTAATATTGCAATGTTCTGTTGAACTACTAGTACTAAATTGTTTCTATCGACACACATTTTCAGAGATCGTCCCATGATTTACAGTCCCAGTGTGTGAAACATCTTGTATGTAAGATTGATGAAATTTAATCTTTACTTTAAAGCCCTAAATATTCTTCATTTCTGTCTGCTACTGAAAAGTTACAACTATTGGAAACACCTTCTTGGTAACAGAAATAGAGTTTTTGAAGAGATAACTGGTACTTCAAAAATTTCTAAACACCCTTATATAGCAGATTTATGGGTAAGCACTAACGACCACCACATTAGTATGAATAGAGAGGATCTTAGCTAAAAGAACATGATTACTGATTTAACAAGAAACATCAGCTGACGTTTAAAAGTGGATTTTGGAATTAAAATTCACGATCTCTCTCCACACGTGGTAATGTTTATTGGATTGGAAACATAAGAACTGGAAGTGTTAATACCACTTTAACCATTTTGATAAATTCAATATGGTAAAATAAGAACTCAAGTCACTTCATTGGTTACCATTCTGATAACTGCTTGCGTGATAAGTAGCCAAAACATACACTTTTCCTTTTAGCTTACTTTGCAGTATGATGACCTTAATTTACCAT
Organism: Alatinidae sp. Z8VKAUB7J3; assembly: GCA_010016025.2. Taxonomy (NCBI): domain Eukaryota; kingdom Metazoa; phylum Cnidaria; class Cubozoa; order Carybdeida; family Alatinidae; species Alatinidae sp. Z8VKAUB7J3. The sequence goes on from JAAAKM020000498.1 coordinate 35,189,911, forward strand.
AACACTTCATTAATCATGTGTATTGACATGCTATTACACGGTGAGGAAGACCTCGGTTACTATAATAGTCATTGTAAGTGTGTATTGTACCTGGATGTAGTTTTTGGGCCATGCTTTCAAAGTGAGTATTTAATGTAAAAGGACTTCCAGTAAGAATTGTTAAGGATCACTACTCTGTAAAGATTTAGATTAATTGACGTGCCAATAAAGCCATGGTGTATCATTAGCTACTTGACTTCCTTATCACACACAGAGTGCTATGGTGTCAGGTGGCCAACGAGCGTGCATCACTCTTCCCTACCATCAAAATATTGCAAATTTGTGTCTCCTGTATGAAACAATGGAGGATATTTAGCATTTCCACTTATGACTAAATGCTGGAACATTCTGTTTCACGTTTTCTGTTCTAGAGGGCAGAAGAACTTATCCAGCCATTGCTGTCAGAAAGATTTAAAGGAGCAGTTTCGGAACTACAGGCTTATTTTTGTGGTACAGGAATTGATAAATTAGTAAATTCAATTTTTAATACCGTTGTAAGCATGTTTCTGTACTGCAGGCTCCAAGATTTAATGCCATACTTACAAAGGATAGATACGTGTATCTGTGTGCATTTGTTACTCGTAAAAGCCGTTTACAACACTTGTTAAGGTAGAAGAGACAGAAAGATCAGAAAAGTTCTCTTCTCTTTTCTTTGTAACTGTGATGTTGTTGTCTAACGGAATTACATAGAGAGATGGCAAGGTTTACAAAGTTTGGTACATTATTATTTTGTGTCTATTATGTACAAATTCTCTGAATTTCCATATTGTTACATACCCACAACTTACTCTTCATCTTCCTCGATTCTCATTTTTATGCTGCTTTATACTCTTCACTTGTACTCTTCCTTTGTACTCTTCCTTTGTACTCTTCCTTTGTACTCTTCCTTTGTACTCTTTCTTTGTACTCTTCCTTTGTACTCTTTCTTTGTACTCTTCCTTTGTACTCTTCCTTTGTACTCTTCCTTCGTACTCTTCCTTTGTACTCTTCCTTTGTACTCTTCCTTTGTACTCTTCCTTTGTACTCTTCCTTTGTACTCTTCCTTTGTACTCTTCGTAAGCTTCCTCAGTAGATACATGATTGTTACAGTTAGTCACTACAAAGTTGCTTTGCATTTAAAAGTGTGATTGCTGTTGTTCTAGTCTAGAGATAGTTAATTTGATCATGCATTGAAGTGGACATATAGAAGTGTATCCAGATCCAGTTTGCACACAGGAATAATATATTCCTTGTTGGTAATGGCTTATTATTTTAACTGTAACACCATTTCAAAGAAGGCCTACGAAATTTATACGTTTTGACAAAGTACTTGGGTTGAAATTACGTATGAAAACATTGTCACCCCACAGCAGCTTTAACAATTTCTATTTTGCATTTATCCCCATCGTCGTCCTGCTGTGTTGTAACTGAGTGTTTCCACATACGTACTCTTTGATAGGTGGATTTGGAAATGCAACTAGGATTGACTACGGAACCGGTAAGACTTTTTCTTGTTTCTAGAATTTTGGTAAAAGAAACTGAATTTATGAAAGTGAATATCATGTCTGAGTATTCATACCTGTACAGTTTTCTATGCTACTCTCGCCATATTTGGTATTTGAATAGTTGTTTGTGTTACAAAACAAGAATAAAGCACGAAATAGGCAAAACATTGTGTACTTAAAAGCTGTTTTGTCTGAGACTTCTCAAAGCACAATCGTCAGAATGACCGAAATGAAGTGCGTGAAAGAGTATACCCAACTGTATTTATGAAAAGCCAATCAGAATTTGGACTGCTTGAATGGCTTGTGTTTTTTACACCAATCAGCATCCACTAAAACAAGATTAATTGTATCTGGATTATGTTCGCATTATTTTAGAGGGCAAGCATGATAAGCACTTGCTCTCGTTCAAGATATAGTTTATTGTCACACGTCATTACGTAAAAAACGGTTTATCATATGCTATGAAATAGAGAATATTGCAGTTTGGATTTATTCTCAAGGAGTATCATTTGACCGTCATGTGTAACTCCAGAGCGATGTTTAGACCCAGCTTACACGGGTACAAAATGGATCCGTATCAGAATTGGTACGGATCGGCCTTAAGTTTGCTCGGGAGCTGGTGAATCCGAACTGTTTACACCTGCTATCCGCACCAGCTTAGGTCCACTTATGAAAATTGACCAGTTTGGATCCGTGCCCGAAGAGGCCTCGTGTAAACGCTTGGGATCGGATCCAAACTGGTGCTGATCGAAAATGAGGCGAAAAACTACCACTTTGAGGTAAATTTGACGTGATATCTATTCAAATTCTATTTTCGCCCTTGTATTAACACGTTATCCATAATCTATATTATTCTTATTAATCTTATTTTAAAGTTACAACTTCTCAAATCTGGTATAACAATGCAACGAACCGTTGATTTGCTAATAAGATTAGCATGTAGAGTTCTGGATACAACTGGATCTGATTCCCTTTCTAGGGTGTTTATAGGGGATCGGATCCATTTAGATCCATACCCGTGTTCACAGGGAATCCGTTTTAGAGGCGTAAGTGTAAGACTGTAATCAGGTCCGCCATTTATTGTTGATATTTCACGACTTTACTTTCAGGATCATCACTCCACAGCTTTTATTTAGTATCATACTTTAGCAGGATGGGAGAAATTTAGTTTCATTCGTATTGTGCTGTTAAGTTATGGCATTCTTTGTTAAAATACAATCTGAAGCGCATCTTGACAAAAAGTTGAATTTTATTCCAATGTTGACAATATATTTTCCATGTTGCAGTTTCTCCTTCTTTTAACCCAATCATACCTTTTTGCAGGCGTGGAAAGCTAACCTACCCTCTTTCCCAAAGAACTGAGTGCTTAGTGGCAAGAAAAATAAACTGAATTTGAGTACCAAATCATCCGGAGAAACCTTTCTAGCTTTAATGAATAGAATGTGTTTTGTACTATGCACTGTATACGTAGCGGAAACGAGGTCAGTGAAAGGCTGGCTTATGTTGTAAAATGGTAAGTTTCTAGGTGTGTTTTGTTTAATGTGCTTGACAGAGTCGTTTCTGTTATTCTCATGTAGGACACGAAGCAAGTTTTGTAGCATTCCTGTGTTGCTTATATAAACTCCGCCTCTTGACGCCAGAGGATGAATTAGCGATCGTTTTACGGATCTTTGTAAGGTAAGATAAAAAATGGCATTCCTTGAAACATTCCCTTGTTATGTGTTAAGTGATACAAGTTGTTAACTATACTCCTTTTGAGGTACTTTAACAAGTGTCGTGATGATCAGTGTTTATGCGGGTAGGTTTCGCTACTCAGTTTGTATTGCGGAACGGCTGAAGAGAGGGGGTGGAAAAACAAACAGAAACACGGGCGTGACTATCATTATTAAAGAAGCCTGTCGAAAAGACAAGCGAGGGCCCAAAAATGCCGATTGAGTGACATCAGCGGAAATGTAGATTCATCTATCTGAACCGACGTATCTGCATTGGCAGCTGTAATCTGTCAACAAATCAAGCCAAAGCGGCGGATGGCGTAGAAGAAAAGCTATCAAGTCGAATTCCAACTCCAACTCACCTCGAACTGAGATGATTAACCGTAAGTTTGAAGGACAATAACGCTATGTATTTTGTTTTAATTGTCGTGTTATGATGATGTGATTAGGATCTTAATAAGGAAAATCAGATTTCCAAATCTTGTTGCTTCGCACTTGTTTTCTCACGGGCCAGTAGCGATGTCGTAACACAAGGCATGGCGGTACTGTGTCTTATCTTCACTATTTAGTAGTTGTGAAGAAATTAAGTATAGCAGATTCATAGTTTATCTGAAGCTTAGCTTGGCTCTCTTTAAAATCCTACTTTGAAACACATTACATAGCTGATAATGAGGCACATATAGCCATCAAGAGGGATCAAGTGTGGGGGAACCATCGGAGAACAGTACGCATTGCTGAATTACAAGTCCAAAGGTATCAAGAATGGGCAGCATTTCTTGCCCCACGTATACTGCCAATAACAAAGACGCCTGAGTGAAAATGTTTGTAAAACAGTGAATTTTTGTCAGTAAAGATTAGAGTGTTTCTTTGACGACAATGAGTCCCATTCCTCGGACCTATAGTTGTGATTGATATTCTTATTTGCTTAAGATGTTGAGGTGTCCACGGCATAAGTACACGAAACGACAAAATGAATCTTCCCAATGACATTTCTATTTAGAAGAGTCAGGTTCAGTTTGTCCTTTGTAGCTTTCAGTTATAATTCTACAGAAGACGCACTACTTTGTGCCTTTACTCTTGTGATGCATGGTATTATGTTATATTGTGTCATGTCTTACGTGTTCAAGATTTCCTATGACTCATAAGTGATATGTCCTGATAGTACGTTAGCTGTCACTAGCTTCCAGGAATGGCAGCCCCACATATTGTCTTTTGCCAGGACGTGGTGGAAACGATGAAGCCTTGTAGGTGCAAGGTAACTGAGTAGTCAAGACAGCAGACTCATCCGATGCAAACTATTTTTGCGAGTGTGTGCACCACTTATGTATAGGAAGCTATTTATGCAAATGTACATTACTGTTTCAAGTGGTGAAATGGCGACTTGGTTGTGACATCGAAATCACTATTGTTTGTGAGCCCACCTTAAGGAGTTGGCTAATAGAATTATAAGCAACAGGCCAGATCTTTAGGGTAAAGTTTCTTTCAAAATGCCTGCCATATGTAGGGTAATGTTTCTGACGCCTTATTGTAACCCAGGCCCGTTTTTTCCTTTTCTCTCTAGGTTTTGTCCCTTTCTCGCTATTTTTTGTTATTTAATTGCTTGTTTTTGCCACCATTCTCACTTCTGTTTGGCCCATTCTTGCCTATTTTTGCCCCTCTCTTGCTTGCTTTCGCCCCCTCCTCGCGTAGTCTGGTCCATTTCTTCCTTGTTTATTTTCTTAGCTTTTTGCATATATGATAATTTAATTGGCATGACCGTGTATGTTGACGAAAAGTTTGGGCGTACCCTGTGCGAACACATGAAATTTCAACCGGCGTTAGTTAATGGTCAATATTTTAAGAAGAGAACAATCATTCAACTGCTTCTCTGCCGCTCGTTTTCTTTTCTTTCAAATATGTGGAGAATCCTTACTTGGTTATGATTTACCAATTTTAATACATTTGCTACAGGTATCTTGAACTAACAAGGAAATTACAAATTACATACAAGATGGAACCTGCAGGAAGTCAAGGAGTTTGGGGTTTGGATGATTTCCAATTTCTCCCATTCGTTTGGGGCAGTTCACAACTTATAGGTACGTAAAGGGTTTTCTTCAAAAATTTACTGACTTGAAAGACTCGAGGGAGAAAATATTAATTGATGATTAATTGTATATAATCAAACCATAATACAACAAAATACTGATGTCTACTTGATTAAAAGTTCCGTTGAAGAGGCAGATACTAATTACTTTATTGGTCATTACAATAAGAATGGAATTAAGTTGATGGAAAGGTTAATTGTAATTCCTTGTCTCTACACTGAAGATACACCACATGAACGTAAATCTTAGGTAGGTCTTATGACGTAGCTGATACGATAGACCCTGTTTTGTTACGATAAAGGAGATGGGAAAGCGCACCTCTTGATTAACGGATTATTTCGTACGGCGACATTTTGTAGCAAATAAAAGGATGCCTGACAAGCGACATCTCGTCGCAAATCAAAGGGTGCCCGACAAGCGACATCTTGTCGCAAATCAAAGGATGCCTGACAAGCGACATCTCGTCGCAAATCAAAGGATGCCTGACAAGCGACATCTCGTCGCAAATCAAAGGATGCCTGACAAGTGACCTCTTGTCGCAAATCAAAGAATGCCTGACAAGTGACCTCTTGTTGCAAATCAAAGGATGCCTGACAAGTGACCTCTCGTCACAAATCAAAGGATGCCTGACAAGTGACCTCTTGTCGCTAGTCAAAAGATGCCTAACAAGCGACCAATAGTTTATGTAACTTTTGGGATTTTTTTTTTACTGTTGTAGGGCATCCTGATATTCGACCTAGTCATTTAGTAGATCCAACAATTGCAGCAAGGTATCACGACGAATATCTATTTTTAGGATGCATTAAATATATTCTGGAGGTAAGGATATGTGGATATAATTTAAGTATAGAAAATTTGTGGTCGCTTTCTTTACCTCTGTATTGCAATAATTATACACGCCCATTGGTTAACCCTATTTAAGAGGTAATGACTTTTGCCTCAGCGTTGAGTGACGCAGGGACACGGGTGTTTCTCAACGGGGATTTAGGGATCCGCTTAGGGGGTATTTTAGATTTTAAACGGAGTGAAATTGGTACAAGGGGGACTAGGGGATCCAACTTACAGCTAGGGGTCCAATAGCTAATGGGATGTTCTGAAGTGCCATATAAGTCGAAGGATAAGTCGAAATGCCAAAATCAAACGAATTGGTAAAGAAACATTGATTCCGTTTACTCATATTTAGATTTACGCCCAATACGTAACTTAAGACTCTTTAATAGCCGTTTATTTCAAAGTGTACCAATTCAATATTGATGAAGAGAAAGATTGCCAAATTCTTACAAACCCATGGAATTTTTGTAGCTCGAGGGGGTTTATATACTCTCCGAAGTTGAGAAAACCTGTCCTAATCAAATAGTTTGAACTTGTTGCATTCTTGGTCACTTCTCATTTTGTTTCCACCGTGGGCCTACAATGTAGTCTTTTTTTTCATTATGCATACTTTACTCCTGCCTGGTGTAGTAGATGAAGATATTGCCAATGGCATAACTCAACAACTTCAAGTTAACAACATTGCACTTACAATTTGTAATATCTAAAGCATGTGTGCTGCATTGGCAGTTACATCAAACCAATTAGATGTATGTACATAGTAGGCAATGTATAACTCTCCACTTTGTGTATGGTAGTTGATATCACGTTTGACTTCTGTAGCCGAATATTTAGTTGGCTGTGGCTGATCCTAGTCTAAATTTTGTCGGTGGCTTGCGAAGACCACCGTTTGGTCATTCCACGTTTAAAGAATACCGCAAAGGCTAAGTATAAGCTTTTTGTTCTGGAAGACGAATATATGAAACTTATGTACGATACATAGAGCTTAGAGATGGAATACAAGGGGGCAGAAGTTTAGCACATATAACTCAAATCAATTTATTCGGCTAGAATCAGAGCACAATTACAACCGAGTAAAGCCAAAGCCTGAATGTTAAGTTGAACTTACCGAAGAAGAGAGAATCGGTGATGCTGATGTGTTATTTATACAACGTCTGTACTGCCAATTTTTAATATATTCTAATATATTATATATTTATATATAATATATTATATATTTATATATATATATTATAGAAAGTATGTCACCACCGGGATAATGCTGCCCATTTTGTATACCAGTAGGGTTTTCTTTTCATCTCCCTGCAGACCAAAACAGGTTTATTCGCTGAACACTCAAACACGCTGTGGAGTATCAGTTCTGTAGCAGAATGGACCAAAGTCAACTCTGGATTAACTAAGATGTACAAAGGAGAGGTAAGAATAATTAACGATACCCATGTACATGCAATCATAAATATGTTATTTTATTATTCATTCTATGGAAATGCCATATTAAATGCCATTACACTTAGGCAATTCTTAGATCCGTAAGAGGAGAGGAAGCAATGAGGGAGTAAATCTTCGTTGAGGCTTGCGGCAGAATTTTTTATATTTGAAGTGTCTGGTGTTAAGGGAAGCTACGATTAACTGACGTGGCACCATGCCTTTCTGAGTGCATCAATGTCTTAAGCACAATTGCCAAAAACTGACACATAATGAAAAACCAATATATAATTTGAACATAAGAATTGACAATACGAAGTTAAAATGTTTTTAAATGCTGTCATTCAAGTGACGCTAACTTTTTTACAGTACTACATTTGCGAATGTTGGTTAATTTTCGCTAACATTGGCAATATGGCTGCGTCAGACAGAAAGTTTGCTTTTGTTAGGTTTAGGGTTGTAATTTCATGTATGTCTGGTATTTGTGTGATTTAGAGGAAAGACAATCCTCTCATGATATTTAACTTATTTATTTCAACGTTAACTTTTACAAATCTGCCGAAAACGCTAGATTGGTATCTGCATGATAACCAGAGATCTATAAAAAGGTCATAAGATGGTTTAGCTAGGGTTATGTATCCCTGCCTCTTAAGTTCACTTAGATTATTATCAGGGCATTCTCATTTGTAGGAGTGATATTTACGGGGGGAGAAACCATGATTTTCCCTGTTTCCTTTTCTAAATTTATTTTAATCGTTTTGCTC
>JAAAKM020000498.1:35210735-35240837 GCA_010016025.2 Alatinidae sp. Z8VKAUB7J3
CCTTGGCACAGCATTTATCATTAACGTGTTAACATGAAAGCAATAATCTATTTACATTGGCTCCTCTCGTGCAGCTCTTGTCTAAATGGTTATATTCATATTGAAAGGTACTATTATTTGTCCCCACATCAAAACATGAAGAGAACACAACGCTGCCGCTTCAGATAGAAATACTTGAAGAAAAATGAGATTTTGTTTTAATGTCTCCAATCCTCAAAATTTTTACCAATGCTTTACCCTATTTCTTATCAATAACATTACACTTGCTGACAAGCTCATGAACCACATGTATTTTTGAGTTTGCACTATAAAGACCAGTCCATCAATGCTTTACAAATTTCAAAGTTGCCCGTCAGTGATATCCACGTATCCAACATTTACAACTTATACCTAAGATATTTGGCTATTATGTGTACATCGTCCATGAACATTTCCAGTCTTAATTATGCCCTGAACATCAAGCATACGCTAGGCATATTGCTGAGCCAGCTTTTTTGTTTGCTTTAACTCATCTTAGCAGGAATACTGGTGGTAGCAAGGTTGCAAAAGTAGTGAGAGAATTTCAATGTTATCAACAAGACGATTTTTGTTGTTTAAAAGAAAGGCCTCATTCGTCATGCCACATTCTATCACTCAAGAAAAAACAGTAAGACCAAAAGCAAACTCGATACTTCTCCGAATCCATTGGTAAGCCAAGCTTGAGCATAAGTTAGTAGTTTCCAAAGCATATTTGACCCTGATGCTTTATTTCATCATGTGTGCAAATTCTGTAAAATTTTTCTAATAAAACAAACACATTTCTAGAGCAAATATACCCACGTTTTGATTAATTCATGTCTGATAATTTCCGACGTAGTTACTGTCTGTAATATTTTCCCATTATTCTCGTCGCCTTAAATTCTGGTAAAACCTTTTTCTACACGTTTTTAAATGACCAAAAAGGAATTTACGATGAGAAATAGGTCTAATGTCTCATGGCTCTAATGTTTGATTCAAAGGCCAAACATTATGATATCGACCTTACACCTAGCCTGCGTGCAGACTATCCCAGCTGAAGTGGATAGTCCACTTCTGTTGCGATAGTCTGCACGCAGGCTACTTTACACCTGAAATGGCAGGTATTGTGTTTAGAGATGCTTGTTAACATTTAAAATGCATGTTTTGTTAATATATGAGTTCCTTTGCCTGTCACATGCCTTCTATTCAGTTCATAACTAATTCATCTGATTCTGCATCAAGTACATCCAAAAGTTTAGGGAATTGACTAAATGCAATACGTTTAGGGAGTTTGTCAGCACTGAGGTACACGGACGCCTTTCTTCTTAGGCTGAGTTCACAGTGCAAGCGTAGCGTATAGACGCGCACACTCTCGACTGTTAGTTTGTCAGAGAGAGGTGTTACGGTAGGATACTTGCTCGTATGGCTCGGTTAACATTTTACTGTACGGTTACATTGTATTTTGCAGTAGTCAGGTAATTCTCTACTTTGACTAAAGTATAGGGGAGCAGATGATTTATCAATGCAGAGAACATAAACGTTACACCGTGGCAAAATCAAACTGTGCAGATCAGTTACTGACAAATCTCATCTGGTTTGTAGGGGTTGTACTTTCCCCCGCATAATAGTCGTGTGCTAGCGTGATGATGGGTGGTGTGTGGGGGGTTGTGTGTATGTATGTAAGGGAGAGTAAAGCTGTAATTTGGGGGTCAAATCCCCATCATTCCAATTAAGTCCTATGTCTCAGAGGAACTAATTTTTGTGAAGTGATTTACCAATCCGAAAAATTTCTTTCAGTTAAAGGAAAGCCATTGACACTGAGATTTTGATTTCGAGGAATCTTTTATTTACCCAGCCTTCTTCAGACTAAGGATAAGGTGATACATGTTCTTCAACCCCTCTCACAGAGAAAGTGCAGTATATATTTTATAACTTCACCCAAGTAATACCAACAAGGGCTGTAACTCGTTAATGTTGATCAGCTATACTCTTGTGTGCTTAGTTCTTTCCAAATATCGGTACTAAAAAGCATCCCGTTTATTTCATCCCCGTTTAGTAATTTTCAAAATTGATTCTAGCATCCCACGTTTATTCAAAGCCCTTCGTTTATTAGAGACCAGCGAGTAGTTAAGTGCAATAATATCGTTAACCCATATCAAGATTGCCAAATGGACACTTCGTTACGTTGGTGAACAAAGCCTTAATCAGTTCGGAGCTACTGTGTTTACAATTTGATGCGTGCAGAAGCGGGAAAATGGAACATACTTTATTCAATTCGCTACACTTCTGTACGCTACACCTCTGAGTTTAGTATAAACACTAACAAGGTTTTCTGTTGGCGAATCTATTTTGTCGGCTACGCGTCTGTGCACTACGCGACTTTACGCAAACAGTGTGAACGCAGCCTTAAGATGCAAACGAGAATCAGGTTATTGCTTGCTTTCTTATATCTAGTTAAATTATGGCTTGCATCTTGCCTAGGTTTAGATAAGACACGCACAGGGCAACTTAAACTTTCACTTTGTCATCATCCCAGAAAACCAAAATCAGCAACTACGAAGTTTAACTATTAAAATTATCTAAGCCAAATCCCCATTTGCCTTTAAGGATATAGTAGACCTCTTATTAGAATAAATTTGAGCAGCCCCAGGGTATGAACCCCCTTTGATATAAGTCGTTCGCGGATGTTACATTTTGGTCTCGCTTAGAATTTATCCTATAAGACAAGGCAGAGCCAAAGCTTCACAGCAGCGCGACTAGAGATCAAGAATTGCATTGTTCCGTTCAGAACCTTTAAGGCGTAAAATATTCTTAGGCTTAAAAAAGCCGTGAAAATGTTTTGATTTGTTATCAATTCTAAATGCCTGTCTGCAACTAGCATTTTACTTCTCAACTAAGACCTAGGTCAAACTTTGAAAGATGTAATATTCTAGAATGACATTCACACACCATTTCCATCAATTTACCGTTATTTTTGCATCACTAAAAGCTTCAGAATGTTCATAGCATCAGTCCATATTACGTTATTTCTTAATATTTTTGAAAAATTAATATATTTAAGGCTTGTCTTCTTGTAAGCTATGGTCCTACAAAAAGTATATGTAAACGGATTTGTCTCATTCTCCAAGGTGAGGATAATGTTTATTATATAAACGGTATTATCAGCGGACATTAGGGTAGGGGAGGAGATGATAACACTGGAAATGTTGGAAATTTACGAAATTATTATAATTTACTCCAATTGTACACCTAATCAACTTCAATAATTAAAATAACAAATTGTTACGACGAAAATCTTAGTAGAAAAACTGCACTATCAAAGACCTTTTAGCAAAGATAGCTAGAACTCTTATTGCCTTAACTACATTTGAAACCCGTTGTCTGTTTTGACCTCTGGATTCACCTCTCAGTAGATTATTACGCTTCGAGAAGCATTTTCCAGACTGAAGAACGTTATGGTTATTGTATGTTTTCATACAAGCCAAGAAGAGTCTCATATTGATAACATGGACATTGTATTGCTTTAGAAACAAGAAGTAATTTTGTCAGGTTTTCGATTGCTTGCTAAGGAATGAAGAACCGCAGAGTCATTTGATTTATGTCTTGCCGCTTATGCCACACAATAACGAGGAACTACAGTTCTGAGAAATTTTTTGAACTGAAAGGCCTACGATACAATTTGTGGTTAGTCATTAGATACCTTTGGAAACTGGATCTATCCAACAATAATCGCTATGTTGGTTTCTCTGTGTGGTACCTATTGGATTTCAAACGTGCTCTGACGCCATTATATTCTGCCTTTAAATCCTTTTCTTCTTAGATACTATTCTTCTTTGCATGTTCTCTTCTTCGTATTTCTCATAAGCGGAGCATTAGCATGATAGCTTGCTTATCTTTTGCTTTTGTTTTGCTTTTGTTTTGCTTTTGTTTTGCTTTTGTTTACATCAAGTGAGCTGAGAGGGTTCGAAGCCAATACCAGTAGATTTAAAAACCCAAACCTTAACAATTAGACCATCAAGTCCAATATATATATATATATATATATATATATATAACATCTTAATACTTCCCTGAGTATAATCAGGGACGAACATCGTATTTGAATGAGGATAAGGTAAAATATTGTCGGGGATTTGATAGAGGTTGCTTCCATGATTTTGAGGAAAGAAAAAGGTTGAAAGTAGGACTTAAAAGAAATTAAAAGTGGATAACTGAAACTACGGCGGTTAGAAAAGTCAAATTTGTTGACCTCCGTATTATGGAAGTAAAATGTTGCTTTTACATCCTGTGATTATAAGCTAAGCGATATCAGTTAACTTAATGAATGATTGCTGAGGTCATGTTACAATGCCACTTAAAGGAGAAGCAAAGTCTTCAAAGAAAGGGTGACCCTGTAACTGTGGTAAAGCATTCTTAAATCCTTTTATATGATGCTTACATTTAAAGCTGTCAAACGTAAACGTTTTAGATGACTTACGCCTATTCACTTAATCTGCTAAAATATTTAATCCCTTAACCCTTGATACCTTAGATGTTCATGAAATTTTGGAAGCAAATCCTCTTCAAGAGCCTCAGTTCTTTGATATCTAATTTAATGTATCTCGCACATTGTCAATTCGTTAATCCTGCATAATAAAAAAACATGTTAAATCTACTAATGACTCATTCCGATCAGCAGGTCTAAAGATAACACATAAAAGGATTTTACTGAGAAACAAAGGTATAAAGATATTAAAAATAAAGAAGTCAATCCCCCCTTTTTTTGTCCCAGAGAGCAGGATCAATTGGAAAAAGAACTGCTTTATGTGTTATGCAGTTGCAGATCATTGTAATGATCTTTTATTAAAACGTCAAGTCTTAGAGTACAAGTTTAAAAGGAAGAGGAAAAGCGTTTAGAAAACCCACAAAACATTTAGAGATTGTAATGTTGGTATTTTAATTTCGATGTAAGTTTAAAATTTTACTGGAACAAAATTGCATAATTTAAAGACTATCTTAAAACGTACTATACAGATATTTTCAAAAGCGTTGTGTTGAGAGATGACACCAGTATACACCCCCTCCAACCCCAGCTAATAAATTATGACATTTCAACCCGAAATCTCTCTACCATTTTTGTAAATAAGGATAGTGGTAAGAGTTTGACAAAATTTAGTACCTAAGAATTTGCTGTTAGGCATGAGTATCAAAAAAGGATAAGAATTTTTGTTTGATGCAATCTTAATTTTTAGATCATATACCTTCTATTCACTCGGAGCTTTATACGGTAGCTAAGCCATAACTAAAAGAATTAAAAGTAACACAGCAATTTCCGGGATCATGATTTACTGCCTCTAGACTGAATATCAAAGTGTGAGAAAGTTATAATTTTCAGTTTCATTGAACTAGAAGTTATTTAAACGTCATGAACAGCAACAGCTCTAAATTATTTCACATACTGTAAAAATTTCTCTAAATCATTTTCTAGGTAAAACAAAGACGCAGGATGCAGAAGTTCAAGAGAAAGATTTCCAAGTTACCACTTGCTTGTCATTTATTTCTAGCTCAGTGTGAGAGATACTTCGAAGTACATGGTCGGTTAATTGCCAAGAATCCTAAAAGATGTATTCTCGTGTGTTTAGGCTTGGTAGCATTATGCGGCTTTGGGCTGCTAAACCTGAAAATAGAAACAGAGACAGAGAAACTGTTTGTCCCAACCAATACAGAAGCCGAGAAGGCACTTGAAAAAAGCAAGCCTTACTTTGTAAACTTGCTAAACAGTAGAGAGCAAGCAATTATTTTCCGGAAGAGACCGGGTTTTCTTTTGTTGTCAAAGAAGTGTGTTGAAGAAGCAAAGCTGATAGTCTCAGGCTTCATTAACGACAGGAAGTACATGGAATTATGCGTCAAGAAGGACAGATTTATAAATGCGTCAACGTACTACAACAAATCACAGTCTTGTTTTCTTGTGAATCCGTATGAGGTTATCATAAACGATACAACGGCAACTGAGGATATGGATGCTGCATTGAAAAACAATTACACACTCATGTCTAACGGTAGATCTACTCTTGACAATAAAATGCTGATGCTTCCAGATCACTTTTCAACTGTCGAAACAAGAAACATAGAGGCATTAAGGGTTGTTCTGTATCTCAAAGAACACACCGATAAGGAAGAAAAGAGCAAAACTTTAGAATGGGAAAAGCAATACATCGATAAACTAGAGAAGGAGAAAAATATACAAAAATGCTTTACAATGACATTCACTGCAAGAAGATCGTTAGATGATGCTATTGTCGATAGTTCAGGAAGTGATATAAGTATCGTATCAATTGCATTTGCCCTAATGAATATATTTACATCAAATTCACTGGGTAAGTTTTCCAATGGTATTCGTGGACATTCTTTGCTTGCAATGTCGGGAATTTATACAACCGCTCTTGGAATTCTCGCAGGATTTGGAATAACCATTTTATTAGGGACTCCATTTACCAGTGTTGTTGGTCTTCTACCATTCCTAATCTTGAGTGTCGGAATCGACGACATGTTCATCATTATAGATGAAATAGACACATTGTCTATTAACATGTCTCCGGAAAGACGCGTTGGAAGTGCTATGGCCAAAGTTGGAGCTAGTATTACCATGACAACATTGACCGATATCATAGGATTTGCAGTCAGTGCTTCGAGTGCGTTTCCTGTTATTCGATATTTCTGTATTTTTGCAACCATTACTTTCACCACCGAGTTTTGTTTACAGATTACTCTCTTTCTTGCTCTTCTCACGTATGATGCAAAACGTATCAATGCAAATAGGAGAGACTGTCTGCCGTTTTGTAGGGGTCGGGACAGGCAAAGATGCTCAAAAATTCCTAGAACGCCGATTTCAAAGATCGTCATGAGAAAATATGCTTCCTGGCTCGTTTCTATTCCAGGAAAACTAGTTGTGATATTAACAGCTACTGGACTGTTAGCCTTGGGGTTGTATGGATGTTTACACGTTGGTGAGTCTTTTGATAGAAGAACTTTGATCAAAGATGGACAATACTTGACTGATTACTTGAACAACTTTGAAAAAGTGTTTCCTCAAAACATTGAAGTTAACATAGTGCAAAACGATAAGGTTGATTACAGTAACAAAGAAGTACAAAGAGAGGTCCTCAGAGCTCCTAAAGTTGCAATAGCAACTGGTTATTACAAAGCTGAATATAGATCCTGGCTGGAAGAGTTTCTTAAGTGGAGTGAAGAAAGACGCGTTAATATTGATGGAGTTATGTTTACTAAGGAACTGCGTAGCTTTCTCTCTAATCCCTACTTTGCTTCATTTAAGAGAGATGTGCGCTTTGACTCTAGTGAAAATATCGTCGCAAGTCAAACACAGATTTATATGAAGCATACTACCAGTTCAATATTTCAAAGAGATGCCATGATTAAACTTCGAGAGGCATTTAAAGATAACAAGACTACACTAACTCCGACATCAGACCCATTTATTTACTTTGAGCAGTACGCTGCCGTTACGAAAGAAGTGATACGGAATATATGTGTAACGGCTGCTATAATATTGTTAATTACTGCACCATTCTGCATGTACGTGTCTATTTCATTGCTACTGTTGCTTGGCTTTGTAGTTTTATTGATCAATCTTATTGGACTCATGTACTTTTGGAATGTAACGATCAACGCTGTTTCAATGATAAATTTGGTGATGTCCTTTGGTTTTACAGTGGATTACAGTGCCCATATAGCGTATGCTTTTGTGACGTCAAGAAAGGAAACAGCTGATGAAAAAGTTGTGGATGCACTTTCAAGTGTTGGTGCTAGTGTCTTTTTTGGAGGATTTAGTACATTTCTAGGAATGGTTACTCTTGGCTTGGCTTCTACAGCATTATTCCAAATATTTTTCAAGATGTTTGTTGGGATTGTCTTTCTTGGGCTCTTTAATGGGCTTGTCCTTCTTCCAGTCTTGTTTGCATTATTTGGAGATTTCTTTCTTTTCAAGAGTACAGACTTTGCTCACGTGTTCAAGTCTAAATCTACGAAGAAAAGACAAGAGGAAGGCACTAAAATTAGCAAGTTCAGGCTGAAAGCCAAGCCATACGTATCAGTAGTAGGCATATCTACTAGATTTCCTACTGCAAGGAATAAAGATGAGTTTTGGAAGCTCTTGGTAGAATGCAGAAATACCCTCGGCGAGTATCCTTCCAACCGCAAGTTGCAAAGTAAAAGGTTTGCAGAGGTGTACCATCCATTTCGAACTGTAAGAGGTCGGCTATACGTGACTGCCGGGTCCTATATGGAAGATATTGATAAATTTGACAATAACTTTTTTGGTATTTCACACTCTGAAGCTAAAATGATGGATCCGCAGCAAAGAATACTTCTTCAAGGGGTGTTTGAAGCCATCGAAGATGCTGGATTAACTCTTCAAGAACTACAGGCTGTAACTACCGGTGTTTATGTTGGTTCAATGAATTTAGATTACACATCTCTCATTGGAGAAGTTGGAAATACTGAAATAAACCAATTCACAGGAACCGGCACGTCTTCAGCTATCATATCAAATCGAATTTCGTTTTCTCTTGATTTACAAGGTCCAAGTCTAACCGTAGACACTGCCTGTTCAAGTTCTTTAACAGCCCTAAACATTGCATATGAACACTTGAAAAACGGGAAATGTGACATCGCCATAGTTGCTGCATCAAATATCATTCTGGATCAGAATAAACAGACAATCATTGCTCAAGCAAAGATGCTTGCAGCTGATGGGCAAAGCAAAGCATTTGACGCCCGCCGCGATGGATACGGCCGTGGGGAAGGTATGGTTGTTGTCATTTTAAGGCCAAGGTCACATATTCTGTCAGATGATGATAGTATTTACAGTAACATTTTGGCCTGTAACGTCAACAATGATGGACAGTCGGCTATCCCAATGACCGCTCCCAGTGTGTATGGGCAAGGTAGACTTTTTAAGGTTACCTGCATGGAAGCTGGTATATCACCTAATCAAGTGAGCTACGTTGAAGCTCATGGGACTGGGACTGTTATAGGTGACCTCGTTGAAACACAATCCATTTCAGATGGATATTGTTTGCATCGAGATGCTTCAAATCCATTACCAATTGGCAGTGTAAAATCAAACATTAACCACACTGAATCGGTTGCAGGGCTTGCAGGGTTTGCAAAAGTTTGCCTAATGATGAAATATGAGAAATTAGTGCCAACTGTTGGAATACAAGAATTAAATCAGGATCTTAATTTAGGGACGAAAGCGCTTGTTGTCCAACAGGATTATGAAGATTGGAGAGTTTCAGGAAGCTCCAGATGTGCAGCTATCAATTCTTTTGGATTTGGTGGGAGTAATGCACATGTTGTATTGGAGGAGCCGCGTTTGGACAAAGACTGTTCTGTAGATACAGCTTACAATGATTGTTCTGCAGATACAGCTTACAAAGTTATCGTCATATCGGCAAGGTCGAAAGCGGCTCTTCGTCAGCAAGCGACTACCTTTTCAAAGTGGCTATCCGAACCAAACGACAACCCCAAACATATACGTAACATCTGTTACTCTCTTTGTGAAAGACGAACAGCTCATAGTTTTCGAGGCTGCTTTGTGTTTAATGAAATACAGGAAGTTGTGGAGATCTTAAAATGCTTTGCAACAGAGGAAATGACAGAAAGGTTCAAGCACTCTGTTTCAGTCGACAGAGTTAAATACACTTTGCCCAGAGTTGTGTTTGTTTACGGTGGACAAGGCTCCGATTGCGATAATATGATTCATACATTATCTCAACATGATGAATTAAAGCGCATCTTTAACTTGGTAGACAAGGAGCTATCAAAAGTGTCAATAGGAGAGTCATTGTTTGCAGATATAAGAACAACTGAAGGCGGAGGAATTTCAATGTCGGAAGCAGATGTCCAGTTTCGGTCCGATAAGGCACGCAATGTATTAAGTAATCTCACAATCTTACAGCTGTCGATTTTCAAGGTTCAGTACGCTATTTCGTCAATGTTAATCGACAAATGTGGTATTGTTCCTACAGCAGTGCTTGGACATAGCTTGGGTGATATTATTGCTGCATGCGTGTCTGGGTGTATATCAGTTCGCAATGCTCTGGAAATTATCATCGTGAGGTCGGAATTGCAAAATACATGTGGAAGTGACGGCAAAATGGCAGCCATAGGTAAGTCTTTTGTAAGCAAGCGTTGCCTGTATTAACGCTGATAACCAATAACCAAGGACCATTTGTTTCATCACACTTGCAGTTTTATAACAAACAGATTACTTTTATTTTCTCTTTATGGGGAGGTGTTCTGCTATTAAAGTCCCTTATAGCAAACCCTTTTATTTCAATAAAGTTACTTAAAGCAGTAATCAGATAAATCCACTCGTTTCAGGCCGAAGAATGGCTCTTTAGCTCTTAGAAATGGTCCATAACTGTAATCACTAACTGCCGTGTTACCAATCGAGCAACCTTTCGTAAGGAAGGAATTGTTTGTTTACATTTGGCACTGCATAAGTTTTAAAGCAAATGCTGCACTTTGGCAGATCCACATTACTTAATAATGATTTTGGCCTGAGAAACCCGTGTTCTCTGTTTCCATGTAGGATTTGTGATGTTAATGGCACATAAAGGATGCAACATGGTGCCTAACCCTATTCTTCTCGGGTTTTCTAAGAATAGATTCTGCTTAGAGGTGGGGTTTTTTAATTCCCTGTAATTCGTTGGCCCTGAATGCTCAGCACCTGTGGTTTGATTAACTTTTAGTACTATCTTTAGGTGCCAAAAACTTTAGCTTGACCTTTATGTGTACCAAGGTCATCTATCAGCATGCCGTTTTTCTCAATCGTCTGTGAAATTGCATATTATGCCATGCAGTTGACTGACGTATTTAGGCAAAATGTTTAACCCTACATAGCAGGGGGGGGGGCTAGTAGGCCCGCGGCAGTGAATATTGTTTAATAACTTTCGAATAGCTTTTTCTAAGTTGCTGAAACTTTCTGACTTTTCCTAACTTTTATCTGGCAAACTTTTGGTAAAAAAGTTTTGGCCGTCACGGCCTGTGGTCTGGTCACGTGGTGACCCTGACAAAAAAGTTGACCATATATGGTGGAAAATTTCAAAGGGCTATAACTTGAGATGTTTTTAATGAATTTTACAAATATTTTGTAGAATGATCTAAAATTAAGTTCTTAATACATTTCAAACCAATTAATGCATATTAAAAGCTAATTAGCATTAATTAGTGGGTAATTATCGATTTTGATGACGTCATATCTCCAATCCTAACTTTTTGACAAATTTGTATCTAGAAACCATAGAGAACGGTTCCAAATATATTAAAAGGGCTAGATGGCATTTAAAACAAGTATAGCCACAAGTTACTCTTCAAATAATGCATATCGTGACACATAATCCACATCTTTTCTTTCGAGTGGTTTAGCTACGATCGTCGAGACTTCTCATCTTTACTATTGGTTCCGATACTTGTCACGAATACTTATGTTTCTCAGATATTTAGAATCAAAAACTATTCTATTGCTCAAAACAGCTTTTGAGGTAACGGTTGTCATGGTAGGCCTAATGATAATGATTATGATAATGATAATGATGGTAACGATGATAGTGCTGATGATGGTGGGAAAAAATGATAAAGCTGCTAAAAAACAATAAAGATAACGATAAGGGTAATGATAATGATGATAAGGATTATAATAAGGGTTATGACAATGATGATATGGATGATAACAAGATTAATGATGATCATGATGATCATGATCATGATGATCATGATCATGATCATGATGATCATGATCATGATCATGATGATCATGATCATGATCACGATAAGGATGATGACAGTGCTGAAGGTGAACATGATCTTAAATTTTGTAATGATGTTGTTGATGATGATAATAGTTAGATTATAAAAATCAAACCAATCATACAAATTGCAATCATATAAAGTTTTTACCTTTATAGACAATGAGTAATAGCTTAAAGTTTAAAATTTTCTCTAAACGCCCTTCCCTGAAAGTTATTTCAAACGGGGAAAATAAAACAGTTCTGCATTAGTGATTGATATGGAAAATATTGCGTGATAAAAAAAGC
Source organism: Alatinidae sp. Z8VKAUB7J3 (assembly GCA_010016025.2). NCBI lineage: Eukaryota > Metazoa > Cnidaria > Cubozoa > Carybdeida > Alatinidae > Alatinidae sp. Z8VKAUB7J3. The sequence goes on from JAAAKM020000498.1 coordinate 35,222,831, forward strand.
CGGGAATAGTAAGTTCATATATTAAAATCAAAGTTTAAAAACTCTGAAACTCTCTCATATTCCTGAAAATTTAATTCGTTGTGAAGCCAGATAATTTCAAACTGAATCGGTAATCTTTGAGGTGAAATGACTGCGAGAGGAGACAACTTTCATCATCTTTAGCAACATTGTATCTCAAAAGTTATATCTGAGTAGGCCCTTAACAACATACAGATTCTGTCATTAACGTTATTATTTACTTGCAACTAGGTTATGCACTCATTAATGAATAATACCAATTAAAATTAGTCTTTGGCATCGAACAAGCCGAAAGATGGCAAATTTTGCAATATTAACTACCTCCACTAATACAGATAGTTTCGAAATAGGAAATCTGTGTACATGTATACAGTAATTATCAGTAAAATTCATGAGGGATTTTCCAAGAATAGTTTTGGAAATACCCAATTTAATGTAGTCAAGTAGAGATGTCATCTTGAACATTCCACTTCCATTTAGGTGCAACTATGTCGTTAACATGCTTGCAATATTGAATTTTTTTCTGGCTTTCATTTTTTGTGATGTAGGATAGATATCTTGCCTTTCGAAAGGTTGTGAATTATAAATAACCAAATTAGAGATGGTCTCAAAAAGGGCCTTGACAGATTTGCCCCGAGATAGATATAGTTTGCTTCCCCTCAAAATGCTCTTTAGCTCCTCCAGGTGAAGAGATCATGCTTAGGCGGTTTCGGAGTTCAGAAAAGTTTTGCTTACAGAGGCCCAGTCGCAGGATGTCCCCTCACAAAGATTAAATTCTCAATCATTTCACTTGCTAATGTCCCCTTTTCCCTAAAAAGTAATATTTTATCCATACTCATTTCTTCGTTTCTGAAGTCTGGTCAATATTTTCGTAAACATTCTTTTATTAAGAACTTATTTTCAAGTACATGCGACGAAAGCCAAAATCTCTACTCAATAGTTTCTGCTTTATGCTCCTTTAGTAACGTTAACTCCCATCCCCCGTGTAAATAAACTCCGCACTATAATCTGTGGTATTATGTCAAATCATTATAATTCGTAACTAAACGTTGATCGTCGGTAATTTGTCGGGCGTTGACGTCAGGAAAAATTAGAGTTTTCGTAATCGGTTTCCGCCCGATTGTTTACGAAACAAAGAGTATGACGTAAAGAAACTTCTTCGGTTTATAAAGAAAATTCGTCAAGATGTTGCCCAATTTTCACGGTTCCAAGGTCACAGTCTTCGTTATTTCAATACGGTTTCTATAGCATCAGCTAATCAGGCTTACAATAACCTCTCAATATCCCTATTTCATTCGTAACTCTCTTTTGTCTTAAAGTAAGATAACGAGCTTCCCCCATATCATCTATTGCACGATATTCGGCGAAATAAACCGAGGATGCGACAATCAGATTTCTAAGAAGCAGTTTAAAAGTTGACACAGATGACGTATAAGTGCTAGTATTTCCTATAGATGACAAAATTCCAGTTCCTATTTAAGTTTTAAAATTGCAATTGACTTCCTTTGAGAAGCACGTTTGTCTTTAACAGGTTCTTTGTTGGCACTTATGGGTCTGTTTCTCTACCGATAATATGTCATCTTTTTTGCAAGACGTGATCCGTCCACTGAGAAACTGAAATAAAAGAAATCCAATTCAAAACAAACTTCCAAACTGCTCATGGCTGTTACCTTTCAGTTTAGTAATTCTATTTTAAAAGCACGTAGCTATAGGGAGATTATAATATTTCCATGTCATATTGTTTACATTATGAAGTCTCTTGATACATCCCTCTGTTGCAGGTCTACTACACAACTACGTAGGCCTATGACTAAATGACACTGACAGAATCAGAAATAAATAGAAATGATGAAAGGAAGGCCGTAGCTTTGGATTACTTCTATTTTCTCCTTTATTAGCACTTAAACTTAGTTGTTGTTTTCTAAGTTCCAAGGCATTAACGTCCCTTATGCAAAGGGCCTCCTCAGACTTCAGATTTCCTTACTAGTGCAAAATTTAGTCTACTGATTCAAAATGGATTCGAACTTGTTCACTATTCAGTGCAAACTTATTTCCCAACCAAAGTTAAAAGTTTTATATTAATTACCAGTACTAACATTAAGAAAGATTTTGGAGGAAGTCGTTATGAAATGAGAAGAAAATTTTCATGAACATATGAAAAGTGCACATTTTTTGGAAGAGGATAGATGCATTGAAAAATTACAAAATTTGAGTGCAAGCTCCGCTGAGTCTTCGCTGTTCTTAGTGGTTGTAAGGGTTTCTGTGATCATTCAAGTTAGCTATAACCAACAAGGGGCTAATGGATACACGTTAAAACGGTTTTCATTATGAGAGCACTTTTCTTTGCTAAAAGCACATTTAGAAACCGGAATACGATAATATTAAGAAAGAAGATAATGCCTTTCCGAATATTTGCGGTGTTTGCACATAATTGCTGTAGTTTTACATCTCTCGTCAGTTAAACTTTATCAAGTTACAACTATCCGTGGCTGAGGATTTGTATTGGTGTTTCGAACTATTCTAGCCATTATCTAACCCTCTTTTTCTGTAAAGTGATGGCATATTGATTGTACGTTTTCCTTCTCCAAGTGTACGTTGATATGCTGCTACTTGGTTCAATCATCCTAGTATGCAATGCATCTAGCAATTGTGCCTTGCTTCTGCAGCCCGAGGAGCCTTGGCAAGCCGCTTCTTCCTTGTCCACCTTGTTTGCAAATGGTTTTGTAATGTCATTAATGTTGGCTTCAATTTAACATTGGTGTTCTTTATTCGTGGCATCTTGAAGTTATCCTAGTTAAGCAAATCTGTTTTTAAAAGAAATTTTATTCTGTTCTTGTAAATCATAGTCACATGCTAAAATAACCCTACACCAACTTCTAGGACTCCTGGAAATGGTCTATGACCTAAATCGGAACTTGTAAGGCATCTACATACCTCGACGTTCTTCAGTGAGTTCTTCCACATTGTTTTTAAAAGCATATAGCCCACATGTGTCTTTATGCCAGATATATCAGAGATCTGTACTATCAGAGAGAACTAGTGTACTCATAGAAATTAGTTAACAATCAATTGAAATATTTTCATGAAAGCATAAGCTGGTATAAAATATATGAAGAGGTTTATATCCCAAATTGATCTGCTCCCTTGTTAAAAGTTTGGTAATAGTTGCCAATTTCTGTAAGCACCTTAACGTTGTACATCTGTTGATTCAAATAGTGAAATTTAAAACACCAAGAAGTAGATTCTACTTTGGCATTGAACGTAGCAAATGTAGCAGCAAAGTTGTTGTTGTGCTTCTCTACTCCTTTGTCTCCTTCTACGGTAGCAAAATGAACAACAACTAGATGTTGTCGAAGAAATCTATAAGAATTATATAAAGTTATGATCTAGTATCTCTTTACGTGATCACGTATATGATGCCAACCTTGCTACATGTTGTCTAAGATTTTTTTCACTTGGTACTAAACATATATTAAATGATCCGGCTGTTACACTGTCATATCATCATCTTTTAAATCCTGACTTATGACCTACGTACCACTTAATATTTAAATTGTACGAAGTTTATGACGTTTCCTGTCTTGACAAGATGCCCAGGGAGACATTAGTGAAGATTTAATTTTAATTTTTACGGCTGATTTACTACTATTTTTTTACTGCTCCGTGTATGCTGCCAACTAATCCTCCCACGAAGGTTTATGAACAAGTAGGCGTAAGCATAAGGGCTTCTTGCAAACAGGCTCTCTAACCCTAGTGATTTGAGGCTCTGTTTTTATTCGTTTCTCAAATAAGCAATACTGTCTAACTGGTCCAATTTCAGTTATCAATAACATTTCAATCCAATGTGAGCATTTTGGTACGTTTCATTGTAGTTTACAGAGTCTGTCGCCATCTGAAATCTAGGATAACAAAGACATACTCCAAATTTGCCTTCTGCACATTTCATGCCCCATAACCAGCAGCAAACGTTTTGTTCACTCAGGTTTAATCCTCTTGGTTTGATAAGCTATGGTCAGGCTCCAAACGTCCTAGGCTCTCACCTTTCTCGCATGATTAAACGTACCAGGGGCAGAACTCCTACTAGAAAGTTATCCGCGTCAGAAGAGCTGTCAAGCTACTTTCCACAGCAAGGCTGTAATCACCTGCAAAAGGAAGTTATCTCCATTAAAAGTGTATCATTTAAAGTACATTTGTAAAATGAAAAATGTATATAGATCCGTGACAAAACATTTTAAAGCATCATATGAAAAGGATTGCTTACGGTACGATAGAAACGACTACGGACACCACTACTACTACCACTACTACTACCACTACTACTACCACTACTACTACTACTACTACTACTACTGCTGCTGCTGCTACTTCTACTACTACTTCTACCAATACAACTACTGTAGCCACTATTACTACTACTAGTGAATGCTAGAAATATTTCTACACTCAGTCAGCTTGTTGGGAATGAGCACACATAACGGAAAATCAGAAACTTAGGTTATGCCATAGCATACTATATGAAATGGTATAGTCAGTGTCGTACCAAAACTTATAGGAACAAATGCAAGGTAATACGTGAGTTAGGACTTAAGGTCTATTTTTAAAACAATAAAAGAATTTTCAAGAGTTAAATGGAAGAGAGAATAGCTTAATAAACTAAGCATGGTTTGTAGATATCAGCACTGATTTAGAGGTGCAATATATAACACTCTACTTCATCTTAGTGTATATGATATTTTCTTGATTAACCAGTCTTTTCAGTTTTGTAATTACATCTCCTTTACTGCGGAATTGCAATTATTAGCAAAGCATGATAGAGAAAAGACAAATCACTACCAAATTATTGGCAGTTATTACCAAATTACCTATCTATTAAGTGCGGTACACGCCTTAGTGGGTAGGGCAAAAAATCAAAGGTCATTTACATGCTTTTTCTAAAGATAGTTTGGTCACGATTTGAAGCTGTCCGTGACGTAGCTCTATGATAATGGTAAAATATTTTAGTTGTTGAGATAGAAGCTCTGTTATGGCATAGACGTGATATGCTGTTTGTAGCTGTTGAGCTAGGTAAATCAAAAGCCAGCTATGAGTGTGCACAGAAAGATTAAAAGACACAGTGGGATGAAACGATGAGAAAGAAAATCAGAGAATAAAGTAACCTTTAACTCCTTCATATATAGTGTTTGTCCTTAGCAACAGCCAGAGGGCAAGAGGCTCATGCTCCGACGTCGTCAGTGTTGTGGGTTTTTTTACTCTTCATTGAGCCTTTTGGTAGCACATGGTTTTAAATGTTTAGAGGATTCCAGCAAATGCACAAAAATACCCCGCATAAAAGGGCTAATCTTACCAGACATCAACTAAGTGTATTTATCATTTCCTTCTGTGTCTGCAAGGCGGTGTTGGATAGGCTCTTGAAATATTCAACATTATTTATGATTATTTATGTTGTTTGAAGTATGGCTCTGAACAGTCAGAAAATGTTAGGGAGAGGGGAAGGGAACAAGAGTGTATTCCACAATTTAATCTTCTTCTTTTTCACCAGTGTCACGTCTGCTTGAGAATTCCTGCCAAGGCTTAACTGCTCGATCATTTGCATGTCCTAAAATCCTTGAAAAAACTGACCAGAATCAGTTGCAAATGCATAAAGGGACTTAGTTCACACTCTGTTCGTCTGCAGTTGCGAGGCCACTAGCAGGAGAGCGGGCGTCGGAGAGCTTCAACTTCTCTACCTTTTGTAATGTAATGCTTTCCTCTGGCAAATTGAACAAATAAAACATTGAAACACGAAAGTAATAAAGTGAAAGAAAGTCCCACGTCCTCGCTTAATTGTCAAAAGATTCTCTGAAGATCGAAAATAAAAGATGAACCTTTCATTACATATCCTCCCCTGAAACTCGCTGCTGATACTTGATGTAAAATGTAGGTCAGGACCCGATTAATCATATTATAATTTATTTAACAAGAACCGTAACATTATTCCATGGGCTAATTAATTACCAGCCGGAACAAAAGCAGATTTAAACTTGCATATTTCCATTCTCTGCCACACTGGAACTTGATTTTAGGAGCAATGGCGTTTGGTATTATGGATAGAGTCCACCTTGCTACAGTTGATGACGACCGTAGATATTCAATCCTCTATTTTAGTTCTCACCAGATGTAGGTAAAATATGATGATTCACTACAAATAAAAAAACAACTGTTTCTCGTTTACTAAAAGATGTCAAATTACAAGAAAATCCATATCGTTAATGAAAGAAGGTCATGATGTTCTTCTCGGTTAGCATTAAATCAGTTTACCTTTAAGTGGGTGAAAAAATATCTGAGCAAATTGTCGATTAACTAATGTATTACGATATATTACATTTTGAGCCAAATCAGTACATTTTTAGCAACTAAAGAAGGTATAGCGGAAACAGAAAAGGCACTTTTTCAGCTGACAATAAGGAATATGCTACAATTGGCACTATGCACAAGGTATTCGAATCTGCTTAAGAGTAAACTAAGTAAGCACATGTGTAGCTTAAGATGGCCTTGAGCCTAGAGTTCTTTAAATTTTAGGCAAATATAGAAGAAAATCTCCTTTGAGGATGAACGGCTTTACAAAGTGCGATAAAGTTTTGTTTTCCCACTCACTGGATCGAAAATAGTCAATAATGTGGGCCGTCATGTTGTGTTACATCTCTCCTTTCTCTGTTTTCTCTAACAATTACACTCCTGAATCTGGTTCTTCTTCCTTGCATGCCCATTACCATATATTTGGCGTCGACATGCAAAAAGCTATAGCTCTTTTCCTCCTTAGTGCCCCTGGAAATTTCCTGTCGTATTTGTTTTTTCACGTGCTCATGGAAGTTAACTTCTTGTTCCTTATCTCCTAGATTACACCTTCTGTTTTCCTTCTCTTCTCATTACTCTATCATTACTGACTTTATATCTTAAAACTATTGTCAATATTCCCAGAGCGAGCCCAATCGACTAATTTTCCAAGAATTCCTTCGGTATGATTTGTTCATTATTGAAAAAGTTACTTGATCATCCTTTTCTGTATAAACCTGACGTCAACTTTTCATTGGTGAGGAGATGAGACTTTGCTTACATGGCACTTTATAGACACATATGAGAAAAGCTTTCTTCTCACTTATTTCGACGGCCAGAAGCTTTTACACGGCATGTCTGAAAATATGAAGTTTATTACGGAAGTTACGATTTCAAACCCCATTCTTAAAAATTTTTAAAGGTTCCTTAAAAACTTTCCACGCTAGAAAGGACAGATAATTGGGAATCTAAGAAACGTTCGAAATGTTCGAAATCAATTATCATCACCGAAAAAGGCACTCTGCTCAATTTTACCATTGTAATTTCTATTTTCAAGCTATCTCTTAATAAATACATTTTTGCGATTGCAAACACTGCAGTGTTGTCTTCCTTATATTTTATATTACTTTTTAACAAATTCTGCTTACTAACAGGTTTTTGATTCAATTTCACTATTTGACTTAGTTTTAACCAATTTTTGCTAGGGACGGCAAAGTTTAGACAAGCCTTTTCTCCAGGGAAAACGTTGTGTCGAAATTGGTTTTTCGAAGAGTGAGAAAAGCATAAAACCCATTTTATGCTAAGAGCCTGACAACTCTGCTTATCTTTTTTCATTATTTACCGATATGGGAGGCGATTGAATATAAAATGTTCCTATTTACGAGGAAAGATGCAATGTTTAGTATTTAATTTTAGGCATGCTTTCAGATTAGCTGGATTTCCAGAAGGTGGAATGTTTGACGTAAAAAAGTTATTGTAGAGGAAATCTGCTACATTGATCACAAGTTTTGAACACCGATAAAATAAAAAATTGGTATCTGGAAGAAACGTCTCAAAAGGGAAAGATCATTACCATATAAAAGATGATCATATTCACTCTTCTTTCATAGGGTATTAACATTTTTATAATTCTTTTGAATATTACCTATTTACATTCTTGGCACATTTTCTCAGATAAAGGAAAAGGGAATATTTAAGGTGAAATGCTTAATTATTAAACTAAAATTGTCGGCCTTAGTACTCTAGCTATCAAAACTGTGGCCAACCTCTTTCAGTGAAAATAAAGTGTAAATATAAGTTGTCATAATTCTACGCAGTGTCTTCAGTCTACGGTATGAAATCACATGTGCCTCGCATTTTCAACAAAAATGTGCTCTTCCTCCTTGCAATTCATCCCATAGGTTTGTTCAAATTAAAGTAGCTAGTGGTTCTGACTATTAGAAGCTGTTCTGCAGCTCACAAAGGCACTAGCATCAACAGCAGCAGCTCCATATTTTGAAACAAGAGAGTCGTAGTTCTCATCAGCCATGTTTGTTTTGTAAACAATGCGAGAGCTTCATCTAAGAGTAGAACGAGGTTCAACATTTCATGATATACAGTAATATAGTTGTTTGATATCATTTAACAGTGCGTGATCACACAAAGGGGCAGCTCAAAATCTGCCTGGCAACGACATCTAAGGAATGGTTGTATGCGGATCGGGAGGCGGGAATGCTCCCCCGATAAGTTGACAATATAGCTTAAGTAAACCGATACCTACGTTGCCCGTTAACTGGGTTTAGGCACAAAAGCGGCCCTTCCTCCCCCTCCTCCTCCCCCTCCCCCCTTTATGATTATTTAGCTATGTAGCTGCGTTTAAGTGAGGAGTGCAAAATAGATACCGCGAAACGTTGCCTTGTCTTTCTGTATTAGAGATTTGACAAGAAATAATTGGACTTATGCACGTTATAAACACACTAAACCCCGTCCATCCTTTCGCCAACTCATACAAACGTAACTATGGCTTATAAAGTTTGCGCAATATCGCGAGACTCAGCTGATTTTCTGTAGTCAGTTACCACCAACAGATTTCGTCTTTTAACATATTCCGTTACTGCTTATTGCAAAGCCAAAATAATAATGGATTTAAAGATATTTTCTGTGACCTTACAAATATCCTGACAATACAGCTTATCGTCTAATTGAATTTTATTTTACCGTTTATCCATTCCATTTAATGATTAATTTATTTGACGTCAGACTCCTTTTGTAAATATGTACGCAGTGGATCTTCTGCTTTGTAAGATTTTAATCTGTAGTAAGGCCATTTTTATTTCAACAAGAGTTATGCCTAAGTTTGAGATCGTGCTTTCAATACTCAGAAATACGTTTCACTACAATCTTAGAATTGTACATTTGGTCTGCACAGATTGGGTCAGGCTCAAATGTTTACTTTTGACAGCAGGAAAGAAGGAAACAAAACCTAGGACTTCTTTAAGAAATTCCAAACCCTTGTATAAATAGAATATCGGTGTTCAGTATTTTGGAATGTTTAAAAATAGTAAGCCCAGTCGGTTTTGTGGTTTTTAGGATAGAAGAGCTTTTCATATAACTTTCTGTTTCCCCTTACTTAATGGATAGCCTCTAGCAATACGGATAATGATAAGTTAGTTAATGCAATGTGAAAGTTATAAAAATAAACAATTGGTATGCGAGGTCATGAAATGCCTCACAGACCATACAGTAAGTCCTTAGGTAAGCCCTGGCCCTAAATATTTATCCGCAATTAACCGTACCCCTCAAATAAGCCCCAGTGGGCTTTTTCGAGGTCGTACCAGACACGTCATTGGCGTTTCCAAAGCCGGTAAGTGATCGGACCTACCTGGGTATCGAATATCTGGGTAGGCAGAGCATTTATTCATTTTTTCCACAGTATGGGAAAGGAATACGACGGAAAACGCATTGACATTTTCCTGAAATTACGCCTTAATGAAACAATATAAATATAAATACAAACCAATGCACCAATATACCATGTATCAAAATATAACGAACACTTGGAAATTTTATTGCATGAACACATGGTAGAGAAGGTGAAATGCATATAATTTTGTTCTGTGAAATATGTTTGCCAGGGTAGGAGGAATATTGAAACAAGAGCTCGCAGGGCAGGCGGCGCTCTACCTCGCCTACCCTCACTGACGTGCCTGGGTCGCACAGTATGGTAGACCAATGTCCAACCGATGTATATGACCTGAAAGTGATTTAAAAATCATAATCAGTACGTTAAGATAATAGCTTTACAATCTCTGAAATATGTTCAGATTCCTGTTTACAAAATTTCTTTCATTACCACCACCTAATTGTCGAGTCTATAATAATAACATGTACTTTACCTGAAGATCCGCATAATTAGTGGTGAAGAATCAATAGTTTCGAAGGAAGACCACATAATGTTTTATATCTGCTTTGTTGTGATACAGAACGTGCAGTCTCACCTTACTGGCTTCAACATGATTACTATCTATGGGAGGTCAAGAGTACGTGCTTACAAGAGTAAAGGACAAAAGTACCCAGGGTCAAGGCAAAGGTCACAGGGCCAACATTTTACAAGTTCAAGGTTTTGCAAAATCTAAGACGTTGTCTACAGTAGGTTACTACAAGACTATCGTGTACAAGACCCTCAGTTATGAGCATTTCCACACTTCCTCTGCGGGCTACCAAGTAAGTAAGTCTATACAGCATTGTGGTGGGACACCATACAATTAGTTGCAAGTACATTCGCCCTTTTCATTCGTCCTTAGAAGTTTGTATTTGGGTGGGTTCAGATTTAAACAGGACAATAAAAACTAATTTACCGTAGAAAAACAAAGAGGAGGCATTTGTCCTAGTGCTTGTATTCAAAAAATATTTGAAAAATTTCTCGGCATTGAAATCAAACACTCTTTGACTCTGATTCCTTGCCAGATTCAGTCACGAAATCAAGTGATGATCCTTTTCCTTTCTCCAGTTTCAATGTCAGACTTGTTATGTAATTTGTTACGCAATCACATAATAGAGGACATCGTTGTAACACGACAGAAAATTACATCTTTCCTTTATGTCGTCAATGCTCGGAAGTACGCCTAGCTTTGAATAATGGACTCGTGTACTACAATCGTTTCATTTTTCATTCCAAAGTCGCCTATAAGCAAGTCAGTCCCTTTAAAATTTTAAAATCAGATTTAAATTCTTGTCACCCACGGGAAAGTGTTATTATAAAGTAGTAGTGGCGAAACGTATCCCGCTAAGTGCCTATGATTTTGTACAAGGTGTTTTGGTCTTTTCTTTTCTTATAAATTCATCGTTAAACGGTTTTCTTAAATTGCCGTATATATTACTCCATACAATTGCCGTGACAAGTGTATGGCGAAAACGTTTAGCAAGATGAATCCGTTACTCAAGGCAATATTGAAAGTGTTTCATTATGATTTTTTTTATTGAAGTTATAGGTACATATCAGTTTTGAAGGTCTTTCTTGCAGCTTAGAATAAAGTCATTGATTCTTAATGCCTATAACCTTTCGTAACTTTAAATTTGTTCATGCCTCGTACAACAAGAGAACTTAAACCGAAGTCTAAGATCCCTGGTACAACATCCCCTTTTGGCCCTTTCCACTATTTTTATATGTTAAAGCTGCTGTATACTAACATCTTATTTCTTGTGTTAAACTAAGTTTTTTATCGAAGAGACACGAACGAAATTTGCTATTGAATTTATGTGCTCTTTCCCGTTTTTAAAAGAATGTAAACGCAAGAAATCGTAAAGTGTGAAAACGTTTTAGCAGTTCTTCAATGCTTCGCTGTTGCACACCAAGATTTGTGTTATGCATAGGAATTCTGCCAGCTACTTGGAATAACTGTCAACAGCTAACAGATACTGCTGTCCCCTAATAAATAAAAAGTCCAAATGGACTCGTTGTCATGATTCTGAGGCCCATAGCCATAAACGTAGGGAGTCTTAGTTGGTATCTGCTGTAACTGGATGTATTCTGGACATGCCCGACCATTATCCTCAACATCCTGGTCTTAACCAGGAAACCACACATATGAACCAGCCAATGACTTCATTCTGTTCATTCTAGAATCACAGGAGTGCAATTTATTAAGCATTTGTCTTTAAAAAGTAATTTAAAAAAAGATAATAGAAAATATGAACCACCCTAATTCGAACCCGGACACCACCCATTAAGAGGATGTGCTCTACCAGTTTGGTGAGCACGATTTTTACCGATTCATTCCTTCAGTCGCGATAATTGCTCCCCATTATCCACCAGTAGATGTCCACAACCAGCTTAACGCTACCTTGAAATTTGCCTCTCTGCGATATGTGACTTGACCAAGTAAAGACAGTTATCCCACACGTTAGTCTATGCAAAGGCAATTGTAAGTTACAAAGTGTTATTGAGAGGGCTATGAAGAATTAGTTTAGAAATTATACTAGAGAAATAGGGAATATGTTACCACCAAACTTTGAAACCGGACTCTTGCATTCTCTTCATGCGCCCGAACACCTGAAGTAAAAGAAACCCGACGTAAACGTTCTATCTCTGTCTATATGTTTATTTTTAAAAACAACCAAATTGTAGCCACAATACATCATACTTCATATTTTATATATATTTCATATATATATTTCATCAAAATTGTATTATGGGTAATATCTATGATTTGCTCAAACAGTCGTTGATTTGTTAAGAAGAGAGGGATTGTTTATACGAAATGCCACGAAAATGAAAGACCGACAATTTAAATGTTACCAAGAAAATAACAGAAGACGGTGCTACGTACCCTGTAAATATATTTCAAAAATACGCTATCGAAAAATATATCTCGTCTTTAGGGATAAAATTTCCGGGTGCTGTAAAGTGCTTATTAATGCTGTATGGCGATGACGGAAGCAAGCCTGTATTATACCAAAAGATTTCCACGTTATTGTAGTGCAACTATATAACATATTTAAGTTAAAAATTACTGCTTAGATCCTTTATTTTATTTTTAATAAGTTGGGGTTATTTTGATAAGTTATTTGAATTTAGATTTACTGATTGCATAGAACAAATTAAGTTTATTTTCAGTAATACCTTGAGCAAAACAATTATGAAGTGGATTTAATTTTGAGGAGAACAATGTAAAGGTTTTTATCTCCAATTATATTTTGCAAACATCCAAGGTTATTTAACTTTTGTAGAAACGAAGCCTTCTTATATATATTTATCTAAGTTACAAAAGCTTCCCTTGTTTATAAAATCAAGTGATCAACATTGATTAGTTCCTTTATTTATATGTATATGTTACTGCTCACACATGAAATACAAGTTAATGTAATGTTGTTTGCTGACATTTAGGATAAATGGGGGCTTTTGACAAGGAAACAATGTTGCAGATAACTGACTTTTTGGGATCTCTTTAATTTCTCAAAAATGCCAAAATCGGTGAAATCGCAAAAAGTAATCTGCTTGATCTTGGATTGAGAGATGATGAATTTTTTAAATATATAGGAAAGTGTCCTGCAAAATAGCCTGGAACTAGCTTGTCCGTAGCGAAGAGAGAAGGACAAACAATTGGACGTCCAAGGAAAACACTCATGTACGTAGTTGTACTGAGAATATCAATGATAAAATATAAGACGCTTATTGATTTTTCTAGGATTCTTTCGTTAAAAACCTCGTAGTGAAATTGCTTCTCTTAGCTGTTTCGAAAAGCAACAAATAAAACTCACATACATGTATTCAAATAATACTTCTTGTAACGGTTTCGTAACCTTTGTACTTAGTATCTACCAAGAAGTGATGCTATTTAATGATGAGATTACCATAACAGTGGACAGGGGTTAGATATTGGGAGGAGGGAGTATTATAAGCATTTGGCGGCTGAGAATACAAGTGCTGAAGAAAAGCCTACAGAAGTTTGAATTTTTAGGGGTAGAATTTGGGGGCTGATGGTGTACGGTTAAATTTAGGGGACCTAAACTCTGTTGGCTACGGGTCTGGAGCTTATCGTCATTGTTGGGATTCCCTAATCTTCAAATCATTATTAAGAATTATGTAAAAAGCATTTCATGTTCCTACTATGAATGTCAACTTCGCAGAGTACGTACCCAACTTGAAACTGGATAAACACTGGATAAAACTTCCTTTGTACGCTCCTGGTACTGCTGTTAAAAGACGCCCGTCCAGCCCATGCTGGCATGAAAAATGGAGGGGTTAAAAGATGATGATGATGATGATGATGATGATGATGATGATGATGATGATGATGATGGTGATGGTGATGATGGTGATGATGATGATTGTGATGATGATGATGATGATGATGGTGATGATTATGATGATGAAAATGATGATGATAATGGTGAAAGCACAGAAATGAGTATTAGGGTTGAGTTGGACATCTGCATTTGCTATGACCTTTTATCTTGCCCAAGTTTGTTATTTCTTGTGAGGAGTTAACAAACAACCTCTCAATTGCCTAACGTATCTATTTAAAAACGTTAGCAGCTGATTTTTTTATCGTTTTTGTAACGAGTTTCGTAATTAACATAATCATCGTCTTAAAGACTGCTATCAGTACGAGTCTTCATGTGTATTTGGTGACCTAATAGTACCCCGTCCAGAAAACAGTGCATTGACTTTAATTCTGTAAAGAAATGGTATAAAGACGCTGAATTGCGATGAAAAGTGTGAGGACAGGAATACGGTTCTTTTGCAGTTGTTGCTAGATAGTGGCATGGTTTTCCGGTGGTACTTGACTTGCACTAGAAATAGAGCAACCGGAGTTTGATTCGAGACAGTGGTGTTAAGTTTCACTCCACCTTTCATCCTTGCGGGGTTGGTGAATGGTTTGCAGCTATGCCGGGGGAAGTGGTCAAAGTTTGACTTAGAGAAGAATCGGTACCCACGCTGTAGGTGTAGTAGCTACAGAAAGTGGAGCATTCGTGTTGCCTCCATCATCTTCATCTCATCTTTATTGGATTCATTCGCTTCTCATTAATGTATAACATATCCCACATTTGTATCCCACATTTGTTTTGTTGTATCATCATCATCATCATCATCATCATCATCATCATCATCATCATCATCATCATCATCATCATCATCATCATCATCATGTCAGCTGTTCACGCAACTGCTGGCGGGTAGCCTCCATAGTCTCCTCGACGCCTCTTTGTTTTCCATTCGTGCGACGTGTCCTGCCAACTGGCCTTTTGTGAATTCTACTTACTTGATGATGTCTCTCACTTAGGTTCTTGATCTTATAACTTCATTCCTGATCTTGTCCTTCTGAGTGATGTTCAGCATTGCTTTTTCCATGCTCCTCTGCGCTACCGCAAACTCTTGTTTCTTGTTTTAATTTATTGAATTTATTGAACCGATTACTATTTCCCTAGATTAATCGTGATTGCGGAAAAGGAAACTGTTTATCAGAGATTCCCGATACCCTTGATCAACCGATTAGAGAAGCACATCGTGGTGATGGACTCCATACTAAACGAGGAGCAGATGAAATTAAGCCATCAGCTGAACGAATGGGCAGTAGAATTTTCAGTCTCCAGACGGCACAGGTATTACTTCCGAACTAATTATAGCATACACTGGGGTTGCTAGCCCCTCGTGTCCATCAAACAGTGGTTGGTTCTATTCTATTAAAAAGGGTAGCATGTGAAAACAAGCAAAAAGTTTCTACCGCTTGCACGCTCTTCCGTGCCAACCAAATGTAACTTTTTATTGCTATAAGTGCGGATATCAATCTCAACGTACTCACACATTTTCGTCTTGTAAATCGTTTGGGAGGCTCAGAGTCATTGGGTGCTTTAGGTAATGAAGTCGTTACCGTGAAAACACTCAAGGAACCACAAAAAACATATGTAGGCAAATCTACTCTAGCAGGTAAAGATTTATGTTTCAGCAACTTATTGGCTGAACAGGGCTGCAAGACGCATAATCTTATTTCAAATAAAGAGTTATGGGCCCGGGGATGATTTATAGGCTGCGTCACCTCTCGTTGACTATGTTTATTACGAACAATGTTTCACTATCTCATTTACGCGTCTGCATCATTTGCATCCAAATATAAATGAAGTAATTTCACACATGCGCGTATGTGTCAGTAACTCATGAATTGTTGGGTGATCAAGGAATTTCGTTGATCATAGCGAAGGCACTTAAATCTCACGGAAATAGAATGCTAATGTTTTCATTCGTATCGCTTTCTGCAATAGAACCCATGGCTTTGAAATAGCAGTTCTAAAAATAGAACAAAAGCAATAGCTTCCATGGCCAAACTGTGTCTCTTATGACTTTTGTTTTTTGTCTGCTTCTTCTTTACGTGGTGTTCATTAAACTATTCTATTGTCCTTTATTTGGTTCAAATGGAAGTGAATTGAATTTTTTTGTACAACTAGTGTTACAATCCAGACCATGGTTTTCTAACTATACTATAAATCATACATTGCTGTAGCCCCATCCCCAGAGAAACATATGTTGTTTGCTAAATATCTATTCCACTATTATAGATAGAGCAACAAGTTTGGTGGTAAACAAGATACTAAGATACATAGTCATGAGAGATTTCCTCTTCACTTAGAAGAAATCGGCGAACTACGTAACGTACATATTTAAAGGTTTCGTTGAGTCGTGTTAACTAGTGCTCTTACAAACCAATGTACAAAATTGTCTTTGCATACTACCATAGCAAATATAATCCTGTTGCTACAACTGCCACTCTTTTTGTGTAAGAGTTAATCTTCATGATTTTCTTGAGGACAGGCTTTTATTAACACGCTTATTGATCTTAAGACCGAATTTGCATATAACTATAGCACTCTTCTCCTGCTTCTTCTTCGTCCGGCTATATTTCGTTTCTCAAACACGAGTCATCCAATAGACCATGATAGTATCATGTACTCGATTAGTTTATATATCTGATCTTATCTTTTTAAGAATACCTTATAGCTCAATAAGATCGTGTCATTGAGAAGAGAGGATTGAAATGTTAGTTTTGAAATGAACACTAGAGAAATGAAAGGGACTGGGAACTAATGTGGCAACACTAGAGAAATAAAAGTATGCTAACATCGGAGGTCACCTAGCTTGGTATAGCGCACTCCGCGAAAGCGTGGGTCACTGGTCCGATCCTCGGTGGTGACATACTTTTCTATTTCTCTGCTGTTCTTTTCAAAACTTCAATAAGATCATAATAGGTGGATCACATTTCCAGTCAATTGCTTACTATGAGCCAATCATTAGAGTAGAAAGTGAGACGGGATCACCTCGTTCGCGTAAATTTTACGATTTACTGGAGAAGTCTGACACTTTGCAGACACCACATATATGTGAAAATGCACGGAAAGCTGTGGGGTAAATCAATATAAAATCGCATTTAAAAACTCGGCAGAGTTATGATATTTTAAACTTAATAATGTAACAATATAATCCATAAGCAAATGCCTCTGTCTTCCTTTCAGTGATCAGGACTTAGATTACTGAAGAGTAGGTGTAGATTTTGAGTCGGTCAGTGCTGCATCTCCGTGGAAGCCACAACATCTGATCCTAATGCATTTGATTTCAATTGGTCAGCGCTTGATCATGGCAAGAAATATTTCGTCAAGGCCTTGATCACTTGAACCAATATCTATTTCCAAAATTCACGGTTTGAATTCAATAGGTCGCGCCTGTATACTGGTGATGCCACCTAGGCCTATGCTTAGCTTTGCAATACAGGGACACAAGTTGGAAAATGTAGGGGCTGTGGTTTGTTTTCCCCTTGGAATTACGACGAAGTGTACCGAGAATCAAGTTGGAGAACTTGTCTTTGTAAAACAGTTCCAGAGAGGCCGTGCATGTAGAGTACACTTTAGTACTCTAGATATAGTTAAAATGCCTGAACGTCAATAGACATTTCCCAAATTCGATTGCGCTATAATTTGGAGCATCAAAACGAGGCGGGAGTTACACATTTACTTGAAACGAAACAAACTGTCCAGACACGTGGGCAGCTTAATTGTCTCTGAATACTTTTCATGTTATGGAATTAGGACCTTACGTGTAGTGCTGGAAGAAAAAAGTATCATTACATTCTTGGCTGTAGAAGTGCCTTCTTCGAAGGTAAACGGGGTAGAAAGACAGGCATTGGTTTTCTTAATTTGCGCCAGATCG